>CAJRST010006668.1:7893433-8135539 GCA_907169785.1 Menidia menidia
CACACACACACACACACACACACACACACACACACACACACACACACGTATTCATAAACTGAAGACAACACACACCCTCATGGACGTACACTATATCCTTTGAGCCTGGTGAGACTTTTAGCTGGAAGTCACTATTTGGATCAGACCAGAGTGGACTCTTACTGGTGTGTGTGTGTGTTTGTGCGCGTGGATGTGAGTTAAGGGTGTAAGTGTGAAGGGCTGTCAGTGCGTTTAGATGGGGGGGGGATGCTGTCCCCTAATGAATCCCCCAGGTCTGAGGGGGGGGGGGTCTCGCATTGACAGCTGCTAAT
Organism: Menidia menidia; assembly: GCA_907169785.1. NCBI lineage: Eukaryota > Metazoa > Chordata > Actinopteri > Atheriniformes > Atherinopsidae > Menidia > Menidia menidia. Next base: position 7,893,745 of record CAJRST010006668.1, read on the forward strand.
TTCACCTGACACGGCCGCACCGCCGCTGAGCACGACCTGGCAACCAATCGGCACGCATCAGTCTCAATCAGAGGGAGATGCCCCCATCTATCCGGCCTGGCCCCCCGCACCCACAGAAAACGCTTTTGCATAGGGGTCAAGGCCGGTATCAGGGGTTTTCCGCGCGGCTCGTTCCCGAGAACAGCACCTGATCCTGACCGGGAGGAAAGGCTTTTTTACTGAATCTAACTCTACCTGACCCTGTAGGTGCTAAATACTGTCCCGGACTCGGCTGTCACTGTCTGTCGCACCTGAGGAAGAGAAGTCTCAGCTCTCAAAGCCTCTCCGTCTCTCTGGCTTCTCGCCACATTTCGGGGGGCAGCTCCTCTTGAAGCGCCGCGTGCGCCACCTGAGGAGTGCTAGAGTGGATTCCTCTCAAGCTGAAGTCAAGCAGCACCGAATAAACAGCGCCCGACAGACAGATGGTGTCACAGTTCTGAGCTGAAACGCGGGGGGAAAAGCACTGCCAAGGAACCGGGGTTGTCAGAGGTGGTGAAAACAGCCTCCATGGGACGTTTGGATATTGATAGCGTGCGTGAGATTTTATTTCGATAGCAGCGAGGCCACGGCAAAGTTTGTGTGTGTCCTTCTGTTTTTTTGATGGTTTTAGCAGATTGGCTGGTAAAAAAAATAATAAAAAAGAGTAGTCTTATGCATAATGGAGACACACGTTGGCAGTCTCTGTTGGTCATCTGTGTAACGATACATCAGCTAGCATCTTTTCAATTCAGATATCTGAGAAAAGCACAGCCAATGGTGTCCATATCATCATCCAACTGGTCCTTCTTATTATGCTTTTTTTTAAGGCCTTTACTCCAGGCACACGCATGCACACACACACACACACACTCACACACACACATATATATATATATATATATATATACAGCGGGGGAAATAAGTATTTGACCCCTTGCTGATTTTGCAGGTTTGCCCACTTACAAAGAATGCAACGATCTATAACGTTAATCATATGTACATTCTAACAGTGAAAGACAGAATCCCAAAGAAAATTCCAGAAAATCACATCATTTGAATTAATAAAAATTGATAACCATTTAATGAGGAAAAATAGGCATTCTTTGTAAGTGGGAAAACCTGCAAAATCAGCAAGGGGTCAAATACTTATTTCCCCCATATATATATGTGTGTGAGTGTGAGTGTGTGCGTTTACTTTTTTTGCTATCCACCATCAAGTTTAGATGAAAACATTGTGAGGAAGGGGTTGTTTACAGGAGGACTGAAAACAAGAAACAACGCTGAAAAATGGGCACCGCGGTTAGCTTTTGTGAAACAATTAATGTTGCTCGTGGTGGGCAGAAGCGCTCGCGGCCAAAAAGCCATCTCCAGTCCCCTTTTCTTCTTGTGCATGCGGGTTGACGTCGTGGGTTTCTCACTGTGTCAAACAAGAACCATATTCAAATGCGCCCGGCTATTAAATGTTAATTTGCACAACAGATGAATGTCAAGTACAGTGCTTTATCAACAAAATGCCCCTTTGTTTCAGCTGGCAAAGAGCTGGGCTTTCACCGAGTTGAATGAGCTCTTGATTTTTTGCATTAACCGTACTCACGAGGCGTATCGGTAAATCTCTTTGTAAGCTATCAAAAGTTTAAACAGGTTGAACTCATTTTATCACCAAGTGTCACATTTAAATACACTAACTATTTTACCAAAGACTGAATTAGACATGATTTTTTTTAAAAATCATTGTACTTTTTTGCCTATTATGTCTTTTGCTGTGATAAAATAATCTCGAGGGAACAGCTGGAATCGGCTGAAGCTTGAAACTGTTTAGCTGTGCGGAGAGAAAGGTTGTTAGGCCTTTCATAAAAAGCACTGGAGCGAAAGGTTTTTAATACAGGAAGCTTAGCGCGTTGATAGATGGAGATTCATCAGTGGCCGTGAGGAGGTGTACCTCTCAACACCTAAAGGAAGATTCTAAATCCAAACGCAAACAAAGTTCCCGTGCAGAGGTTTAACACTGTTGATAGAATGTGAAGAGCCATGACTCACATCTTCTAGTACTTCCATTGCAACATTATATATATATATATATACTGTAAATACATGCAGAAATGTGTGTGTGTAATCTATATGAGTCAACCCAATGTATCACACACGGTATGAAGGCAATGAAGCATTGTGCTGAGTTTAGTCAGCCTTCCTTGCTAAGGTATCCCTGTCAGAAGTGCTCTGATGGCCACCAGCACATGCACACCTGACAGCTTCTTCCAACCGCGAAGACAAAAACACACACTCTCGCACTCCAGATGCTGATACAGAGACCCGGTGCTTGAGCTGATGCCGCCTGACACAGTCAAAACAAAGCTTAGCGTTTCCTCGCCGCTACGTTAGGCATCCAGGCTGGTGTGTCAGGAACCTACCTGCTTCCTGTTGGAGGGGCGCCATGGAAACCGGCGGTGACGACGCCACCTGGTCGGTGTCAGCAGAAGTCAGTATGAGCGTTACGGTGAGAGGGGGGAGGTTAGAGAAACAGAGGCAGGAAATAAGAAACACCAGATCCTCCATTGGAATTGCCTCTGGAAACTTATTTTCACAAGTAATGAGAATTTCAGTTTGAGGACAAATATTCTTTACATGTGGAGTATGAGAGCCTGGAAAGTTTCACTTAATTTAAACGTCGTAAAAAGACAGCTTTTAAATATAGCTTAAAATATTATCTATAATTGAGTCCAGTCAATGAACATATTGCTGTACACACACTTCGGAACAAGACATTATAACCGTCCACCTTCAGGAGGCAAATAAGAGGAAAAGTTTCACACTCTCAGCCCACAGCTTGTCTCTTTTCCTTTTTCTTTTTTGCATTTGTTGTCAAATGATTGAATATTAAGGCACGAGAGCTATAACATCCCCTGGGGGATTTAAAAAATAAATGTTTTAATGCTCACGGTGAATTTGAAGAAGTTGTGCGCACAATATGTATCAATCATGGCAAATCCACAGTTTAATGAACATTGATGTGTTGCCACGCCATTTATTTAATGAGTTTTTGGAAAATAAATGAACAAAAAGTTATTTTTCTATAATGCCAATGGAAATCTGGTACGTAAAATGTTGTAACCTATTGATAAATAGGCATATATATTTGTCATATGCCACTATTTTCTGAACTTTTGCCAGTTAATATCCCACTTTAAGATAGAAAGAAGACTGAGTGATGTTATTACCAAAGAGTGCTACTTGATAAACGAAGGCCACAGCAGCCCGAGTACAAAAAGGCAGGAGGTGCAGAATACTTGCACGTGTTTTTTTATCCTCCCCCCCCCAAAACTTTTAAGGTCACCAGAGTGCGAGGAAGTGCGGCGGGTTGCAGAATGTTGCTGGCACTTAGCGCGCCCGCGCTCCTCAACCTCACAGACGTCTGAGGCAAGGTCACCGCGGGAAGCATAAATGGGAGTTGATGGCTCCGTTGTCCCGTGCTATCCACCGTACTATTCGCGGACGGCGTTACTGAGTGCAGCTGACATCGTGTGCGTATAAGCACAAAGGAGGCAGGCGATGTTGAAAAAGCGTGGCAAAAAATAGAGCGCGGCCCGACATTATTAAGACACAAGCTTCAGTTAGCCCGCACAATGTGATGATGGAACCAAACCGGTGCATTTTCGGGTTTTAAATGTGAAAGCTTTTTATTTTTTTTTTCATGCTGGCCCTCTAAAACACGCATCCTTGTCTTTGATGGCATGTTAGTGAAAGTTTTTGTAAGCGGTTATAGCATTCTTTAATATATATATATATATATATATATATATATATAAATGTTTTTCAAAAATGCAGAGCCATAATGGAAGTTTCTGATGAGAGGCCAGAGTGGCCCTGATGGTTCCCTCCTTCCTTTCCTATTCAAGACTTTTTCTACTTTGAGCATGCATTGTTTTACTGCAAATTATAACCATAAAAAAGCCCCTGATCCCCCATTCTGTTAAATTAATAGAATTACGCAAAAAATGTAATGATAGCAATTAAGTCTTGAAAATGCAAATTTTATAGTCAAGGACGATTACCTCATTTATAGCATGTGCTGGAATGATGCCAGATGAAGGTAATTTAGATCCCGGTTGCTCACGGTTACATCATGATGAATTTAAGATGAGTAGGGGCTCATCACATACCTCTAGTCACCCTGCTCAATCAAATAGAGAGGTGGGGGTGGAGGTAGTGGGGATGAGGAGCATGTATCCTGACAAGAACAACTTTTCCCCGGGAAAGAAAGACATAAATCAACTTTAAATGTGGATAAAAGATTGAAGCAATACAAAAAAGTACTCCACAACAGATATGAATATGAATGGGATGATTTAAAAAGACAAAACGGGAACGTCTTCATCACTTCCTTGACATTTTTTAAAGAGTGTCCTCCCGACTTTTGGGGCCGTGCAAATATACATTCCAACAACTTCTCATTTGTAGAAACTGTTAGGTGTTTTACAGCGACTCCTGACATTTTAGACCGAATGGATTCCACCTAATGTGGGGTTGATGGAAGTCTCGGAATGGCATCAAAGGCCCCGTTAACCTCATAATGTTTATTGCCCGGGATTAACAATTCACATCAAAACCCCACGCCCGAATGACATTTACATGCAAGGATTTTTTAAACCATAAGTGCGTTTTTCTGGGTAAAAGACTCCCATTAGTTAATTATTCGAGAGGGCAGCTGTGGGTGGTATGAATCTTTTATTGGGGTCTGCCTCGTGTCGTGATCTTTGATAGGTTAACATTTTCGCTTTAGCACTCCCTTCCTTCGTGCACTGCGGCCCGAGACTGCTTTAATCAACAACTGTTATAGTTGCCGGGGTATAGTTTATGTTCGTATTTAGGGAAGTCCTCCATTGCCGAGCTGTCGCGGCTAAAATCGCCACGCAGATGAGATCTCACCTCCAAAAGCAACAAAGGATCTTTTGGCTTGGACAGTTTATCTCAAAATCCCAATCTTGATAGCATCATTATGACAGCAAGATATCCCCCCGTTGTTTATTTAGTTTGATTCCACTCCTAGGCCCCATTTAATAGTGCGGAAGCAGCGAGATGAAATAAGAAAAATAGGACACATTCCCCTCTTGCTTCTTTTAAAACTGGAAAGCCATTAAACTAACATTTCACCCAGGCCCGGCTATTACACAGTCTATTGACACACATTGCACCCTGGCTGGACTCTTTCTCAACCCCATCCATCGGTCACACAGATTGTCCCCCCGGTAGGCAGAGGCCAGCGACGTTAATGGAAATGGGGCTACGCTAGAAGCATAGAGCCCGGAGAAGCCTGGATGATCCCTCAGGCCATGGCTGCCACGGGATGAAATAGAGAGACTATTACAGCAGAGTTGTAAAGCCCCACACGCTCCACGCACTATCATAATAGAATATTGATTCTATCAGATGCCAGGCCCAGGCCTGTCCCCGCAATGAAGAAAAGAGCACTAAAGGTCATTGTGTAAAAGAACAGAGTGGGGGGAGAGAGACAGAAGAGCAGGAGAATATGTTGGATAGGAAAGAGAGAGTTGACCATAGTTGTACATTTCTGTACAGATGGAAACTTGTACTGTACAGTGTGCTGCTATTAGAATAAGTAGGGACACCCATAGTGATGATTTCAACATTTTACAAAGGGTTGAAAACATTTTTCGCTTTTCAATTAAACTCTTTTTTTTTTTAATACCACTGCTGCATCTGCCTCCACAGCCATAAGTAACAGGGAAGCCATTCCAACCATTAATTGTTGATCAAGACGGTTAGGAAAAGCGCCAAAGGAAAAGGATGACAAATAAGCACCCACCACGCGAACAGCAGTACAAATTACTCCACAAGCAGGAGACGTTTATGCTTGATTGGAGCAATTTAATGTTTTTCTTACAAAATAAAAAAAAAGAAAGCCTGGAAATCCTGGGAGGACGGTTAAGGAAATGACTTTTTAATCATCCAAGGAGCCTCTGTGGCTTGTCTCTCTTGATGGCCCCATATTGAAGACTTAGGGCCATTAAGAGAAGGACTTCATCGATGGAGGTCGTTCTGAGCAACAGATGGTCCAAACTAAGCCGCGATGGCCAGAATTTAGGATGAAACTGGTAAGATATGGGGGAAGCCTTTCTTTTAGTAATTCTTCTAATTAAAAAGTGAATTTATGTGACTTTGCGATTACTTTCATTTTACGCTGAAGCACATCTCGAATTGAAACGCGGAAATGCGTTGCCCCTCGTGCAATTTTCGATAAGATTGAACTGTAAATGTTGGTCAGCTTTTGCTTCTCATTCGGTTTAGCCGTAGGTGGTTTCCAAAGAAGTCTAAATCACACTTCGGCAAAAACAACAGAACCTTGCACCCTGTCTGCAAACATCCCTTTCTGTTACACAGTCTGCAAGCAAGGCCCGTGCTTAACAATGCCCCCATATATTAGGAAATTGACTAATCTTTGTTGTGACATTATGGCCCGTGTAAAAACTTCATGATGAATTCTGTTTTTCCCAGGCCAGTAGAAAATATATTCATGAAATTTCAATGTCCGACGAAACAAGTCATCTTTTAACCAACGCTTGACTGTGACACACCATTCCTCATTTCCATTCCAGGGAGGGCTTTATTTTAGTCAAATAAATATCCATTTTTCTCGCTGTATTTCTTTTTTCTGTTCCCTTCAATTCACTGCCAGCTGCAGTAATTGAACAGTAGTCGTTGAGGGCCCCCACAAATGAAACTGCCATTGTAGCATCAAAAATAATCAATTTGATGAGTCTTGTATATACTCCCATACTCAAAGTAATGTGATATTGATTCGGCACTCTGATGTAGTACTCTTCTCCTGCACCAGAATGATTATTGGCTTTTGACAAATTCCATCACAATATTTTATTCCCCCCACTCGCTCTGCCTAGCCACCTCTTTTGTCTCAAAGCACCGCCCGCAAAAGCCCTCAGCTCCAATTCTGCTCCACAGCCTGACTTTCTGCGCGCGTGTGAAAAAAAAAAAAAAAAAAACCCTCGGCAATGTAAGACTCTTGTCTTTATTACTAAACAAGAGCAGCAATCCAATTTGACCCGATCAGTCTGCATCAAACCTTTTAGCGCTCCGGTTGATTTGCATCTCAAAGACGTGGCTTTTCATCTGCCTTGGTTCTCGCTTACTTTCTTTTGCTTTCGTGCCGCAAAACCCACACACACACACACGCGCACCTTTAAGTTAATATGTTTCATATGTATTGTGAGGCATTGTGGATGGTAGGTCTGAAAAACTAATACATTATTTAAATCCAAATCAACCTCCCCTGTCCGGCTGTGTTATAGATGACAGCAACACTGCCACCCCGCTCCACCCTTTTTTGTCTCTCTCACACACACCTACGTACAGTCTCTCTACCTCCTCACCCTAGTTATCACTCATTTCCCCTTTGAATCAAAGCACTGGCAGAGAGCAAGAAAATTGTATGGAAGGAGTGATGGTCGGGTCACGTGATGACAGGATAAGGGATAATGCAACGCAAAGGCAGATTAATGGATGGAAGTCAGGTGAGAGGCAGAGGAGAGAGGGCAGGGAATAAATGACTGATGGGTGTTGGGGTGGAAGAAGGAGGTGAAGCCGGAGAGAGAGGGCCGAAAAAAGGTAAAGATGGGAAAAATGGCCACCCTCAACACAAGGCGAGTCCGTAACGATTAGTGTGTCTAATGTGGTAACAAAGACACCTGGCCCCGGAAAGGACGTGGTTCAATTGGTGTTCGCCTTAACAAGGGATGTGTGTGTGTGTGTGTGTGTGTGTGTGTGTGTGTGTGACTGGGTGTGCCAGAGATCTAAAGCCACTGAATATGCCAGTATGTGCATTTTACTCAAAGAAATGCCTTGGGTGTCTACAGAAATGAATAAAAGAACAAGTACAGTGTGTGTGTGAGTGTGTGTAAGTGTGTGTATCCACCTCCGTGAGTGTCTGCGCATGCAAGTGTGTGTTTACGTATGTTTGTGTGTGCTGCAGGCTGCATCCCCAGCATGAAAACTCTCTACACACATGAAAAAAACACACACACACACTCACACAAGGGCCTGCTCATGGAAAAATCAATATGATGGTGATAGAAATATGCTTGAATGTTCTCTAGGTGAGAGATTGATCTGAGCTCTATAGAGAGTCTGTCCAAAAGCAAATAATGGTTAAGGGCCAGCGACCTCCAGATATCCACAGAAAACAATAATTATAACCATGGTGTTTATGGCTACACTGGGCACAAAGGCCAGAGTCAATGAACGCTAAATACTAATGGTGCAAAAGTGGCATTTTTTTTAATTTACGAATGGGGAAAATCATTGTTTTTTAATACATTTGCCAGATAATGGATAATTACGGCACAACATATCTTTCAATTTGGGGAATCAAAACTGAGACAAAGTCACATTATGCTTTCTGGCCTCCCTGATATCAAAGAGTAAAATTACAGATACATCCACCCAGGCAATGAAGTAATTTCAATGTTAGTATTTTTTTTATTTTATTTTTTTTTTAAAAGATTTTTTTGGCTCTAATGGCCTTTAATGACAGTAGGTTGACAGGAAAGGGGGCAGAGATAGAGAGGGGGAGACCTGCAGGAAAGGGCCGTGGGCCGGATTCGAACCCACGGCCACCCGCTTACGAGCGCTCTAGCCATTAGGCTACGGCTGCGGCCCCAATGTTAGTATTTCTTACATACTTTTGGACAAATAGTTTAATAATCTGATCTAAATATTTGTATGTTGTTCATTGACATGATTATCGAGCAAGTAGCCTGAAAAACTGCACAATTTTACCTTAAATTTTCTCACTGAAAAAAAACAACTAAAATTCTGGCTTGCATCTAAGGGCCATTAGGTAGGTTAAAATAATTCTAAATGTATGTAGTAACATAAAGTTATCTTAGGCAGATTTAAATTTGAATTTTTGTAAGATTTTTTTTATTTTTGGCAAATAAATGTTTGGGCAGGGCCTTAAGTCTTACTTGTCCTAAAGTGAGACACAGTGTCTGGTAAAATTTCTAAATTTTGCCTGTTATTTAACTATATGTGTGGAAATGAAAAGAGTTTGACGGAGGAAGACAGGTGAACAGAGGCTGGATGTTTGCCATGTGGCACAAAATGAACTTGGTCCAATTATATTGTCAGGCATAGCCTGAAATATATCTACGGAGTCTAAATCATCCACCTATGTTACACGAGGCAAAGGGTTTTCAAATTAAAAACATTGACTGGACAAGGCTGAGTCATTAAAAGGGTCTCCCGGAAAATACTAGATTAAAAAGCCCAGGTCCAAGTTCTTGGGTAGTTCTTTGCAATCTCAAAGTAAAATATTCTATTATGTGGATTGGCCTTCCGTTCCCTAGGCTGGATAGGCCAAAAGAAAATCTTAATATCACCAACCCCGCCGAACATCAGTGCAGCCACTTTTTGAGTGATGAGTCTCCTACAGGAACCAACAGCTGTATGTGCAAATCATGCATATAAATCAATTACGGAGGCCCTATGTACTTAAATGCACCCATTAATTAAGCAATGTCAGACACAATGAACCGTGAAGTTCATTACATTTTTAGCATTCAGGCCCGGGATTATTTGAAGAGTGTAAAGAAACGAGGAAGACGGGTTTACCTAATGATTAGTGCCATTGCTCAGTGTCGGGGAGGCGCCAGTGGAAATCTGAAAGAATCTGTTGCACGAGAAGATGGAACAGCAGTGAGCTCAGCAGTCTCGCCAAACTAAATCAAGCAAAAAAAATGATCAAAAGAAAATGGAGTGACTACGACAACTATAAGTGAGCTTTGCATTGTGATATTTGCATAATGCCCCCATATATTCTGTCTTTATATTATGTTCCAGTAACATAATGTCTCAGTCATTTTTTCCCATCATGCTGATGGATAAAGCCAAAATTCATAGGCCTGGCAAAGAATGATTTCTTGAGGAACCTTTCTGTTTTTCTGTATTTAGACACAAGCCTTTTCCCGTTAAGTTCTGATGAGTCTTCTCCTCACGGCCAATGAGCTCACGGCTTAACGTTACCACACCTCTGCTCTGTGGGAAGCAGTTTTCCTTTTGATCTTTCGAGAATGTTATCACCTGTCATCTAAAAGTTATTCTAGAGCACTTTGAAAACTCCAAACAAAGATGGCCGGTCAGAACTTCTCAGTCAGGCCTTCCACCGTCCTGCTTCGTGGTGAAATCCCAAACAATATGAGTTTGTTTTTTTGTTTTTTTTTACATCTGCAGATGATTTCCAAAGGTCTTCAAGAGTAAACTTTGGAGCCCTGGTGGTTGCTTGAATTTTTAAACGACTTGCAGATACTTTTTTACGAATGAGCGACACAATGAGGACCAATTGGACCAATTCCAATTGACCAATTGTCCAAAATCCAACATTTCCAAAAGACCAATTCGCTCTCTTGCCTGAGGACAATTGGACATGCGAAAGTAGGAAGCTGGGGTCTGATCCAGCAACCTTCACACTATCTTAGCTCTTGAGCTTCTGCGTCTCATTCTGTGACATGTAACAGATTATACACGACTCGTGTATCTGTAAAGAATCTTAATTAGAAAAAAAAAGTACAATTCACTTCATGTTTTTGCATTTATCTGGTAAGGGTGTCTTTAAATTGTGAGGAAAGGGAGACTTGCCCTAATCCTGTAGGTGGAGGTATAGAAAGAATCAAGAGACAACAATTTCTTGTGACAAATTAAACATGCAGAGGGGGAAATTTGGCTGAAGTTGTCGTTGGATGACAGGAGAGGGTTCTGGGGGGGGGGGGGGGGGCTCACAAGGAAGAAGCTGGGCCCAGCTGCCTGGCATTAAGCAATGACCTCTGCATAATGAAAGATGGCGACAACATTTCCCACTCATTACAAGGTTCCACACTGTGACAAGATTTGCATATTCATATATTTTTCCCTTCACCTCCCCTCCCCTTTTTTTCCACCGCAAATGATTTTTTCCCGTGAGCAGGACATCTGCCTCCCTGACACTGCTCTGGAAGAGGGAAAATAAATAAATATCCGCGCAGAGAGGCACATGATCCGTCCAGATGCCACAGAAATATGGCACGGTTTCGTCCTCGTCGTCGTCTCACATACCGACTGTGTGTTTTTTTTTGCTTGGCTTAAGCACCAGGAAATCATGTTTGGGGTCAGTGGACAAGAATACAGCTTTAGAGAAAAGAAATCTGACTAAAGGCCTGGAATTTGAATCTGTTTTGTATGTATTTGTTGTTCTACACTGGTGTAAATGTCACCACGGTGCTGGTGTTGCAGATGTCACAGATGAGATCAGTGGACATTTCACTGCAACAATATATAAAAAAGTTAGTTTAATTCTATTCAGTTTTAGGTCCTTTTTGTTAAAAAATAGTGGTTGGATAGTGGAAAGATCATTAACATTTACACTGCTTGCCAAACTTTGGGAAGGGGCTAAAATGTGTTATGCTTTAATCCCTATTTTTGGTTTGTTTGTTTGTTTGATTGATTCCTTTTGTTTTATGCAGTCAAAATTCTCCATTTGCCTTCAGCCTTCTCAAGGTTGTCTCTGATTTAAAAAAAAAAAAAGAAGGAAACCCATCAGAACACCAAGCTTTTTCAGTCACGCCACGTAATTATTTTCTAACATCAAACAGAAAAAAAGACAAAAAAAAAGAATCTTCTGTCCACAGAAAATAACAGAAACGCAGGTCAAAAAAGGAAATGTAGAAAGTTTTTTCATCAAAGGAAAATACTTCAGAGGTTGCCCCTAAAATATGTATGTTTTGTTAAATTATTGCAGTCTGTGAAAGAATCGAAACCGAGAGGGAGGAAAAAAAACGGGAGCGAAAGGGAGAATTTGAATCCCCTGTATTTAGCTGAGCAACTTGAATTCGAATGAATCGGGCTGAGCTTCAACCCGCCAACCGTGCCCGGAGAGTCGCCCATCTCCACGCGCAGCATAACGATCACCGCAGCACTTCTGAATACAAACTGTTTTATGTGAGTACCTCAAGCTGAGTCCTACATAAATATAGAATTAGACAAAGTGTTATTTTTTTCTTTTTATGTTTTATGCTCACCCCTCATCCCCACCCTCCTTCCTTTTCTCACTCTCCAGTAAGATCCCCAGGTTGGGTTTGGCTCTGAAAGGAGATTCAGGCACTCACTTCAAAAAGTTGCAGCTCCCGTATGATAGCGCTGCAAAAAAAAAAAAAAAAAAAAGGTTTTTTTTTTAATTAAAACAGCAAATGTGCGGAGCAGAGACCTAGCGGCGTGTTTTCCTCCCTCGGAAATAATTGCTCCTAGGGATCAATTTTAAATTCAAATTGCGTTGAAATGGTGTTTGTCATTAACAATCAAATATTTGAACCCCTGAAATACCTTTGCCACCTCTGTGGCGGCACCCCCCCCCTTTTCCCCTCAGTTGGAAGGCAACTGCACGGGGCATTGTTTTGATGATCATGAAAAGAAAAGGTGATGATTCTCTCAGAAGACATCAAATACAGGGAGAGAGCAGGAGGAGAACGGGGGGGCCGTTCGTCAAATTGAATAGTTTTACATGAAACAGAAAGCGGCGGAGTTGTTCTTTTACTTTCGGCCGTTCTTAAAGTTGCTTTTGCGACCACAGACACAGAGGCCCCCAATTTGTTACAGAGGCCCTACGACAGTCGGAGGGAGGAGAGGAAACCCGTGTGGTTTGCGAAAGACAGCATCTCTGCTTAATGTTCATTAGGGGGGCTGATTGAATTGGGGGGTGTAGCACTGTCACTCTTAATGGAGTGATCTCTAATTGGAGCACATTAGCTCTGCAGGCTCTGGATAGTGTCAAACTCAGACAGTGGGGCAGGATGCAACATGAGCCTAGCACGTAAAATAAAATAAAAAAACGAAAGTTTCAACAGACATTGCTAAACAGTTTCTCTGTAAAAATGATGTCATCCCAATTTTGTTGATAAACCAAAATTGTTGTTTAGTTACTGTGACGGGATTTTCTCCCCTTTATCGAGGATTTTTGCTCTGCCAAGGCCCAAGTGTGCATGTGTGTGAGCTTGTTCTGTGTGTGTCCACACGCATTATGCTCAGCGCCCCAGAGCCACGACTCTGATGGTTAAAAAATGGAGGTTGAGGAGCAACTTCAAGGCCAAAGTAAGGTGTGTTCTCGCTAATGACGGGCACAAATGGCCACTGTCGCCGCTCGGCGAGACCCAAGAACTTGATCTGTAATGGCCGCGCATAAAGGGAAATCATCATCAATGAAAATGACAGGTTATTAACATCCGATTTTAGAGGGGGCTACGGCTTTAGTATGATAGGTTAGATATCTATAAAAGCTTTAAAGCCCAGCCCTGAACGACATCAGTCCCCTTCCCCATCTTCCCGCAGCCTATACCAGAGACACATGCTAATAAGCTCACAACCTTTAATTAAGCAATATGTGTAAGTAGGCGGCCATTACAGCCTGATTTGTGAGCCACTTCATTACACTAAGCACCGGCCAGCAGACACATATTCAATACAAATCAAGCTGGCCTGAATATTATCTTGTTTAATGTGAGGCCAAAATTGATATTTTATCACTCGTCTTCAGACTTTAAGAATCGTCATATTTCTTTGTGTCGAGGCGGTGGGGAAAGCTCGGCAACTTCGCATCCATTAGAAATGTTGCTGAAGTGTTTATTGAGTTTATTGGGTCACAGATGGCTGATCCGTTCGCAACGCGCTATTTATTATTTATCATTACTTACATAGGGTCACAAAACAAGCAGAAATGACACACTGAGAAACTACAGCTTTGAATACTATTCATTTGTGTAGTAAAGCTTTGGTTGCAATTTATTTTTTAAACTCTATTTCTGTAACACCGTTAAGAAGATACATTCCAAAAATAGCAATAATAGCAGTGACAACACCGACCATCAGAGGGCTGATGAGCGAACATGCATCGGTTCACGTTCCAGCCGTCTCCGTCTTCCCTTTGATGTCATTGATTGTGGTTTTGGGCAAAACTGGAGTCACATCAACTTCCCCCCTCTGGCTCAACGCGACGGGACCCTGAAGAAGACAAAACATGCAGTTAAAACTGTGACTACACAGGCAAAACTGGCGAGCATACAGATAAAATGGAGTTCATGTATGTATCTAAAGAGGAATCAAACAACACTCACGACCAAAGAATTTCATCCGTTTGCGCAGATGGGGGGAACCACTGGCACCTCTCGTTTCTCCTTCCCGAGTGGCGGGGCTCGGACCCGGACGGGCACCCACCTGGGCTACGTCATCGGCCCCCTCTACTTTTCCGATCACCTTCAGTGAAAGATGTTATAATCAGACTGACAGAATGAATGGAGAGGCTGCGACGAAAATGAGCGGTGCAACCGTGATAAAAAACCCAACTGTTTCAGGACACCCGGGGGGGGGGGGGGGCGCCGAGCGTTTCTCAAAGTGCAGGTTGAACCCGGGTGACAGTGACTGAGATTGGCAGGAGAACTGTTACTTTCCTTGAGGCCCGTGAGTAGAGTTGCCGCGCGCAGTCTCTTCTTATGTCCCAGTGCTTAACAGTTAAGTTGGAAGAAAAAAAAAAGCAAAAAAAAAATGGAGACTTTCTATGACACACTGCCTCTTGTCCCAGAGGGGAAACAGCTTTCCCGACTGTGGGTTGGCCTACTTCTTTACAGACATGGGAGGTGCAACTAAAATATCACAGATAGACATTGTGGAATGATAAGATAAACAAACTAATCGACTTTTAAAGTCGACGAAATCATAAGTGAAGTCAGATAGACAACAGCAGCAATAATGTAAACAAATATTGTTACAGACTGTCTACTCTGTACTATATATATACCGTATATATATATATAAACTAGCTAGATAATTACATAGAGTGTACTTTGGAAAAGTCCTCCTGCTAAGCAGATATGGCTGCCAGGGAGGCATTAATCTCCTCATGCAACATACAGAGAATGGCCAAGGACATTCCCCCTATCTCTTTGCCTTTCCCAGTCCTAGCTGCCACACACACGCCACATGAGGGAGATACAGGGTGAGCACAGACACCGACAGAGCGCACTCACTTCCTGTCCAAATCAAATTCATATTTCTGACGGCTGCTGATGACCTAACGACAAATGGAGCCCGGGTCCCCGGCTCCATAGCAGCAATCAAGCGTGCGGCAGAGTAATTACCAAAAAGAAGGGGCTTGGAGGGAGAATTGACGCGGTTTGTCAATTAATGTGGCTGCGAGGTGTGTTTTCAAAAGGTTAACTTCTTCATATTTTCTGTTTGCTAAATTAGATCAATGCCGGGCCAATAAAGAGTTGCGGTCATATGCAGATGGACAGCCAGTGGTTGCGGGGCAGGGAAATAAAAAAGTATTTGTTAATGAGAGGTGTAAAGGCAAACGAAAACACTTTTTAAGAAGGAAAAAAAACATAATTGTGATTCAGTCTGCCTTCCATTTCTCAGCTTCTCAAAAAAATGCTATATTAAATCCTTCAGCATTTAAAAAAAATTTCTATAAAACATTTTTTAAAAATCAGTAAAATGTATATCCTATGAGAGGAATTTCTTCTTTTAATTATGCCACTGCACGTTCACTCCTGCTGACGGTAAGATAATTAAATGTCAAGCAAATAAAACCTCACTGTTAAATAAAATGTACACCATTTGTTTTGTTTTTTTGCAGCCGAGTGCTTCCCCAAGAAAGAGAGAGAGCAACACAGAAATTGCAGGGAAAAGTGTTTTTATTTATACAAATCACTAGAGATGCTCACCATCAGCGTTTTTTCCAAGCCATAAATAATTTGCAGAGAGAGGTAATATTCAAGCTGGCAGAGCCTTAGTTGTGCATCTTTAATGGAAGTTTTACAGAAGCTGAGCCAGTTCTTGCATATGCTGCTGCCTCCCATATGGAGGAAGAGAGACAAAAGGAGCACAGTTGGCTTGTCCTATCTTTTTATAAGTCCGCGGACACTTAAATGCTAGCCCCAGAGAAAAAGCGACACGGGGGGACATAAACCCACTGTGTTTTTAGGAGGGGAAGATAATGACTTTGCCTGCATTAATTTCTACATCAGCCATCTTGTTTCTACAGACAGAGTGGTTATGAGTCGTTCTCTGAAGGTCCTGGATTATATGGATGCCGTTCTGTGCATAATTTTGGCCCTAACAGTTGTTGTCAGCACTGCTTTTTGCGAGTCGGCAGCTGGAGAACATCTGTTTATAGGTAATGAGTGTTTGAAAAGCTACACCTCGCTTTACCTTTAATGTCTTTTATTGGAGCGCACTGATGGGAACATAGCTTCAACTTTCGGCATTGCTGTGAATCAGCAAGAAGATTCCTTCAACATGGTCAGTATTAAACACACCTGCCTTGGGCAACTATGAGAGCACATGACGGATCATTAATATTAACTCACTTTAAACAGAAGTCAATATGCAAGTCAATAAAGACTCCCATTATCGTTATATTTTCTTTTACTACACATAAAGAACTTCGGCATCCCTCCTCCCAATCAAAGACGCTTTGCAAAGGGAACTTTGACTCAAAATAGCTGGTTCAACAATATTTAAATAAACAGGCTTCTCACGACTTTTGCTCAGTTTCTCACTCTTAAGGAAATCAAACAGAGCCCCATCTTGGAGTTTAATTCCTGCCAAACAGTGTCTCCGACTCCTCGGGGCACTTCGTCCAGGGGCCTGCTCATCAGAGTGTATGTTTAGACAAAATTTGGGGTGTAAATGTGTAGCTATTACACAAAGCTACCAGTCCCTGGAGCTGTGGTCACGTTAGTCTATGTGTGGAAGAAGTCCTCCGGGGCACTATGGTGCAATCTGCTCACTGTAAAAACAGAACTCTTTCAAGGAAATGAGCCATCCGTCAATCTTTCCTCAGTGAATGGAAACAGACTTCCAAAGTTGCAGGATTGGATGTTTAGTTATCTTGAGGAAAGAATATAGTCCCCTTAACCGGACGGGTTAATCAAGCTGAAATATTTTTTTGTTACTGTTGGCACGGTGAAGTGTGATCCGCACCAACCCTGACAAAACACACGTCCTCAGACCAAATGTGAGATTTGTGCAGAATGATTCATTCACATTCCCTGCCTGGTAATTGTACAACCGCACTGCTATAAAACACACGATCACTTGGATGTCCTGTTAATAAGTAATAAACCTGTAAAGGGAAACACATACAATCCTTTTCGAATGAAAATTTAAGAGCAGAACGGATTGATGCGGTATCCTAAATCTGCCTTTGTTTTCGATTGAGTGTATTTTTATCACTTTATTTTTTCAAATCTGACCCATTTATCCCTCTCTCTCTCTCTCTCTCTCTCTCTCTTTCTGAGGAGCTGTCACTTCACATCTCGAAGACAGTTTGTACACAGCCCCCTCTCGCAGTGTGTATATTACTGCTAGAATTATATAAACCACTAATAAAATCAGCTCAAGTGCTCCTCCAAGAGCAAGGGGATGGCCTTTGGTGATTCCTTGATCATACTTTATACATAAAACCAGACGATATGTTTCGGGGGGAGAGGATTAGGTATGAAAATGTAAAGTGAGGGCTTGTGCTGGGAGGGGAAGGGGGAACAGCACAGTGCTGCACACCGGTGTTATCACTCCCTGCTACCGACGAAAGCGGTGAAAGAGGACGCCACCGGCATCTTTTTAGCTACAGAAGGTCTTTGGATTTGAGGCTGCGAGGAAAAGACAACCACAAAAAAAAAAGAAAAAGAAAGAAATGCTTGTATGTTCGAAGGGGAAAGAGCACGAGAGGGCGTGTGCAGGAGACTTTTCTGAGAACAGTGACACATAGAACTCCCAGAGCTGTGAAGATAAGATTTGCTCCACGGTTTGAAATAGAAAAAAAGAAAAAAGGAGGCATCTGACTTGAATTCTCAAACGGAGATAAAGGTTGTGATTGTTACGCTTATTAGTGCTGTGAATTTGCAACAGTATATGCGTGTGCGTGTTTACAGAAAGGATGAGTTTTGCAAGGGTTTCTTTCGCAATTTCCCCATTACTTCGGCTCACAGAGAGAGAAAAGATCTGTTTACGTACAGAAGTGTTTGTGTGCATGTCTGTGTGCCCGAATCATGCTTGGCGGTGAACGATCCCCCCAGATGTCACATCTGCTATGCACAAGTCTAGAGGCAACGAGCACACACACACCCAGACGCACACCCAGACGCACACGCAGACAGTGTGACACCCGTAATAGATATAGCATGCAGTGTGTTTACTCACATAAGCTCTTCATCAGTCAAATTATGATTGAGAACCATTAGAATGCAACAGAGCCTCTGAGCTAATTGTTAGCGCATCAAGCATCCTCCCTCCTCACTGTGACATTCAAACTTCCAAATATTCATTTTGACAGGATGATCCAGGTAGCTCAGCAAGGGACAGAATGCTTAATGTCTGGATGTGTTCTTGCTAAAGCGACAGTTGCCGTAAATCGCTGCTCTTGATTTGGTCTGACCTGATGTGCACAATACTTGCCAGACAAGGATCTATAAATTACATTGGGTGGCAAAGTCACAAGAACAGTGTGTTCCTTCCTCCTTCAAATGTAATCATAATCATCATGATCCAGCATTTTTCAGAAAGCCTGAAACATGGACATGGGTACAAGGTTTATTTATTATTAGTAAAAGTCATTCTTACATAGCGGTCTGGGTCTTTTTTGTTCGTCGGGATTCAGAATGACTTAAATTTCCACTTGAAAATCAGAAAACAACTCAAACATGAGTACTATATTGTTGCCTTTCAGTGTAATTAAAACAGAAATAGCAGACTGTTCCTTTAAAAGAAAATAGTTCCCAAAAGAGTATCCAAACATGGAAACTGTATTTTTCTAACCTCCATTCCACCTCTTTCAAACTTGTTCATTTGTCATTTTGTGAGTGTTTTCAGCTTCAGTCTGGACACAAAAATCAAAGGTGTGCGAACAGTAATAAAAAAGATCACGTTGGTTTCAAATGTAACAAGGCTTTTGATTGGGCTACACCCTCTATCATCGATTAATTCTGAAACTGAGGACCGATCCCTCTTCGAGGGATAAGCAGACACACAACAAGAGCATATAAAGACCTCATACTTCGCTATTTCTATCTCACCTCAATAATTGTCCCATCGGGCTGTCGCAGGAAGTGCCTGTATCTTTGTCTCAGCCCACTCAGATACAGCGTGTAGATTATCACATGCGTGCTGGTCTCACTCTCTGGCGATGGTGCACCCTCCTCAGGATGGGATCCATCACCGGAGGCTGCAGAACCTGATTGGGGGTCCTCCGATGTCCAGATATTGTCATAAACGGCCACCTGTTCGATCACAGATGTTGAGAGAGAAATACGGCTGCAAGTCAGGGCTGCGAAACTCTCCCATGTTGAGTTTTACAAAGCTTAGAGTAAGCTCAGAGGTCTCCGATTTCAGAGGGGATGCTAAACGAGATCAGGTGGACAAGTTAGACTTCACTGAGGAGAAATTTTGTAAAAAAAAAGACAAGAAAAAACAGCATACAACATGAAAATGGAGCCATCAGATGAGCTCTGCTGGTGGGAAGAATGTGAATCCTATGGGACCGGAGCTGTGCCAGGTAAAGAGACACGTTGCGTGTGTGATTATGAGCTCCATAATCCAGGTGGCCGGCTTGTTTATGAGCCCTTCTCTGTGTGTCCATGCGCGTGATTCACGGACTTGCACACCTGTAAAGTGCTGCCCTTCTGCACTGGGATAGGCCACGAGAGCAAGCTAGGCGTGTAACATGTTATATAGGTCATGTAACTTGAAATCATCCATGTGTGAAGATCATGGAAGGCCCCTTTCCCTCTCTGAGAGCGTTTAACCGGGATACCATATCGCGATAGATCCTAAAAATCACTTTATCGAAAAATCTACGAATAAGATCTGCTTATAAAAGATCAATTTCAGACACAGGACACAAACTTTGATAGGCTTTTTAGTTTTTTTTTTAAGCTGCTGGGGGGAAAGAATAGCACCAATGAGTAATTGAAGCACTCTTTTCAGCCCATGTTCACATGCACACACGTTTACTCCTGAAGAGCTATAAAAGGCCATTATTTAAACATTAACTCAGACTCACAACAGTGGAAACTGCACACACACACACACAGAGTCAAGAGAAGGAGGAAGTTTTTCAAGGTGACCCCCTAATTGGCTGTATAATTATGACTCCTCTGAAAATTCCGGAAAAAGGGCCCGCTCATTCGACGGGGCCGTGAGTGGCAGGGTCAAGCTGAAGGAGAGGTTTAATTTGGCCGCCGTATCGATGTCACCCCCACACTTATAAACGGTTTTCGCCAAACACAACTCTAGGCACTTCGCTGACAAAAACAGTAGGAGCCATTACCGCGCTCGCAATTAGCGCCATAGCATCGAGTACAAAGCAGACGACCCTGTAAGTAGAAAGGACCTCATTGTCAAAGTGTCAAAGAGTCATGAAAGCACATAAAGAGAAGACTCGGAGAGGGAAGTTGAGTGTGTGCGTCTGTGTGGAAGGTTAGAAGGGGATGCTGGGATGCATCTACTGAACGCTAATTTAGACTATCATTAGCGAAACCGCCTCAGCTGCGCCTTGCCTCGAGCTTGGCCTCGGCCCACACTGGAAGAAAACTGATTACCTGAATTTCTTAAGTAATCAGCACCTCTGCGAGGCAGTAATCAGTTTGTTTGGATAGCATGTGTATGTTAATTTGCTCCTTTTTTTTGTTTTTTTGAGGAAAACACAGTTGGCAGTGCTAGCAAATCAGATCCCTTCCATTGTAGCAGTTCTCAACTTGGTATAAAAGTTGACTTGCATAAAAAGAACACAAACCTTTAAATGTGAGAAAAATAACTGTTTTACTGGGCACTGTTGGTGTCACTATGGACCATTAATGGACCCTCTCCCATGTTATGCTAACCAAGCTGCACAGTGGAGATAGAAACGCTGTGTGTTCTGATTCTAAATTGTATGTCACTTCGGTTAAACGCACCTGCTTGAATCATCCAATGTGGCGTGCATGTGTATGTATAGCAGCATGCATGAAAATAGATTTTTAAACAGTTTTTTTTTTTATCCTATGTTAGCTTTGCCACCAACCTACACCGATTAGCACGTAAAATCCAGTTGACGAGAGCAAACAAAAGAACTGAAAAGGTGTTTGTCTGTTCGTTTTGGGTGATGCCATTTCATGCAATGCACCATGGCTCTCAAGAAGCATCAGTGCTGTGACACAAAAAAAAAGGGAGAGAGCATTAGGGGGCCTGTCCGCTTTTGCACTGCTCTGTTCTGGTCTGCTGTGTTGCGTTATGGCGCTAGCCTGGCTTCTAGCCCTAGCCTGAGTGCTCTCTCCACTCCACCATTGTTCCATTTGATAGCACTAAGTGACTGATTTAGTTTCAATGCCTGCATGGAGCAGACAGGCCAGCTGTGGGTTAAGCAGATAGCATTCAAGTGAGCTAACCCAATTCAAACCCAATCAAGGCAGGATTTATCGTCGAGGTCTGTATTTAGAAATCTGATAGAGTCCGCATCAGTTCTCTGACTTGTATCAGGAGAGACGGGCCTTATTTCTTTTAGTGGAGGGCTATAAACAGTAAACCATGTTTTCTAGCAGGGACATAAATTTCAGAATTTGTAGACATTACCGCAAATGCACATGGGGAATGGGAGGGAGGAACAGAGGCAGAGGATGTGGGGATGGCACAGCTGCAGACATGGCTCCATGGTTCACAAATAAAGTCTGTCTGTCTTCCTGGGAGAAGATGTGATTTCACACCTTCTGAATCACAGCACACCACACATGAGCACAGAATAAAAGCTGTCCGTTTGAGGAGAGTGGCTGCGGAATGGTTTCTTCCTGAATTATACAGTGCAACTCGGGATCAAATTTGACTAATGTGTCAACCTGTCGTTTCCAATTCGAGTATCCGTAAACATAAGATGCACTATGAGATGGATTTTAGATTCCTGTCACAGACCGCATAATGCTCTCTTCTGATTTGCTCAAGGCCAATGGATTGGTGATCCAAGCCTCTGAGGTAAATGGATACGTTCTGATCAGTATTTTTTGTAATGTTATACGCAAGACTTGTAGTTATAGCCTACCCAAGATAGGATTTCAATTCGCAGGTCTCAGCTAAAAAGAGGTTGTAAGAAAGCCTTAAATACTAAAATTCCACTGGGTGACACGCTGGCCAAAGAACAGTCTGGGAAAGGGACAGCATATTTGTATATTCAGTGTCCTTGACTGTCACATACATTAGTGTCTTTCTTTATTTTCTTCTCATAGCCGACTTAAACATGGAGTCTAGAGTTCACTGTGAATAGCGGCAAAAATCCATCTGATGTGTCTGCTGACAATCAAAACATTTCACAAACTTGACCTAAAGACCTCATAGTAAACTTCACCATTTTCCCGGGTTCAAAGCACTTTGTTAAAGTAATAACAAACCCTCAAGGGCATATAAGAAATCGCACACAGTTAAATAATCTGACTGTTAATCCATTTTTTTTCTTTACCCTGACAAGTCGAAGAACCCATTAGTAATTAATAAACACAAATTTGCTCAGCCAGAGGGAATATACAGATGATGCACATGCCATTTGCGATACAAATCAGTGTCCACCTTGGTTTCTTCTAGTTTAGGACACTTGTTGGCACATTTAGACTCTATGATGTATGTACAGACTGGGTGTCTGTGCGAAACTGAAAGGAGGAGAGAAGGAGCAGTCTGCAAGAGCAGGAAAACTGAGCCAAGCCAGGCTGGCTACTGTCCAAAACAGGAGCCTAAGGCATGGACACAAACAGCCTTGTCAGTCCTCCTGATCCCTTAATGATTGATCCAAACTAGATACCATAATTACTATTCATGCTCTCTTTCTTCCCCGAATGAGCTTTCCTATGAGTAATTTTACCTCCGATTTCCGTGATCCCCTTGAACATGTCTGTCTCTTTCTGTGAACCGGTACAAAAAAAATAATCCGCCACACGTTTAGGCACATTATCGTGTCAGAAATGTTTGTCGGAGCTTTTGGGGACTTATTATTGGTCGTGACAGAGCTGTTCTCGCTCTATAGGTGGTTAAAATGTTACCGAAAACCTCCTGCCACCCCTCCTTTATTGTCTCCCTGGCGGTTTCTTCCAGGAAAGATGGAAGTCGCTGACCTTCCCTCCCTCAGCCACCCACATGTTTTTGGCAGCTATTTGCCCACTTCACACATTCACATATATGGTGGGAGGGCAGGGGTTCTCTCCACTGACATGATCCTTTTGGTTTTGTAGTTCTGTCCCACTTGGCTTTAATTTACAGTGGGAAAATAATTAGAATCTCACTTTTGCAAAGAGTGGAGTGAAAATGTAAACAATGCTTCCCTGCGGGCGGGTGCTTCATCACTTTGACAGGTGCATTTGAATTTGCCTGGGTGGCGGACAGGCTTGGTTATTTATGTGTCAGTCGCACATGGAAGCCCCGGCTGGGACTGTAGTTCGGATTGAGACTGTAGAAAAAGTGAATGAAACTCAGCTGGGTGGGTCTGGATTCTGTAGAGGACTGAAGATGTCGCTGATCATGAACACCTCGGTATTCTAACATGAATACAGCTCGGTGAGGTTTTAAAGAAAGACACAACCGTTAAAGATTATGGGCTTATGTGGTGATAGGAGTGAAACTCTTTTTTATTACAAACTTATATTGACACTTGAGTCCGATGATAACTTTCTACAGTGGGTTGCATGGTGAGACGAGCCATAAACTGAGACACAATGCAGGCTGAATTTATGGTGTACTTAAGGGCATGATGATCTGAACACAATTAGTGTTTCTATTCATTGTAAATTGTAAACACTGAAAGACACCAGTCTTGGCTTCCTTTTTATTTAAATTGCCATTGTTTGGATCTAAAGGGGTTTTCAAGCATGTCAGTCTCAAAGTCACATGTTATACATGCCTTGACGTCCTAACCTAGAGTCCAGTAAATCGTGTCTGTTAATAATCCTAGAATTACCAGAGAAATGTTTTGGATCTATGTGTCAATTTTTTCTTATGTGGCACCAAATGAAACAGATTTAGAATAAAATGATCCTCTTAAGGTTGTTGAGCCACTATGAGGCAATAATAACTTCATATTTGCTTTCCACAATGGCATAATATACGTATATAAATCAGGTGGTTTCACAAAAGGGAGGGTTGATGGTCTGACAGAAAACACTTTGCTGATTACCATTTTATCGACTTACATGTGAACACTATGAGGCAACTTTAAAAACGTGATTAACAATAATATAACATTTGTTGTTGATGTTGATATGATACACACGATTTATAATATAAGATCCAAATGTCTCTTCACAGTGATAAATGTCATTCAAATTATGATTCGGCATGTTCATCTGAAATAAAAGGCAGTCCAGCCGGAAACTTAGTGGATCCGCGAGCATGGACGGCACCAAAAAGGAGCATCAGTGATTATTGTCAAGTGAGGGAACAGGTAGACGGTGGAGAGCTGCTTCTTTTGTCCGCACATACACACCCGCGCACACACACAGACAGCAACGCATACTCGCACACACACATTCAACTGTGCTCGCAAACAGACAAAGCCCCACACAGTGAGGCAACGCATGCGTGCATCTCCCATGCCTGCGGGCAGTTTGGGCTGTGCAGCAGGCAGAGGGGGGGAGGGAGGGATGGGGTGGGGGGGGTTGTGGGGTGATGGGAGGGTGGAGGGTGATGTGGTGTGTGTGTGTGTGTTTGGGTGGGTGGGGGGCTTGAGTGCACAGAGGCTCTCTAAGCTATAGAGGGTCAGTCCCTCTACTCCACTCCACCATCATCACCATTGTTTCTGACAGACATTTCCCGGGTTCAACACCCAGTCGCTGTGCTCTGGGTGCATGCCACAGATACAGACAGTCTCAAAACATACAAAAAACCCATGCCTATATGGATTATAGGCAATGATTTCATCAATAAATATAGAAGGAATGAACATCTGTTATTCTCCAACAGTCAAACTGCACTGATTCGCAGATTAATTGACATTAAATCAATCTGTCAGTCAGTTTTTTTTTTATAAATAAAGAGCACAGATCACTTGCCAGCAAAAGCCACTAATCAAGTGCTTTTCACTTTTTTACAGGGATATAATTCCAGATCATCAGAATCACCTTCCCTGGCAGACAAAAACGTTTCTCCAGTTCACTTGTAATGTTCCAACACGTACAATCTCCGACTCTGAAAAAACTAAAGATCTCAAATGCAAGGAAAAAAAGACAGTTTGCCCCTCATATGCGAGGCTCATAACGAAACTACAGTAATGTCAAAGAAAATCCTGAAAAAGAGTGTGCAGGATCTTTTCTGAATCTCAGAATCTTATTATTAACATTTTCTGGTGCAGAAAATAAAGTAAACCTGTTTGCGAGATGTGAACCAATGCTCTACTGCCTGCCAGTGTACATGGCTACACACTGAGTGTGTGCAACTCACACAACATAAAAAGCCAAGATAGGCTACAGTACATTGCACATGGCTGGGAACAGACCAAACCACGGAGCATAAAATACCACTGATAAACATGCATGGATAAGCCAAGCAATGTCAGCCATTAGAATAGAAATAGATACGCTATTATTGTAAAATTGGCCAATATGTTGGAGGGTCGGCAGATATAATTGGAGCAGCTTGAAAATGGCATGGATGCACACTGTCTGCGTTGGGCCTGATTTGGCTGAAGCAAAGGTCTGCGTCTGGTTAAACGCACCGCTGGACAAGACAGGCCACCCATTCATATTTGCATGGAGGGGCACATAAATCTGCATGCACCGGCACACACAGTGACAAAATGGCTAGTATGCTACAGTAGCTTTCACCAACCCCTTTCTCATTACTCTGCTTCTCAAGCAAAGATCGCAGTCTATAAATATCTGTGGAGGTGCATTAATAAACTCCATCCCAAAGTAGCACATCCTCAACAGGACTTTGAGAAAAAGATAAACAAGCAAAAGTGGCTGTTTTTTTTTTACAGTCAGAGCAGACCGGATGAGTTTAAAAGAGATTATACACTGAGATAGCATCTCTGATGGTCTGAGATAATCCAGAAAATAAGATATGCATAATTCTCTGTTACTAATCTCCTTTGCAGAAAGCCTACACCTACAGTAAACAACTCAGTTAGCAGTGCTTAGTTTTTCTTCCGCCTTATTTCTGACTCAGTCTCGGCCCTAAAGAGCTCACTTTTCCAGGTTTGTTCTGGGGTATGCTGAAGTTTACTTTCAGTTTAAACTACTAAAAAAGAAAAGTCAGCTCAATACTTAAATGTGTTTTTTCCCCCACTTGGCTCACTTTCGATTGTCGCAGGTTTCCTAAAAAATATCTCAAAGGTGATAAACATGTCTAAGCAAAAACGGTGTGCAAATATGAGACTTAAATCCTGCCACTGCATGCTCGCGCAGCAAGTCAGATTCTCACTTGTAAACTGCAGCATGTAGCATGCGGTGCCAATAAACCATCACCATAAATCTATGATCCTCGAATTTATTAATGCCTCAGCCAAACCAATCACATCACCAATACTTTCCACTAAACTGATTCAGCATTTGTGTCATGCCTCCTCCAGCTAATCCTTTTGTGGTGGGAAAACATATTTTCTCTCACTCCAACTGGATGAAGCGCATATCTCCAGATGTCATGTTCACTTCTCAAAATTTCCTGACACCTGGATTCATATTAAGATGCTGCAGACTGATGCCAAACTTGAGCGTTGCCTTTGATATCCAGAATTTTCGACTTTGGAGTAGCTTCAACCTAATCAAGCCTCGGAGGGCTGGAAGGTGATAAGTATCCAAGCCAGTAACCAGAAAGGGAGTCAGCGGTTAGGCTCCACACACACACGCTGTAAATGTACACGTTCACGCGCACGCCGGGTTGTCGCTTTAAGGTTGTGGGCAAAACACTCAGGGAGGAGAAAAGGTATCTACTGTTTTCTCGGGATGTCGTACGAGGTGGTAAAGCCGCGACACCTGTCACAGTGGCCAGGACCTCTGAAAAGCCCCCCGGGGGCCCGGTAGGAACCAGCCGAGGTCAGACTCCTTCAGAGGAAAGGAAGAACATCAGGAGAAAAGAACTGGCTAATGACGGACAGTCACAAGGAATCAGCTCTGTCCGTTTCAAGCTACACAACCTCTGTTTAGCCGGAGACTGCGTGTGCATATTTGCACAATTATGCGTCAGATAGACATAGACATAGACATAGACTTAGACATAGACATAGACATAGACATAGACATAGATATAGACATAGACATAGACATAGACATAGACAACTTTATTGTCATTTTGTGTGTACAGAGTACACACAAGACGAAATTTCATTGCATACAGCTTAAGACAAGAACAGGAATTCGATAATTTAGCAGTCTAATGGCAACAGGGGAAAAAAGCATCGCCCCCTGTGTGTGTGCAAAGTATAGAAGTTAAAAGGTTTGATGGAATCGTATTCTGCACGGACTCGGGCCAGGTCGTTTGTTTGCTGAAACTAAAACTGAGAGTTGTTGTCCTCGATTGCGCGATTGTGTGTTTGGTAAATCTTTTTTTCACTACTCGACGGTCTTCAGTTGTTGCTTTCTGTGTTGCATTATGGGGTGGCAAGGGGGAAAAAAAAAAAATGGAAGGACTCCTTGGGACCTGGCCCGGCGCGGAAGGGAAAATAAAGCGGTGAAAACCTGGTGTCAATTTAAGCTCCTCCAGCTGCACATGTTTTGACAGCTGACAGGCAAAGCTTCACATTATGAAGACATTATAGGAAAAAGCTCTTCCTCACTAATGGATTCATAATTGTCCAAAATAGTCAAACTCTGTGTCTCCAAACACTATCAAAGCACCTTAACTCAATATGTTTGTGTGACACAGAGGTTGAATATATATTAGGCTGCCAACTAAAGGTTCCTCCTTATTTACACTAATTCTTTCTTCCCCCTCTCTATTGACAGAGAATCCTGTCCAGGCCCAGCCATTGGTAGATAATGATATCCTCTCCCGAGATTAATTGTAAGGGACATATTAAGCAGTGGAACTGACACTCCCTGTAATTAAACCATTTGCGCCGACGAGTTCATACTAGAACATTTTCTTCTTTCTCTCTTCACACACAGCTGGAGATGTGGTTCCTTTTTAGAAACGCTGGGTGTGAGAAAAAGGGAGTGTGTCACTATTCAAAAAATCTCTGTATTTGGTCATGTAACTACAGGCTTTGCAAAACACATCTTAGATAGAGCAAACTGTTCGGAGAGTTCTGATTTCAGCTACAGTTTCTCTTCAAGAGGTTTGCATGTTTTCATTTGCAAAATACGAACAGACAAGCAAAAACACTTGAAAGAATTAAGAAAAGGATTACTTGGTTGAAGTAAGCAGCAATATGCAAATGTCTTTGGCGATGATACCATGAAATAAAAGTAGACTGTTTTAGGTTAGGGAGCTGGATTACTTGAGGGAGACAATAGAGAGAATACACACAGTGTAATTTGACGTGTAACCACACTTAGGTAATACAGACAAGTGGCATAAATACCACAGACAGATACATCTAAAAGATGTCTCACCTGGAAAAGGAAATGTTGCACCAACGGATTCAGAGAGAAGTCTGTGTCACTTTTACACAAAATTTTAAGAGGTTAAACGACGCAAGGCAAATGGCTCAGAAAAATACATAATCCTTTGTTGTCTGGTAGTCAGCAGTCATTTGATCGACGACAACAAGCATTTTTATCAGCATTTCAGATGGGGGTCAAATATTTGCTATTCAAGAAAAATCTCACTGGAGTGATGCCAGGCCTGTTCCAGGTAAAATTACTACAAAAAGTGATTTAATGTTTAATATCCCCACAAAATGAGCACATTAATTATATTTTTGAGATTTCAATACATAAGTCACTGCTAACAGTTTTAATCTTGATGCCTTTTTTAAAGTCAAATGATTTCCCAAAGTTATAAAATGGTGGGTGTCATAGAGAAAAATAACTGACTGACAAACATAGTAAAAAAGTGTGTCCCCAAAAATATTGCTCGCATACGATATGGGATCATCCCTGGGGGCAGTTTTAATTGCAGATGTTTGAAAAAAAATAGTTACAAAGCTGTCCATATACAGTTTTGTAACAAGAAATTTTGAAACAAGACTTTGCAACACTGATTTCAACCAGGGTTTACCTTAGATTTAACCATAATTTACCTTAGATGAAAAAAGCAATGGTTATGTAAGTGTGCTTAAGAGGTCAAGGTAGGGAGTCCAGGTGAGGTTGAAAATATTCCATAATGTGTAATAATACATACACTTTTTTCATTCTATCTGTATTTTAGCCTCTTTAGCTTCCAAAGCCTCGGACTATTTAAAATGCAAAGCGGCTGTTTCTTTGCTGGTGTTCCTTTACAGATGAGACTCGCTCCATTTTCACTTTAACAGCTACTTTGGGCTGGATCAGTGTGCGCGGAGATGTTTTGGGTGCGCGTCCTTAAAATTCCGTGTGTGAATTGAAACAGAGGTAAATGGTTTTTGATCTTTATCTGTATTTTAATCTGCTCCTTTCTAACCGCTGTGCGCCATGCTTTCACACTTAACTGCTCAGCCAAGTCCGTGACCTTTTCGGAGACGCGGGCGTGTAGCCTTTGCAGTCATATCTCATACCGAGCTCCCTAATGCTCCGCTCGCACAGGCTGTGCTCGCCGCTGTGTCCCTCCTGTCCTTGCCTGCCTCCTTGTCATCGCCCCCCGGGGGCTTTTGCGGCCCTGAGCACTGTCCACTCCAAAAAAAAACGAGAAAAAAAAAGAAAAAGACATCCACTTTAATTGAAGAAGCTACACAAATGTGCACATGCAGAGAAGCAGAACAGTTTGCATGATGGGTAACACTAAGAGAATGCACACTATGTGTGTACACGAACAGGTTTGTGTCCACATTTTCCATCCATAGGCAGCCATGCACAAAAAAATGCACGTGCACATGTCCACACACGCACACTAATGCATGCACACCCACACACTGACCACATCGGTAGAAGTAATTGGGGGCTGGGTTGGACTATACTCACTCCAAGGTTACCAACCCCCCCCCCCTCTCCATCTCACCCCACATCACCGCCATAACACACACATACACACACATACACACTCAACACGCCAGACCTAATTGCCCTTTGACACTATAGAGAAAAAGCTCCGAAACAATCTGCTGCTGTTATGGGTTCCTGCTCAGGAGCTGAGGGGTTCTATTGTTAGTTGACAGCGGTTCCTGTGTATCCCGTCGCGGCCCACTGATCCCTCTGTCCACCTTCCTCTCCAAAAGCTTCTTTCTCCATTACTTGAGTTTTTAGTTTTTGCATTCCAGGAAGCGTTTAACCCTTATTTACTGTACCGGTGTTTTCTCTCACAACGCGAGACCGATAAAGTTAGTGCAATTCACGTGGCTGTTTTGAATTTTTCCACTGAAATGACCGGTTGTGGACTTTAAAAAGTGCATGTTTTGTGACGGGAGTCCCTTGTTTTAACGGGATGCAGGTCAAATTAAAGTAATTGTGGAGGAAGGATAGGGCAGTTTGGTTTGCTGTTGGAGCACATGACACATTTGTGTTCAAAACCCATCTTATTCCGTGTGAGAGGCAAAAGTTTTTCTCAGTTAACTTCCGCAATGACATTAATTCTAATTCATGTGGAAACCTTTTCCTTGTCTTTTGGTAATTCACAGAATATTCCCCGGTTCGTCTTTAAGACCAGTAGCTCACGAGACACACACAGTCTTTCCAACAACATTTATGATTAACAGCCGCTCTCCCAGATGCAGGTTGTCATTACCACTCCAATCTGTGCTGTTCCACTCTCAACAGGTTCACTCCCCACCAACCACGCTGCAGTTGCAAAGCACCTTGGGTGTTCCCAAACTCGCCCGCCGGTGAGCCATTACCTAGACATAAAGTGACAAACGGCGCAAACGAACGCAAATGTTGATGCAATCAGGTTGAGAAAACATCTCCAGGGCCACCACACACACAAACCCCCATCTCCCCTCTCTCCTTTTTTTTTCTACCCCCTCTCTTCTCTTAATCTCTCCCTCTCCCCTTCAATTATCAGAATGTCACCAGCGCCACTGGGAAACTTTCCTTTTGGTGAATTAACAGAGATCGTGAGCTGGCACCGTACTCCGTCATTGTCATAGCGGTGGCTCCAACAAAACAGTTTGCGTACCTGCTTAAGTATTACAGAAATGAACACCTCCCTTCCAGGTACAGTAATCAACGGGGTGACAGGAGACAATTAATTAGGTCCATCTGCATCACTGCCTTTACATAATTAATGGGGCTCATTACTGAACCGCTTGTATGATGTGAAGCATGCTAGCCCACTTACTAGCTCAGAGCAAGTGTAGTTTTAAAGTCACTGGGAAAGTGAGGACTTTTTTTAGTCTTTACTTTCCCAGTGAGACTTTTTCTTTTATCAGCGTAAAATAAATCGTTTTTAGTTGAGTAAACTGATTGAACTGACTCACACTGTGAGTTTAAACATAATTACAGGTGAAAACTGAATAGAATAACGCTAATGTTTTTTTTTATCATGCTTTTCATATACAGGGAAACGGGAAACTACATTTATGGACTTCTCCACCGCAAAGACAGTTAGAAGCACACTGGTAGAGTGGTCTTCGGTTTGTTCATCCTTTTTTCTGACTTTGTAAACTCTGCTGCCGAGCTCTAAACCTGTAAGTGCTGTTTAAACCTCAGAGCAACCTAAATGATCATATGGCATGAAGGAATATATGATATAAAGTTAATTGGTGAGAAAGTAAAAACTAGATTATGTTTTATGACTGCCTTCAGAAAATTACAAGTTTGATAATAACAGGCCATTTGCAGGTTGGTTATTGAATGTGGATTCATTCATTTTATTATTTCACTGCTGGAGGGAGTGGGAGCGCATTTTGCAGCCTTTTTTTTAACTCATGCTGCATATACACAAAGCTAGTTATGATCTGACTAATTGCTATCACCTCCTGCATTGTTTTACTTACCCCAATAAAGGCCTGCATTACGTCCTTACCAAGAAAATGAGTTGTATGGTTTTAAGTATGGCCCTTTTGATGTGATGCAATGGATGGAGACGTTCAAAATATAATGACTGTAATTCACAACTGCTTTTCTTCTGTCCAGCATTCCATACTGAAACATAGTCTGTTTGCCAATTCAAACATCAGCAGTCTATGTATTTTTCCTCCACATTTTAGACAGTCTGTCATACCAATGGCACTCTTGTGCAGAACTTAATCTTTTGAATAGATATATTTATTAAGAAATCAGGTTTGCCGAAGCAGGGAAACATCCGGTTTTGGAGTTCCCCGCTCTCCAATGGTGGAATTCAAAGAGAACAAGTAAGTTAAGTAAAGGCTGGTAATGTAAACAAAAATGCAAATACTTGTAGTGACCCTCTGCATAGAACCAAACACTTAACCAGATAATGTGTCTATCTCTGCTTTATCTCTACAAGTGTGTGGGTACCTGAATGTTTATCTGTGTGTGTGTGCGTGTGTGTGTTTCAAGTTTCCTAATACGACAAAATGGAGCCCTTGAGATGCCAACTCAAGGAAGAATAACCAAAAATGAAGTTTTGATAACTTTGGCAGGGGCTTTTATGTCTGTCTCTCTGAGGACAGATTTGTTCAACATAACAGTGTAGCAGAACAAGACAGCATCACAAACCTTCACAGGTATGTCGTTGAAAGAAGAAAACAAACAAACAAACAAACAAACAAACAAAACAATAATATCGTGCACCATCCACTAAGGGTAAGGTTCTGATGCAATGACAGAAGCTGTAGGTTCATCAATCAGTGTGTTCCCTTGTTGATGTTCATCACAACTAGAATGATCCTATAACTTGTCTTCAATTTTCCTATTACAGTGGAACTGATGGGGGGGGATTAGTGTGGAGAGGTAGGACGGACAAAAAACCCATGTACATGCAAAAGGTATCTAAATCTGTCTGACAGATTTCCAACTTATCTGTATTAGGGGTTTTCTGACTTGCTGGATTATATATGGCTTCAGGCCTGGGAACACCTTGGGATATCCAAGGAGCCGCTGAGCGTCACCAGGTTTCTATCCCCAACCTGTTGCCCCGGTGACCTGATTTCAGATAAGCGGAGGACGATGAGCAGATGGACAGATTTTCTGACTGATCAAGCAAACACTATGACGCCTGCGAATGAATGCAGCTCTGACTTCATAAAAAGAGTTTTACATTTGACCATCAAAAATATTCTCTATTTTTATTGCACTATGTGACATCAAATTAGACTTAAACAAACGAGACATCCTGTTTGCCCGAGATCTTATTTGTTGAAAATGTCATACTCCGTCCTTTAAGAACGAGTCGTTCAATAACTTCTTAAAATTGGCTGCAGACTGCAGCTGTTCCTGTGAGAACATTGTTTTGCTTCTCCTCAGCCTACCTTGTCTCTCAGTCTGCTAATGAAGGCCCCACTGTTATTAAAATTGCGCCCTTACATCTGATATTAATTGGGTGCGTAATAAGAATCGCGTCAGATTCATTATTTAATTGCAAGGGCACATTTGGACTACAGTTTCTAAAATGTATTTTTAATGAAAAACACTACATCCTGACCTAATCATATCAACCTTATTCTATCTAATTAAGGATGCAAAAAATCATTAGAGTTGCAAAATATTAGTTTCAGCTCTGTCGCTCTGCTCCTTTGCTAGCCTTCATGAATATATTTTTTTCCCTCTCATCTATGATAAATAGTTAATGAGGGAAAAATGACAAGAATTTGCATGTAGGCAAATTAGTCTAATAGGGATATGTCTTTGCTGAGTTAGGAAAGTGACCCTTTTCATAGGAGAAATCGTTACAATAATTATAAAATAATGGCCAGGCCCATCTTATTTTGATGAAAAATTGTCTCGCTGAATAATGTAAAAATGTTAAAATGCAATAACCCTAAATTTTCATCATGCCACAGAATGTGTTAACGGGTTTGCATTTTATCAGCGTAATAAAACCAAATTAGGTACAGTATGAAGTATGCTGTAATTGTTGCTGTGAAGAAAGATATGCAGTAATGCAAGGATGATTCGGAAATGCACCATATCAGCTGCTTAATGAGACACGTCCTTAGTTATGGACTTATTATTTTATTAATCGATTCTTTAAGTATTTGCTTATATGTTTGTTTTTGCATTTGCCTTTTTTATTGTTTCTTTTCTTTTTCTTTTTTTTTAGATTTCAAGTTTTAAAACGTTCTGAGGTTCGAGTTTCAGCAAACACGTCCTTTCACATTGCATTTGCAATATTATATTCACATTCTGGAAGGTAGGGCCCCAGTTTTATTAAAGTTTAGTACAGTTTGAAATTAAAAGAATTTAGGAGGTAAAACAGGTAGCTCAAGCCATCAAACTACTTTATTTTACAGGATGTATGGCACGTTTTAAAGTGCACTGAAGATAAATATGTTTTTTTAGTATTTTGTGTGCTTTTCAGTTTAACAATTCCAAGATTGAACAGAAAGTTTAAGCTGTTCCCCTACAAGCATAAAAAATACTTGAGAATTTTCCTCAAGGGTTAAATTGGGTTTGGAAAGATCCCTCCATTCACTTTTTTGAAGAGTACATTTAGTGTTGACAGGGATATCACATTCCAATTATTCATTCGTTCACATTTTGAAGCTGACTTTCTGAGAATATTTCCCACCATCTTTTAGCCTCTTTAAAGTTTAGTCTCAGCTGTCTCCTGGAACTTTACAAATCCTCAGTAGAAATCCCAGCAGAAAATGTGCAGTCCCTTTGATTGATCAGTCAATCAAACATGTGGTAGCATCTCTCTGAAATGGTATTTTCATACAGTCAACAAATTGTGCCGACTGATATGAAAATATCCACGTCCTGAGAATGCCCGCTCTAAGGTAAGCTTGCATTCCACCTGCGCTGATTGAGCAGTCTCTGAATGAAGGATCTTCTGCAATTGGTTTTCACAGACTAATCAGGCAGCCTCATCAAGTCTCTGTTTTGGTAATTATCTTTTACTAATTAGGATGAAGTTAAAGACCTCTGAGATGAATGTCTCCGCTTTCTCAAATGTAACTAAAGAAAGTTTTATTCTATAAAATGAGCCTAATCTATAGATCATTGTGCATGTAATGTCTCCTTAAGAGGGCCAGTGAATGTTATAGCTTCTAAGTACTGATAGTAAATGTTTGTTTCAGGCTCAACACATCCAACTCCAGCCAGTTATGTCATTCAGAAACCTTCCCAGAGACCCCCGTCCACACAGATTAATCGATCAGACTTTTTTGTTCAATCTGTCCAACCAAAATGGTTGGGATCCAGGGATGGACTGCTTCCTGGTGATGTTTTTACCTTACGCCTCTCTCCACTGAAGCCTCGCCACTGTTCCGCCTTCTTGACGATATAGTTCAGCTCCTGGTTGGACAACTCCAGGTCTTCAGGGAGGAAGTACAGTCCCTCCCTGGCTGTGAGTCGCTGGAATATGTCCAACATGCGACCGTCGTTGTGGAATCTGGGAGGCGTGCAATAAGAGCAAAAGTGAGAGGAAGCGTTAGAGGGATGTGTCACCAAATTGCTGCTTCTGACTTGTCAAAACCACATTTGATTTCTAACACAAGTAATATAATGGCTAAGCATAAATTAAATGTGTTGCTCAATACTGTTTCTTATGAAACGTGTCAAACAACAATGATCTCAGTTCGCTGGAAAAGGTGAAAACACCCATTGATTACAAAGAGCATATTTGCCGGGTGATGCACTGTAAAGTCTTCTACGTGAATTGAAACGGCAAAAGGAATCAAACAAATTGGCCCATGAGTGGGAAGCACTTTGTTAGCAGAGGCCGACAGGAGCCGACGTCCATGTTCGGCGAGGGGCGTTTGCGTGGTCATACATCTGTTAACGTGTGGGAGTCTGATCCCGCTCTTTCGGGTGTTAATGCCCGGCTTCAAACATCCCAGATGCAACAGACATGCATATGTCTGGATCGCGTAGTTTGAGTCACAAGGAAATGTTCCGCACAGCAAAGGGATTATCGATTCGCACCTCAAGATAAGTGCACATCACCAAAGTGTTGTTTCTTTTCTTTTTTTTTTCCATTCGCCACACAAGGGGTTGCATGCAGCCAACCCCCCTTCAAAAAACAAAAACACCATGTCTCGAAAACAAATGCTTTGGCTGACCATCAAAACCGGAAGACCTTGTGCCCTTCCATAGAGATTCTAGACTGTCAGAGGGTAATCAGCTCTCAAATAAACCGACATCAAGTAGACAAGGATTTGTACAAGAAGCTGGTACAGAGCTTTGAACTCGGCATTATTCCCCACCCCTCTCGGGAGAGGAATGTTTGTAGAATCTTGACCTCGCACACAGGAATGGCATGCAGTGATTTTCATCCCACACTTGGATTTTTTGCTTCTCATTCATTTATGCAGTCACACCCTTAGAAAGAACGGATCGTCTTAGCATCTTTGTGCTTCAGAGCGGGCTAATTTCCTCCGTGGTGGAATATGTGGAGAGGCTTTCAACTGCACGCTGATGTTCTTCTACGTGGGGCACGACCCGGATGATAAAGCTCATATCTGAACTTTGAAACTGGAGAGGTCACGGAAGGAACAAACATATGTCGACGCACGAATAACATTCCAACAGAAAAAAAGCAGGATACGCAGGACAAGTTAGAATAAAGAACTATTACTTCATTAACTGGTATTAATTCGCCATGTTTGACATGTACACATGTTAATAAAATAAAATATCCTTAATCTGACACGTCAACTCTTCAGTGTGTTATAGATTAGGCCTTTTTCCGGTGTGACTTCACCCTTCATCATCTCTATGAAGTTTCAGAAGAATGGAGGTGTAACGTGTATTTTTTGAGGAAGTGAATAAAGGCTGCCTAAAATGTAATTAAAAGAGGGATAACAGGCTATTCTATCTATACAATATAGCCCGAGGCCTTTTCTTCAGATATAGGTCATGCTCTGTGTCAGAGCCCCTTCCTTACAGCCAATAGGAAACGGTAACCCATAAAATTATCAGCCTTGCTTCAGCCTCGTGGCCTACATTCGGTACAAACCCGTGTGGCGGTTGAGTGGCAGAAGTCATTATTCTTGGCTGCTGTTTTAATATTGTCCATTTAGCTGGATCCGATAAGCTTCCCGCTTACCGAAATTAGATGGCACCCGCTCCGCGGCCCCCGAATCTCAAACTGATTTATTCAATAAGGCTTTCCTTACATTTTGAGCTGTTAATGGAATTTTGTCTTATATGAGTACGGGAGAACACATCTCGGATGAATAATGACTTACATTATCCAGTAAATTATCACCTCTACTTTGTTAGTTTCATCCCGCAAAAAAAGATGCCCTTTAACTTTTGATGAAAATCAACCGCCATCTTTTCGGTCGGAACCACAGAATCGACGAGCAGCAAAAGGCTGTTTGGGGCTTCCACCTCACTGAGCAGCAAACCTTATGTAATTCATTGAACGTGTTAAAATAAAATCTATTTAGAACAAAATGCAAGGCAGCAGGGTCCTCAAAGCTGTCTTCTTTTCCATTTTTGTCCTCAACAATCATAAGACATGCACATAATGCATTTAATAACTAAATATGTTTAATAGGAACATATGAGTTCCTCCCATATGTGCATTTGAATATTAAATCTTTAGTTATCCTGGCCATGCTAGATACTTAGCCCGGGTAAAAGGGTGAATGCTTATTCGTGATATATCATAAGACATTTAAGTTTTAATTTGGTGTAACAACATAATATAAACAAGGGAAAACTATGGGGTTGACATTTTGAGATTGGCTAGTTTGAGCCAATTGGATTTGCTCACCTGAACAGGTAAATGGAGAGAATTGTGATGGAAAGCAGGAAGTGGACTGCATAGAGGAACACGGTGATGACCGCGCCCGCTGCCCCTGATTGGTTGGCCCGATAAAAGTGCCAGTAGAGCTTTGCTGCGTCCGCCACCGGCACATCTGGGCTGTAGGTGAGACGCTGGAGAGGTATTGATTGATACAACAGACAGACTGGATTGGTTGGTGAAATATAAACCTTAGACATGCAGAGTAAAGGCGTTTCAGAAAAGATGATGGTGACTATCCACTATAAACTGGAAACTTCTACACTTAGGAATGGATTGTATGTTTTTTTTTTGCTAACTACTGGCCACTAAAAAATAAAAAGCCCTCTTTGATGTGAAAAAGTTTACCTTCAGCTCTATTATCTCTAGCTCTATCTGTAAGCACTGTTGAGAATATCCCAAGTCAATTCAGTCCTCCTGACCAAAATTTAGCACTCCTATCAGAGCAGAAAACCCACTTCACATCCTACAAACACGCCCGCCCTTTTCCGGTAATCTAAAGTCACTTTGCCAAGCCAGAGTGAACTCCTATTTTAAAGTGCATGAATGTACGAGTTATTTTTAAGCGACTTACCCCGAGGACGGCATCTACAGCAAAGACCGCCAGGGGGTCGAGGACTGTCCACACTCCCTGAGCCATGATAAACTTTGACGTGAAGGAAGGGAGTGAGCCAAACATCACTTGACAGCCCCATCTGATCAGAACCAGCAGGAACGTTGCTGCGTTCAAGGTCAGGGGACCCACGACCACCATCGCCAGCTCCTCCCGGGTGTGGAGCAGAGAGCTCTGGTACACGAGGTCCACCGTGTGAGCGTGGAAGCGGAATCTGGAGAGAAAAAAGGAAAAGTGTCAATACGCATGTACCATATTTGCGGTTTGTGATGCCTTGCCGCTCAGGGGCAACATAGTTCCCAGCCATTTGCGCATTGTGTGTTGCAATATTTGAGGTTGATTCAATCATATTCAATTAGCCTGATGAGAATTATCATTCTAATTAGTTGTTGTTTTGCCTCACAGGTCACTTTCTGTTTTAAAAAAAAGACGACGGTAATTGACTCGATATTTTTTTCCTCATATCAAATTGAATTCAAAATGCAGCAGAAAGGTACCCGAGTTAACGGGCACGTTTGCTGATAAAATTCGGAGATTTTCCCCAAACACCCTGCTGGAACTCAGACTCCCCATTTACAGCAAGCCTCATGAGTTTCTTAATCTTCCCATCAGTCAGGAGGAGGTAGAGCAAGCGGTGGGAGAAGAGAGGTCCAGTTTTTCTCATTAATTTCCATCTGATTTGCTCCAAGAGTCAAGCATCTCTTAGATTCCGTCCATTAATCTGACAGTTGAAGTCTATTGTTGCTTCAGTTGAAGCAAATCTGCCCACAGACCCAAGCATTGAAAAGTCATTTTAGAGTAGATAGATCTTTTCTCTGGACGACAAGCAGAAAGAACACTTTTGGTGTATTTTGCTATATTGAATTTAGTATGTTTCTAAATGATCAAAATCATTTTTAAGAATGAAAAATTATCTTGATATAGTGGAATGAATGGAACGAGCACCTTCCTCCTTGATAAATAAATAACTGGGTTCAGACACATTTTGATGTTGTCAGCAATATCCCACGCTTGCCATAATCTTTTTTCCTTTAATAATTGATCATGTACTGTTATTTTGTCACGTAAAGCATTCAAGTGCAGAATGTAAAAAGTTGAGTTTTTTGTGTTGAGTTTTGGTTAAGGTTCTGTGGCTGGGTGAGTCTGTGTGCTTTTTGTCTTATACATTTTAACCTTAAATAAATTGTGAATGGCTAGCTCGGCTTTCATAATTTTTAGAATCGTTCCTAGTATATAAATCATTTACTTGTCTTTTGTTTGTTTGCTATTTTCTGTCCTTTTGAACATATTGCATCATATTGATCTAATGCACATCACACCTGGAAGATAACTGTTTGACACTTATGATTTCAATGGTTTCCATGGTTTTCCCAAATCTTATTTGAGATAATTTATCCCTGTAAAATATGTTTAACTACTATCATTCTTTGAATTTAGTTAGACAAAGCCTCGAGATGCTTTCATTTTTAAAACGAAGTCCTGAAGAAAGACACCAGGACTCGCGTGCATGGCTGTTATTTGTCCCTGTGTGGGCCTCTTATCCATTGACAACCCGTCTAGGATATCCCTCCCTTCTGGCCCAACGGCATCCTGGATGGATTTATGGATGGATGAATATGCACTGTTATAAATCAAATTTAAATACCCAGAAGGGCAGAAGTTAAGTGTAAGGAGGATTAGCCAAACCTGACCTCATCATGGTAGGTTTGTGCTGTTCAGAAGGGGCACATTTGTAATAATCCACCACAAAATAGTATGATTCTTTTCAAACTTTTCCCTCCTATGAATCTTTAAAAAGGAAAGAAAGATATGCTGTAGACAAGAATATGACCCACATTGTGCGGTCCACCTTTGGCCAGGGGTGAAATACAGGTAATCAGGAACCAAACACAAGAACGAGAGAGAGATTAGAAAGAAGGAGACGTTATGGATGGAATGAGAGAAGGGAGGATTGGCTGTCATAATGCTAACCGCTCTGTCATCCGTTCTCCCTCCCTCTCATCGGGCACCAACAGCTCTGGTCACTGCATGGAGAGAGAAATGCTTGGAGGGAGAGCGGCAGATTCGGACATGTGGAAGTTGTCATCCGACATTGACCCCATCTGCTTTTTCTTTTTTTTTTTCCCCTTCCTATCTGCCCCCTCAGTCCATTTTTTTTTCATTTGTCCACAGTTTTTCTTCCTCTGCTTACCCCAATCACTTTCCATGATTTAATGCATGATGTTTGCACCCCCATGTTATGGTAATAAAAACCTTCTTCTATGCCTGTTTGCAGCCAGCCTTTTTTTTATTGTGATTAAATAAATCAGCACCATATGCTATTGCATTGTGATTTAACAGTTCTGTGGTGTCTTATTGCTGTTTATTATCAATGCTGTGTACCAAATAATAACAATAAATTCCTTCCAAATAATGTAGCCATTTGGGACTTAAAGCTGTGTGGTGAGCAAACTCCCCCAGCTATGGTTTGTTAATATTGAGAGAGTCTTGTTAAAATGTTAATGGGGGGATTCCAAACAGATGATTTGGGTGTATCCAGCCAGCGTGTTTGCCAACACACACACACACACACGTACACACTCAGACACGGCACATTTTATTTTCTCCTCTGCTCATTATCCACTCTGCATCCTATTTTGAAATGATCATGCTTTGCGTGTTGCAGATCACACTTTTTCGTGTTGCAGATCTTACATGCAAGTCTTGCTGTGTGTGACAGGGAATTTGCAATTTGCCGACGTGCTACACACTAATCCACTGTATATACTATATCTGCCTTCCATTTTGTTAATGGATTTCAGCAGCACCGTGTGTGCTCACACAGCAATATGTGTCTGTATCAAAATGCTCCTCTTCTGTACTTGTGTATCTGACTGTGTGTGTGTGTGTGTACGTGTGTGTGTTGTGTCAGGCCTATATCAAAGGAGGCAAACTCACTTGTTGACAGGAACTGCTATGGCCTGGAGGTAGAGCCACTGGCTGCAGTAATGCAGGTAAAGCCTCACAAACCACATCAAAGCCAGCAGCAGCATAATGAGGCCGAGCTGACGAACGGAGCCGCGCCAGCCACGGCCCAGTTGTTGTTGTTGTTGTTGCCGCGGCAACGGCAGCCCCACTTCGGACGGCAGCATGCAGAGGGCCAGACGCGCTCGGTCAGACAGCCGCGGAGCACAGGAACCAGGACTAGCTAGTGCTGACCTATTTTCACACAGAGAGGAATCATGCACACCATCGCTTAAAAAAAATAAACTAATACATTCACTCAGTTATTTAAATAGATAACATACAGTATTACATTTCTTGATATCGGTGCAATTGCTTTTAATTCACATTTATAACTTGGATTTTTTAAAGAAAAGAAGTTCTTAATTGGTGACATCTGTAAATATGATTGAAGTGTTGTCATGCTTGTTTTTACAGGAGAAAGTGAGGCAGCTGTATTTTTCAGTTAATTTTTTTGAACAACATTGCAAATACTTCCTCATCTTTGTCATGCTTCAAATATTCAATTGTGCTTTTGTTTTCCCCGTTTACCAGACGCATTCAAGTTGTGGAATATAATATTCAAATTCATACATGTACACAGCCATTCATTACCTCTCTCCTTCTCACACTTACACACACATACGCACACACACACACACAGATACGCACACAGATAAAAATCCCTTCCAGCAGTACTCAGCTTCCCTCAGCACCTCTGCCTCCTCTGTGCCGCCCTTTGTCAGGCCTGCTCAACTATTCCCTTTCATACTGAGGGCACATATGGAGCAGTTAGAAGCAAGGGAAAGGAAAGGAAAGGAAAGGAATGGAAAGGAAAGGAAAGGAAAGGAAAGGAAAGGAAAGGAAAGAAGGCCACAATATGTAGCAGCTTTATGTGTTTAGCAAATGTACGTGTCTAGGCCCCAACTGTTTAGACACTGCGATGCCGACACAGGCAGATATGGCTGACCCCTATAACCTAGCTGACACTAATTAGAACAAGAGAAGAAGAGGGGTGTTTACAGTATTGTGCAGTTATGGTTCGCATCACAGAATGTGACCTAAGGCCTGTGCCTGTGGACATCCCTGCGCCCCACCACCGTGTCTCAGAACACAGTTGGAATTCACTTTGTAGTGTGTATCTAGGGACAATGGTACACGGCCTAAAGACAAAAAAATAGAATCAATTGCATGGCTCCCCCAACCCCCCGTTACCAAATAATTAGGCTAAACTTGCATCACAATGAAGTGTTACATTTTGTTCCCTTTTCATACTGTGTGTCAAATACAAATGCACAGAGGTGTTATGTAGAATAGAGTAGGCATAATATTTGCTGTTTCTTGCGAGGTGAGCATGCTTTCCAAAGAGTTAAATTGCTTGAAGTTGAAGTTCCTCAGAGCATACAGCGGTGTAATGTACAGTCAGTGTAGCAGAAGTCGGGATTCATTCAGAAAATACTTAGTCAGCAGCTAGGGCTGATAAATATTCATATCTTGGCTGACATAAACTCAAGCACGGAAGATAAACATTTGTCATGACAGCCTGTTATAACTTAGCTT
This sequence comes from Menidia menidia, assembly GCA_907169785.1. Classification (NCBI taxonomy): domain Eukaryota; kingdom Metazoa; phylum Chordata; class Actinopteri; order Atheriniformes; family Atherinopsidae; genus Menidia; species Menidia menidia. The sequence continues at coordinate 7,936,859 of CAJRST010006668.1, forward strand.
AGCTATTTGATAGTCAAACTATTGAATATCTCCTACTGTTCCTGAAAACTAACATTAAATGCAATCAAAACGTTTTTTTTTCTGCATGGGCAGGATCCGGAAAAAATATGCAAACTCGGTGTCAAGCGAGTTTTTACACAACAATTTGACACACAATTCCTACTTAAAAGGGGGATAATGTAGGTACAAATGCATCTCCCTCTCTTCTCTTTTATGATTTTGACGAGGACACTTCCATTCTGTTCCGAGCATTATCGTAGGCCGATTCACGACGTGCATGGCGCAAAAAACAGCTTTCAGCATGTCTGCGAACGCGGAACTGCGGAAAAGTAGCAGCCGGCACAAAAGGCAGCGTGTCACAGACACGGGCAAGATGCTACCCTGTCAACCGGCATCGGAAGGAAACGGCAAATACAACCTGACGTCCATCTTTCACGTAATGAAGATATTGATGATGCATGAAAGAAGGAATATTTTTAGATGCCTTCATCCGTTGGCCTCCTCCAGAGGAAGTTGGTAACAAGATGTGAAATCTGTTAGCTCCGCTGAATTGATTTCATTATGGCAAGTGCAATTACTAACGTACAAAACCGAAAACGAAGAGGAGAAGGGGGTGGAGGTGTGTGGGATTTTTTCATTCCAATATCACAGCTTGTCCCCCGAAACGGCTGATAGCATGTGGCACAGCGGCCCAGTGATGAAGCTAACCGTTTCATCACGCGTGAACCGGCACATAATACTACTTTTAATTGTAGTTGAAAAGTGAGACCAGAAGCTGTTCCCTTGTTGTTTTGATATGTGTTTGTTGTTCCTTCCCATGTCTTCAAAGCAGAGTGTGAAAGGACTCGTCATCCTTTTTTTACAGCTTTTCCAGAATGTGTCAAGGCCTCTAAATGTGATTCAACTAGCGTGTATCTGTCAACCGTCACATATTGTGGTAAAAACCATCCTCTGGACTGCTTTTATTTTGCAGGCGGCGTCCCTTAAAGTTCTGTGGCACGACTACAAAAGGGAGCTCTGCTTTTAAAAATAGCAATAAGTCGACGGCAAGTGCAGACAAGTATCAAACCTTTAAGATGGGATTGGTAATGAGTGATGGAAGGGTGGGGAGAGGAAGAGGTACAGTAGAGTGTTCTATTCCAAATAACACAATTATGATAAGACAGCTTTCGGGTGGGTGAAGGTAAGATCCACTCTGCATAGGCCTAAACCCTTAAGTGTCAGACCACTTAAAGTATTCAACTTATCCCTTTATTTAGAGGATTAAGATATTTTCTGTCCCTTTTTTTATATTTAGGCCGCCAGCATTATTAATAAATACACTAAAACCACCCATCTCTTCCCACAGAAGCGACAAATTGTGCGCTCTCGGGGATATAGAGAAAGTGAAGAAATGAAAAAAATACAGCGTGGAAATAGACTTAAAAGATTGACTGATAATAGGATTGTTTTCTTAGCAGCTCAAATGCGCAAGTGGAAGCATAGTTGTCTTAACCGTCGGTAGATAAGTTCAGATGATAACATAACTTTGGTTACATTAGATTTTTTTTAAGAATGCCGATAATTCATTTTGATGAGAATCTGTCAACTGCCCGGTGTCGGTTACACAGTCAGTTCCGTTATGAATCATGACTGAAACATTAATTAAGGTTAAAATCATAACAATAGTGCGTATGTTAGTCTGCGACTCAGAAACAAAAGCTACACCTTCTGTTTAAGCCTGACTGCAAAATGCATTGCGTGCAATGTATTTTGTCTTCACAAGATCAAGAAAAAACATTTATTTGTTACTCTAATTAAGTGTTATTGGACCAAGATTTGTCATTTATGGGATGTGGATTTTAGCAATAGGCATGAATGTAATTTCTCATGTTTTTACATGTTTAACTGAAAAGGACAGAAGCCCAGAACAATAATGTGTTTGGCGTGTTGTGAAAATATAGATCTGATTGATATGCAACAGAACATATTCAGGAGCAGAGAAAAGAAAAAACGTTTAAGAGCTAAGCAGCAGGCGGCTAATTGAATGTACATGGCAGTTTGAGGGTATGGGGAAAAGGCCAGTGATGGGTAGATGCTATGAGTTGTGACTCCTCCCACAAACATGTTTTGGCTTCCTCTCACGCCTTGGAATAGTTTATTTCCATACACAAGGTAGATGTTTCGTTGTCGAGCAACATGTGGCTTTTTTATTGAGCTCCTGACTTAGCATGCGAGGGAATTAAACCATGGAAATGGCAGGTCCCATGGTGCGCCATAAACGAGGGTGGAAACATCTCAAATGCAGATGCACCTGGAATCAACAAACACACAGGGACTTCCCAAGCACTCATTACACGAACAGCTACCACAATTACCAACACGGTTCCTAAAAATGAAGAACAGGTTGTTTTCGTTTCTATAAACCTTTTTTTTTTAGTTTGTTTTAGCATCACCAACCATGATGCCAGTAGATGTGTAATACCACGAATGACTAAAGTGGGACAAATAATGAGTGTTCTAAAGTGATCTACTTGTTCGTTCGTCAATTTGGGCGATGCGTACCGGGGAGGGGTGCTGTGGAGGCTGAGCATAATCCTCCAGAGAGCTGCATCAGTATTTAAATGGATTTCACTTCTCTGACCTTGCCTCATAACTGCAGGACATTGTCACCAGAGAGATAGTGACAGGATGGAGACAGAAAGACGGAGGAAAATTAGAGGCAGAGAAAGTGAGATAAAGACAAAATTAACAAGAGGGAGAGCGAGGGGAGAAAGGAAATAATTACGGGTTGCGGAGAACCAATGTATGTGTACGCGGTAGGCGTGGAGAGATGGACAAAGATCACAAGAAACCAGCAGGAGTGAAAACATTGTCCATGCCAGGATGTGGTAAGTAAGGCCAGGGTGGACAGGGAGTCTGTTGATGATCTTGTTAACAAGATATTAACAGTTCTTTCCAGAAATATCCCGTTTAAACCAAATCTCAGGAAAGGTTGTGTAATAGACGCGTTAGTCTGTGGAGCAAAAATGTTGTAGCTTCACAACCAGGCTTTAAACAGCATTTAATGATTAAACTGCACATGTCTCACCGAGTGATGATGTCAGCGTAAAACTTTTACTGCATGGTGGTGTGGACATTTGGCATCCTGTTACATGTCCCCATTTTTATGACAATGCAGAAGTTTCATCCTGTTCATTTGAACATGAAAGTGCTTATAAGGACCCGGATGGAGATGACAATCTATTGACTCTGCACATTCATTATGCTCAACATTTTCTGCAGTATTTTTTTTTTTTAATTGATCTCTTTTTTCACTGTCACTTACTAATTTTTAAAGCTGGATAATGATTTGTGGTTATCCGTTAAATATGCACCCCTAATGTCACTAAAGCTGTCACAAAGATGCTGTTCTACACAAAACATCACGCTATAGCCCTGTTGCTCTCTCACGTTATTAACGGTATATAGATGGATAGAAATGATTTGTGGCATTTGGTCATCCTCTGAAATGTCTGGTGACTAGAAAGCACATAGACAGTTACCAGTGACATCGCTGTCTTCAATAAAAATTTGGATTTGCACAGCTGGGAAAGAATGGGCAACAGGCTAGCGAGAAAGCAAGGGTAACGCTATATTGTGCATCAATTTCTCTGTAGATGAACATAATCAAAACTGCCAGTTGATGTTTTCCCCAAAGTTCAGATTCAGTTGCACAAGTGTTTGTGCTATAGTGCATTCACCGTCTTTAGAACCCATGTTGTTTATTGGCTTTACTCAATACAATGTTGATATAATTTAAGTACAAATAATCACAGATTATCATAAAAAGAGTGAGTCTTACTTCTATTTTTTCCTCACACACACATTCATATCCTCGTATACAAATCAAAGTTAATCAATGACATGCTCTCATGTATAATTCCTGTCACTTTTCCTATCTGACACCTCCCCCTCTGTCCTACGTGTGAGCGGAAAAACGCATTCATTTGACCCAGACCACCAATGGGATGGGCTCCCTCGATCCGATCGACACCCACATCACTGCGGATCGACCAATCGTGCCGCGGTACCACCACGTCGGGGAGCTGACAGCTCTGCTTTCCATAAAGCGAGGGGCGCAGTGATTCTGTGTGTGTTTTTCTGTGAGATCTGAGGTGACCCAGGTCGCGTCTGGCTGCTAGAAAAACCCCTGATCTGCGCACCCGAGGCTGAAGTTAGCCAGGGGGCCTCTCGTTCACACATGCACGCACGTACTTTTTTTTTACGTGCTCACGGGCAGATGCTTTCCTGCAACCCACAGCACAAGAACGAGCCCTGGAAAAGCAGTGGGATGACCACAGGGGTGACCGGGAATGCCACGTCCACCCACCTCTCCAACCAGCGTTACATCAGAATTGATTGACCCCCTGCACTGAGTAGTGATTTGGAGCAGCAAGTGTTTCTGTAGATTGACAGTCCCGGAACTAGTTGTTATTTCAGGTGATCTTCTCTCTTTCTCTGTGTGTTACTGCTGGCCGACCTCGTTTTTTTTCTCCCTGACATCTTCCTCTGCAACTTACTGACAACGAAGTGTGCGGTTTTGTTAAGAGTGTGTACACAATTAGCCCCGGAGAAGCTCCGAACAAAATAACTGCTCACTTTAACTGCTAATCTTATGTTGGAGGAATGAATACAAACGCAAACAGATGGAGAGCGCAGAATGACAGAGACACAGAGACACGCTGGGGGAGCGCTCTGATAGGCTCAGTTGGGGGAAACAAGTGGAGAGGAACGCTGGTCCCCAACGAGGCGAGCTAACTGGGGGAAATTAGGTCAGTGTGTTCCCTGTGACTCCACAGCAAGAGCAGTCTATACAAGAGGGTGTGTGTGTATGTGTGTGAGTGAGTGAGTGTGTGTGTATTCTGCCAGTGCACCTCGAGTATCACAGTGAACCACAAAAGCAATGTATTACGCAGGCCTCCGCTAAAATAGTGTGTGTTTGTGCACACTGCATGCCACATTGTGGCATAGGTGTGAGCGCATTTCCGAGTTTAGAGCCAGACGTCAGTGCTATTTAGGCAACAAAAGCTTCTGGTAGGAGGAGGAGTCTTGATCTACCAACTACCAACAACACTCAATGCTAAAATTCCTTCAATTTTGATTCATTACTAATCCAACTGAGACACAAAAAAAAAACACGGATGTAACTAATCATTGCATCATATTCCGAGACAAAATTGTTCAGAATAAGAAGCAATTGAATAAAGGTTAGGTGACATTTATCCCCTGTTGGCCCTAATGTGTTGGAATAAAAGCTACTGGGATAAGTGGAATCTGCCATCGTTTTTACTCTGGAGGATGAGGATGTTCCTCTTTTTGTACCCTCCACAAAGCTTTGTCTTCACACTGTGTCTTTCCGTGTCTCCAGATCAGGACAAGTCACACATACTATAATTGATATGAGATTTAGGGGTTATATTTCAATGTAATTAGAATCTTGATAATTGGACTAATTAGTTCTAATTGCTATGTGAGAATGACTTTGATTAAAACAGTCTTTTCTTCTCAAATGAGAGTAGAAAAAAAATAGTTGGGTGACATTGCTAAGATACAATGCCAAAGCTCACAGACAATAACTGTTGATGCATGACGATTAGGCCTGAAATGCAGAGAGTAAAATAAATGTGTTTTTTTTAACCGGAGAAAAGAGCTGAAGATTACCCATTGCAAGAATTCAAAAGCTTGTTCACTTCTACTAAAAGATTCTTCCAAACCCTTTCTCTAAAATATAAAACTACTGTATCCTGAATACACCCATTCATTCAAATCATTGAACTGACCTGATCAAATTATAACAACCCAACACAATTAGGAGTTTTGATTATCCTGTGACAAAAAAGGAGCTTAAGAATGCACTTGTAAACATCAAATAAGATAGAAACTCTGCAGAAGTCTCTCATGCATGTTCAAACAGATTCCAGCAGCATAGTGAGTCTCTACTAAAAAAAAGAAAAAAAGAAAAATGAGAGAATGGATCCTCCCTCATTTATTTTCATGTTCCTTTTCATCTACCCAGAATTGACTCGGAACTGTCAATACTTGCTGTGAAAGGTATATTGTGTTTTCTTTGAAGTTATGTTTATGTTCTCTTTTCCCCTTTAAGTATGAAAGTTGGTGCTTTTTTGAGATGGTAAACCTGCAACTGAAAATTAAATTGAGTGTACATAATAAAAAGATTCACCGTGGATTAACCGGGATAAGACTATCTGATTTAAAGTAAACATTATTCAGATGTAAACATGCTTAATCTCTGAGAAAATTTGAATTGAAAAGAAAAGGTGAGTATCACTGAGGGGTAAAAATAATTAATAAAAAATTGTAACTTATTTATTGTACTGTAAAAACTTTGCTTTGTCCAATCCCTCCGAATTTTCAGACAGTTTAAATGAAGCTTTTATTACCTAAGACTACATATCTGTAAAGCCTATACAGTCAATGGATTATTTTATCAGCAATAAGCTTTAGAAAACATCTGTATAAACCGTTCCACTTATCTTCTCTGCATCTATCTTATTTGGTGAATAAAGTGCTCTGGACTATGACTTGTACACGAATGCATCGCGCCAAATCGTTTCTATGATTCTCAGGTTATGTGAACCAAATTTTATTGTGTCTACGTGTTGCCTGAATATTGCATGAGCATCAGATTTGCACATCCGTGTCTGGACGCTCCCATAAAAACCTCAATGAGCTAAGTCTCTTGCGGCTCAATAGATGGCAGTAATATCCCTCAATCACGGCAGCATGAATCTTCATCTCTCTTAAAACACATGAACACACATACAGACTTGTGTTTGACAAACTGGGCCCACTCGTGCAGTCAGTAAGCACTGGGCACACGGACGCAAACACAAGTTCAAATATGCGCTTTTAGATCCTTTTGTACGAAGTCGGAGGTACAAAACTGGACACGCAAAAGGACAGAGGGGACTGAGATGACATCATAGTAGCTAATAAGATAATAGTAATGCTAATATGATGAAAGCATATTAGGAGACCCCGATGCCTGGTTCTGTGCTATTCTTCAGATAGACATGCCCAAAGCAATCCAAACAATACAGAGGGAGCAGTGGGTGACGAGTGTGAGACTGTGTCTTTAACTTCATTGGGAAATCCAACACTCATCATGGATCATTCTAATAGTCTGATTAGGTGAGACCAAAAAAAAAAACTGAAGATTAGCTCACAGGGACTGTAATGTGTGTGCTTATAAAGATGAAATCAACAGCAGGGGCATCTGGGAAAAGCCAAAACTTCAATGTACCTCTGTACAATTCATACCTATAACTGACAATGATGTCTCATCTTACGGAGCCCCTCAGAGGTAAAAACCCAGGCACTCTGCATAACCGTGAAAACCATTTATTGTGTCGTCTTTGTGTGCAGTCTGCCTGCGTTCTTGTGTTCGTTTTGTATTCACTCTTTCCCCCCCGAAGACAGTCCCTGTGTCGTCATTTGTTGGCAGGATACGCCGGTAATCATTTGAATTCCCCAAGTATGTTCGGAAGATGTCAGAGAGTAGTCTCTGATCTTGTTTAATATGTGACCAGCAGCTATAAATTACGAACTCCCAGAAATGAGGAAACAAGGGTACTTTTAAACCTCCTGGGAGAACTCGCTTTATGTCTCTCTCGCATATGCATAGACTCCGTCTGACTGGTTCTCCCTCCTCTGTAATCTCCTCCCCCTTAATTTAGTTGACTTTCAAATAAAAACAAATACCTGTGATTTCTTTTTTTTGTTTTTTTTTATTCTTTTGTTGAAATAAGTCATTTTGCTTTCAGCCTGTTTTGAAGCTCCACGGGCCAACAGCCCTCCACCTTGTTGCTTTTAACACATGTGGCCAAGGTTTTTGAATTTCCATGCTTCCTGCCCTGCTCTTTTTTCATACCTTCTTATTTCTTTTTCATTAGAATTAAATGCTCTAAGCTAAAATGAAGAGAAAAACTCATTTTTTTCAGACTTTGAGAAGAAAAACATTTAACAGTCTGGGGTTATGGTTAAAGGCTGGGCGATGTTCTTTTTGCCCTCATATGCAACGACAAAGCCGGAATGATTGATTGTTCAAAGCGGACCGGAACGATTGATTGTTTTGACTTCTTAATGCCAGCAACAAAGGGAAACTTTGAGAGTAACTTACATTTTAATCCACTCACGTTCAGAAATGTGGATATTTGCTCGATATTCCTACGTGTTATTTGTTTTTTCTTCAGTATGTGTGAAGTTGGGAAGTTGCAAAATTTGACTTTGCCTCATCCGCGTCAATGTTGAAAACTAAAATTAGCTCTAAACGGGTTCTGATGGAGCTCCCCAAGATGAGAGCAACGATATCTGTGATAGGTTACGAAGGCGTTACGCGTTGTTGTTGCCGTCTGTCTGCCTGTTTGAAGCGACGTGAGTAAGACAACAAAGTTGACTCTTTCCAAGCATGAGGGGTTAGAGAGTGTCGGGTGAGAGTTACTGTAGAGAGAAAGTGTACTCCTCCATCTCCTCCACCGAGAGGTTCCCGATTGAAGGCTGCATCTTCTGTTTGCCCGCCTGCCGAGGCATGCCGGGGCCGCAGCTATTTGTCTTCTTGATTGGCTTCTTCTGTGAAGAGGAGAGATCGGGGGAGAGAACACACACACGGATGTCATTTGTAATCAAAGCGGGAAACGGGGGCCCCCCGAATTTATCTTTTGGGGATGCACGCGGGTGACAGCGACAGTGTGCGCGGCGCTCGGGAGATTTTTCTCCTATATCTCAACCGTGCCTCAATTGACGTGAGGCGAGAATGACAGCGAAAATCTTCACGCGGCAAACGCCATCCTTCAAGCCGACTTCATTTTGGGGAAACGCGAGTACGGTGACGGTGGCGTTAAATATGGGATATTTCAGCAGCTGGCACTGTTTATTTTTTATTTTTTATTCTTTCCTCCATACAAGTCGTTTACTGTCATCGTCATAAACACAGCGGAATGGAGTTAGGAGTGGGGGGGGGGGGTTTAAATTTTTCACCAAGGTACTTGGGAGCAGATATTATTTGTTAAGCCGCCAACATGTTAACGGCTTGCTTTCCCTGGCCCTGTCAGCCCTGCTTGCGTTGCCCTTGGGTGGGCTTAGTGCCTTTCTGCTTCAAGTTGTGAAATACACACTGATGTATGTTAATGAGTTCCATAGTTGGAATAAGCTTGCTCCTACCCCATTCTCCTTCCACCTTTCTCCTTTTTTTTCTTCCTTCTTCTTTTATTTAATCTTTTCCTCTCCTCCATCTCTCACTCTCTGTCTCTCCCCCTCTGCGATAAACTAGGCCCAGGAAGTAGTAAATGGGCAGAGTCCCATAAAAGCTCCATCCGTTTTCATAGGGGCAATCTTTGCCAAAGCAAGCTTGGATTCCAGAGTGATGATCACAATAAAAAAAAACGTGGAAAAGAGCGAGAAAGAAAGCAGGGAGGGGAAGAAAAAAAAAAAAATGCAGGAGATATATAAACCACAATGTTCTCCGGTGTCTCCCCACAATAAATTTAATGCAATACCTTAAGAGTGGATTCCGTATATAGCCGGATTCCTGCCCTGTGGGCAAAGTGGTCGCCTGGAGAAAATTCATTTTAATTAGGCCTGCACTGCAGGTTGAAGGGCTGAAATCTGATCCCTAGTGCTCCCAGGCTGGGGCAGGTTGGAGATCATTCCACTTAATCATTAGACAACTGGGTTCCACACCGTGACATTTGACAGAGTTAGCAGGGTTTTAAAGATAGGGCAGAAAGGGGAAGAGGGAAAAAAAAAAAAGTCTACAGAGGCAGCAGAGAAATAAAAAAAAACCTTGTATCAACAAACTCATTTATTTAACAGGTCATCATTGATTAATGGCGTTCGGAAGAGCCTCTTGTACGTCGGTGAAAGGAGGTTAGCGAGAATAAAGAAAAGTAGAGATGGAGGAGAAAAAAGCGGGAGGGGAAGATGTTTGAGAGTCAGCGATGGAGGCTTGATGTTGTTCGTAGTCTTCAAAAACCAGCCCAACAATAACATCAAAAACAACAAAAGGCCTCCATGGGCGCACAATGGTAGGGGCGGACCGGAAGGCTACGATGCTAGATCAGCACATAGAGTCATTTTGCAATTACCACTTCAAAGTATGGCAGGTAACACGAAAGCTTTGATTAATTTAGCTTAAGTCCTCTGTAGCACAGGAAGAGGCGGGTTACGAATGATTTAGCGAGAGAGAGAAAGAGAGAGAGAGAGAGAGAGAGAGAAAGGAGGCCTGGCTGGCATTGCTGATTTCACAGAATTTGAGCTGCTTTGGCTTGTCATGCAGATCAAAACTGGCTTTGAAGGCTGAAAAATACCTGTTAGTGTGAAATGTATTTTGACAAATCTAAGATAATAAGCCGGGGAGGTGTGCGTAGGGCGCAGAGAAGGGAAGGAAATGGGAAAAGCAGACAGGGTGCTCACTGCTAGGGGTGGATCACTTCCTCGTCAGCAGCGTTACCTTGTTGTGAACAACGTCGTCCGCTTTCTCCCCGCATGGATCACACTTCTCCCCAACGTTTCCAGAATAAGGTTCAGAGGAGTCATGTTTCCCTGCATCCAAACAAAAAGGTTCTATTTAAATAGATAATATCATTGCAAACAAATATCTAACCTCAACAACTCTGCAGGTTTTAATAGCAAATTATTAATAAAGAGACATTGCGAAAGATGCTTGGGAAATATATAAAGATCACCAAAATAAGTTTTTGTTCATGGATAAAAAGAGCAGACAGACAGTGATAAGGGGAAGCGATTTTTGCATTTAAGCACACGTCTCAGTCTCTCTTTGCTTAATTTCTCACAACACAAAAGCAAGTACCAAAGTGTAATTTCATTAACAGACAGCAGAAGGAAGGTTAAGTCATGGAGTTCTTTCCCACAGAGTCATCTCTTTCTGCTGAATCTTTGTAGCCTAAACACTCAAATGAAAACAATTAGAAGGGATACAATTAAAATAAAATATCTAAAAAGAAATTCAGTTGCTTGAAATACCTTGTCCTGTTCCCGTGCCTTTGGTAAATTACTTTCAAAGTGGTTTTCATCCTCCATTTTCCTCTTTTCTCTCTATCTGTCTCACTTTTCTTTTTTTTTTTGCTGTAATTTAAATGGTAAGCCGCCAGATGTGTGTCTCATGCTTGAAGAGTCGAAGATCTGCATTATTTAGCATATTAACATTCACAGAATTTAAAAAAGGGTTCCTGCTTTGCCTGGAGGTTGTAATTAAGTAAACCTTAGCTTGATACATGTAAAAAATCTCACTATGTGAAACTTTTTTCACCCTGTGGAACCAATCACATCTATATAATACATATGGAAAACTCTGGAAGGATATAATTTTTCTCTTGCCACGGGATTAAATATATCAGTAATAATAACTTAAATATAGGCCACATATAAAAAATATTTCTGACAGCTAAAATGTTCTACATGCAAATGACGGGAAGAGTCTGCTCATTGCTATTTTTAAAGGGCTCTAAAATCAGATTTCACACAAATGGAGTTTCCATTTAGCACCTCTTTGCTGGTAAACATTGAGAGCGCCTACAGTTCCAAGCTAATAAGGATTTATTTCCTCTGTTTTCGGGATAAAACTGCTAATATTTCAACACTTTCATGACACTACATGAATGCAAAGTTATTTATGTGTCAGCGTGAAGTTGAGTCACATGCTTTATGTTCAGAGTGTGAGCAAACGTGGACGTGATGAGGACAGCTTTGCTCATTTTTAGAAAGTTTGTTAAAAACTAGACCGAAAATCAATAGCACTGCCATGAGAAAATGTAGATAGACAAATGTGAATTAGGTTAAAAAGGAGGAATAAAGGCAAGAATTCAGATATTGTTAAATGAAGACTATGGGGCCTTTCTGATTGCGTCCAGGACATTCTGCATGTCTAACTGCATATGGACGCTTTACTCTACCAAAAATGTGTTCCTTTGGAGACAATCTGAGACAGAGCAGTGCATGATAGTGCATACTTTGCAAAAACCTGTACACACATGTAAGAGCACCTACACACGCAAACCTCTCCACCTCCAATAGAAACAAATATCCGTGTACACTCATGGTCTTGGACCCCAATGGATTAGAACGCTTTCTCAAAACTGCTCAACCAATCACGTAACTTTTGCACACACACGCACGCTCACTCGGTGCCACAACGCTTGTTGGTCAGACGCTGCGCAACCAAAAATCAGTGCGGAGGCAGCATCGACGGCTCTGACAGCTGAGGGCTACGTCCGTGAACTCAGAGATGCTGGAGCTGCCACAACTCCAGCCTCTCCGGGCACCCAAGGCCAACAACAAACTCCTTGTTTTCCCCCCCCGTTCGCTCTGAGCTGTGTTTAGACTAGCACTCGTTCAGCACACACACATCCACCGATGCTCCCACACACTAAAGACAAGGCACAGACATTAGTGTACAAAAACAACTCACATATATGCACAATCACTTCCCTGGGTGGAAATATGAGCGTACCTCGTGCTTCTCTTCTCTCCTGTTTACACACAAAAAAGCAGGTCGAGTACAGACAAAAAAAGCCCTGAAGGGGGAAACCACAGCGGTGGTGAGGAGGAACCACGCTCGAGTGCTGGTTCTTGCTCACCAAGGCCGCTAATTACCGCACGACTGGTCGAAATTTGCGGAAGAATCAAAGGTCGGCAACTCGCGCATCGCCCTCCGGTCTGTGACTTCATTTTGTTTTAAGGTTGCCACGATAGGGTCAGAGTTTGCCGGTCCCCTCACACGGCGCGTATTCTTTGAATCCACTGCATTTCAATGAGTGTTTGCCGCACGCATCTGATCGCAACCTGGAAATTTTCGTAGAAATTTTGAAGATGAGGAACTTTGGCCTTCGAGTGGGTTTGTCCCATGTGTTTTTCTCAGCACAATTTCCTGGAAAAAATGTGAAATCATCTCAAAATGAACTCCTTTGAGTCACAGTGATAGGTAATTTTTTTGTGTGTACCTTGCAGCAGCAGTTTTATTTTGATGGCTCATAAACTATTGTGATTGTTAAGGTAGTTTTCAATTTGCTGGGAGATAAAATTAGAAGGTTAGACTTTAAAAAAAACATGGCTTCTATTAAACTGGCTCATTAATAATGAGTCACATCTAAATATCCATTTCCCCCAATCAATGCCTAAGTCCAAAGTCCACCTGCTAAAACACACAAACCAATATGTCAAGTTGAACACCAGTACTTGAAAATTTGGAAGTTTAAAGTATGTAGATATACGCTAAACTCTTAATGTTTTTACAAAAGAAACTTGGATTACAAGGGGTGACCTGAAAGTGCAGGATAACCTTCCAAATAATACAAATATAAGAAAATCTTGAAAATTACCATCAGTGCTCATAGGTAGGATGTTAAGATTTGTTCAAGAAATAAAATGATAATTACAAAAGTGAAAAGTGAAACAGTGATGGCAGCGTCATCAGCGAGCTCTTGGTGATCCACTGAAGGCCATCATGTAACAAGATGCTGATCTAATTAGTCGTATGGGTTTAAACAAACCCAGTGTAACTGGATCATTCAGTCAATGTGAAAGGTCACTTATCCCAATGTGCCTCTAGCTAATCAGAATCCGAATATGCCCCATTATGCTATGACAACTCATCCAAGGTAAATCAGATTATTATCATATGTTATCTAATTAATTTGTGACTCAAAATTTTGAATTCACACAAAGCTGAACCAACCAAGAATCTTTTTACCCTCTGCTCAAAACCTAAGCTATTGTCTGAGATTGGGATGTGAGGTTTAGCTCTGTACAGCCATTCTAGTACTGTCATTTTTTCCATGGGGATTAATTACATTAAGGCCTCAGGAATGCAAACTTCCTGTCTCATTGTCAGATGCTGCTTTATGCTCTGAAATTTTTCCTATGACAGTAGGGATCCATATTCTTGTGCTGTAATTAGGAAAAGTCATGGATTATAAACACAGAGAAAGTGATTCCCACTACAGTGCACTTCAGAAACATGGAGGCATGGTATAGGAAGGAAATGTCTAAAAAAAAACTCAGACTTGTGTAAGAATTGAAGCAGGGGGGGAGTAATTTGTTCGTCTTTTCCTTGCTGAATTGGATTTCCATTTTTGGCTAGGTTAAAGTTGTCCGCCCAATCACTTCCTTCAGCCTTGACATATCGCCTACATCTGAACGCCATAATTCACTCCAGAGGTAATGCAACGTGAACGGATCTGTATGTAAATGAGTCACAAACGTCAGGTCGGCTTAGGGGAACAAGCGCGCATGAGGTGTTGTGCAGGACACCTTTTGATCCGTTATTTTACTCTTGGATCAGGTTCACTTCCCATGCAACCCTGTCACCTGGCTGTGAGGTTGTGTGTTGTGCGGGGCAGGGTGTGGGGGTGGTGGGGGGGGGGGTCATCCATGCCCCAGCGTGAGTAAGAACTCGCAGATTTGAGCAGGGAGGAGACCTACTGCATTTTGCCTAGTGTGTCAGAACATAAATCTCCCCTATTTTTCTCGCTTTCTCTCTCAGGAAAGGCAGTCGGTTGGTTGGGGACACTTCCCTTGTGGGCGTTAGGATCTCTGTGGGGGGTCACAGGTCAGCCAGCGGAGGAAGCGACAAGCTGTGAAATGTAAAAGACCAATTTCTTCCACATGTTTCAGTGCTGGGAGAACACTGCCAAGCTGTCAGCCGGCATCACGTTTAAAATGGGCCAGGGTGCTACCCAGCAGACCTGTCACAACTCATTTGTAATTAAAAAGCCTGTGTGATGTTTAAAGCAGAGCACCCCAGAAACTTTTGAGAACTGTTAAATAAAGATGAGCTGTGCGTGCAAAAAAAAAAGAAAGAAAGAAAGAAAGAAAGAAAAGAAAGAAGGAAGGAAAGGCAAGGCAAGGGAAAAAAAAGGGCAATGTAATAAAAACAAAGATGCTTGCCAGTTGTCTTTGTTGTAAATCAATACCAAATGAACCAGTATTTGATTTCTAGCAATGGCCGTCATGCTGTATGAATAAAGTGGGAAACGAGTACAGCATGCTTTAAAAATGAGGCGGCAGACATTTTTTTGCTCTGAACAAAATCATTAACCCGCTTTTGATGTGATTACAAATGTGCTGTAGAATGTAGAATCTATCCACTGAATCCACTTACCTATATTTACATTATACATACAGATGTATATACAGTGGGGGAAATAAGTATTTGACCCCTTGCTGATTTTGCAGGTTTGCCCACTTACAAAGAATGTAACGATCTATAACTTTAATCATATGTACATTCTAACAGTGAAAGACAGAATCCCAAAGAAAATTCCAGAAAATCACATCATATGAATTTATAAAAATGGATAACCATCTGATGAGGAAAAATAGGCATTCTTTGTAAGTGGGCAAACCTGCAAAATCAGCAAGGGGTCAAATACTTATTTCCCCCCACTGTATATATATATATTACATATATCTTTTTATATTCATGTTACATCTGAGAATAACATGCAGTGCAGTATATTTAAAGGAACATTTGGCCCTATCAGAGGTAAATACCTAAGTTATAGACTTTTTCTCTGCAAAGAAAGATGCTTTGTTTCCCTCTTTCTGCTCACTGTCTTTGGTGATTTCCACCCAAAAGCACATTCACCTCAGTGGAGATCTGCTGTAAGTGAGGCCTGCCATTCTTCTTTTCCCTCTGCTGGTGACATTAGAGTGACATTTCCTCCCCACTGTGGCTGAGACCCCTTACCTGGCAGCGTGGAAGAGGAGCAGGCTGACAGGTGGAGGGGCGACCCCTGATGGGAGTGAACCGCGGTGGGCTCCCCTGCTCCGCAACCGGAGTGTGTGTGCACGTGCTGCTGGCGGTAGGGGTGAGCGGCCTGAGAAAAGAGCCGAGGCTGATCTTGATGGACATCGGGTTTTGGGAAGACGGCAAGGCTGGTGGGCGGTACTGATGCTGCCGCTAGGAGCATCTCTTGTTTCTCACATGTTCCAGGTGAGGTTGTTTTTACCTTAAAATAAACAGACAAGAGGAGGATATTTTAAGATCTAATCTGTTGGAAGCCTACTTATGACTCCAGTGAACATTAATACAACCTCTCTGAGTTAATGTCTTAATGTTCATATGAATCCAGTGCGTCATATTGTGTAAAAGAAAACGACACGTGTTTGCAATTACATCACAGGTGTCCATAACCAAACTGCAGACAAGGCAGATTATTAGCGTTTGTCACACTGTGCCCATAAAACAATTTAATTAAACTTCTAAACGTCCCGTGAATACCGCACGTTCTTTTGTGCGGCGCAGAAAAACAAAAGGTGCACGAAAGCATCCTCCAAGAATGAAAGCAACTGCAGACAACTGTAATGATAGTGTCGTAATACAAAACAGCATGTCACAGTCAGAGGGGTAAATAAAGATGCAAAAAGCAGGAGACAGAGCGCTTTGTTCTGGGTTTTTAATTCAATTAAGATGTTTACTAATCTAATCAATGCATCAGCTTGACTACGTCCGGAATTGCTGGGTAAAGATGTGGTTTCTTGTTTGCTCTCTGGGGCAATTTTCCAGTGCTTTGGTAAAAGCTCTTTATCATAGAAAATCCAAATATCCAACCCCAATCTTTCCATATCTACCATCCTGCCTCCAAAACATTCTCAATAATAGGAGAGGTTTAGGGGAAGACTAAAATGGTTTTGTATTCACATTTAACATACGTTTTCATAGCTTCACACATATCATATACATATATATATATATATAAATACATACAGTATATGTGTATGTGTTTGTGCATATCTATAGTTGTTATGAATATTTTCAAATATGCCGATACTGGAACAAACCTCAAAATATAGGTTGCACAGCCAGTGATCTAGATCAGAGGAGATGAGAGCTTCAATTTTCCTAAACTGGTCCAGTTGGATGCTGGGCTCGCCCCTGAGCATTGGCGTTTTGAACCTGGGTCAACGACACAAAATTGTTAGTGGCAACTGGGGAAGTTCTCGATGGCGGGAGCGCTCCTGAAAACGAGCAGAAATAGGCACATATTTGGTAAATTAGATCTCGTCCGCGACTGCCTCACCTGCCCCGGATAGGGTTGATATTTGGGCCACAAACAGGAAACGCGCCCCAGGCTAGGACCGAGCCGACAGGGCCGCCGTGCCCGTGCAGGCTGGTGAGTTGGAAGACCAGCACCATTGAGGGGCTGACATCACACGCTGCTAGAAAGTCCTGCAAACAAATAAAAAAAATGAGAAATTCATGTCACGCATAGGCTGGCACAAGTACACGCCATACAATCTATGACATACATTTAAAATCCTGGATTATGTATCCACAGCCTTGATCAGATTCACCAAACCAAATACACACATAAGACATAAAATAACAGGAAAATGGCAAAAAGGAGCAATTTTGATATGTCTTCTGAAGCCAGAATAACCCCGAGCCGACGTCTATTATTTTTTCCATATGCCTCTTTGCTCCCTGTTAGCTAATACCCATACATGTTACCAATCCAATAACTTTTTGAATATTTTGGATTTCAGATGCTTTGGATGTCCACCGCAGTACTAGCCGACAGCCATTGAATTTGACAATCACGAGGTCCTATATCAATCAAACTGATAGAATTACCAGTGTCTTGCACGGGGCAAAAAGTGCTGGTGGTTAGCAGTCAATGAAAAATACATGCGTTCTTATTTACCCTGAGCACAGTTGGTTTGCTTAAAAAATGAACTGACAGTGAGGAGTGTGGGACTTCATCCATCACCAGGTGGGAATATTTTATTCCTTTATTAGTTGTAATGGAAAATGCAGAGGACCTGTTTTAACACATAAATCATGAGTATCGCGCTCACCCTGGTACGCACCTGCCAAATGACGGGTAGTAGTGTGGGACTCAGGACACAAATTTATGGAATAATATCACGGATTACAGATATTGAGAATATTGAAGATATCCATATTAGTCATTTACTGTGAGAAATATGACCCGCATAAGTAGTACATATGTGTGTGTGTGAATTAGGTGCCTTTGTGTAGACATGTGCTTCTGTTTTGCATTTGTGTGTAGCGGGGAAGTCCTGTGTTGTTGTCAGGTTTGTGAGACGGGATGCTGTGCCAAGGATTTTTGTCACTTCCTCTGTTTAGAGGGGAGTCTCTTAAACCATCAGTGGTGTCCTTGTTAATTGAATTCAGAAATGAGGACAGCCTCTGTGCAAGCTAGTTAGCTCACAGTCTTTCCTCATTAACCAAATTATAGGACACACTATTAGAAAAAAAGGAAAAGGACTAAATCGGTAGAGCTCCATATTTACATCAGGGGGGCTTTCATCACTTTGGTTATTGTCTTTACCCGTCTTTTCCTCCTTGATGAAATCTGATTGCGAAAGTTTAAATCTTGCCTCAAAGATGAATTCAGGCCGCAAGTAATTCTCAACTCTTCTCGTAGTTCCCACTCACCTGCATGTGGAACACAACTCCAACTGAGCGTCTCTGTTTCAGTCTAAATCCGAGCAGACAGACAAAGCGATCGGTGAATGAAAAGAAAAAGTGGGAGCGGGAGATTGGGGAGGAAAGGAAAATAAGCTTCTGGCCTCCTCCTACCATCACTAATTCCTCATTTCCTCTCAGAGGGAACTGCACATACTTTTGAAATCTCATGCCATAGTGTGGGCAAGATAGAGACAGAAAAGACAGCTAAGCTAGAAAGTCTCAGATAAATCTGATCACCATTTCCACCGCTGTCAATGAGAACAACAGCAGCCGGTTTTTTTGCTCGTGGTTTGGGGAGGAGAGGAGGGAAAGAAGAGTGACACGAGGCATTTACCATGCCTTACTTAAACCCTCTTTTTTTTTTTTTACCTCTGAATCAGATCCTAGGTCTGCATTCAGTTCGTGCCAGCTTTAAACCCCATCTTTTATGTTTGATGGGAGCTGGAGACAATATTATCAGGAAGCTTGAGCTCAGTGAATACGCCCACCAGCGCATCGACAGTGTCCACATGCGCTCAATGCTCCAGCTAGGCCTTTAACAGTTGCCATCAGAAGCATTTACTAGACTATATGGGATGGAGAGGGACACTGAATTCAGAGGCTTCTGTTTTCAGGTTTCGCTTGGGAGTCCTTTGTCCCATGCACACATCGTCAATGAATAAACATAACCAAAGAGTTCTAATCCATTGGTCAATGTCAGCCATCCAGAATAAGTCCGTGGGTTTCTTAAGATTAGCGCTGCGTCTATAGAGGATGGCTTCCATCATATCAAGAGGTTTAAAGAAGTGGCTGTGAAATGCGCAGAGATTTCATCTAATTTGATCTGCTGTGTTGATTTAATCAAAAGAACCAAATGCAAAAACACATCTTTCTATTGTTCAAAGGGAATGGATGATTGAGATTTTTTTTCAAATATGCTCTGTGTCAGTTCAGAGTAACTTTCTGACTTTTATACTGAAGTCACAAACTGAATCTTTCACTCCATTTCTTCTTCATTTTGCCTCCAATAAAACATAGCTTTCTTATATAAATGAATAATTGATATTAGGTTTGATTTACATGCATGGATTAAATGCCATATTTGAGAAGTTGTTGTTTTATTCATATGGAAATCCCAGCGGGTAAAAACCAGGGGCTGTGTGTGGCATATTTTCATATCCTGCTTTCTACAGCAATATACGATAACTTCTCATAAGCCTTACACACTTTAATCTGCTGCATGTCCTCTGCAACTGCTGAAAACCAAGGAAACGGGGAAGGAATCTGTCTTTTGCTCTTTTTTTGATAAGATGGAGCTGGACAAAGCATTGTGCCCTTAATATGATGTGAGAATTTTGCTTTCTGTCAAATCTGCAACTCTGACTGTAAATACATCAAGCTAAGCAAAAAAATTAGAAATAAATTAAACTTAATTTACTCATTTGTTCACATTTACCATGACCACGCTCTGGTTGATTTGCAGGTCATTGTCGTGGAAGCGACCCCGATGCTCCGTTGGCTCAGTGGACACGGCCCAAGTTTTCTTTGCTTTCTTGCTTTTAAAGGCGAGAGCTGGACCCCCGAGATGGCTGTGAAGTGCCACGCTGACAGAATAGAGACCCCTGGGAAGCTTCTCTCTGGTGGACCTCAGGCAACACACACGCACCTCCACAGGCCGAGGAAGAGTCCCCTGCTCCTCCTGAAATAGACACAATGTTGCAGTGTACCACCAGAACTTCAATGACCTCTTTGCAAGGTAGAATTTAAGCACATCACACACCAAACATAGGCAAAAGACCACAGGTTTTACTCAAGGTTCCTTCATATATTGCATCAATGAGCCTGAATCATTGATGGGGCACATTAAGATAATAACACAATCAATAAGTTTGATATTAGGAAAAAAAACAAAAAGATACAAAGCCAACTCAATTCCCCTACTGGTGCCTTATACATGAGTGTAGGAAAATACAGAAATTAGCCACCTAGCAGAGCAATTTTGCCAACTTGGTAAGATCCATAACATCTCTGTCGATCCAATCCAGGGGAAAAGTTTCTTAACAATTCTTATAGAATTATAAGGTGCATCTACAATAACATTAGTACATGTTGTATTCTTCTTTTTTGGTTTATATAAGTAGGTAGGATGAATTTAACATGAACAAGATTCTTTGATTCATGAAAAACGAAGGGAAATTAATGGATTTTAACTTTTACTGCAGCTAATGTCCCTTATCCACTTTAGGGTCAAGCCCTACCGACCTTTTTGAGAGGCATATCTGTAAATAAACTGTTAACAAAGTGAGATAATCTAGTTAGATGAAGTTTTCAAAATGTCAGCCATTTAATGGGGGGCTAATCGAAAAGACAACATAAATATACATTCAACCTTTTGTTTCCATGTGGTATGGGGTGACGATCTCTTTATTGAAATTCAAATTGAGACCCTTGGTTTTGGTTTTGTATTATCTTTGCTCCATAGCTGGTGAAAATAGTGGTCTATGGATTCATGTGGCCATATAAAGTAGTATTGATACTTATACACATCATATGCTCCTATCCTATCCTATCTTATCTATCCTATCCTATCCTATCCTATCCTGTCCTATCCTATCCTATCCTATCCTATCCTATCCTATCCTATCCTATCCTATCCTGTCCCATTCCATACCATCCCATCATATTTTGTACTCACTCATCTTGTTTAATCCTGTCCAGTGGTTTCCTTATTGTGGGAATTTATGATTATCAGAAGAATCAGAATCAGAATCAGAATCAGGTTTATTGCCAAGTAGGTTTTCAGACTTACAAGGAATTTGCCTTGGTGTTTAGTGCACAACACAACACTTCTATGAGAAGCAATAATAAAAAGTAAAAATAAAGATATAGGGCAGAATGATAAAACTGAAAAATACAATCTTTAAAAGTATAAATCTGAATGTACAAATTAACAATCTTTAAAAATATAGATTCGAATGTGCAAATTAACAATTGAAATGTGCAATGTTGATCTGCAACGACAGACCAGAAAATGCTGGAGTGAATTAGTGAGGTAGAGGGGGGGGGGAGAAGAATAGGTGGGGGTCGCTGGTCTTGTTGATGAGGCCAGTTGCTGTTGGATAAAAACTGTCTTTATGGCGTGAGGTTTTGGTCCTGATGGTCCTCAACCTTCTGCCAGAGGGGAGAGTTTTAAAGAGTTTGTGACCAGGGTGAGAAGGATCAGACATGATCCTTCCTGCACGCCTTAAAGTCCTGGAGGCGTACAGGTCCTGAAGGGATGGCAGATCACAGCCAATCACCTTCTCGGCTGAGCGAATGATACGCTGCAGTCGGCCCTTGTCCTTAGCGGTGGCAGCAGCGTACCAGATGGAGATGGAGGAGGTGAGGATGGACTCAATGATGGCTGTGTAGAAGTGCACCATCATTGCCTTGGGCAGGTTGAACTTCTTCAGCTGCCGCAGGAAGAACATCCTCTGCTGGGCTTTCTTTGTGAGGGATCTGATGTTCAGCTCCCACTTGAGGTCCTGGGTTATTGTGATCCCCAGGAAACAGAAGGACTCCACAGAAGCAATTGTGGAGCCACCCAGAGTGATGGGAGCAGGTGGTGCTGTGTTCTTTCTGAAGTCTACAACCATCTCCTCTGTCTTGAGCGCGTTGAGCTCCAGGTTGTTGGCTGCACACCAGGACACCAGACGGTCGATCTCCCACCTGTAGGCGGACTCGTCCCCCTTTGAGATGAGTCCGATGAGGGTCGTGTCATCCGCGTACTTCAGGAGCTTGACAGACTGGTGGCTGGAGGTGCAGCTGTTGGTGTACAGGGAGAAGAGTAGGGGGGAGAGAACACAGCCCTGGGGGGATCCAGTGCTGATGGTCCGTCTGTTGGAGGTGTGGCTTCCCAGCCTCACATGCTGCCTCCTGTCAGATAGGAAGTCGGTGATCCATCTGCAGGTGGGGTCAGGCACACCCAGCTGGGAGAGCTTGTCCTGGAGTAGAGCGGGGATGATGGTGTTGAAGGCGGAGCTAAAATCCACAAACAGGATCCTGGCATAGGTGGCCGGGGAGTCCAGGTGCTGGAGGATGAAGTGGAGAGCCAGGTTGACAGCGTCATCTACAGACCTGTTGGCTCTGTAGGCAAACTGCAGTGGGTCCAGGTGTGGGTCTGAGATGTCTTTCAGGTGGGCGAGGACAAGGCGCTCAAATACCTTCATCACCACGGAGGTCAGGGCGACAGGTCTGTAGTCATTGAGGCCTGAAATCTTTGGTTTTTTGGGGACGGGGATGATGGTGGAGGTTTTGAAGCAGGCGGGCACATGGCATGTCTCCAGCGAGGTGTTGAAGATGTCAGTGAACACAGGAGACAGCTGGTCTGCGCAGTGCTTCAGGATGCTAGGAGAGATAGAGTCGGGTCCAGCTGCTTTGCGTGGTTTTTGTTTCCTGAATAGACTGGATACGTCCCTCTCCTGGATGGAGAGAGTCATGGTAGTTGACGGAAGGGGGTCCTTCAATGTGGGCAGTTGAGGGTGGGGGCAGGCCCCCGCTGAGGTGGGGATGGGGGTGCAGGAGGGCAGGGGCTGGTGGTGGCGGGGGATGGTGTTGGTGTTAGGACTGTCCCATTGTCTTTCAAATCTGCAGTAGAAGTCGTTCAGCTCGTTTGCCAGACGCAGGTCGTTGACAGAGTGGGGGGATTTAGGTTTGTAGTTGGTGATCTGCCTGAGCCCCTTCCAGACAGATGCAGAGTCGTTGGCTGAGAACTGTTTTTTGAGATTCTCAGAGTACAGCCGTTTAGCGTCCCGCACCGCCTTGCTAAACCTGTACTTTGACTCCTTAAACCTGTCCCTGTCCCCGCTCCTGAATGCCTCTTCCTTCTGCAGCCTCAGCTGTCTGAGTTTAGGACTGAACCAGGGTTTGTCGTTGTTGTAGCTCACCCTGGTGCGTGATGGTATGCAGCAGTCCTCACAGAAACTGATATAAGAAGTCACAGTCTCTGTGTACTCATCCAGGCTGGTGGTGGCAGTCCTGAAAACATCCCAGTCAGTAGTCTCCAAACACGCCTTAAGATCCTCCACAGCCTCACTGCTCCACTGCTTTGATGTCCTCACAGCTGGTTTACAGAGTTTGAGTTTCTGTCTGTATGCAGGAATCAGATGGACCATGACGTGGTCAGAGTGGCCCAGTGCAGCGCGGGGGACGGCGTGATAAGCGTTGCTGATAGTGGTGTAACAGTGATCCAAAATATTGTCCTCTCTGGTCGGACATTTTATAAGTTGTCTGTATTTTGGGAGTTCGTGGGTGAGGTTACCTTTGTTAAAGTCGCCGAGGACAATAACTAAAGAGTCCGGGTATGTCCGCTCCACACGCAGTATCTGGTCGGCGAGCGTGCGCTGTGCGTCCTGCACGTTGGTCTGCGGTGGGATGTAAACACCGACCAGAATGAATGAGGCGAACTCACGGGGCGAGTAAAAGGGTTTGCAGTTGATGAAAAAAGTTTCCAGATCAGGAGAGCAGTGCTGCTGAATCACTGTCACATCGTTACACCAGCCACTGTTGGTGTAAAAGCAGATTCCACCACCTTTAGTCTTGCCGGAGAGTTCCGTGTTACGATCCGCTCTGAAGAGTTGGAAGCCTGCCAGCTGCAGCGCAGAGTCCGGTATCGATCCACATAACCACGTCTCCGTAAAACACAAAACTGCAGATGTGGCGCAGTCTCGGCGTTTCCCCATCAGCAGCTGGAGTTCATCAATTTTGTTGGACAGTGAGCGCACATTGGAGAGGAAT
Organism: Menidia menidia; assembly: GCA_907169785.1. Taxonomy (NCBI): domain Eukaryota; kingdom Metazoa; phylum Chordata; class Actinopteri; order Atheriniformes; family Atherinopsidae; genus Menidia; species Menidia menidia. Next base: position 7,961,106 of record CAJRST010006668.1, read on the forward strand.
ATGCCCGGCAGCGGTGTGCGGTGACCGCGCTGACGGAGACGCACAAGCGCACCGGCACGTTTCCCCCTCCGCCGGCGTTTCGCTGCGAGGGCAAGGGCGAGGGCACCTCTGGTGAGGAAAACCAATAAATCGGCAGAATGGTCGAAAAAAGTGGGAAACAAATCCGTAGGAGTTGTTTCCCTGATGTTCAGAAGCTGTTCCCTAGTGAAGGGTATTCGGAAACTATCGCAAAAACCAGTGTAAAAAGACAAAATAAAACAAAATAATGCGCACCAAACCACCGTGGCGGCCTTCTGCGGCGCCATCTTGGATTATCTACGTTACATCCTATTTATTTTATCTACTCAAATGAACATCATGTTAACCAGTTCCTGGGGGAAAACTATGAGTGGCAATTAAAACCTTCAGTTCCAATCAATGATATAGTGGCAATGAAGATCTATTATTTGTACTTACAGGCGCACACACGCAACCAAAACACACTTTTACATTGTGTTCCGAAGTCCGCTTTAGAGTGTAAAATTCTGTGTTGTTGGTACCTGTGATTGCTCATTCTGTTTTTTCCTGACACAGAAAAAAACACCTAGGAAAAAGCTGGCAATGCCAAGTGCTCTGCAAGCCTACGAGGGAGGAAGGCATGCGAGAGCCCTGCAGTGATGCCCCACAATCTCCCCACTATGAACATCTTTGCATACCAAAACAACCGAAACAATTTAGGTAGAAGTGAAATTAGTATAATTGGTGGCAAAGCGGTTTAGCCCACACGTCTCACATTTAGGAGGTGAGGAAGGCCTCCAAACCCCCACACCAGAAGAGGATGTATGCATCAGACAATAGGAGGAGAGGAGGAGGAGTGGAATGAGAACAATAAGGAAAATAGAAAACAATAAAATTACACTAGTGTCCAATTTGAACTACGTACATCTTTAAGTGGTATTGTTAGAATGTGGCTGACAATGCTCGCACGGGGCATCATAAAAGACGGTAAAGACAGTGAGGCAAAAGGTAAAAGGTGAAGTGAGCCAAATTTCCATATCTGAGGTGGTTTGTTTGCACCAACCTTGAGTTGCGCCTAAAGTGCCATAACATTACAGCACTCCTACAGATGAGATCAAAGGCTCCAGTGAGGGATCCTCCATGGTTTTTTTTCTTTTTTTTTTTTTCTGGCAAGCGCCATACTTTCTCTGAAATATCTTTTCAGGGTTTTCCACACATTGACTGATCACACAAAATGCACTCTTAATGGAGACAGGAAATGCCACATACAAAACTTCCTTTCTTTCTAAGTATGGGCTAATATTCAGAGATTAAGCTTTCTCGTTAATTATTTTCATTTTAATTAGTAAATCTTAATTAACAATGAACATTTACCCTTAAAATTTTTTGGCTTTGGAACGGAGGAGGGGGGCGAAGAAAAAAGAGAATAAATATGACAATCTTTTTGGGACCTCCGGGCAGGATTACTGATGCAGGCTGCCTTAGTTATTAAACACGTTCTAAATTAAATGCCTCCATGAATTTTGCACAGAAATATATTTTCATAGTTTTGCATGCCAAATGTGACATTTTATATTTCAGATTCATCTCGCTGCAGTAATTTTAGGGAAATGTCATATAAACAAAGATTTTGTCATTTACCAAAAGAAATTACTATGCGTGGCAGGTTTGGCCATTGCTTCTCGCTTTCTATCTTCCTCTCTTTCCCTCTGCCTGCTTTGCCCCCTATTCTGCCTGTGCTAGTTGTTTCAAGTCAGCAAGCCATAAAAAATCTTTATCTCAGTGAAACACAGCAATTTGGGAGATAATCGAATGGTGACTGGGGGGCACAAACGCCAGTCTGAGGAATTATACCACAATCTCCCCTGCATTTACAACCTTCCTCAAAGCCAGTTGTCACCCTGGAAGGAAAGCCCCCGACTGAAGATTCATTACATCTTTAAGCCAGCACGGTGGCATGGCAGGCTCATCCCCAGATGCAACACAACAGCACACTCCTCCCACAGCTGGTGATGCTTCCGCTAAAGCTTCATTCCCCTTCTCTTTTTCTTATACTTGGTTCCCTTTTTCTCTCCTCTCCCTCTGTTCCCCCCCGTTTTTCATCTCCAAAGACTCAATTTTCCTCCTACTTATGTTTTCGGAAAAAATCAAAAAACCCCAAACACACAAATGCAGGGGGAAATATATTCCTTTTTTATCCAATGTAAAAAATAGTGTGCCTGGATAGTTAGCATTCATTATGTGGAAAACCTTTTACGCTCAGTCTTTTATAGTGCGTGAATGAACGGCTGTGAAGGTATGCCCACACGGGAGTGAGTTTAAGAACACTCGCAGATCCCATTTCTCACAGGATTCAACATAATTACAACATGTGATTTTTGTTTTTTTTAAAGGATGGAGAGCTATCTTTTTGGATGACTTTCACAGGATCAATAACTTCTTCTGTGATGCCGTACCTTCTGTTTCCAGTTCACCTACATTTTCTCACACCACTAACACGTCTTACCTGCCACAGGGTCTGCGATGCTGAAGCGAAGGATTCTGGGAGCTGTCTATTATGGCTGCATTTGGCCGCAGCCTCTTCCTGGCCTTCTCCCAGCACTCTGACTGACAGGCTCTCCGTGTCTCTGCTGTGACGCGCACAAACACGCACACACACATATATATATATATATTTGATACACACCGACACAAAAGGCTAACCCTGTTAACCGCCACCTGCATTTTGGGCCCTCTGTTGTTCCATTCTGTAGCCAACAGCAGCTCAATCTAATAACAGCACAACAAAACACTTTTCACTGGGTCCCTCTGTACGTGTGTGTGTGTGTATGCGTGTGTGTGTTTCCTTTTCCCTCTGTGGGTTTCTCTCTCCCTGCTTTTCTCTGCCTTTCAATCTTATCAGTAGTAATGTAATAAGCGGTTGCTTCGCTCAGTCTCCTCGCCACCTCTCTTAATTCCTCAAAATAAAGCAATATCACAGGGGCCCTGGCCTGCCTGTGACTGGGGATAAGATGCTTGTTAAAGGAAGGATAATTCAGCAAATAAATGCTCCGCATCAAAGCGAGGCGCTGGATCTTTCTCTCTTTTCTGTCCTTCTCTCCCAGTGTTTGCCTATCAAAAGTATTACACGTGCTTTCATCAGTTCACAACAAGGCACATTGTGCTTCCTAATGCAATTACTCAACCTCCATTAAATCAGAAACAGTGGAAACAAATGAATTACACATTTGTTACAAAAACCACAAGTCAGCTCCGTCTCTGTTCTTGATTTTCTTTCTTTCATAGGCGTAGGGAGAGAAAAAAAAATGAAATAATTTCTCATTCAATTTCAGGCAGATGTAGCCCTAGGTGATGCATAGAAAGTCTCCCATGCCTAATAGCCACCCACTATTGATATCAGAAGGAATTTACAGGGTTCAAGGCTGTCTAGAGGAGGTCATCTTGCTAAACTCCAAACCATATTCATCTGACAGGGCTGGTGTCCGACTACCACCCACCCACAACGCAGCAAGACAAGATACTGATATGTACAGTAGTTTCTCGATTTTTATCAGCCAGCCTGGTAGTCCATAATTACTAAAAACTTAAACATGCTAAGCTGATGGCCTGCGGGGCTCTCGCCACGAGATGTGATGTGTGATCTCTGACTAAAGTGGATGGAGCAAGAATTGATGCACCTCCGAGCTCAATGACATGGACAGATTTCGGTGCCCCGGAGCCATCTTACCCACAATGCAATGCCTGCCGACAGGAGAAGCCATGCAGAGGACGTATGAATCTCGAATGTCAGTTGTAATACGAATGTTTTTCGCACAATTAATGATTACAGTCGTATGACATCAATTTTACATATGGAGAGAAATATGAAAGGGGGCTGTACTCACTGCTGAAATAGTGTGTTCAGCATGGGCGATGGTAACGCTGCTTCCTCACCGTCTCTTACTGAACTGGGATCCTTTGGAAAAAAAGCAAAAACCTTTACAGACCAAACTATTCTGTGTAATCGACCTCAATCCAAAATAATTTTCATGAAACAGCTTTTTTTTTTAATGTGCTTAATCATTAAGAATCTTAAACTTCAAGAATGGATAAATATATCCCATGCAGTTATATAGAAGGCATGTTTTCCTGGTTGTAAATACTAGCAAATCAGCACCATTCATGTCAAATGTTAATGCCTTTAGGATAGCTTTAGGTATAAATAAGAAGTAACACGTCTTTCATAGAGAATATGCATACATAAATAGGAAGTATCTGGGATTTTACCTCAACGCTGCCAGTGAAGAAGGCCATTAGTCTTTTCTTTCTTTTTGCCCATTCACTCCTCTTCACGGGTCCCTTCTGAGTCTCTTGCTAAAAATATGTGTAAATACACATGCACACTTTCTATGGATGCAGCTTTATGAAACAGTACAGTGCGCCATAATGGCAGAATTAAGCACCAGGAGCAACTGTAATGCAATCTGTAGGCAATCGATACTGAGCCAGACCCTGAAGACATGTAGCGTTTGATGAGTATTTCTGCCGGTTTTCCATTCAGTCAGCACATTCTCACTCCCCATTCAGACACATTGACAGTGCTAAGTGACAGCGTCTCGCCCTGTAAAATCTTTGTACAGCAGAATGGAGAAAGAAGAAAAACGCCATAATTTTCAAAATAGATGTAAAATCTCTGGTGGATAATGTACTTTAAATGGGAGGTGGGTGTGAAAACAGTAGGAGAATGCGTACATATCAAAGTAGAATAAGATAACGCTGATCCCAATACTGATACAGAGCACAGTAGATTCCACTTATTATCCATCTATGGGTAGATGAGTCAACTGTTGCTGTGATTTCCAAATGACACTGAAACATTGTTGTGCTTTTTTTTCTCCAATTACATTTGTTCCCATCCATGTAATGTAATACTCTTTCTCTCTTTTCAAAAGAGATTATAACTAAAAATACTGCGGATAGAAGTTCTGCTTCCTCTTTACATATGCATTAAATTATGGGATTCTTTTCAACATAGATTTCCCATGACAATAGAAACCCAATGTTCTTGTATCCACTCCCATTTCTTTTCTGAGGAAGGATGCAGACTCTTGTTTTGAAGGATGTGTCTTAAAAATCATAATGGTAGTTTACAAAACCCTCACTTATCTGTTGGAAAATAATATGTAGCCATGCTCTATTTTTTTCTGAAAAGGCTGTAAGATGGGTAAAAAAAAGTCAAAGAAAATACATAATAATGCACAACAAAGTTAAGGTTATAAAAACACAAAAACCGTCTTTATAAATAATTGTATGAGCATGTCATGTGTGGGATAAAAGGTGGAGTTGGAATCCACACACCAATTTTGAGCAAAGAAATTTTTTTTTTTACGTGCCTGTCAAACAAAGATGTGTCACAGCTCAGAATTAGCCACCTTCAATGAAAACAAAACGAGACATTTTTCCAAACGTTACAGAGCGAGCTGGGGATAGAAACCGATATGGAGGGAGAACACGCAAAGATTAATAAGGCGAGTTAGTCCCAAACAAGCATTTGAACAGACAAGAGCAGGCAAACGCGCGTGTGCACATGCACACACTCCCGTGTCCATTAGCCCGAACCACTGATACACAGCATAATGGACATGGCTGATGTGCTGGTGAATATGGGATGATGACACAGATATTCCTCTTTGTAGCCCTGACCTGCTGCAGTGAAAGCCTGCCAAGCGTGATCATGTCAGGCCGCACGCGCTCCCTCAGCTGCTGGGTGTAGGGGGGGATCACTTCCTCAGCTGCCCTTACTGCAAGAAATAACTCGTGGCATCAAAAAAAACCCTCAGACATTTAGAATAAACGCAAAATCACCGCAACATGGAATGTCACCACTGACGGGGCACCTAATTTAAACATGCATGCATGTAAGTGACTGTAACTGATTTAACCCTATAATGCCAAATACATACGGTTTCTGAAGTCTTTTGGATCTGAGACTTTTTGCATCATTCAATGCTAAAAGCTTTGCTCAAACCACTGTTGTACACATTCAGATATACCTGGTAACAGCCAGTAGAAAAATATGTTTTTGACTTATTGCACGCTAATTTGATCAAAATAATTTCTTTTTTTTTTCTTCATATGTTGTTGAGGGGCCAAAGAAAGACCTCAGACTAAAAAAAATCCAATTTTCTTCAAATTTTTCTTGGATCAGGCTTTAAAGAGTTTAGGTTTTATGGAAGGAAAACATATTTTCCACTTCACTTGATATCTAGATAATATCATCTCGCATATGGTTTCGACGTCCTGTGCGGTAAGATTTTTCTTAATGCAAAGAAGGCACTGTCTTTGTGTCTTTGTGTCTAAATAAAAAAAATATCCAATATCTAACCGAATAAAGGAGAGCATTACTTTTTGCAGTGCTTTGGTTGCCCATTACCGTCCTCCCTGCTTGGAGTCCAGCCTCTCCTCCCGGCCCAACGCAACCCTCAGCCTGTGTTTTAGCGGCGGCGGGGGCCCGGGAGGGCCCGGGGCCCGAGGCGTCGGCGCCACCGCGGAGCAGCAGATCACCCGCCTTCACCTCCAACACCTCCTCATCCCCGGAGGCCCGCAGCGTACCTGGAGAGACACGCATCAATGAGTATGCACTGACATACGCGCAAAAAAAAGCGCACGCGCAAAAAAACCCACCCGCACACGCATCACTGTGCATCCACAAACACAGGCGCATACGTTCACATGGGCAGGAACACACACACACACGTGCACTTGCTCGGAGAGATGTGTGGGTTTTTTTTGCGTGGACAATGCAAAGTGGACAGCGTGGCACTGAAACGGCATACAGACACACATAAGTCACACAGACACACTATCGGCCTTAACATATTTGAGACTGAGACTAGTCTGGTCTTCCTCTAACAAGGCTTATTGAAGAAATCGTGCAAAGTTCTTTTAGAAAAAAAAAAAGTATTATTATGCAGAAACAGAATGAATGGTTGAATCAACACTGCAGAATTAGAAACATGTTTATCTTAACATTTTAAACTGAGTGGATCTAATAGGATTTTTTCCTTTTTAAAAATCATTTACAGTTACTAACCTGCTTAATGTATGCCATTTTTGTTGAGCTATGTTTCCTCTTGGATTGAAGGCATCAGTATTCTATAAGTCTGTATATTCAACGTGTGTAGTCCTACATCATGTGCAGGAGCCAAAGCTGTTGTCTCTTCTTAATGCTTTCCGTATAAAAACTCATATCAATCGCTAACAGATTGCTGAAAACTCAAATGAATAGACTGCCAGTTTTGTGTTGATTCATCTCTGAGCCAAAACCAAGAATCTCATGGAGATAAAAAAAAGGAAGGACTGATGATCTTGGACAGAAAGCAGACATTTCTCCCAGATCTTTATGGGAAAAACAGAAGAATAAAATAAAATCTGACTTGCTAGCCACTGTCCCTTCCATAAAAACTTTCTCTTTTTTTGTGCTCCTTCTTGTGAAATGTACGGTCCTTTGTGGCAGGCTGTAAAATAAAATAAAAAAAACAAAAAGCCGGAGAAGCAGTCACTTAATATCAGGATCAGGTCTGACATCCTCCAAGCCTGTTCTGTTGTGGTGAGGAACACTTGCAGCCCGTACCGGTGGGAGGCATCCAAACAACTACATAAGGTAATTGTCTTGAAGTCTATTGTTGCTGAGTGAAGTACAAACTGGCAGTCACCACAGTTTGACTCCAGCATAGATGAACAAGCTCTCTAGTCTTTTTTTTTTTTCCTGTCTCTTCATTCCTTCCCCGTCTCCCAGCCTATTGCATGGAACTGTTAATCCGAGATCCTCTTTACTTTCTCTGTGGGATTTCATGAACATTCCAAAACAATGAATGGGACCCGCTAATCTCGGCGGTACAGCTAAATCCAAAACAATGGCGAATAATACAAGCCTACTAAATTCTACCGTGTTGAAGCGGACCTAAGCCCATCACTTGTGTGCCGGAATTACAAGGGAGATGTGCGTCATGTCAACAGGATCTGGTACGTCTGTCTTCACCCAGAACAATGCGGAGCATTAAACATCTCCGTGTTGCCTCGATGACTACATGTTTCAATGAAAGTGAGCTAATGAGAAAAGGCACGCCTACTGAGAGACAATGGCGGCGCTTGGAAAGCACTGGAGAGGGAACATTTCTAGTTTATTCTTTGTTCCAAGATGGTGCTGCTTTCAGCTCTTTCAGGCCTCAAACATTGAGTTCTATCATACACAAATAGAGTAATGTCAAAAAAGCGATCGCTTTGGTACTTTTGTTTTTGTAAGTTAAAATGTTGCATTGCATTAGTATATTATTATCCAAATGAAAAAGTTGAAGTTTTAGAGCGTTAAACCAAAGTCAGCTCTGCTACATGTACATTTACAAGCTGCAACAGACTTATCTTAACCAAAAACTAAAATTAGGATATGTCCATTTAAGGACATTCATGGGGGATTGGATGAACAGTTAATGTAAAATAAGTAAATGACCTGAATTTAAATATTTAATCTCCATCTATTGTGTGAGCCCAAGCAGTGACTGAGCTGTAGTGTTGCTGTGGTATGCGCAACACATACCTGGTAAATCTATAAAGGTATCGTCGTCCAGCAGAGCGGCCATCCTTTCATACAGCCTGTTTTCGTCTGCATTCAGCATTGCTGGTAAATCAAAACAATTATTGAATTAATGAAGCCGCCACAGTGCTGGCAAATCACATGCATTTGCGGGCCTCCAAATTGCTTTCTACTTATCGGCGAAGTCAATCTCAAACACATCTCAACATGCAAACATGAAATATTAGCCATGGCTGGAGAAAGGGGTGAAAAAAATGAAGAGCACGCGGAGAACTAATGAAATCGGAGCATTAACATGCCTGTTAGCCGGCCTGTCATCATGTGATGAGATTTGATTTGGTGAATCCTTAGATATTACACGGCAGTGATATCCAAAAGATACAGGTGAAATGGCTTCTCCATTAATAGCCAGGTTTCATTATAACATGCATATTACTTGGCTCCCAAGAGCTCGCTTTTAATAGGCCTACTTTAGGAGGGGGGGCTGCAAACTATTGATATGGCTCTGCGTGTGTCATTTGACAAGGGAGAGAAAAAAAACTCCGCGTCGAGATGAAAACTGACCAAACGATACGTAACCTTCGCCAATGACAACGACTCGGTTAGCCAATCTGGCGACGCCATCGCTAAGTGTATTTACATAGACCGTCCCGCCGTCGCAAATGGCGGCCCACTACCAGTGATCTCCCTCACCCCTCTTTAATGAACCGAGGAGAACCATTATAACGGAGAATGGCGTACTTAATTCCAGCTCATCTTCAGCGCTGACCCCAGTCTCCCCGCGATGCCTTGGGTCTGTCTGCTCCTCCTCCGATGGGTCAAAGTAATTTTGGGCACATTCATTTCCTGTGGAAAGTGTGAGAGGAGAGTGAATGAGTAAAAAGAAGGGGTTGGGGGAAACTACGGGAAGCGGGGGGGGGTGTAAAGGAATGGGTGGGGTGGCGAGTAGTACAGGTTCAGGTTAGTGGTTATTAGAAGCACATGAAGCAAAATGTTAATTTTTGAAACCCACACTGTGGAGTGGGCAGTGTCAGCGGCTGCTACCAGATAAGGCAGAGCCGAGATGAGACAGAAGTTCAGAGGCAGAGAGAGAGAGAGAGAGAGAGAGAGAGAGGAGTGGGAAAGAGTCTTCTGGGCTTCTCGGAGCACCTCTGCACGGCCCGCGGTGCTCTGGGGCCTAATTAGCATGCCGCGAAAGGTCACGGCAGGCAATCTCTTAAATACGACTGCCATATGTTCGCCGTGTTTCAAAAGGAACTAATGAGAAAGTCTACAAGCCCAAAAAGTATCTGGAATTTCAAAGACAATACCGTCTAAATACTCTCAGGTCAGCGGCCCAGACGCCCAGGCACGTTTAGAGGAGCAGATCCAGAAGGAAAAAAAAACCCGAGCCCATGTCTCATTGACTTCTTATTAGCAATCGCTGACCTATAGGGTATCACGTCTGCTCCACGGAGTTTGTGGGGAATCAAATGGCTCTGGGGCTCTTTCTATTAAGAGTACACCCCACCAAGCAGCTTTCTTAACCCCCAAATCATTCTCATTAAAAGGTTTGAATATTTCACCCAATCTAAATTGCTTTACTTGTATTTCTAAGGTTGTGGGGCATAAAGAGAAAAAAAAAATAACACACAGAGCATTAAATGATGTCATATATTTCATCCGGCTTATTTTACTTAAAGGCTGAGCCCGTGATGATGCTCGGATGCATAAAACCTGACCACATGGGTTTGGATAGGAACACCGTTGATCCACAACCCAAAAGCGTCCCCTTTGATTATTTTGTTCACATGCGGAACCCCTTTGGTTTTCTCTCCCCCGTCCATCCTCTGAATTAAACACTCAGACTGAAATACTTATTAACCGAGGATAGCACCATATGACTCTTCAATAGCACCATAAATTGACTGTGAAATTCACATGTTAAATCCCCTCTACACTGTTAGCAGAGAGTTTGAACAATTTCTTCGCAAATAGCTCAGAGGTTATGAAACCCTTTTTTCAAATACAAATTTGCATAATGGCAGCAGCTTCGTGAATCGCCTTTTGAGTCATAGCTGTGATTTACCTAAATAGTCTGGCTGCCCTCCAATTCATCCCTCTAATGAAAATTTCAATTATCTGTTCTTACATGTGCAGTATCAGTATCTTGCATTTCTTGCAAGCTGGAGATACTCTTATCAGCGAGCTGAAGATGAAGAAAGATTTTTAGTCAAGGCCAAAGTAGGATGAATAATCACACCTCATAATCAAGAAAATGCTATGTGTTTATGCTAGTGAGGTTTAATTTGTTTATTTAAATTGTATGTTGATTTAATTAGTGATATGATTTTTTTCATTAGTATCCTAATATCATTTAGGCTTTGTAAAGGTATCTTAAATCATAATTATTAATACATTTACTATAGCTGCATGACAATTTAATATTTTGTTTAATGAGCAAACCAGCATAGGATTACTTCCAACATTACATCTCCCATAATCCCATATATATATATATCACAGTGTATATATATATATAGCACAGCATATATAGCTGTTTAGCTGTTTCATGCAAATACTCTTTTCTTTCTTTTTGTTTCTCATGGAAAGGATCATAAATCCACAACAAAACTAAAACTAAACTCCACGCTGCTCAGTATGACATCTTTGAAATGGACTGTGAACAAACATTAATGCCTCATTTATTGGTAGTTAAGGTGTGGACATAAGATGGGAAGTTTCCTATTAGAAAGGGTGGTAATTTTCGATTTTTCCTGCTATACTCCACGTATATGTCAGTATCAGTCTCTATTTGTTTAATGGATCTCACTACGGGGATGCTGCTAATAAAGAAAAAGTGAATAGTTATCCATTAGCTGTTTTTTTCAGGACACTACATATCTGTAATTCTGCACCAAACATTTGAAAATACGGCTGAAAACAAAGAGCGAGACTGACACTTTCATAAAGTAACTCAAAGGATGGCTGACCTTCAGACAGTTGTAATTCTACTCCTGACACGCAACGCAATACATGACAATAGCGATAATAGATACAAATGATTCAGGGTAAAAGCGAAAATACACTACATTAAATCGAGAATCAAAACTGTGACTCATCTCTGAGAAAAAGCTGGCATGCTCACAACCTTGAGCACATCCTAATTTGCCATCCCATTCCTCAAGAGTTCTCCCTGACATACTGAATTATAAGGGGGTATATTCCTATGCCTGATTGGCCTTGAGCCGTGTTTTCGGGGGTGTTGTGAGTACACCGCACAGACAGCGGATCGGCTTGGTAGCATAGTAGCATATGTAAATGCACTCTCCTATGACTCCTGCCCACCACAAGGCATGTAGCCGAGAGTGGGAGTCAAGGCTGATTGTGTCGAGGGTACTTCTAGATAGAGATAGAACACCCACTACTGTAGCATTCTCCGGCGGAGGAAAGAAGTTATAAGAGGGTTGCATGTTTGGACACGCTTGCTTAGGAATGCCAGGACCAAGGGCCCCCCCCCCAAATGGAGAGAGAGCAAGAGAGTAAGAAATAGGAAGCGAGAGAAAAAGGTTAGATCAGGAACATATCTACTGTCAACAGATTTGAGGCTAATGAAGAATGAAGCTTCACCTCTTTCTTTGGCAGGGGCTCGCAGCTCCATTTTTTTCCGGTGAGCTGCAAGGGTGCTATCTGGCCTGTCACCTCGCATTTTTCTCCCCGGCCAACTCGGAGGAATGGAAAGCTCAGAGCTTCCTCCTCCATCGAAGGCTGGATTTTCTATGCCCACTACAGTAGCGTTCTCGTCTCTCCCTGACAAAAAACAAGCAAAAATATTAAAGAAAAAACAAAACAAAACAGTGGCATGTAGGCCTGTACAGCAGCTCGGTCCAAATGAGTCATAAAAGAAAAACAAACATATTCATTAACAAGAAAATTCTGTGTGTGATTTCTCTGCCTTAAAGTGCTCAAGCGCATTCTCCTCAAATGATACAAAACCACAATTAGGTTAAAATTAAATCAAAATCTTGCAGGAGAAGGAGGAAGACAAAAAGAGGAGAAGAAGAAATGATTAAAATAATTACAAATTGCGCCCTGACAAGCAAGAGCAAAATTTAGCCCAAAGCCATTTGTCTGTAATTAGTTAATTAATCCTTACACAAATTATGAGCAATAACTCATCAAGCAGGACTCACCCATCAGAAATTCAGCCGAGTTGGATTTCTTCTGCTTAGGTTGCTGCAGAGCCTTCTGCTGTAACTTCTGGAGGGAAATTGTTAAATGAATAAATTAGCTGCAGAATGAAGATCATCATTTATGATCCGCAACTAACGCAGTATTTTAAATATGGGACGACACTGAAATGTCATTTAATTTACATCGCCGCTAAAGGGGTCAAGCACTAATTGAACAACAGGAGTGGAAAAGAATTTAATCATAAATAGATAAGAAAAGTTGACATGAATATGTAATGAAGGTCACATTAAAATACTTCCTCCTTGTTTCTAAAATGAACAGGGAACAACACTATGTCCTGGAAAATGTCCTTTTTTTTTTTTTTTTACCAAAGCTTCATGAGAGTAAACAGACTAAGTGTGGAAGGTACATTTTTTCTTATTTCCATTCACATGAATTTAACTTACAAAGGGTTGAAAAAGACATAAGGAGGGTATTTAAAAAGATTTTTAAAAGACCCAGCATCTTGTCTCTTCTACTCCAACAAGTTTGGGGATTTTCAATACAGGCTTCACGTTTGAAGATTTATACAAATAGAATATGAATTCAATGCAGCACATCTGCAAAAGCTATGTAAACATGAAAAGTGATCACTCTTTTGACTGGTGTTGTAGGTGGTCTTTACTGACAGGAAATAGAAAGGAAAGGAGGAAAGGATATAATGAGTAAGTATGGGTTTCTTTGAAATCAAGACTATATGGAACAGACTGCACTCCCACATTTCTCTTATTTCTGCAGACAAGCAGAACAATACAAACGCTGAGGTAAAAGGCATAACTAGTTGTTTTTGTTATTGATATGTTTACATAAGGATGCACTATTTAAAATATAAAAAACAGCTCTATTGCTCAAAGCGTATGGAGCTTTTCAAGCATCATTTTATGCAGATTTCAGTGATGAACTGTGCTCATGCCCATGAACAGCATGTATTTGTATACTATATTTAATTTCAAAGACAAAATCAAGGGGCAGAGTGTTTGGTGGGTGGGGGGGCTTATTTCAGCTCTAAATGACAGAGCAATTAAAATAGCAGAAGACTACTTCCAGACCAATCTGGTAAGGGGAGTTTTTGTAAATCTGTTTTTACATTCAACAAGCCCTAAAGCAAGACATTCATTTATACCACTGAGATTAATGCTTATCTAATTGTAACTTATTTAAAAACCATTTTCTTTTCGACTGGGTACCAATCATTTTCTGTGACTTGTACATACTGTGTAGCACCAAAAATGAGAGACAAATTTGGCCTTGGCAGTATTTGCATGGTTTCTCTCCCCCTCTTTTTTCCCCATTTCTTGTTCATCTTCTCTTGACAAACACAACTTTACAGATTGTATTCTTTGCGTACTTAGTCAAATACAGAAATTCAGCGCAATAATTATTGGAAAATGAATAAGGCAATTTCACTAATTAAAAACATAACAAAACAACAATTTACTTTGCACTACCACACCATGCTTAAACAGTATTGTGTTGTAAACCAAATCAACCATTTAAATAATCTATAAGGCAAAGTCATTATGCTGGAAACTCATAACTACATGACTATATTTAAACTAATATGCCTTAACAGTACACTCCATCTTTGATGATGCCAAAAGTGTTCCTCGGCTGTTTAGCAAGTCGTACCGTGCTAATAAGGTCTGTGCTGGGATTCGTTTGTCTGTTCAATTATGCTGTTGTCATTTTAAAATGATCACTTCATTCAGCTATTGTCCACAGGTACTTTGGAAAGACGTGTTTAAAATGAAAAAACGCATCTATAACTGTAAGAGAGAACCACTGGTCCATCACGCCACTTGCTGCTCAGAAGTATGTGGAATGTCACAGAACATTATTTCGTACATCTGCCCAATACAGCTCCTAAAGTGCAACGTCAGCAGTCACTTTTCTTCTTTGTTTTCTTTTTCTTCCGAGTTAAGCTCATTTGTTTTCTCCCTTGCTCAATTTCTGTCTCCGTGGGTTGCGTCATGTGTGTCAATAAGTCATCCGATTTGCTGCGAATGCATTTGTGTCAGTAAAATTCATCCAAAGGAGAGAATACAGAAGGAGTACAGTACGTGCACCTCGGGCTTTGTGCTCCTGGTTACTGTCACTACCAATCTCGTCCGCATACCACCAAACAAGCCTCTCTGTCTTGAAAGCGAAGAGAATGCATGGTTCTCATCTTGCTCTCTAGACCCCACTGACACTGACAGCATCCTGGGTCCGTACCATATCTGGGTGGCTGCAACTGTTTGAAGTGTCATAAGCGGATACAGCATGCAGATGTCGAGCCTCTGAAACGATAGGAACAATTTAAATCCTCGGGGGAAAGAAAAAGTGTCATGGAGGTTCATAAAGTCCACTGGATGTTTTGGAGGCAAAAAATGGCTCTTGGTTACACCGGAGCTGTTGCAGTGGCGGTGTTAATTTGCTTGTCACAGGTGTAGTATTCATGTAATTTTCACATAACACTGCACGCAAACATGCTAGATTAATGGCGCCGGGGCTGTAATCGCTCGCCAAGAAATATGGGTCAGTCATAACATTTGCAAAAGACGCATATCCACAGCCGCACAACACCACGCCCCCCCCCTTTAGTTTGCTCCCATATCACGTGAAGACATCTAGATGCCTTCCTAAATCCACTCCCTCGTCCACATTTCACTGCGAAGCACACAGAACGCCTACTTTGCAGTCAACGAGAGAGAAAAAAAAACACTTATAAGTGGTGACAAAAGAAATCCAAGACTTGTTTTTCCGTTCTTTCTTCTTTAATGTGATTGTTGTCAAAAGGAATCGAGCACAACGACGCTTTGTTCAGTTCTTGTTGCGTTCAAAGGCATAGCTAGAAGGGCTTGGGGAAGACCGCTCGCTGCTAGGGGCTGGTGGGCACAGACCAGCTAGAAAGTGAATTTTGCATACTGTACGGATCATCGCCCAGTTCAGCCCAGTCACATTGAATCTGCCATCAAGCAATTGTGCTTCATGAAACCGTCAACCCTCATTTACGTCTGCCTGTTTTTCTTTTTTTTTTTCTTTTTTTTTTCCCCCACACAGCTGTAAACAAGGCCCCAGCTTTGAGCTGTCTTGCTCTGTCCCTGTGTCTGCAGCAAAATCCTCATCCTCGCTCAAACACTCAGAGCTAGCATTTCCAGACAATCACCCCGTGAGCCGGGCACGACAAGGCTGTCTCTGGAAGTGACAAGAGTTTTAAAATGAGATTCTGCACATGTTTTGTCTCCTCTTTGAGTGTCTTTGCTCAAAAATAAAAACTTTGAGTGCATATGGACTCATAAACAAACAATCTGCTTGCATGGAAATATATATCTGAGTAAGGAGGTAATAAATATTTGCAATCACACATTTATTTATGTTAATAGAAAACAACAGGAAGATATGAAAAGGATTTGAACGCCTTGCCAAATCAATAAAGGCATGAAAGCTGGTTATGTTTTCATGTTTGTGAAATCTTTCTTTATCTATCAACACCACAAACAAAAAAACAAAAACGGTATCAATGAAATGTCATAAGAATAATGAAAACAGCTACAAAGCGTCGTGATTTACATGACAAAAGATAAGGTTAGCATTTTGTTTCAAAGCCCCTACAAAGCCAGTTCTACCCTTAAAATGTGAAAGCGTCTTAATTTATAGAGCGCCCTTATACGCGCGCGGTAATTGCAACCCACCAAACAGTTTTCTTCTAAACAACAACCGCGTCAGTTTGGTGTAGACAGAAAACATAATTAGTATTCAAGCTTAATTAATCTACGCTGGCCCCTTTAAGTGAATTAGTCAATTATTTATGCATGTGTGCTCCTTTGATGCTAGCAGATTATGTATGTTGCTGGAAAAAAACCTTGGAAAATGACTTTGAAAACTTTCCACCATTAAATGTCACCGCTAGCTTTCGCAGCCACTTAGAAATGTCAGCCGAACGGTCACAGAACCACAAACTGCCAGGCCTCTGCAAAATTCTTATCGTTGCCAAAATTTCTGCGAAACACTGCAAAGCTCTGTCAGAAATCCGGGGCGAGAGGCAAGCTAAGTCGGCCACACTTTTTTTGTGCGTCCCGATTCCACCGAATGAAAGTCTAACACAGGTCGGATAAAGGTCTTTCCTAGGATCATGGGAACTCCTCGGGATTTTCAAGAGCCTTTTTGTTTTTACCCCTTGAGAACCAGCCGGTGCCCTCTTGCACCCCTCAATCCCCTATTGAGAAGCCAGAGGCGGCGCGGAGGAATGCTAAATGTCAACGGTCAGGCCGCAGCAGCACCTTCAGAGAGAGGGAGAGACGGAGGTGCGGGGCCTGACCTCCTCCTCGTTCGCAGCTACACTTGTTAGGATGAGCAGAAGCGAAACCGGACTCACTCTGTCAAAGGTGTCCATCTCCGCGAACCGCGAGAAGACCGTCCACTGGCTGACCCCTGAAATTTGAGCCTGCAGAAGGAAGAATGATAGAGAAATTCTGATGAATTATGTCAAAACAAATAATGCAATCTTAAACAGCAGGAGAATGATTGACACCGTCCACAGCTTTAAATGTGCTTCTATAATTTGCTGGTATAATTCACTGGCAGTAAGCTGTTTTAAAAGTTTAAAATACTTCTTTCCAGGCTGTGGTTTATCTCCCCTGTTTGCATGCTTGAAACTGTTGTCTCTGCTTTGCATCTGCGAGACTAAAGGACAACAAGCAAACATCTATTATCACTCATAACAAATTATTTGCCAAGATTATTCAAATAGTTTATTCATTTACATCGGATACAACAGTATTTGGTGTTTTTTATCATATTTTTCTATGGTAATTCACATGGCTTGCACAAGTTTCTGCTGAAATCGCAAAACAAACCCCGGGCAAAATGTGAAAGATTATCCCATACCATGCGAGCTAGGATGAAATGCTACACTTTTTCACACTGAACACTGCTCCACTGGGTGTGATTGAAAAACATGTAAAGCTATTGAATCTGTGGTTTGTGTATGTGAGGGGAAAATGAGTGTTGTAACAAGTGGGCCAGTGTTTTTGTAATTGTTTCAAATTACACCCGACGTAATAACTCAGTGAAAGCGGAGCCAGTGTGCGGTCCGTTCGCTTAACAGGGCAAAGACCACAGGATATCCACGCACCTTATCACAGCACAAAAAGAAGAAAAATACAACAACATTTTTTTTAAACATATCCTCCCAGCTATGAGTATTTTGATCACTAAAAGAAAGGTTTCATGAAAAAGAAGCACTTTGTCGCATTTCCTTTAACATGTGTGCTCTACTGAACACGACCTATAAACATTCCTGTTTTTAATTTACTTAACTATTTTTCTGGGAAGTTTAAAGAGGTCTGGGTGCTCGTGTATGCTTGCGTGTGCGTGTGTGTTTCACACGGGCTGTAAAAAGTCCGCTAGTTGTTAAAAGTGCACTTCTCCCCGCCAAAGTCTGACTCTCTAAAAAAAAAAAATGGTTGCCAACATTGGAGACGCACATGCATTAGCCAACTGGTGTGTTTGGGTATCAGGTCCATGCTGCTGACATCAGCTAGCACCGACTGCTTTCTGCTAATTTATCTACACAGGGTTTCCCGCTCGTGTGAGGGGGTTTCGACCCAGGCACCCCGAAATCTCGCAACATTTCATCCCAGCAACGTGACCCGAATAAACAGCTGTAGTCAGAGTTTAAGAGGACGACCCCGCTGTCAGTTAATTGCTGTTTTGAATGTTTTCAGCAGAAACGTCTTCGCTTTCAGACACGTCTTGTCCTATTTATTTATTCTCTGAGACCTTCCTTCCATGCAGTCCAAATTAACGCGTTTTTCAGTCTGGCTCCGACAACCTTTTTTGGCAATATGCTTTGCATGAATTACACAAAGTGCATGGGAAATAAGGAAGTTGATATTCATTATCATTGAATTTCACAAAAAATGACAGCCCAACAGAGAAGAAATACATTAATTTTAATTTTAAAACAGAAGGCATGTAGTATGTTGAGTAAACATGAAAAATGGTATCTTTAGTCGCTTTTTCCACGTCCCTCTTTTGCCCTGAGAATGACCATTTCCTCTGTCATCCAGTGAGCTAAACTCAATCAAGCCTTAATTCAGAATGACAGTGGGATCTGTGTTGCACCAAACAACCCACTTCCCCCATTTGCTATGGCATAGTGGGACCTGAAATCCTTGCCTCACATTCCTTTTCTTTTGCATGAACACAGATCAGGGATGTAATTCAATAGTCGCAAAGGGACCTGGCATCGTGCACCAAAGACTATTTTATTGGTTTATGGACAGAGGCCTTTTCTTATTGTTTGATGACAGCCAATGTCCCCGGAGAGAAAGAGTTCGCACAGCTGACCGGAAGATCAGAAAACAGTAAAGTCTATCCTTCCTGTACACTTTTGTCCTGTACACTCTGTATAGCCGATTCTGTAAACGCATTTAATCAAAATGTATTCTTTGCACTCCAAACTGCACATCTTTTTGCATTTGAGCCATGGCTTTATCCACTTGCCATATTCTTAGATACATTTTGAGAACTTTGATCCAAATGGATAACCCTAATGTATTGCAAAAAGACTGAGACAAACAACAGTTTTTTGCATGCATGTTACCTTTGCTTAAAATGGAAGAATTTTACCTGACAGAGCTCAGCTTCTCCCTCTCCGTGGTCAGCTACCCCTCAGTCGTCATGGGGATAATGACGCAGTATCCAGCTACGCACCTGGTGTCAGATGACCCACCTCAATGTTCACTCTCACTGACGGACACACAACTACAGTCCTCAGAATAAATGATTTAATAAATGAAGTGCTTGTAGTTGAAAATGTGTTTTTATTTCACTCTCTAACAACAAATTGGACATAATGTACAACCCCAAAATCGTAATAGCCAGGATAAAGGTCCATCCGCGTGATGGTTTCATCTACCAGATGGTATTACTGTTTGTGTTTCCAAGTACTCGATGGTGATAAATTATTGATAAGGAAAATGACATGACCCTTCTTGACTTAACTGTTCAAGCACAACACGTATATTACAAGTAAAGCCACTTCATTATCTCATGGTCTAGATTACAATGAACTTCCCCAACTGAAGTGAGAGCACTCACACTGCTTTGTTAGCATCTATTATGTATCGTATGACAGTTCACACAAAAGTAACAGCATGCATTATTAAGAAGGAACTACACGGAAACATATTTCTCTGCAACAGACAGCCGAGCTAGCTTTACAGATGCCGTGAAGGATAAGGTAGAGAATGCCCAGCGGATCGCTCCATTTTTGTTGGGCATGAGGCATATTAATACTAATGTCCCCTTGAAACAGATCATAAGCTCCGGCTAATGTTTCCCTCAGAACAAACAGTCAGACGGTGCCTTATTTATGACTGCTAGCCATCAGGCCATTGGTGGCCTTTTCAACTGAGGAAGAGAGATTGCTCATATGCATCAGCAATGAATGGACCTCATTTGTTTTCCGACCGCCCAGTCCAACGTGCCGTTCTTATCTGAGGTCTGTCATCACCCCTGTCCTGTTTCCGTTCGCTCGGGTGACCCGTGTTAAAATCTCCCCTTTGAGTATCAAACAAAGCTGGAAACAATCACGAATCAATAAGGCACAACGACACGGCAATAATGCACATTTTAATCCATTCATTGCCTCCGATGATGTCGGTTCAGCACACGTACTGCAAGCCACTGAGATGGTTTTTGCTCATTACGCTGGTTAAATGTAATCTAAATAAGATGCCCACCAATTTGGACCTCAAATTTTCTGGGCAAAGCTGTCGTCGATCGTTTATGCGATTAAACCGAGACCGGAATCTCTATCTTATCCAATTAATTCTCTGTGCAGGCAGGAGAGTGGCTAATGATGTTATCTTACCTAATTAACCTGTATAGGGATTCAACTCCAGGACAGGGGATTGTTCATCCTTCATCCAAGTGTTCATTATTATCATTACAATCATTATCATAAAGGGGCTAACTTATGATGTTGGCGATTCCACCACCATTAATCTAGATTGAGTCTTTTTTTTTTTTTTTTCAACTCATTTTGGGGAGAGGGATCCTTTGGGGTCATTTTTAATTATCACTAAAAAAGATGAGAAATCTAGCAAAGCTGTATAAGTGAAGTTGTGGTCACAGCAATAATGGAATCCCATGGGTTCACAGGAAAGTGATTTGGTTCTGTATGACTGGAGGGACGTTTAGCCATGTTTAGGTCCCCCCACTGTCTGCACGCTACGAAAATCCTCCTCAGTTTTTTCTGCCAGCTCTCTGATAGTGTCGCCTTCAACCTATTAACGCCGCACAGTGGGAGGAGATCAATAGCCTTCATTGGGCCATGTGTCATTAGTTAATCGGATATTGACGAGGGTATTGACACGCAACTAATTAATCTCGGGCCCCGGCGCTGGCTATCATATGTTTCTTTAATTACGCACTTCATCTTCGTTCCTACACATCAGTAGATTGGCACTTCCTGTTTGACAATGAGGTAAAATAAGCCATCAAGACTAACCACCCCCCACCCCCATTTTGTACCCCTCAGTAGAAAAAGATTAAAGCCAAATCTAAAGTGAGACATAACAGTTATGAACAGTGTATAGAAAGGTGCAAAAGCATTGGTACAACACATAGGGAAGGCTAACAGAGACTCCTCACAGAAAGGCCACCACCAAGAATCCAAGAATCAACTGGAGAGAGAAGCTAATTACAAAAACACAACTCATAATTTCATTCATTTTTATTTTCCCTTTTTCTAGCTAGAAGATACATTAGATATCTTTCGGAAAAATGCGATTCTCTCCCATGTGCATTACCCCATTGTGCACCTGCATGTGCATGGTGTGTGTTGCGTCCCGTTGCTGCTTCCAATGCCGATCGATAAGGGGTTTGCGATTCGTTGTGCGCCTGCTCAGAGGAGGGAGCACCTGAAGGTGACCCGGACTGCTGGCATCACCACGGGGCTCCGATAAGCCGCCCCTCCAAACCGCCGCCGCCGCCGAGCGCAAATCTCCAACTTTTAGCCCGCTGCTGTTGGTTTGATTATTGTTTATAGATATAGCCGAGAATTAAAGCATGGCCCGCAGGCAGCATAATTATTTACAGCTGAAAACTCATATCATTACCAGCATGCTCCTAATTGCCAGAAGTAATATCAATGTTAGTTGATTAAGCGATTTTCTTTTTTTTTCATCTTCAGTCTCCATAATGTGCAGAGACTGTTTTTTTTTTGTTTTTTTTTCCATCAGCATATGGGGTGACGGTTTATCTCAATACAGCTGTTCATCTGGCTTGACGGTTTTTTTCTTCTTCTCTTTTTTCCCCCCTTTCCGCTGTTCATTCCAAAATACAATATCGCGGCATCTTCAGAGGGCAGCCATCGATTGCTCCACTTTTTGTTTGTTTGTTCACAAGGTCAAAGAAAACACAAGAGATTCATCCCCCCATTGCTCAAAAATAATTTATCTCTGTAAAGATTTTCCCTAAATAGATATAGATGTGACTTAGAGCGGCAACTCCTTGACTCACGGTGATGTCAGAGCTAAGGAGACAGTCCGGAAGGGTGCACAGCTACCTTTTTTTTTCTTTCCACAGTCGAATGATTGATTAAAACAAATGTTTATTTGGCCTTGGCCCCTCTCCCCCCTTCTATGGACTTGTCAAAATATTTCATCGTGTATTTAAGGTGGAAAGAAAGATGAAGCTATTAATAACATCGCCCATGAAGGAAAAATACATAAACCTTGAAGGCTGCTTTATTATTCACATGTAGATTACTCAAACGGGAATGGGGCTCTGCACCACCAGAAACCCATTTCTTGGAACCGAGCATGGAAGTCTTACATCATACTCACTTTACTTTGTGCTAAAATTTTAAAATTCATTTCATAGTTATCTCTTACTTTGGACATGGGCTCTTTATGAGCTCAGTGCTGTGATGCTGTGCCATTTTCAGGCCATTAAAAGTTTCACCGATAACAACATGAGATATCTTTCTACCTGTAAATAGACCCCAGTGTATCAGGACAGGCCATAACATTGTTGTTTACATCTGTACAAAACTGATTTTTTTTTTCTCCGTCAGAAAATGTATGCATCGACTTGTCAAGCATGTTGTTTGTAGATTATAATTAAATTATTATTAAAAGTGGAAAGCAGTGACATTTTTAAAAATGTCTTCCGTGTGAAGGCCTTTATTTCCCTTTCATCAAACTTGGGAACAGAGCAGCAGACATAAACTTTATCCACACGATATGAGGAAAAAGCTTATTGAAGGTTCCCCAAAGTTTTGCGCCATTTCCCTTGGTCGTGTCATTTCTTGAAGAGAAAACTGACATGGTTCACAATGATTGTGTTTATAAGGGAGTTAATCACAGGATCTCATGCTTCTACAGTTAAAACTGTGCAGGGGAGTGGAATAATTTCTAAAAGGGCAACGCAAATAGTGATTAAAAGCGGCCCTTGGGTCATCATTAGGACATGATTTCAAAGAAATCGAGAGCAAGGGAGAAGTGTTTGAGCAACATTTTGCCTACCAATAAGAATCGTCTCGCATGCCACTGACTCCGTCTGACAAAGCTTTGTGTTGAGCTTTTTGAAGGGCAGTGAGTCCGCCCTGTTGATGAGCATACAAACCATAAATTGCTCAAGGAAATCCGGATTATTGAAATCAAACTTTATTCCATGAATGCATTTGCTTTTCGCTTTTTTTTGCCATTTACTCTAAGATTGGTAGATGTCATGAGATGGTTAAGATCCTGTGATCTTTCTTTAAAGATCAAAAGGCCACGGGCAGTGATGTGTCAGCGGCTCAAAGTATGAACAGAATATGGTATGGATGATAGTCTGATGATACACTGTTCACGGAAAAAAAGTACACAAATTAGGGCAAAATTAATGGGATATTAATGCTTACTGATAGTTGCCATTGAGATACTAAAAAAACGGCAATTTCTGTTTTCCTTTTTCTCTCAAGCATTCAAATGGGCAAATATCAACCAAAATGGCGGCCTTCACAGTAAATGAAATATAGCGGCAGCAACATTCATCAGTGATTTAGCTGATTTGAAAAGAATTCTTGACACTGAGCCCTCTGTTTCAGGCCTTCTGTTTGCAGAAAAGCAGAGTGAGCTACCGTGAGGTTAAGCAATGACATTATGAGGTTGTTTCTGCTTAGAAAGTGACAAGTGAGGCAGTAAAATGTCAAATCCCAACTGCCTTTAGAATGCCGTGTTAAATTTGGCATCTTTGTATTAATAGTTACTCAAAAATAGTAAAAAACAAGAATTAAAATAAACTCAAAATCCTCAGTTATAAGTCTTAATAATACATCTCCTGCTTTATTTGTTCCATTTTTCTCATTTTTTTCTTCAGACAAAAGTGTCTTCAGACTACATTTTGTCAGATTTTGCCCAGTAAACATCATATCCAAGTTTAAATGAGATTCAGGACTAAGAATTGTAACTTCTCACAACGTGTATCCTGACTAACATACCAGGAAATAGTTTATCGCCGTTAAACTGTTGTCTGTAGCAGCAGCTGATTGCCTATGCTAAGTTGAACTATAATCCATAAGGTCTCTAGGTAACCCACAAATCTGTCTAAATATCTGGGTAAGCGTTTGAAATGTAAATGTCCAATGACCAACCCCATTCAGCTGGTCTTCAGTGGACATGCAACAGTGCCCCTGAAGGCAGTAGCGAGCTCATTGGACTATTCATAGACTCTGTGTCCTCTGCTCCTTGCCTTTTAAGTTTTTAAAGGGTATAATGTTCACTCTGTGAGTTTAACCTAGATCTCTTTTGAACTTTTAATGATCTATTTCCTACAGTTAATGATTCACCACTCGGTTTACTACTGTGTGTATGCACTGATGAACACACTAGAGACGGACGCACATATCTTTCTATGTAGAAGTTGGATTAACTAAAACTCTATCTCTCTTTGTTTGCTGTATTCCTGCACTTGAATTTGATTTTTATATCAGCATTTACATCCCCGCTATTCTGTTGTATTTCCACTTTTTTGCTCTAAATAATAACCTTGTTTTGAGGCCAATGGAAATTTTTGCTCGGTTGAAGAATTATTCACAGGTATGATGTCACACAGTCACGAACAGAAAATCTATCTATGTCTACTTTTAAAATGAATCGTTCTGTCACTGATATGACTAGTTGCTATTATATTCTGCTAAAACATATTAGAGCTTGGGTTTATCTTCATTTTCAGCGGGCAGCTAGCATTGAGTTACTGATAGCGTTTCTCAAGCGGTCATGCCTTGTTAAAAAGTATTCAGTGACTTTCTAATCTTTCCTCCTTACTATACACAGCTTCTGATAAAAAGTCAAAATGAGGATCTTCTGTTTTCAGTCGAGGCAGAACTCTAATCTGCCGGTTAGCTGTGGAGCTCGTCCCAATACGCAGTGGATTTTCATTCAGTGCAATATGAATATAAAGTAGAATACTGGTTTTTGTGTGGATAGTTAGAATGGAGCTGGAGAGGGAAATTAGACTACTTGTGGTCTAAGGAGGGCAAAAAAAAGTTTCTTTAAAAATCCAACCAAATATACAAAAAAAGAAAAATAGGTCATAACCTTTTTTTTTTGCAAAGTGGGGACTTTTAACTAAACTTTGTGGAAACATCAGCATTTAGAGTTACAGTTCTCACAGGTCGAACAAAAACAGTACTAATTATTCTATTATAAAGATCAAGAGAACAGTTATGATTTTCAACTTTCTATTCATATTCTATTATATTTATTTCAAATTATCTTCAAAGTTTGTAAAAAAAAAAGGAAATAAATTCTTGTATCCATCCTTCCAACATAATTCTTTTTTTAGCTAAAACTCACAAACCTAATTACAATATTTACCAAATCATTAAAGTCATACCAACAAGCTTTATGCTTTATATAATTCACAAACAACCAGTTATTCTCCTTGTGGATATGTAAAAAAAAAATCAATTTAGTTTTGAACATTCTTTCCCATACGAGGCACCATTTTTTTTAAGAAGTCACACTGACAAAGGAACATGTAGGTACATTTGTCAACTTGCCCTGAACGGTCATTTGGGCTTTGAATTGTGGAATAGCAATAGCAATCCAAAGGCTTTTTTTGTTTTTGTTTTTTCACAAACAGCATTCCTAGATGAAAAAAGTGTGAGCTGGGACCACTTTTTCCATTGTTTCAACCCCACCCTGCACATTCGTGCGGGTTTACTGCGCTTATTCTTATTATGTCATCTAATTATTCCACAAGGAGAAAAAAAAGAGAACACGAGGATAAACCTCTGAAGATCTGTGGAGTCGAAATGTTTCTGTCATTTCTTGTTGCTGTTCAACTTTCACAGTTTCAAAGAAAATCTGGATACTTAAGAGGAATGTAATATTTACTCTGTGCATCCCTAAGTTCCCATTGTATTTAGTATAATCACCATGCTCAACTGGCTTTGCTAGTCAAGCAGCTCATTCATAAAAGGGGAAAAGGAAAATCTCCTGGGTGGGATTTGCTGTTGTCACAGAGATATCAGAGTACACAACATTATGTACTCAATATTTAACACTTTTCTGTAAATCCTCCTGGCACGTTGACCAACTTTTCAGATCCAAAAAGGTGTGGCTTGGAAAAATTATGACACATAATTGTTTTGTCTGCTTAATAAGATACAAGCGCTCACAACCACAACTCATAGCTGCAGGATTTTTGATGCTTGAGTCTCTAAAGCTCGATAATCTGCTGACTTTGTTGGTTTGCCGAGAGATTAACAGCGCGAGAAGTTAGGGGTTGTTCCACCGGTGATGAAAAGACGGGAGTCGGTGCCGATACGGTTGAGGTATGGTGTCAGTGCAATTCGGGGATGCCAGATATTTTGCTCGCTGGCATGTTTCAGTTCAAAGTCTTTTGGATACGACGCTTCCTGTTTCTGTTGGGAACTGTCATGAGTGTATTTGGGTCAACGGTTTTGTAAAAATTGCTGTTCAAGCATTTTCATTTTTCACCATCCTTCGTATAAAACGCATAGGTTTACAGCTAACACGCATTTTAGTAGTAGTAGTAACTTTCTCCAGACACTCTTAACTCTTTTAAGGCTTTCATTTACAAAACAAAAAAAAATAATGGCTCGGTCCTTAGTTTTGTTAACACACACTGATGTTTTTACCCGTCTTATGAACAAGTAATGAAGGTAGAGTGTTGTTTTCTTTTAAAATCCTTATTCAACTTGAGCTTAACAAGCACTTTTTGAGTCTTAGGACTGAAAAATGTGGAGCTGCTAATGTAGAAGATGACAGATGTCCAATTGAGATTGTTCATTTGCAAGCCTTCTGTCATCTCTAACCGCTTATTTTTTCCATGAACCCCAAAAAAAAAAGAAATCAACCAAAGAGAACGCTGTCAAAGCTGAAGGCAATCGCTGAATCCCTCTCACATGAGCGAGTGTAAGACATGGAGCCTGTGTGTGGGGTAAATCCGAGCACTCAATATCTCCAGCGCATGAAGTTATAAAGAAGACAGTAGCAAAGCACTCTCTGTTGTATAAAAGTCACACATTGCTTGCAGGCACAAAAACACAAAAGAAGTTGAGTCGGGAACGTATTATGAAACAAGATTGGAGAGTGGCAAATTGGTAATTAGCCTCTACATTGCAAATGAGCATTACAGTCTTGCTTATGACTTTCCTCTCTGGTCCCCAAAGCCTCCTCTATTAATTTAGCTCTGAGGGGCCATCCATAAACAGGCTGAATAAGCTGTTAGCCTAAACGAGGAGTGCAAATGAAGGGCCGGCTAAATATGCTGAAGGTAACAGATATAGCAGACATGCAATACACAAATTACTGGGAGTAGAGAAGACAGGAAGCCATACCAATAAATTGCTTTTCTCTGGTTACCTGTAATCATATGTGACTATTGTGTCATTTCACGCTAAACGTCCTGTATCACTTTCAAAAGACTTTGGACAAGCCAATACTTTTACGTGAGGAGTTGATGTTTTATACTATGGTCACAACAAATAGAAATTGGATTTAATTCTTGGTAGATCTGTAAAATAGGAAATTTTTCTGATGATTTTAATTCAGATATGTCAGATTCTATCAAGTAGATTTCAGTCTGGTGTGCTTTCACTCAGGCATTCAATATAAAAGAAATGAATCACCGTATGTCGAATTATCTTGTACGTGACAGTTAGCTGATGAACTTGATTTCAGTTTCTCCATTCACCTCTTCGCCGCAATGCCACTGAACGGCACTGACATAATCTGTCACAAGCCATTGTGTCTCCTGGCTTTAATTGAAACTGCTCTGAACTCTTGGAAGTCTTCTTTCCCCTTATGAGGTCAGTTTCCTGCTTCCAAATTCATTCAGCCCTCTGGTTGTCTTGCATGAGAACAAGTACAGTCCATTACGACCAAATGAAAAGGAAGTAAGGCAGAAAACTCGCAAATTAATTTACGGCAGAACACACCTTACAGGTAACTAACTCAAGTTGAATGTAATTACTCCAGAAACCATAAATGGCTGTAATTGAGAAAAAGCCTACAGCATGCAACGATAACAAATGGGAAGTTAATGGAATGGTTAAAGTCTTGGTTTTTCAGATTGATTTGAGAGGGAGAGATATCCGGTTTCTTTGTGGTTTCACATACAGCCCCCCCCCCCCACAGTTGTGTCCCTCCCCCCCCCCGCTCCCCCCCCCCCCCCCCCCTGAGCATGGCACTCGTATTAAGATGAGCCAGCCATTAGCTCTAAGTGGTCTTTACCCCCGAAATTCTGCCATCTCACAAATTAGCCAATTTTGAACATCAGATGCTTGCCACTGGCACGGGTCAAAAGGTCAGGTGTGGTAAATATGAGTTTCAAGCCTGCAGTTAAGGAGATTAATAAGGAAAATCTTTCAAAGGCACTTCATTTGAGTTCAGAACATGTCTTAGCAAAAGGAAGGCTGTACAGGAGACAGCATGGCACATATTTCCGCATTTAAGATGGAGGGAATATTTCACTGTGCCAGTGTTGCGTTTTTCTCTGACCCAAGCTTTGGATGGCACAGGTTTTAAGGCCATCTGTCTTTGCCGTGGCCTAAATGGCCACTACGTGGTCTAATGCGATGGGCGAAACAGCATTAAGGGCTCGCGCCGCATCGGGAGTGCGCGGAGAGGCTCGGGAAGCCCTGCAAAATAGGCTGGAAATAGAGAGGGGAAAGAAAAAAGAGAGCACTCTCGCATCCCTGCTCTTCCACTCTTCCACTCCATCGACTATGCGCCAGGGCAGACGGACATATGGGTGACGTTACAATCTTTAAAGGGAGTGAAGCAAAATTCCTGACCCACACTTCCCACCCCCACACCCATTCTCTCTCGCGCCCCATCACTCACAAATTGCCCGTTCGAATGTCAGCCCTCCTCTTTATCAAACAAGTCCATTGTCTGCCAATTCGCGGGGCAATGACAAGAGGAGGGTAGCAAACTCGGCTGACTGCGAATGTGTGTGTGTGCCTGTGTGTGTGTGTGTGTGTGTGTGTGTGTGTGTGTGCTCAGACGTGTTTGCTAGCTGCTGTATTAGCAGTCACTGATTCGAGCATGGGAGCACACAGACACGGTCAAAAATCAATACAGCTTTGCACGGGTCTGACCCACATACAGAGATGCCACTCTCTGCCCGGCCAAGGCTGTTTCATTATTTTGAATGTGTGTTTGGAGAATTCTGCGCCTACGTGCGAGCCCATTTGTGCGTTTGTAATTTCTTGGACATGCAAATAAAAACAAAAAAACGTGCACGGCGACATTTGCATGTTTATGTGTGAAAAGATGTGCATTTGTTTACCGGACTATGGAAAAAAAAGTTTATCTTATGAAAATGCAACGAAACCCAATAAATGTATGTGCATAAGAGAAAGTGTGTTTGCGTGTGTGTGTCGGGGTGTGTGTAAGTCTGAGCATTGGGCCGGAGTGGGTGTTGAGTTCACACAAGCCCTTCCTGCTGCCTGACTTCACTGTCACTGATTGCAAGCGACGCAGAGCTAATAAAAGAGCAAAGCTGACTGTCAGCAGCGATTAGGCTGGCTACACAGACAAGACAAAGAGAGGGGTGAGCACAGCGGCATTAGTTATGGTCATTAAACAACTTGAGTCAAGGAGATTTTCAGACTAACCTGGTTTATTAAAAGGGAGGACGGCGGCAGAGCGGGACTGTTTGCCATAACTCGGCCTCGGTGTTTCGCAGTGGAATTTACTATGTGCTGAATTTCTGATTAAAATAGGACTGAAACATCTTACCCAATTTTGACATGCATGCATGCCATAGCCACTGTGCCACCCTGTGTTAGTTGAGGACCAGGGGAAGTGAATTCCTTAAGTGTAGTAGGACAGTCAACTACATCAAAGTTTTTCTTCCATTTAGAAAAAGCTTGTCCTGCACACAGCTCGTCATCCAATCATCTTTATCTGCTTTGCCGAATTTTACTCTGTCGTTTTGAGTTCTGTGTTCAGTTTGTTGTGAAAGGAAACGGCGGATGATCATGCTAAGTCACACACCCCTCAGGAAAACCACTACAGGATATATACTCTCCAAATCTTCCCTCCCAAAAATGTGAGCGATCTTGATATAAAGAATTCTATTTTTAACAGCGTGTTAACAATCAGCCCAGACTACATGATAACATGAAATGAGAAATGGAAATCTTTCCTTTGTATGTTTCAATACCTGTAACGTGCATGAATGAAACGGCAACTGGCTCTAAAACCTTCCTGAATGTAGGTTATTTTACAATAGATAGATGATGTGATAGATTGATCGTCTAGATATTCAATGTATTATCATGATTCTACATATTTTTCAATTGCACATTTACACATTAACGTCTTTTGACTGGGCATCTAAATCTAAATGAAAAAAAAGGTAAAAGTTTCTGGTCCAGATTCAAAAAAGTCACAGAGAGCATGTTTTGTGTTGCAAAGGCTGCTGAGTTAAGCCACCCATTGAAGAAGGCTCCTGACAAATACCAAACAAAATGAGAATCTACATTTCACCTTTAAAGGTTCCTCAGATGAGATGACGGCTTAAAGGCAAATCTGCTGATGACAGCGTGGATTATGTGAGGGAGAAAGATGAAGGGGGAAAAAAGACTGTAAAGAACACCGACAGAAAGATCGAGATTTTATATTCTATTTCTTTTGGTTAGGTGTTACCGCAACAGCATGTACGCTTCTAATCTGGAATATTGAACCTGTTTAGCCTTGTGATGAGAACTTTCCAATATTGCTTGTTTTCTTTTTCTGTACTTAATTCATATTACATAAAATGATGAATAGGGAATCCTATAATGCTGCATCCAAGACTTATTGGCTTTAATACTGTCGATTCATCAGAAGTTGTCCTTCAACTTGAAATAAAATGCCCTTAGTTTATGATTATAAAGAATTCAGTCAATTGCACAAAACCCTCAACTTCTTTAACTCGTGAGGAAAAATAAGGAGAATAAAGACTGAATGAAAGAAGTATTATCCTCTGCTTTCTATCTCATTTCTGGAAACCGACATGATATCAATCGGTGTTCATTCTTTTACTCCAATTCTATGTCCTGAAGTAACAGAGCAGCTACTTCGTACAGCTAAGAGCTTGTAACAATAAAAGGTGAGTAAAGAACACCAACCTGTTTTGAGTCTTTCTTTTCCTAAATGCTAATTGACAGCAATGCCCTTTAGTTTTTTGCAAATCTACACATGCAAACACGAGCTATCGCACAAACAACAGCTAATGCTAACTTTGATGCGGACACATGGACGCGCGCGGACCCACATGAGAACAAAAACACGTAGAGTGACTCAGAAGATGGGACGCACGCACACGAGCTCAAATCCTGTTTTTCTAGCTTGTGTTGCAAATGACTGCCAAGAAGAACGGACATCCCACAAGCCCTGTAGCCGAGAGACTGAGGCCCGTAACCAGACTGAAACTTTTCTGCTTGTGTGTGGAGCCGGAAAACGGAAAAACATATTTTTTTTCCCGAGAATGCAAATCAGTGTGTGTTTCTCATGTGTGGTAATAAATGTGATCATATGTACGCCTCTCTGCTCTACTGGGGTAGGTTTACCACTTGTGTTGCATTGGTGGGTTAGTAATTAATGTGTTATTGGTGTGAGCAACGTCTATCCCTCCCACTAACATGCCTTTGAAGGTCTTATTACTCCCCTCTTCCTCTGTGTAAGGAGGTTAGAAGTCTGCCCCCTGAGCCCGGCCTCCTTGGAGGTCTCCTTCAAAAGTACCGAAAGAGGTTGTGTTTTTTTTTTATACCTTTTTTCCTTTTTTCATCGCCATATCTGTGAAATGGTGCAAATTGAATGCAAGACTTATCCCATTGCAGTGCTCAAACTTACTTTTCTAGTTTACCGAGCTAGACTTTTAACTCCTACCCCGTTAAAAGCGTCATTAAAACAAACACATTTCCTTTCTGTTTCATTATTTCCTGTTTTCCATTTTATTCGAAGACAAATACAAATTCCTGGTTCCCAGCACACCCTTACAGTACATGCACGAGACAATGGGTCGGACCCAAAACAGGATTTTAAAGAAATGCAAAGCAAAATATCCCATTTTCTCCCCCTTGTTTTCTCGACAGACATTCAGACTGTTCTGGTCCAGTAGTTCACCATTTGTGAATCTTATTTATCATAGCTTGCAGCAAAAGAGGGTGTGTGAGTGAGAGATTAAATTGCCAAACATGGGGAAGTATGTCTTTGAGCCATCAGCCAGAACTCACACTACCCGTTCTGCTCACTGTGACGCAGATTAACTGTTGACGGCAAGAGAGTTTGAAGTCAAATAAACTGCTCTGGACTGTGTGACCTTACCAGAATTCTAGCATTTGATTTGCAAGACCAATTGAGTTTGAATGCAAACATTAAGTTTCATGGAAAGCAGGATGTGTTTACAGTTTGCAGGTGCTACAATGAGCCAACTCTGATGTAGTTTCAGTAGTTTCTTTTTTTTCCCTTTAAATCTTTCCTTTTAGTATTTTGTAGATGTTTGAAATTCTCAAACTCAGCAAATCAATGATCCATTTCATATTAGAAGCTCCAGCATTGATAAACCGTGATCAATACAAAACACACACACAATCACAGATGCGTTCAAGACACACCGGCAAACAAATATATACACACATGCACACATATTCCACTCAAAATCTCAGAGCTCGCAACATTTTTCTTTTTTTTTTTCACCGTCTCATGCTTGGCAAATCAATACAATTATCTTTTAGTTCTCCAGACGTGTTTTCTTTTCCCAATAAAAATCGAAATGTATTTTTATATCCCCGACACACAGCAGCAAAATGTTCAATGACAACACGGCGTCTGGGGAATGAGGGAAGTCTTCGTCCCGGCAAACAAATGCATGCATGCTATTTTCTGCTCCTCTAAGATCAGATATTTGGGGCAAGGTGTTCTCAGGTTCCTTGTGGGTCTCTCGGGGGAGTTGTGTTTCGTGCTTCGTCTTCGGTCTGAGATAAATGAAAAACCTTTTGACTTTCCCTCCATGGAGAGAGAGAGAGTAAGCAGGGAGGAACTGTGAGCTACGCTGAGCAGAATGCAGAAAGCAGAATGCCTCCAACGGAGGGAGAAAGAGAAAAAAGAAAGGAGGGGAAAACATTAATAAAACAATTTCAGCTCATTATAATACAGTTCAGCTTTCTATTTTTATTTAGCGCTGAGGAACCTGGATGTCACTTTAGGTTGGGATGATTAGAGATAGCAGGCTTTGCAACAGTCGCTTATTGGTGCATGTTTTTGTCATTACTCAATGTCACTTTTTTATGACATTCCATAATGTCACATATTTGCCTGTTGAAATAATCATCATAACAGTGGCATGTTTTCTGCAATACATACAGGTGTCTTTTTTCTGGCTTTCATTTTTGACGTAACACCGCAAAGATTTTTATTCGTATTAACAGCTAAGAATTCTTATTTCAATAATAGAAACCAAAACGTATATTTCACTCTTGTCTCTCTTGACAGGTAGCAAGATAAATATTAAATATATACTGTATGTCTCATATATCCATGTTAAATTTAGTTAACTCTTTCTTTCCAGTTGGGCATTTCCACTTTTTTCCTGCCACTCCCTTCCCCCACACACTGTCTCATATTCAAGCTGGACTTTATTCAGATTTTTTGTACATCAATGAATTTATTTTAACATTTCATTTAATTTCGGTATTTCAAAACATTCCTGTGCTGGACTATTGGCCGCAAAGTCCTGCCCCATGAACCTAAACCTACTAACTGTGCTGTATACAAAAAACAGATGTCTTATTGAACTACTTAACTTTAAAGGCAATGATATTATATACAAAAAGTGTACAAATGATTTGTTTAAGAACACAAACACATACCTAAATTACCATGAATACAAGGCACTTTTTCATAAGTTTAGAAAGGATGAACATGAATTGTAGCTGGCATTACCTCAGCTGTTTGCTTAGTAGTAATAACAATGTACTTAACTACTATCCTCCACGCTACCATTTCAGCACTGTCAAGCAGTTCATGAAAGTGTGTATAGATTATTGTTGGAAAGCATAACACAAAAGTATTAAGTTGAACTTTGCTATGGAATATGTCACTTTAAGGTGTATATTTGGAATGGTTCTGGTTGTAAAGAGGCGCTACTTGCCTTAAACAAATTATGTGTTGCCTGTCAGAACTCTCATTCCCATAACCTTATTTGACAAGTTAGCACACAGGGGGAAAAAAAAGGGGATAGGCCTAATTAGGTCGATTCAGTTAGTACCATAAAACTGCCCTAGTAATAACCGTAACGTGGCAAATTTATGAAGTTTTACATTTTGACTACAACTAACGTAATCCAACTGCTAATGAAAATAATAGAAAGTAAGAGATACAAATTTTTACAAAAAAGAAAAGCTGGTTTGAACTTCTTCAAACCTCCAAATGTAAACTTAATCATTAATTTATTCATTGTCCACACCACTCATTCCTCGTAGGGTCGCTGGCCTATGTCCTGGTACACCCTGGACAGTCCCTCACAGGGCCACACATAGATGAACAACCACACACTCACTCCTGGGGGACAATTTCAAGTCTACAAATAACTTAACAGGCACGCTTTTGGACGGTGGGGGTTCAAATCAATCAATCTGTAGAAATTCTATCTCAGCTATATGAGCCCTCTATCTGAAAACTACTTTCCAACCTTTTAAATGATGATTTCCCAACAAGTCAGGAGTGAAAACGCGCTAAATATTTAGAAAGGCAGTATGCCTTCATACAGTGTTCCAACATGGCCATATATGTCAGCTTATAGGCTTTGACTGTATAGGTATGTATGAGGTGGAGCAGGATGGAACCTGAAGTGAGCAAAAGGGGGTGTGGTGGTCATAAATCAGTCTGCTGTAAACTGCCACACTCACATAAGCACTGGCCCAGAAAGTTTGGTATGTTTAACCCTTTAAAGCCTGATCCAAGAAAAAAATAGACAGAAAATGCTATATTTTTGTCAGAAGTCTTTATTTGGCCCTTTAAAAAAATTTGAAAAAAACACAGAAATCATCTTTGAATATTCATAATTTATTACCAAAATTAAGTAAAAATTGCCGTCTTGTAGTCTTCTGTCTGCAGTTATCAGGTACATCTGATTGTGCACAGCAGGGTTTTCAGCAATGATTTTACCAATTCGTATGCAAAAGGCCTAAAAAATTATGCATTTGGTATTATAGGGCTAGCAAGTCAAAGTAGTTAAAAACGTGGCAACTGACTAAAACTACAGTAAAATGAATGCTTGCACATTCGGCTTACTACTGCAGGTGACAAAAACAAACTCAATAACTTCAGTCAACTCTGTTCTTGTTTCCTTGAATTTTTATGCACTTTCATTTTCTTTTTTCTGTGTCCTCCCAGTCTTTACTATTCAAGTTAACAGTAAATGTTTTGCACTGTACAGAAGACAATGGACTTAAAGTCACTTCTGTTTCTACCACACAAATATTCTGAGAAAATATTGTGTAAAAAGGTATTTTTTCAACAAAATTATGCAATGTTTATCATTAGGAGTAAATTAGTCATTTCCAACTTTGGCCGAAGTCAGAAACTCTGATGATTATTCCCACCTTGCATGGAGCCTGAGAAAAGAGAGGGATGAGCAAAAGCCCCTTCCATCATAATAATCAAAGTCCCTAACCACATGTTGAGGGAAGAAAAGATTCTTTAAACTTGCTCAAGTGGAGGTGTACGTTCAACTTAAGGCAGGGCAAAAACAGCATTAAAAAAGCTCAATGTTCCCCAGTAATCCAATCGCATCACACCAGTCCCTAAATCTTTGTCAGGGAAATGCAATTGTTATAATGCGTTTATTGAAACTTGGGCAAGGTTTTATTTAATCACGCCTTGCTCTAACAGCACTGGCGGTAGATGAGAAAAACACACAATCTTTCATCACACCAT
The DNA here is from genome assembly GCA_907169785.1 of Menidia menidia. NCBI lineage: Eukaryota > Metazoa > Chordata > Actinopteri > Atheriniformes > Atherinopsidae > Menidia > Menidia menidia. The sequence continues at coordinate 7,997,328 of CAJRST010006668.1, forward strand.
CATCCTTGGGAAATCCAATTTATGGCTGTTGCTCTCGCCCTGGTGCACGCCACACGTGTGGCACGGCGAACAACATGGAGTTTACCGTGTTCATATGTGTGTCACCGCACCCCCCAACCCCCCACATTTTGTGTATAACTGTGTAACACAGTGATTTCTTGTTTCAGGTGATTGTAATAGTCATTCTGTGCACTGAATAAAACAGGTCCCTGCTTCAGAGATGCATATTAATGGCTGTGTGTGTGTGTGTGTGTAAACCTGAATATTCACATTCAGACAACAGCAAATAGTATACAAGAACTTTATTTTTTTAGAAGATTTTAAAGGGAATCTTATTGTCTGCTTTAGATCCAGAATTCTGTTTCTTACATCTCATTTTATAAGGCACAGCACAGAGGTTACTGTTGTGGATACACACATCTATGCAGTACACACATTGCTTTTCCAATGCACATGAGTTAGTATTTAAATCTGTTCACACATCTCTCACTTTACAGGTCTTTCTAGGGCATCGTAATACACATTATGAATCCTTTTTTTTGTTGGTTTGCTTCAAATTTACTATCAATTTAATTCACGGCTTTCAAAAAAAGCCACATCTTGCTGTGCCCATATTTGAAGAAACCCAAATAAACAGGTGAGTCACAGGTGACTTGAACAGGACAAGAACTGCTCTGATGTGATGTGTGCATGTGATTGGCTTACCCTCAGCGGCCACCGGATTCCATTCCTCATACTCCATTCCAGCTGTGACATGTTGTTTTTTATTATATCCTTCATTCTGCAAGAGTTTGCCCAAATACAAGTACACAAGTCACATTTGTTTCATGTCAAGCGATGTATTTCTCTGCCATCCAAAAACTCAACTCAACTCAAGTCTCTACATAGTCTGCTCTTTACCACTGCCTTTACTAGGAAGGACTTTTCTATGTTTGCCGATTTGACTTCTAAACATGAGATTGCATTGATCCGTGGCTCTGCTACTTTGAACTGAATTTTCTGCCTTGGTTTTCTAATCAAATGCACTTCGGCTGTACGGTCCTCCTCCGAGTAACACAAACACACTCACACCTAAGCCTCAACATTATTTACAAGAGCATTTGAGTTGCTGACAGCTCCCAGGTCAGGGGCTCACGGTGCCTTAGGAGTGAAGGCATGGGTGATGATTGAAAAATGGATGGGGCCAAGCTCTCGCTCTATGACGCCTCGCAAATTTCGTGCGCACGTTTGTGTGTGTTTAGCAGGAGACCGACTCCAACGGAGCCTGTGTGTGTCGGTTTATTTACAAGCACTTGCAGAGACAAGGGCCATGCCCATGCGTTAGCTAGCTGCATGGCATCAGCAGCCTTGGCAACGGGAAGTCTTGCCACTACTTGTGTGTGCATGTGTGTGTGTGTGTGTGGTTATAAAAAATTAAAGTTGACTGCTCCTCATTTCTCCACCTGCCAACCTGGCATCATTCTTCTCTCTCTCTGTGAGTCTCATAAAACTTACCAGATGTTAGAGATTAGTCAGCGTTTCACTCTGGCTCTAGTCTTGAGTCAAATGCCATCACCCTAAGCCACCCCGTGGTAACCATAAAGGCTTGAGGTTAACCAAATGAAGGAGGGCAACAAAATATAGCCGTGCATTGTTTGCAGATGGGAAACCTTATTGGTCGTAAACATGAGAGGCTCTAATCCAGCTGTGTTTTTAGCCATTACTGCAATGTAGCCTCAGAGGAAAGGAATTTTACTCAAACATTTCAGCCAATGGAGTTCTACTGAGTGGTCCATACATGGATGACAATATGTTGAAGATTAACAATAGGACTTCACTCTACTGAGAGTAAAAATTATGCTTGACCTTAAACTGATACAAACAATAGGCTATTTTTAAAAAGAAAAGTTTTTTAAAAGTTTACCTATCACCCATTTGCATGGTTCCAGCCTCCTTAGCAATGGTTTTCTATTTAGGATAAAAATATCTTTGCTTTGTTGTTCATCTGATAAAGATTTTCTCTCTATTTGGATGTGTTGGGGCCATTTGCATGACTGTGTTCTCTGATCTTATTTGCTCATTGTTTTCCATGCTATCTCTAAAATCTATTTGTTTGGATGATATTGGATTTGAATATCTTCCCAATTTTTCTGTGGAAATTTGGGGAAAGGTCATAATCTCTGATATACAAAGCATATGGATTTTCTTAGACAGTGAACTATTCAGGTGGAGTACTTTGAATGGGAAATTCGGCATTGTGCTTTGTGCCTATTGTTTCTATAAGTGTTGTACTGGTTGGCTTGGTTCCATGGAAATGCATGTTACAAAAAAATCCAGCAGGTGCTCTCTGCATGTTAGCATTTCTGTGTCCACATGCATTTGCGTAAACAAGGAATGAATTATCTCTTAAACCTTATCTATTTCAGATATCATAAAACAATGCCATACCCTACAATTGAAGACAATGGAGTTTCTGTATTTGCAAATATAACATGTAAGGCTAAGCCAACGTGGAGCTTTAACAGAGCTGTACAGATGTTTACTAGTTTACATCGAGTTTGTAAAATAAACTTTTTCTAACTGTTGCGTTGGGGGTACTATTTCACCCATGCACAGCCAAAGGTTTAGGGATTTTGCATTTCTGTGCGTATGTGTTTGTGTCTATTCCCCTGTGTGTTCAGCATTAGGGTGCTTCAGATGTTCTAGAAGCTCAGGCCCTCTGGCCTAAGACAGCTGGAGTTCTCCAAATTAGCCCAGCATTTCATTATGCAGCTCCTGTCTCCCGATCTTGCCTCACACCCAAAAATCTCCCGTATTGTACGTCCTCCCCCCTGTTTTTTCTCATTTCTGCTCATCATCAATTATTATCATTCCTGCCAAATTTCAAACTACTGCCCCCATATCCTCTTTTGTTATCAATCTCATTCATTATCCTTTATATTTCTATATCTGGCCATTCCAATTTTGCAGTTGTCTGTTTTACTTTCCAAAAAGAATTCCAAATTGAGTTCAAAAGTGACCAACAAAACAGAAAAAAATCTGCCTATGTGTCTAAAGCCACCTGCTCTCCCCCCTCACCACCCGTTTTTTGCTCTTCCCCTCTTATCCTGGTGTCATCCCCCCTCCATATCCATCCATCTCTCTCTCTCTTCATCCCCCTCCACTCCCTCCCTCCCTCCCTCCTCCTCCACGCCTCCCTCTTGTCTCCTTTCTTTTTCGGCTTCTGATATTTAGCTCCAGGTGAAACAGTGAGCCAACCCTTGCACTGCGTCTGTGTGTGAAGCTTTTGTCCTCTTCCTTGTAATTGCACCAAAGCTCAATGCAGAGTGTGTGTGTGTGTGTGTATGTGTGTGTGTGTATATCTGCAAATACGTGTACTTTATATGTGTGTGTCAGAGAAAAGACCAAAACGAGAGGAGAGGCTGGTGTGGGGGGTTCCGGGCTGTTTGAGCATGAGTCTGCATGCGTGTGTGTGTGTTGTGCACATGCGCTTTTGTTTGTGTGAGTTCTTTGATTTTCATCTGTTGCCCATGGTGCAAAAATCCACAACTCCACTCCCAGATGGCTTTTCAGTACCTACACTTACAAACACACACACACACGATTTTGCACACGTACACACCAGTAGCCCTAAAGTGAAGTTGTTAGCAGGTGCGTATCATTTATATTAGCGTTAGCAAAGTTAGCCTAGTGCAGCCACCATGTCCCCCCCCAGTGAGTCTCTCTCTCTCTCTCAATAGAAGCTAGGGGTTTCTCTCCTTTCTAGGCCCTGTAGGGAGGGACACATTAGCGCATGCACACACACACCGAGGCACACACACATATACATCAGGGGACCTGAGGGAGGGCCAGTAACTGAGCCACCAACCAAGGGAGCTGGACCAATTACATTGTTAGAATAAATGTAGCACCGGCTATGCATGGATTGTGGTACTTAACAGCCGGCGCGAAAAAGAAAAACCCTCCCTTCTTCCCTTCCCTTGCCTTCCATTCTGCTGTTCACCCGGGTGTTTTTAAGGAGGGGAATTTAAAAACAGATTTATGGGTCAGTTAAATATAGTAGGCAAAAACTGATTCCCTAACCAGCCGCCCCTCCTCTCTAACTCCCTCCTTCCATCCCTCCCTAGTATCACACCCATCCTTCCTTTCCCCCAGTTTTTGTCTCCATCTTCCTCCCCTTGGTCCTTTATAAAATGATATATCTCTTAAAAGGGATGGAACAGTTCCCCCAGTGGAATGCTCAAGAACAAATTGACAATCCAAGCCCAGTGGTTTAATAGGCACCACTAAGTATCTTACTCTCTCTCTCTCTCTCTCTCTCTCTCTCTCTCTCTCTCTCTCTATCAAGCTTACCCTCCCTTTCTTTCGTTTTTAATTTTTTCCATCTCCTTCCCCCTCACACCATCCTCTCTTCTGTCTCTTATTCTCCTGACCAGGAAGGACTTATTAAATGAACCCTTAACTAAATCTGAGTTAATGAATTATTCTAACACCTACGACGTGATTATTGTAATTAATGGATCCGCGTATCCACCTTCACACAGGTTTCCCAAATTATCATCTCACTCAGGTGTAATGTCTTTCATTTTGACTTTTAGATTTAAAACTTCCCTCTGTGTGCCATTCCTTTCATTCAAGTAACCCATAATGCATTGTGGGATATGAATCTGTGTCTTACATCAATTTATCTTCTTTTCTTTTTCTTTAACCAAGAGCATTTCAATTATGTCTTTTAAAGGATTATTCTGAACTCCGTGGACACAATTTATATCAACGCTATTTTTTAAAGAGTTGGTGAACTTGAATTATTTGCTTTCCATTTTGTCAACGGGCTGTTTGATGGATTTGGGCTATTTTTGCATTTAGATGAGAAGCATCATTTGGCATTCCAAAATGTTTGTTTTAGGGGCAAAGAGAATTCTTCGTGAGCAGCAGTGCCGTTTTGAATATGTCCTTATCGCCTTTGCTTCACAAATCTTGAGGATGGGAGGGGTTTTTTTGGCCAAAAGATGCGTTTGCCTCCCTAAAAGTAACAGTTAGCAGGTTTTCAGCTGCATGCGTAGATGTTTGAATCTTTCCTCCTCACCAAATGCTTCCTTCCAGCACCAACACTGGCATGCATGCTTTTTCTGTGCACACTCACACACACACACACACAAAAAGATTTTTTTAAAAACTATTCCTGCTTTCTGCTAATCCTGTGCACTCACAAAGTCCTTTTTTAGGTTTGTGCAGCTGAGCCAAACAGGCCACAAGTTGATTTCCTTTTCCGCGACACACATATCGGTTTCAGGCTGTGCTTGAGATTCAGCTTCACACAGAAATGCACTGATTGAAGTTCTGGTAGTGTATAAGCAGATCATTTGACAAAGAAAAAAAAGAAAGAAACTGGTGTCGGTGCAAGATCACAAACTTCGGCCAAGTCTTTCATCCCGAAGCCAATGTATGTGGGGCAAACACTTAGTGCGCTCTGATTTTCTACACATCTAAGAGGGCTCAGTCATGCTTAATCCAGTTTTTCTAGCCAAATTTTGCTCAGAGTTGCCAATAATGGCTGAATAAAGAATATATCCAAAACATTGCTCTTATTGCTGTGGTTATAGACACCCACATCAAGTTAAGTTACCCCCTCTTCGTAATCTGTAGAAAACTAATGGAGTGGTCAGTTATAATCAGTTGCCTCACAAATATTACCTGTCTACACCATGAAAAAAATCCACATAAAAAATAGTTATGCTGTTTATATCATTGTACTTTTACAAAGAAAAACATTACAGTTCTCGGAATCGTCCTTTTAATCCTACCAGCATCTTTGTTTTTAACATATCTAGCAGAGATACATGTGAAACAGCAGCATACAAAAAAATCCCAACTCTATTGATAGGGGAACTCTCTCATACCTTCTGAGAACCAGACCAACAGGAAACATTTCAGTTCAGCATTCCATCGTGAGCATGCACAAGGCAGAAGAGTAAAATAGAAAAATAAAATGGCAGACAAAAGGAAGGCGGCCATCTGCCTCAGCTTTCCCTCCCTTTATAAATAAGGGCTGAAAAACTAAACCCTATAGAAAAACGAAATGTTGCAATGCGGTGTACAGTCAAGTGAAATAGTAAGAAGGCTTATTTCATGGAACGTGCCATTCAAATACTGCTCCAAACTGGAGGGAAATTCAAGTAGCTGACAGTCGTCCTATTACACAGATAGTTTCTACATTTTAGCTGCATTAGCCTTCCCTTCTTTTTTTGTATCACATTATAAGCATCATTTTATGTTTGGCCGTGTTTGAGGTCTTTTATACTTCAGGCTACAGAAGCAGAGGAGCACACATCTCCCAGGTACGCCCATTGTGCGGAGACGTGAGGGGTGCGGGGTCGACCCGTGTGGACCCTCCACTGGTCTGTGTGTGCTCCGCGCCTGCAGCAAAAAGGCAGCCTCCAACTGATGAGAATCCCTATAATTGGCCCAAACCTGCACACATGGCCTGAAGCTTACCCATTTTACATCGCCGATGAGAGAGCAGCAGAGGATATAGATTTAGAGAGAAAAGCAAAAATAAATAAATAAATAAATAGAAGTGGCCTGATTGGAGATGTGTTATGCACCAGTCTCTGTGAAAAGTCTTATAGTTTGAACAAAAAAAGTCCAAGGAATGGTTTCAAATGAAACAATTCTCCTCACTTAAATAACTTACTTTAATACGCAGAGTCAATAAAACCTTGAAAACTCTCCCAAAGGACATAAACACGAATGATCTGCTTCTGCTTAAAGTTTATTTCCTTTCTTCATCCGGTCTAGGTTGCCCTTTCTGTCTGTTTCGTACATATTTTCTTTTACTGTGCTGATCCATGCATTGCCCCATCACTGCATTTTTTACTGTGGGTGCATGTGTGTGTGTGTGTGTGCGTGTTTGGTCGTGTGTACGGTGCACCGCTGCACGTGGGCCTGCTATCTCCCAGCCACACTTCTGGGGCTGGCAGTGGGACAGAACTTCCCGAGGGGTCTAAACTTTCCCTCAGCATCCACACCCCTCCCTCCCTCCCCTCTCTCTGCCTCTCCGTCTGTTAGCCGTCCAAGAATATGCCAGTCAGGTTATGGGCACCGTGCACGCTGCCCTCCTGCCATCTCCCACCTCTTTTTCTCATCCTCTCATTCTCCTGTACACCCGTTTCCTACCTTTTTCTTCTCCTCCTTTTCTTCACCTTCTCTTTGCATCTTTCTGTCCCACATCATGGCTCCGCACACTCCCCCCCGATCCTTCTGTCTTTGGCCTTTGGCAGCCGCTGTAATCCCACTGCAGGAAACTACGTCTGTTCGTGGCTCAGCACAGTACGTGTGGTGACACCCTCTGGACATGTTGGCACGCTCGCTGACAACTTGATTTGCACCCAGTGTTGCAGAGAGTAGCGGGCCCGTATTAGAAAACTGTAAATTTGAAAACTTGGGACACCGGTTAGGAGGATTTTTTTTTATGTTCGTCATTTATTTTTCGAACAATAACTAATTTCGTAATCCAACTCAGTGGGGTTTGTCCGTAAAATATTTTCTTCCTTTTTATTTTTGGTTCATTTCAAAGTTTTTCCATTGTTTTATTGTCAAACTGTACAGAGGCCGAATGGTGTGACATTTTTGCTCTAAACTGCCGAATCATACTCAAAGCAAATCTGAGTTGTACTTTTGAAAAGAAGCCAAAAAATAGTAAGACAGAAAATGTTTCATCGATTGTTCTGAGTGACCTAAACCGACGCTCAGACACAACTCTCCTACCCAGACTGTGAGTATCCTCAAGATAAAAAAGGGCTGAGTTCTTCGTCACCTGATACTTTATATCTGTGGGAGTGTCTGAGCAATTATTGTGAATTGTGAATCACGTGAGATCAAATGAGACTGAAAACAAGTGCTGAATCATGTCAGGTGTGAGGTGAAGCGGAGTGATTCACAAAGTAGCTTCCATTTATCCCAGTGCATGACAAAGCTTCCTCAAAACTGACAGGCGTGCCAACCTCTGTGCAAGAAGTTTTCTCTCTATTTCAACTTTTTCAAGTTGTATTTTCTATATACATGATTAAAGAAGAGCTTGGAAACCTGGTTACAAAATACTCAAATAAATAGAACAGAGGACATTAACCACCTCTGTAGTTGGAATGTATGTGTTACACAAATTACTAAAGAGTTAAGGTCCTCTCTGTAAGTATCTGTCAATCCCAATTTCTAATCTGACACCTTTTCCTCTTCGGTTTTCGGTATCTGCAAAAGACACAGTTGACCCAGATGCTTAAACCGTCAGCAACATCACTGAGGGACACATCAGCATTTGTTACAAATCCACTGAAATGCACCAGTAACTGTAGCAAGACCTCCTTCGAAAAAGAAATGATTAATTCAGAATCCTCCAGGGGTAAGGATGAGGGATGGATGGATGCTAAAGACGGAGCCTGGCAGCTAGCTCCTAATGCTACAGGGACAGTGACAAGAAGGAGGGAGGAGAAGGAGAGAGAACATCCGGGGGCAGGCAGATACAAATACACACACGTCGGGAGGATTTTGACTCTTTAATCTTGCCCTGTGTTGCTTTGATAAGGAAAGAAATCCTTTACTTGCAATGGAGATAGCGTTGTTCTCCTTTTGTCTTGAAGTTGCAGGCAGGTTTATGCATGAGCAGTTTATTTGTAACAGACTTGCAAATTAATTTTTCAAAGTCCTCCAAAATATATATAACGCGTGCAGCAAAGTTTAGTGTGACTTTGATGAGTTTTGAGACACACGTATTTCAAAACGTAGGTCAGCGACAGGATGTGAAGCAAAACAGTTTTGGCAATTATTCCAACCGTAACTTACTTAATAAATTTGAACTTGTAAAACTAAAAAACATCTTTGACAGGCTGTTTGCCTGAGAGACTACTAGCATTTGCCTTATTTATTCTTTATACATTATTAGAATTTTTAATCGGGAATGTGCCGTTGACCGATCTTAAAAGAGAAAATAGAGTTCCTTGGCATTCTTTTAAATGGAAAATTCCGAAACTGACCCTTTTCACTTGTCTCAAACCAATACACGCGCAGGTATGTGTGACACAAATGCTATTTACAGTAGCTGTCAGAGGCGCAGAGCTCTGTTTTGAAGCTGGCAAAAGCTTTGAAGTCTCTGACCTTTAGGTCTCGCTCCTCACGCACCGACACAGAACTGGATTGTCAAGATGTCACTGCCTTGTGTCAGAATCCCATGTGACCGTGAGCAGGAAGCCATTTATTAAAATGAGATCTGTGTCTCTTGCATAGACGGCGGGGTCCAAACACACACGGTAAAACTCTAACAGCAGTTAAACAGACCAACGACCAACTGTTTGCTCAGAACAAATATTCAATCAAACAAAGTGTGAAAAAAACAAGGGGGACACACACAAGACACGTTTTTCACTCTCACATCTTTTTGTGCCTGATTAAAATCAGACAGAAAGTCACAACAGGGTCAAATATGTTCTTAAGGACTCAGATACTAAAATAGAAATATGATACTTACGTTTGAACAAAACCCGCGTGGGGAATTTTCTTCATTTGTGTCCATGTGTGGCGCAGAGGCCTGCACACATTTGTTTATGAGTGTGTTTTGTGGCATTTTATGTCTCTTAGGAGCACTTTTTTTTCTCTCCTTCTTCTAGACAGTTACTCATGCACTTAATTTATGGCACACCTGCAGTGTGTGTGTGTGTGTCTGTGTGTGCCTGTGCCTTCATGTCTGTGAGACTCTCTGAGCGGTTACTTCCAGGCTCACAGTGGAACGGTTGATGAAGGAATGCTGCTCCCTCTGACTCATGAGATGATTTGTCTGTTACTTTGTGATCTCCGCAGTGGGCAGATGCCACACAACAGGAAGGCGATGAGCAACACCAAAGACCAGAGATTTTCTTCAGTTCACGGTTTTAAAATTACAGATAGAAAAGGGAACACACAAGTTTTGAGAATGGTTTTGTCTCACCAACATAAAACACAACTTCTTTAAATCATATCTTAAACATGATGGGTCAAAGGAACTGATCCTGATCCTGATCCACAACACTAATGAATTAATATGTTTAAAATTGAGCTAATTATGCCAGACTGAGAGACAATGCACCCCCTCAAACTCAGCCACAAACAGCCTACCTAAAAACTACGCCTTATATAAATAACTTTGTGATGCTGGATTCATGTCGAGCTTGTATAATCACACTATCAAGAACGAAAATGTCCAATCAGCATTTTTTTTTTCTCTGAAGACAGACACTTGCAGACAGGCTATGAGACACAACGGAGTGAGTAATATTTAAAGTCTGCGTCTGCAGGAGCTGTTATCAAGGGCATGGGATGGACAGACCCAATGTAAATGACACAATCATTTACATTTCTGCTTTCTGTCCGTCTCCTGAAATCTGATCTACAGGGGGATCATCACGTATGCCTTTTGCCATATTATTCCGTCTCTCATGTATACACTTTGCACTGTCAGATGCATAAGTATACCCCGTGCTTCTAGTAAAGACCCCGGGCTACGTAGAGTCTAATTACATGAAATACGACTTGAAGGGCCCAAGTAGGAATAAGCAGTATAGACAACGGATAGACGGATTATTTAAAGGTTGAAGCTGTTTGTTACAGTAACTTTACTTTTGTCTGAACTATGTGGCAGATTACCATAAAACCTGGTAATGTAATGATGTAATGTAATGTAATGATAAAAAAAAAAAAAAAAAAAACTTTTTTTTTTCATCTTTTTTTAAGACTATTTTGGAAAGATCTGAACCAGACTTAAGATTGAAATGGGCCCTATCAAACACAAAGAAATTATTGTGCAAATTCTTGAAAAATGTACCTCGAGCTGAAATAAAGAAATAATCCTCATGTGGAAGTAGCTTGCAATATTGATATATGTGTTCCTTAATAGCATTGTGTCTTAAGCTAATAGCTAAAAGTTTAAACTATGAATGCAACATCCAGCACGGTCGTCTTGTTTGTTTACATGTGCAGAAAGAGCATTAACTTTGGTGTAAAAGTTAATTATCAAAGAACTTTTGAGGGCTGAAGATTAGCAAAAGTATGCAATCTCCCTTTTTGGGGGGGATTTGTTGTTGTGTCTGCTGATTGTCTGCAGTATTCCAACCATATGTTTCTGATCAGCCACAGCACATGGCACAAGCATTGTATCCCGGTAAAGAAAGGAGAGAGACGGGGCCCAAACATCCTGAGTTAGACAGGAAGAAGGGGAAAGGGACAAAGACGAAACAGGAGATCATCCCTTCATCAGGACACAAAGCTGCTGCGCGATTCGAGGTCGATGAGGTAAATATTTCTGGAGATCACGTGTTTCTTTGCTTTCCTTCTTTATCCCCCACCTCCACCGTCCCGTGAGACGGCGAGAACATTAAAGTACCTGTTAGGGATCAGCATTAAAGATGGCTGCTGGGTGGTGACAGTCAGGAGTAGCAGCGGAGCGACTGCCACAAGCCCCTGCAGCCATGTGACAGTGATGTGATCTAGTTTAAACAACAGCTGTTTGTGATTCCAGGGGAAATTAGGAGCAAGATTCCCCATGAGATGACAGTGGCTTAACCATTCCAGTTATCTAAATGAGACGTCTCCACGTCTCAGGCGCACTTGCTCGCAAAAAGACACTGACTTCCTCTCTTTAGTCCCCAATAAACGATGCTCTTACATCACCGGGATCTGTCTTAATATGTCTCAGTGTCAGTTTTGGGCTTCCACTTTTAGTTCTTTGTTTCTAATTTTTTAAGATCCCATTTCTCACTGTGTCCTTTCTGGTATTAAGAGTATCGACTGTTGTTGTTCACGTATTCCTTTCAGCCTGCCTCGGTGCTGCATTGAAATGATTAGTGAGTCGTTTTTTTTATGAAGCCTGCCTGCTCTCTGGGCATGTGAACACTTGTACAGGACCTAGACCACACTCTTCTCCATCCCCCAGCCCTACCCTTCAGCTATCCCTGCAACATCCCATAAAATGATGCAATAGAAAAGAGTGAAAAAGCCTGAGATCATCTGTAAATGTGGCAGATCTCGGCCTCCTATAAATTCCCTTAAAAACCTGTATTTAACAATGTGATTGCTGTTTGTTTTGGCTGCTTACACTATGTGTAAAGGCTGTGTAAAGGCTTTTTTTTCTCTGATCATGTGATGGAACATATAAACACATACATTTCAATATACATACTCAAGAAAGCCTGCTTTGAAAAAGGAAATAAAATAAAATAAAAACATCTCAAAGTTCATCTTGACAATTCAGGGGTGGAATACCAAAAGTTAGGGAGGTTTGATATGTAACTGTAAACTGACTCCCAAGGAAGTTTAAGGAAGTTTAAGGAAGTTTAAGGAAGTTTAAGAAGAAAAAATAAAGAAACATTTGGATTCTGAATTTGACTGCTATATATTCTTTAAGCACATGCCGTGCTCTGGGGGTTTTGTCAGGCTCAGAAACACTGCTATTCTGTGAAACCCTAGAGAGGACCCAGCCACCCAATCCCCCCCGCACATCTTTTACCAGGTCGTATTGTTGCTGTTCCGTGTCAAGTTGTTACCAGCCAACACATGTGTGTGTTTAATTAAAATTATATGGCCGCTATAAATGGAGTTGCCATTATGGATAAGGAATCTTTGTGGGTGCTTAAAAACTTAAGCACCTTCTTTGAAGTGTGAACCATGTTATGGGTATGAGGAGAAAAAGTTATGGAGTTAAACGCATTCAAATGATATTTACTTTTTCGTCCATAAAACACCTGGGTTTGATGTCAAACTTTATTGTCCTAGCAGAGGTATTAATTGGTTATTTTAGAAAGATTATATTGGCCACGTCAAGGGTTTTTACAAACTGAAAAGCACATTGGCAGCATATGTGTGCATACTGGCATATGGGGAAGGGAAAGGGACCAAACTCTGCAAAATGGACGCAAAGCAGAGATGTTATGGAACCCATAGCTGAGAGTATGAATATTGGGAACTAGAGGGGGTATTTTTGTATCTCAAATATATCTCAGCGCCAATTAAAAAGACATCCAACCTTCTTCAAATTTGAAGAAGCCTTTTGAATGAGAGCTGAAACATATTGAAGAGCCAAGAGGAAGTCCAGCTGTCCAGAATAACGTGATGTGGATGATGTTACACCAACTTACGGAAACTATACTTGTTGTTTAGCCTGAATGGTGGCTTTACTTCTTCTAACATGTTTTAGACTTACTTGTGAGTCTCGGTGTTGAACAGGAGGGATTTTGTTTATCTAATGTAGTTTGATCAATTCATCTTTTCAAAGTGGGAAAAGTTTCTAGATATGCAGACGATATCAGTTAAATCTTCAGAAACTGCAATGTATGACAAAAAATATTTAGATATAAAAAAAATCACATTATGAAACTGTCAAGTGAGAAAACAACATCCAGACTCATCATTCACCGGGGCTGCTATTGTTGCAACTCCCTGAGCTGAAGGCTTTGTTGTCAAGTTCTAGCAACAAAAATAACTTCTCACACCAGAGTGCACATTGGCCACCAGTACTCCCACAAATATGCACTCATTCATCAAATCAATGCATTCCCCTCCCATTCACAGAGATCTCCTCCAGCAGAGAACAGCGCAGCCCGGCACAGCAGCAAACTAGACATGTCTGTTGGAGACTTCACAATGGTTCAGCAAGCAAACATACTTCCCTTAAGGCCCTTGGGACAAACACAGCATCAAGCAGAGGGACTCCATGAGTGGCTGCTGCTGTCTTTTTTCCATCACTTGAGTGTATGTGTGTGTGTGTGTGTTGCTCATTATTAATAGTGTATTTATGAGCGTGTCAAAGTGTTGGTGTCTCCAAACAGGTGATTGTCCTCCAAAGGATCAAATTGGTAATAATGCACTTTGCTTAATTGCCCATTAGGAAAGTTGGCTTGGCTTCAAACGAAGAAAAAAAAAAAGAAGTTGGCTTTGTTTCCTATCTCTTGACAACCCCATGCGTGTCAGTTATGTAATGCAGTGGCACAAAAGCACATTGCAGGAACAAGCGCACTAGTTTAGAAGAAAAGGCATCACCACGGGGTTAGCTTAATGAAGAGAGTCTGTCCTGCGGCAGTTTTTGGGTATGTGAATGTGATCATGGTGGTAAAATTTTAAATAGATGGAATAGAGGAGATGAGAAATGTTTTTACTTTTCTTCCTTGCATTTTGGGTTTTTTTAGCCTCTGCTGCTCCATCCTCACTTAAACTACCAACTCCTGTGGGCATCAATTATCTTTTCTTGATGATAACTAATCATTAATTATGTAATACTCTGTAGCCATAGCTTATAGAAGTTAAGTGAAGCAGACTTAACTTTAGGCGTGGTGACAGTCGGACATATTTTCCAAAGTTAATTTCATGGGAAATCATTCTGGAAAAGCAACATTGTTTTGTGTTCTGGATCGGGAAGTGTTCTTCAAGTGACATGGACACAATAGGATTCAATGAGCAAATGGTTTGGGCGGGGGGGTGGGGGGGTGATATGCTGATTGGCAAACCACACTGGGCCTGTAAAAAAACGCAGGTGTAGTGCACATCTTTCACCTCACCCAGAATGGCAGCTTCCAAAGCAGATCCCCCATCTACCCATTCCCCAGGCCCCAGATAAGAAGCTCATCTGTCATCCACTGGGGCCACATTAAATTTTAACTCTGGTTACCGAGTGTGGCCATTCAAACTTTTATCTCAAACCTTCTTTATCTTCTTTTCATTAAGTTCTCAAGCACTAATAGCCCTGCGAGTCTCCGCCGGGGTAAGGATGATGTTCTGAATAATGAAAGCTCATTATTTCTCCACAGAATGCTTGTTAATTCAAATGATGATATTAAAACTATAGTAGCCCTCAGCAGTCGGGTGATTTCTAGCATACTTTATCATGTATCAATATATACTCTGTTTGTCAAAACTGCCCCGAGCCTGGGCTGACATTCTCCTCCCGAGGAGTGGAGTGCTTCAGCAGGCCTACAATACTCTAAGGTGACAACTGGCAGAGTTTGTGCCTTTAGGAGAGGAGGAAGGATGGAGGGATGAAGGCAGTGATGGGGAGACAGATGAAACTCAAAGAGCCGTCACTGTGCTCCCATGTCTATTCGACATTTTCCCATCATGCACACATGAACACCACTGTCAACTCCCACCCCCCCCGATCCAAACCCACCCACACACACACACACACACACACCATTCCATGCACGAATACACTCGCATCTGTCATCCTCATCTGTCTTGCCTGATATGTGCACATGTGAGCAGACATTTGCACATAATCACATAAGTTCATATGAAAACAAACACGTGGCTGTTAACCTTTAATTATACATCACCAGTGTTTTATCTTCAGCACGTGAATTGCGCCCAGGGTTGTTGATATGTTAATTATACATTAAATTTGATATATTTATTTTTCTAAAACTCATTGACATGTTTATGTGGATTCACAAGAGTTCAATCATTGAATCCAACTGGTTTGTTAGATAAGGGTTGTCTGTTGATCTCTCAGGAGCCTTTCAGAACAACTATCTAATTGTGATAAAAGCGTCTACTAAATGCATAAACATAACAAGCAGAAATAGCATTGAAAATAAACAAGAAGGCGTAGGGCCAAGTTTCACTCTTTGCCCTTTTTTGCGTTCTTTTTATGTGCTTAGAAGCCCGTTAATAGGTTATATATGCATATTGCATTTGAAATCAAATTTTATTTATTATGATTTTTCCTGATGTTTACACATTTATCAGTCAGTCCTAAAATACATAACTTTCAGGTCATCCACTTTACCCCCAACACTTTTCATTAAAGTCACTATTAAGCTTTCACAATTAAATGATCTATTTTGGTTATGTATCTAACCTGACACCCATTACTTGAAAGCACAAGTTTGAAATAAGAACAATTTAAAAAACAGTGAGTGAGTCAGTTAATTGTTTCAAATTCTCAGTTTAAACATATCCTCGTTTTTTCCATTACCTGAAGCACAGCATTTGTCCCTTGGCATGTTTAAGAAAATTGCCTGTGTGAAATGCATATCTAAAGGGGTAAATGTAAAAAAAAAAATTGCAGAGGGCATATTTATTTTAGTTTCCACGATGGAACAAAACCAAAAGAGGAATAGGGCAAAGAAAAAAAAAACCTTAGATTCCATAGATAACATACGTTGATAACTACCTTGGTAACTACTTTGCATCTGGACATACTTTTGTAACTCCAGGTGCAAGTGAAAGATGCAGACAAACACAAAACATGCTAATTCTGACCAAAGGCCAGAAGGGTGGGCCACAAGAATGAAGAGTCGCAGAGTGTAGCTCCCATGCAGAAATTCACTGGAAAACATGCCACACTAGCCTGACTGGTTGGTTTACACTGCTTTGACTTACAAAATCCCCCAGGCTGACACAACCGGAATATCGGTAAGCTAAGCTGTAGGTATCAGGTTTCATAAGAGAAAGCCTCCGGCGCATTGTTATTAAGCCACGGGCTCCGAGGATCAGGGGTGGTTCACACATCTGCATTTCACACCAAAGTCATCTTAAAGAAAAAAGTGAAGAGCAAAGATAAAGAACTTTGCATTCATGACAATGGGATATTGTTTTAATCGAATGACGTTGGAAAAAAGGGACCTGGAGGTGTAAGGCCAGATGAGGATGTCAAAGGTCAAGGATCAGAGGTGGTAAATTTCAGGTCAAACCTCTTGCTGAAAGGTTATAACTGTTCCTACGCCGTACTTATGGGGGGTGGTGGGGGTGGAGGTGGGGTTCTCTGATGTAATGATACGGAGCACTGAGTTTGG
This sequence comes from Menidia menidia, assembly GCA_907169785.1. Lineage (NCBI taxonomy): Eukaryota > Metazoa > Chordata > Actinopteri > Atheriniformes > Atherinopsidae > Menidia > Menidia menidia. Next base: position 8,014,115 of record CAJRST010006668.1, read on the forward strand.
CCTAAAAGCAGTCTTTAGTATATTAGCACCATGTAACTCAACTATTTCTGAGAGTTTACCTGCCCATTTTTCCATCTTTTTTTATTAATAAGTGTTTTTGTGTGTTTCTTTTAGGGGTCTTTTTTATCATCTTGCTCTATGCCCCTGAACTTTTCCTTGAAAGGCTTTTAAAGTAGCATGGTGAGTACTGAGAGAGTGGCAGCCAGCCAAGGACAGCAGACCTGGGGGTAGACAGCATTAGTCGGGAATTAGACACACTCACGCTCAGACTGGCACACTGGTCCATCACTACTGCTGCATTTGGCCCTATGCTTAGTCCGTACCGCATCTGCGATTGTGTGCGATTGTGTGCGGGTGTGTGGGTCTACGTGTGTGAGAGAAACAAGTGCATGTTGCCAGTCGCCAGTGGCGCTTCAGTTTCGCTCTGTAAAGACAGTATCTCAGCAAGCAGAGCCCCACTGCAGCACCAAAAGCACAACATCAGACGACAATTTAGCTCTCCTTGTCTGTTCGGGTAAAGAAATGTTCAGCAGAGATTAGCAGAGGTCTGGCCCCATCTTCCCGACACGAACGAACACCTGGATGGAATTGAGCATTAGTGTTGTTTTTTTTTTCTTTGCTCCATCAACCTTTAACTTTCCACAGCCCGGCAAACTTTCGCCGTGTCCTCTGACATCTGTAAATTGGAACGTGAAAGAAGACAGCCGTTTGACGAACATTATGCGTATGCTTCACTTAATCTTATCTCTGTTGTCATGCAGGGAACTTGTTGAGCCGCTCGGTTGTCAGGATGAATTCCATACGCTTGAAGAAACTTGAGCTTGTTCGAATTTTTTTGCAGACGTGTCCTGATAATACATCACTCTATACCACACCAGTAATTAACCTAAAACTTCAAATACAGTGAGAACATTGAGGCATAGAAAGGGGGGCATCATAAATCTTAGTCAAATATATACTTCACCCTTACCTATAATATGTGGAATGAAGTGATGTTTCTTTGGTGTTGAATTTGTGTTTCTGTTGGCTCAAATCGAAAAAGCCAGCCTTCCTGAGCCCCCACCCCATCACGCCTCCCTTCCCTTTCTTAATGTTTTCCTCACTCCATATAGTATACAGTATGAGTGAAACAGGGTAGAAACTGTTGTCCTACCTGATAATGGATTTGGTGGCCCCCCTGCAGGCATGAACCATTGGCACATACTGAATACTACTGTGAGATCAATGGGGAGAGGGGAGGAGAGAAAAGGAGTTTAGGAAGGGAGGGAGAGCAAGGAGATGATGAAGGGATGGGGCGGATAAAGAAAGAAATCCTGTGGTTTACCCGGTTTGCGAGCCGGGTAGGGTAAGCTGCCGCCATAATCTGTTGTCAAGACACAAGGCCGCTGTAATGTCTTCCATCAGCAAGTGGATTATGTGCAGGGGAATTGTAATTTACACCAGCTTCACTTTTATGTGTCGCCGGGCTTAAAAGTTAATAGCATTTGGTTCAACAATGGAGCAGTCACATCAAACCGGGTCTGCCGCGATCTACAAGTGAGGTGCGATTGAAGTGCGGTCGTTCCGAACCTGAAACAAAAGGCTGTTCGCGCTGAGCTAATTAGCCGATGCCTCCCTATCTCCACGCCACACATGTCTATTGTTGTGGTTTCTGCACAAACCTTTGTTCCACCGTACCGGTGCAGGCTATTGTTTGCGCGGGCTCTCTCCAGTAATTCTGCGTGTCTCGCCTATAGGTCGCTAGATCTTTAGTCCTTCGGTGACATGACCAGACAAGTAAATATTTAACTTTTACTAAATTCCTCTCTTTTGCTTACCGTTTCCAGGAAGTTGCGGGCCTTCTCTGGAAAACTTTCATGTCTGAATTCAAGCTACTGGACATAACCTCGAAAGAAAAACACATATTTATCGCACGGAGACATGAGGCTCGTTTCAGAGATTATTGTAAAAACTCTTTAAAGGAACGGCTGCACGGCATTTACAGTGTTTCTTTTTGACCCAGACAAGATGTAGGTCAGCCTATTAAAAATAGTAACAATTTGGAGGGCATGGCTGTTATTTTGAACGTTCAGTACTCCGTTTCAGACTGCTGGCTGGGAAAATTTGTCATATTGTTAAAATACGACTCTTTCGAAAACAAGGTTGACCTCCCGAGATGCATTCCAAAAGCACATAGCAAGCGGCAGTGAGTGTCAAGAGAGAGAAAGTCAAGCCTACTTTAGATATTTTCCCAAGCCACGATGCCCTTGGGGTAGGCAGGTGTGATGTGGCGAGGTGTCCTCTGCTCTCTCCAGGAGCAGTTGAGTGGCGGGTGTAAGGATTTAGAAATGGAATAAGGGCGTGGGGGTTTGAGATTTACACATAATCCGACAACATGAGTTATGTGTTTGCGAGTGTGTGAAAAAGGCCCCTTTAAGTCAGCTGCACTGCAAAAGCAGTTGGCAGGTTCAGTCTGTCAATCATTTTTTAAACTAATTGCAATCCATAGTGTCACTAGTAAGAAAACTTTCCTTCTATTTAAACCAGGTGCATGGCAATAATGCGTCGGCCTCTTTAAACAGAGTGTCGTGAACTGTAGGGACACAAATAATTTATTTGTAGATGGCTAATCAGACTATCGTGCTAGTAAAAAAAACCCAACAGGTATTCGGTTTAGTTACATAGAGTGAATTAGAGATCAACTTTTTTAAGCATCTCGTTGCAATCGACATCTTCAAGGTTGGATGAATGTGTAAGGGTTGATCTAACCCTTTCTCCACTAAAAACACATCTGTTTAAATATATTGAATTATCAGTCAGTCAGTCAGTCAGTTTTTAAATCAGGAAATGTAACACAGTACCTGTAGTTGATTTGATTACATAACTAATTTTTATTTGCCAATGTTGTTTCTACATGCTCTGTTATAGGAAAAGGTGGTGACAAGGATAGAGATAAAAGCTCCACTAATCTTGGGATAGGCATTTACCTGTTTCAAAGACTCGACTTGGATCCATACATTTCTTATTTAAATCTTACAGTGCGCATGAAAGGAACTATCGTGTGTAACCCCTCAGATAACCCCTCATGAAGATCTCTGAATATGGTGAGAGCAGTTGAGTGGCAGGTGTATGGATTTAGAAAGCTGCATTGAAAAGATCATCTGTGGGGGAGGGGGGGGGGCTACGGGCCTTTTAGCTTCACTTGCTCTTCCTGCCACACCCGGAGCCCAATATACTCTAAAGGTATATGAGGCAAATAAGTGCAGTCTTGAATAAGTAAAACTCCATTTCAGTACTCTGCTCTATTATTAATACCGAGCAGGCTGATCTTTGATTAAGCTACTCAAGTGTTCTTCCTGTGTGGGATTTTGATTAAGACTGGGTCATGTCTGGGAGCACAGGAAAATGGCGACTCTTTCCTCCCGCTTCAACTTATTCTGCATGTTCTGCGCTCATCCGTGTGCACCTGCGTTTTTTTTATGCAAGTCACAAACGGATTTCTCTTTGACTCCTTCCTTCATCGGGCTTCGTAAAGGCCAAAGCTAATAAAAAACATTCCATTTTTCATGTGTCATATTTGAGATTCCAGACGGACATTGGGAAACATGAATCTGCATGCATCCCCACAGCAGGTGAGGGTTTGCACTGACATACTTAGACACTTTTCAACTGATTTATCGGCCATATGTTGCGTTTGTTTTCACTTCGTAACGTGGGAAGTCAGCTGACTGAACTGGTTAGGCATGTCACAGTAGACAGAACTTCATCAGAGACCATTTTACGTACCATGGATCACTGCCCTATACTAACCTGTCACCTAACCATGTTAAGAGCAATGAAAATTCTGTACGTTCAAAGGAGTTTCAGCTGTTTGGAGACGTCATCTTCAAAAGGAAACAATGGTTGTCAGCTCTCAAAGTGGAATGCTGAAATTTTGATGAACACAATTTTACGAGCAAGTTAGCTTGAAAAAGTACATGGCGTACTGGTTGTGCACCTGTTCAATCAGCTACTTTATCACCCACTGAGAACTGCTTATATTTAATGGATGGTGGTTTAAAAAAAAAGGAAAAAAGCTGACTGTGAATTATCTTATTGAGCCTTAGTTTAAGTTTATGCCAACTGAATGTGTCTCTTAATGTAATAGACTTAACATTATAAGGGACAGCTGAATAAATAAATATGCTCTACTATGGATAATTCACAGAAAAAATGTTATATCTGTTCATGAAAAGCTGTATTTCACACTTTTTTTTAATTCAGTTGAACTGTTGATAAGATTTTAATGCTATTTCTATGTCTTCCAGTCCCTTTTTTGCATTTCAGAAGCTCAATCAGATTTCTATTGAGTCGTGGTGTCCTGACATTCACAGTTGGAGTTAATTTGAATGGCCTGTTTGTTGCAGGGCGCCACCAGAACAATCGCTCCTCGTGCACAAATACATAGACACACACACATACACACACGGACCAATGTAAAACATGGAAACACAACTGAGAAGGGATGCCAGTTATCTTCCAGTATTCTCCCTTTCCTTAAGGTGATTTGAGCAACATCTCAGTGTGTTCCCCTTTCTATCCTTTCACACGCGGCTTTCCCATGATCCTTTTAGGAACACCTTCCAATGCAAAGCCTTCTTCTCCACTTGGGGCTACTTCTGTTCCATTATGCACGGTGGGGGGACTAAAACCGAGACGTGATGCCTTCCCCTCTTCCCCTGTCACGTGCACGCACCAGGCGACCAATGGTGTGCGATTGTGGCATGCAACAGGGCACCCTGCTTGGCCACCCACACATTTAGGGGAGTGGAGTGTGTGTGTGAGGAACACGGTATCAAACGGGGAACATCTGTGGCCACTGGGCTGTGGAGACCGGGGACAATGGTGGCCCCGGGGCAAGCACAGAGCCCTGGACCGTGCCGCAAAGGCTAGACACAGGGTAGGAAGCCAGCCATCCACACGCACTCACACACACATGCACTCACACACACACAAACTCACACACACACACACACACACTGAGAGGTGGGAACCCATGCATGCACACATCCCAATGCAGCAGGCAACAAATAAAGCTGGTGAAAATTAATGTTTTCAACACACACACACACACACACACACATACACACACACACACACAGACAGAAGATTTGCTTGTTATATCAACTGAAAGTCCAGTAAATAAATCTGTTTCCACAGTTTACTGATAGGTAACACATCTCACTATAATTACTCGTTAGAAGGGATAAAAAAAATGTAAGCGGCTTTTGGATTTTATTAGATTTCTATTTTTTTTCTACTTGATGCAGAAAGAGTTTTTTCTGCTGGCTGCAGTGTGACTCAGGAAGAAGAAATCACTGTATAGTTAATAAAGGAGTTTGGTTTTCATTACAAGGTTGAATCAGAAACAAACTGAGTACAAAGCAATTGACAGAGCTATTTTAATCATCTAAACAAATTTGAACAAACCCAAAAGGGTCTTGCAGTTTCCTGATAATGTGAGCTATTGCAATAATCCCAGAAAGTAGGTCTCACTCTGTAGCGTCTTAACTTCAGAAAGTGCCTAATGATTAATATAAACACTGCAATAACAAGGAGAAACATAAAGATAACAATATTATTTACCTCGGTTAGATCTTTATCTCCAACTCGAGGAAGGGAACACACTGATGAATAGCATTTGGATAAATCATCCTGAAACCTGGGCCCATCTGGATGGTTAATGGCTGATTATGAGATATTTAACTGCCTTTGTCTGGACACATTCTTCAGCTGCCTCTTACTTCCCAACACATCTCATAACCACATTACCCACAACTCAACATTTCTTAAAGGAGGTAGAGTAATACAGGAGTGAATTTTTAATGGAGCACATATGGGATTCCAAAAATCTGCAAGCCCATTTTCTTCCCGGAAAAGTCTGGAAATTTTCTGGGACACAGTAAAAAATCTTTCATGCATCAATGGTACTTTCACTACATGTAATTCAATTGACTTTTAATTTATAACCGCTCAGGTTGATTTTCTAAGTTTCAGTTTGCAGCTACCAGGTATTTTTTATTTTTCAACAGCAGCAAGAAAATAAACTCATCTAACCACAGACCATGTGTCTACTGTCTTTCTGTCCATCTGAGATAAACCTGTGCCCAGAAAACTTGGCAGCATCAGTATGCAGAGTTGATGTGTATTTGTCCTTTGGTAAACAAGGGTCTTGTGAACCTTTGGAGCTACGCTTTTTTTTTTTCTTGGGCAATGTAACATGGATCGAACACAGATTTCCTTAGACTCTCACCTGTAAATGATTAAATTTCTGATTACAGAGTCCTCCTGAATAGTATTACGTCTGTTTTCTATTAATATCCCTCTTCCTTTGCTGTTCTTCGGGTTGTTTTAAGTGTCTTAGTGGCATCAAGATCTGTTTATTGTCCTCAATAACACACAAGTAGCCAGTGAATATGTTTAAAAGTTTCCTTTGAATTGCTTTGTCTTAAATAAATGCACTGTTGTAATAATTTTTTTATTTAACTATGGTCATTACAAATTACCTTAAGGCACTTGTTTTTTCAAGGCTAAATTAGTCAGTTATTTATCCATTTTCTCTGTACATTTGTCGAAAGTTGAATTTGCTGCTGGAGTTTTTCCTGATTTTCCCAGAGTTGGACTGGGTTTACGTTCAGGATCAAAAGATGTGCAAGTTGACAAGCTGGGAAAAGAAAAAAAAAAACAGAAAGGGCATTAGTTGGTTATCACATGATGTTCACAAGAATTAACAATCCTAAGGTTCATGTAAATGAATGTGCTTCATGTGTTGTGCTGTCTGGTACACACACACAACAGAATTGAGTCACTCATTGCTGTGCCACTGGAAACGCAGAGAGGTAAGTGATTCGCTATAAGCTCCCCGCGGAGACACATCTATGCCGTTTATTCTTACAAGCAGGGATGATAACACAAGCACACACTCCTCTATTAATGCTGCGATGCACACACAAACAGTCACACGCCATTTGAATAACATATTCCGCAGCTGCTGCAGCTCTCAGTGGCCTCCCATGTGGCTTTTGTGTGTTGACATGTGTGAAAAGTGCGGGCGCAGACAACACATGGACGCGGAAATGTTCACACGCACACGGCCGATCCCCCTCATGGGCCGTGATGTCACCTTGTAGGAAAAAAAGCTCGCTCCACCCTGTCATGTTGTGGTATCTCATGTCTACAATCAAATGCCCACTGACATGAAATATGACATGGGAAAAGTGTGCCTGGGTGTGTGTGTGTGTGTGTGTTTGTGTGTGTGTGTGTGTGTGCGTGTGGACCCAGGTGCATGGACCTTCCCACCGGGGACCTGTAGGCGGATAGAGCTTCATTTCACAATATCAGGTCCCTAGCCGGTACACACTCACACACACACGTGCATACACCTGCATGGCACTTGCAGCAGCTCGCGAGTGACATGTATGTTGAGTCCTGGAATCCTTTCTACCTAAAAATATTGGTTTTTAAATAAATAAATACAACTTTCAGCTGTTGAATTGAACAATCTGTTGTCTTTTTCCCCATCGGAATATCATGCTCTGCATGTCTGAAGCCTTAGAATACAAATTTACCGGTTTACCGAGGTTATTTAGAGTTACTGAAAAACCCAGTTGCAAGGGGATCTTCACTTTAGGTCTATCAATCAGTCATGAATCTAAGATACGGAGCCTTAAAACGATTATCTTTCGACATGCCACCTAAAGACATTTCTGCCATCAATCATTCTACTGGTACAGATAGCATGCTTTTCAGATCGCGAAGGCTTTAAGGAGGAACCTAATACTTCCCAAAGATACAGCCCCTCTGGAGTTTCACAGTCTGATTAACTAGTAATCCACCTCTGTCTTCTTTTTTTTCTCACGCTTCAGACGTGTGATTCCTCTCACCACTCAAAGCTATGTATTATTATTAGCCGTACACCTCCAGTTTGACGGGATGAGTCATTTTAGTCCAGTCATTCATTTGCACATCCTGTTTGAGTTTTAGATTTCACACCCTTAATAACACATACAAACACACGTCTAATCAGAGATACAAAAATGTATCTTTTACCCTCACACACAAAAGACAAACACACACACATGCACTCATGCTCACAGTTTTCTCACAGATTCATCTACGAGTTTTTTTTTTTTGTGACAGGATTATTTCCTGTAACGGCTGGCCCCTGGATAGGAATAATCAGCTTCCTAACCCGGGGACGGTAACCGCAGCAACGACAAATTTGAGGAAGCTTTCTTTGACGGTCCGAAACGAAGCTGCTCCGTCAGTCAAGAGAGGATGTGAGGCTGACTCAGGGTGTTCTTACATTAGCGAAAAGGTTGGATTGAAGCTTTCCACTAACGAGTGCATCACCAAAACTGCATTTCAGAGAGATGCTTATTAGGTCAGTGAAATTGGTGAAAGAAACCAACTAAAATGACACATTTGCCTTTGGAAATATTGAGAACAGGTGTTTAACAGCCTTCAGGTCAGCAGCAGCTGACAGACACACATGGGCGTTTCACCGCTCAAAGACAAATCGTCCATGAGTGGAACGTTCAAATTGTGGTCTCGGCTGTCGTCAATCAAAGGGATTCTGTGTAAATCTACATCCTTTCCGTTGTCGGTCGGCTGTGCCAAAGCATCCCGTGAACCGGCTGCAACTGGGCTGAAATACCGGCATCCCCCCCTTCAAAAAATTTAAGCTCATTTTTGTCTGGTGTTTATCTCAGTGGGAAATCCAGGTGCATCTATAGTTGGCCCTGCTTTGTTCCACAATTTTGGGCTGAACTGTCCACAAAGATTACGTTGCCACCGTGCTTTTTCAAACATATGCAATGGGTTTTTTCAATGGCTGTTAGAACGAAAAGTATGGAGGGTAAAATATCTGTAATTCTTATATAAGTCAGGGTTGAAACTCTTGGTCCCGACGCCCGGGGGAAAAGCTGGCAAAAGTAGGAAAAGTGCCATTTTATTCGACCAAGCCAAGGAAGTGATTGACATTTGACCATTGCCATGTCTCTTTTTTTCCTTGTGCCCGCATTAATCCCACATCATTGTGGAAACATGCAATTCTGATCCATTTCATTAATGTCGTCAGTCAACGCGCAACACCACTAGTTCATGGATTTGAAATATAACAACAATAAAATGGCATTTTACAGCTCTTTCTTTTGAGATCGTGTAATACGTACCTCACCTGGAGAGTGACAGACTGTGATGGATCGACTCTCAGACGCGCACACCTATAAGCTTACCTTCACAGAGAGGGAGAACAACTTCAGGAGAGACAGAGAGAGAAGGAAAAGTGCTGTAAATAGAGTGAAAAAGAGAGAGAAAGGAGAAGGTGTGTCAGAAAGAGAGAGAGAGGGTTTGAAAGAGAGAACTGAGCGAGCAGGGTTTGGTATTTTTGTGGCCGTACACTTGTAAGCTCAAGCAGTTTCTTCCCTCCAAGGGACAGGGTCCGTTAAGTAGCTCTCCAGTGCCTACAGTTTAGAAAAGGACCCAGGCAATACAGGACTAATTTAATCAAAGGTTACAGGCCCAGCATAGAAACACAATATTATGGCGATTGCACAGAAAAAGGGAAGGTGTGTGTTGGGGGGAGGGGGGGTGTCATTTCGCCAGGCAAGGCTTAGACCGGCTACTTTATCTCAACAGTGTGAAGGCTAAGTCCCCCAACAGTCTCCAACTGCTGGCACGAACACGCATTTCCATTTTAGCTAGCGGGCCAGCTGGAGATAGCGTGTGACCGGCCGGCCAGCGAGGTGAGCGAGTGAGTGGCTGCAGAAATAGTCTAAGATTGGCCTTTTTCCTAAACTGCATTAAAACTCCCCATGTATGAATATCTGTTTGTCTGTTTGTCTTTGCGTAAGATAAGTACGTCCTTATTTATCCATACTCCCCTCTATCCCAGCTGTCATTTGGGTGAGCTATACATTGGAAAGAACATCAGTTAGGTTAGTGATTATTTTATTAGATTGATAAATAACATTTACTTACCGAATAAAAAAAAAACTCTTGGTGTATATTTTCTAATGATAGTTTTTTTCTGTTTTAAGTAGGGTAGTAGCGCTTAAATAATCCACTTTTTGGAAGTAAAGGCATTTCTTTTTGTTTACTTTTGGATTTAAGGGAGGGTTCTAGGAAGCTCTGAAAACACTGGCAGCTCTCAGATCGTAATCTGTCCAGCCCAACTCACTGGCCATGTCACTGTATGAAAGATTCTTGTAAGTGTCAGTGTTTCACCCCAAGGGAGGCGTTTGTGAGTATCTGTGTGTGGATCCATGCATAGGAATACATTTGTACCTACTCTGTGTTTTCTGACATCTCAGCTGGCCATACCTGTATTTATACTTACAGTTAGTTTAGGGGCAGATATTTTTCATATTTGTTTATTAAATTTATAGCCATATTCTATGACAATATAATATTTGTTTGTATGTAAAATAGGTATATGTTCAACAACAGATAACCACAACACAGCAAATCTATCGTCTTTATTAACAGCCAATTCATTAAGGTATTATATCTTCAGTTTTACTGAAACACCAAAAATGTAGACAAACTTCATAAGAGAAGCATGGCTTCTTTGTGACAAATGTCAAAAGAAACAGACAATCCTGATGGACTCAAAGAGGTGACCCTCATTCTGCATCTCAGCCACTTTGAGATTAAAAGGAAAAGGAACTTAATGGTGTCCTGCAAGACTAGACCTAATGTGTTCGTCAAGCTCGCACACACACTGCAATTAAAGACATCATATGTTGGATATGTAAATATATATATATAGCATCAAGGGAAGATAACTGAATGCAAACAAATTATTATCTGGGCAGCTGTGCAGAGAATCAGGAGAAATGAGAGATTATCATGTGTTAGTGTATGAAACACATGAAGTTTGGTATGAAAAGAGCATAAAGCTGAACGCACAGGTGTGGATGGTTTAAATAAAGGGTTTTATTAATTGAGAAATGGCCGGTATGACGTGAATGACCAACACATGGGCCTGCTTGATGTTGACGGGGACCCCCGGGTGGAGGTGGAGGTTGGGTCGGGGAGCATGGGGTAGGTGTCAGGGCTTGAGTCCATCAAAAAGAAATCAGCTCAGCGGCTCTCCGGGTGCAGAAAGGCGCATCTCGTTGGCTTTCACGGACCAAGATTGCTTTCACCTGCATTCCCCGGGGCGACGCGCAAAACACAGGCCTCAGCCGACCTGCGAGTCGCACACGCTCGTGCGCGGACATACACACTTATACACGCGAAAAAAACACACACACACGTTTTTTCTATCTTTTATGCCTGACGACAATAGAATCATATTAACTCGCTTCATGCATTTCCAACATACACTATTATATGAGAACGTTGGACGGTGCAGAAAATCACAATTATAAGCGCATACATTTAGGAAGCCTTTGTTCCTGTTCCTACTTGAATTTCAGTGTGTGTATGCATGCGAGTGTGTGTGTCAGCATATATACATGCGGATAAGCTTAGACTGTATGTGCAAGATCACTGCATGTATATACAAAAGTTCGCCCGCGCGTGTGTGTGTGTGTGTGTGTGCGTGAAATCGTCTGATACCTAGTCTGAAACAGTCTGAAAACTGCATTCAGTTGATCTTCCAGGAGGTGGAAAAATGATGTCAAAAAGGCAAATCTGTATTTACCAGCAGACAGGTATCCTTGACTTGACAGCTATACAGTCATTATCTGCCTGTCATGTGTCGCCTGAGGGCCACCCTGCTTTCTCCCAAAGCCCAGAGTTCCCATGAATCAGACGCAGCCCTATTAGCTTACCTGTTTCCAATTCAAAGGCTATCGCCAACCAAAAAGACGCCAGAAGGACAAAACAGGGTGTCATATTTATGAATGTGTCAGCACGGGCCCTCCTGAAACCCAGTGCGCACCTTGAGCAATGAGCCTGACAACTCAACAGGGGCCTTTTTTCCAGTCAAGAGAAATGATACCTTCAAAAAAACCACTGGCAGGATGAAACCAGAATCTGTGCTGCAGCAGCAGCAACAGGGGGTGAGGTGGGGTGTGTGGGGGGGGTGGGGGGGGGGGGGGGGGAGCACTCGTGAAACGCATTGGTATTATTCAGCCCCAATTAGAGGAAACTCAACCTGTTACATCAAATAAAAGGGAGCGAATATCAGATGCTGGTTAATGACGGTGGAGAATGGGAGAATGGAGATGGGGTTAGTGACAGTGTCTTTTCAGGTGTGTGTGAGAAATACGTGGTTGTCATCCTTAACTGCCGAGCACATCCAGGTGTATCCCCGCATCTACAGTTTCCACCTCTGCGATTGCTCCCAATTTACTCGTAAGGCTGCAAACGGAGGCCCCGCGATTTTCCTTTGACTCGTAATTAGAGGGTAGTTTTGTGATCCTCAAACAGTGTTTTAGAAGTTTGCAAGTACTGTTAAAAAAAACTTAGTTACTGATGTTGTATGTTTCTGTAAAATGCTTCCATGTTTACATCACAAGCATTTTTTTTTGCCGAACTCAAAAACGTTTCACACACAAATATCCAACGGACAGTGGGATGTGTCGTTTGTGACAACTTGTGCACACAGTTGTGTGTTTCATACAAAACACTTTAAAAGCAAGCGAGTGTGAAACCAGGCTCTCGGTCAATTCCACCTTCTCAATCCCGAGGACATTTAAATAGGACCTATGATGTCATTTTTGTCTTCCTAAGAAGCCTTTGCAAGATAGTGCTGTTTAAAAACCTTGCTTGCTAACTAATGTTTGTCTTCCTTATTTTCTACTACATAACCACAATTAAACATTGGTCACCATTCACCAGCTTTCACTGTTTAAATCATGGAGAAATTTACTCGCACAACAATATGTGAATCACACAACATGTCATTTTCCCCCCTGGAAAAAAGGGGGTCATACACCTTTGATGAGTGTATGTTTTGCAGCCATATATATTTAGGTTGAAGAAGTCTTTAACAAAACCTATTGGATGAGTAGGCCAACCCACAGCATAAATCCTTTTTTTTTTTCCTCCTGAAGTTCTGTTGCTGGCTCCATCTTACATCCCAGGTGCTGAAAGCATTACAACCAGATCAATACGAACTGGTAGCTCAGAATTTATACCATCAGCAGCGCCATTGATCTTTATCAGCAGGTAAAAGTTTTGGGGGCAAAAGTAGGGCAGTCTTTTTCTCACTGCTTCAACATTTCTTTGACTGAAGCGAGCCGTGCACAGACTTCTGTACAAATGACCATGCAGGGGAAGCATCTTTTTACAACACCGTGTGTTACTTGACGCATTACTTCAACTGCCTACGCGCTTGCGTTGAGTGAAATACAGAATATTATTTGTTCTAATACACATGTGGGTAGACCACTTGTATTAGGAGCTGCGGCATACCCTGTCTGCTCAGATATAGCACAATCCTGTTATTTTTATGTCCTGATTTTTACCCTGAAATGTGCTCAGGATCTCACTCTGGCTTTTGTTTTTTAGTCTTTTGGCTTGAATTGAGAACTAAAAGCTGAGTTTGCTTAATCTGCAGAGCTTCACAGATAGAAATGCCTGCTTCACGTAGCAGAAAAGGCAAAATGCAGATCTCTTAGTCAAGTTAGATTGTAATATGCATGATTCTTCCACTTGGAAACTGCCGCATTCTCTGTAATTTACTACTTACACTAACACTTTTGTTTTGCTTTCTATGCAAAGGTAAGAACCTTTGCATAAAAAGCAAAACGAAAGTGTTCCTGTTTTCCAACTCTTGGATGGAAAACACATGATCTGACCTGCATGACTTGGTTGGCTGTGTGCAGTAAACTGAACTACTAATATGAAAGGATTTTTTATTTATTTTTTGTGCTTTTTGTTGTCAAAGGAAAACACAAACAGCTCACAAATTCTCTTTCTACACCATCTCCCGTTGCTCAGCCTTGACAGGTGTTCCGGTCTAGGACGACGGCGTCTCTTGGCAGACAAAGCAGCTGCTCGGGACCTTTTGGCCGTCATTTGTATGCATGTGCTGCTGTGAGTGGCAGGTGGAGAAGTGGGCGGCAGGGGTGGCACAATGAAACGAGAGAGACACCCACGGAAGGGGCCCGTGACATGGTGCTGTTTACATGAGACAGGAAACGGTGATCATTTAACACGAATTTGATCCGGTCCCCTAAATTCAGTCCAAGTTATCCGAGTGTTCTCATTTGTGCTCGTGGCGCACATCTGTTATTGTTAGCAACTTGGCAAAAGCATTTTCATCTCGTTCTACCAACAAAAAAAAAAGGGAATGAAAAATGTTCTTAATGGGCTACTTCAGTTGTTGGCAGTGCTCATTAAAACAAAAGGATCCCAAACTTTCCTATCTTTCTAAATGAATGCATACACACGTATGTATATATATATATATATATGTAATAGAAAACAGGACTACAAACTTGTATCCTTTTTACCTAATGATAGTTTGCATCTGACAGCTCAGATCCATTAACAATCCAATTGGAATAGCAGATGGAGATTTTCCCAGGCTTTGCATCAATGTAGAGACACTCTGTCCTGATTCGTCACAGTCAAACCAAAAACCCATTCCTCCCATGAACTATCACCAGCAGCAAACCCATTGACAAAGCCTCTGACTTTGCTTTTTTCTGCCCCTATGTAGTGAGAAAAAAAAGATAAAAATCCATTGACATATAATGTAACAATGTTAATCCCTCAAAAAGTAACAGCAGTAACTCATTTAACCCAAGTTGCAATCCAATAACGTTTATGCACTCAGTTTTATGTCCTCTGAGGCTTCAGGTGGTTATAAGATTCGTTCTTCGCAGTACAACTGGCAACAGAACATTTGCATGCGAAGCTGGCTCCGACAGTCCGGCACAGGGGTGTCCAGCGTCCAGTGTCGGTCCTCTGGGCCCCCTGTCCAGCAGGTTTTAGGGGTTTTCCCGCCCGGATGCACGTCAGCGTGCCATTATCAGGCTTGTGCAGAACGATACCAGCTGAGGTGTTGAAAGCTTGCATTGAAAATTCGACTGGCTAATTTTAGTGAGATACTTTCGGACCCATTGGTCCAAAAAACAAAGAGCCATGGCATCGTTATTGTTCGTTTCTGGGTCGGTTGTGTTTCCGGCACTCAGAGGAGATCCCACAATCCGTCCTACTGTCCTACTTTACCGTTAGATGCAGGAAACTCCATGCAGTTTTACTGTTTTCAACTTTGTGACGTGTACCCAGGAGACAGTGCAAGCAGGTTGTGTATATTCTTAACAAAAATATCCCCTCTGGGTGTGAAGGTGAGAGTTTTTCATTTTAAATTTATACACAATGGTGAATATTTTGTCCAATCTTTACCCCCGAGTACAGTTCAAGTCAGGGTTTAGAAAAGGGATCTTCCAGGAAAAGCGACAGACCTTATGATAACCCCTGTGAGAAGTATTGATTAACATGTGTGAAAGTGTGAGACCACGTGTTACTGTCAGCGAGCGTTTCTCCGTTTTGTGTTGCGTGCTGAGCTCGGCACCTGTTAACAGTGCCAAATAATGTGCTCTGTTGAAATTTTAATCACCTGCAAGTGCAAAACAAGAGCAACACAATCAGGACCTAATTAGCACAGCAATTAACACCTCTCTCCCTCACACTTAGCCCGCGCCAGAGCTCACACATTCGGCTCGTGTGATTGGGGGTTCTCTATTTATTAGCGTTTATGCTTTGATTGAATATGTTTTATTTATCAGCAAACGTTTGTTTGTTTTGTTTTTTTTGTTGTTCTGGTGGTGTTGTTTGCTCCCATGGTCCCTGCTGCCTGGCATTTTTCAGAGATCAACTTCACCTTTTTATTATAGTTAACCCGTTTTAATCAGGACTGCTTTGAAAGGGAAGATGCTGCAGTTACTGGTTGAAGTCCTAACATTCTGCGCTCGGGTATCTGAAAAACAACTTCCCACTTGTTTACCGATAAGGGAAAAACGACAGCTATTTTTTCTGTTAGATGCTAATATTAATGCAGATGGCGTTGACTAAGTCAATCTTGGACTGCCATAGTTTTTGCATGGTGGCTACTTGTTTCTGTTAAGCAATGTTAGATTTTTGGATGAAAATGAATCCATATACAAATAAAGAAGGCAAAACAAAAATCAAGGCGGCTTCTGAAACTTTGACATTTAGTTAGTCTCCTGGGCTGGACCCTATGTGGTGTACAGTCATTTAACCTAGACTCCTGAATAAACTAGTGTCTTCTTCAGGCACATAAAAAAAACAGTCTTGTGGTTTTTGTTAAAACCTCATGCCGGTGGCTTTTACTGCACCTTCAAGTGGCCATAAAGAAATAGGAATCTAAATCAAAGCAGAAGTCGTTTGCACATATTCCATTAAATGGTGAGGAGAGGGACGGACAGGGACATTAAGAGTTGTCTTTGCTGAGTAAAGAACAGCATTTGTTAGTCAATCAAGCAGAAATGTTTTACTGAAACCCTTTTGTAGATCCGTGGCAGGGATTAGGCAGTAACTTTGCATGGTTATCACGGTTAGGGCAATAAAACATTCTCTTTACAACGTCACCACCGCAAACAGGATTTTTAGCCACACAACAGTTGCTCTTTTGACCCCAAGAATTTTTTTAAAACCGTCATCGGCCATATCTGCCTGCACCACTGAGCTCCACACGGGCAGGGTTTGTTGTTTTTTTCCATTACCACCAAGGCAGAAGGACGTCATTATGGGTCATTATAACAAGTAGATAAATTGACGACCTAGTCAAGATCACCGTCACTCTTCATCTGAGGTATATCATATGGAGCCTCTGCTTCACTGAGCAGTTTGTGCTGCACACACATGCCTCACTGTCTGTGCAATAACTGCAATACAGTATATGAATAATTAGACTCGGATTGGCATATGTGACAATTGATCAGTGACCCAGGCAAACAATTGATTTCTGCACTTTTTACACCCTGTTAAAATTCATATTCAGCTATTCCACTGGATGCACACGCACACACACACACATACACGCACACACACACAGGGGCTCGTACATTTAGCTCCGATGAGAAGGCAACGTGCTCGGATGAATTTGCTTTGTATGTTACTCCCACGTTACGTGATGACAGCCGATGTATATCAAGCTGAGAGCCCGCCGAAACGCGTCGTTCCCTGACTTTGTGTCTTACATTTGAGGTTTAAGTGAACGAGGTCACTGATGACTATTGATCAGACAGCTGCTCCGCTCAACCAGCGAGCCGGGTCTGTCATGTGGGCAACAGGGATGGATTTGTGTGTCACTCTCTGTCTGACTGTTGGCCTCCCAGGGAGCCGACGTGTGTTTGCCTTTTCATCTGCGTTCAGGGGTTTATGAGTGTGTGTGTGTGTGTGTGTGTGTGTGTGTGTGTGTGTGTGTGTGTGCAGGGCACGCTGGCCTCATGGGTTATCTATTACCACACGTCCAGGAAACAAATATGCATTACTTCAGCTTGAGAAATATTAACCTTACTGTGGATGGCAACTAATTATGGCTGCGAAACGCCCTCCCCTCCAGTTTGAAATATATAATGTCGCTGTCGGGAAGTCAGCAGTGACAGCAGCTGATCAATATGTTAAGCCACACAGATGATGGAGGGAGTGGTTTGACATCATCTGTCACACATCACAGACTTGTTGTTATTTACTGATAACAAATATCAGCAAGTTCTTAGGTGATATCACCACAACTGAGTAGCTATGTCTATATGAACATATATTTACTGAATTTTATTCACGGAATTAAGAAAGTCTAATTTGATTCCAGTGAAATCGAATCCATTTCCTTGAACGTTTCATTATGGATTAGATTAGATTTGTATCTAAATTAATCCAAAAATTGTTGTTGGTTTCAAATATGGGCAGATCAGTGGTGTGGTAGTTTCCTGACAGCAAGAGGGTTCCCGGTTCTAATCCCTGAGGAACCTAAACTCTAAATTTCCCCATATAAGTGAGTGTGTGCTGTTGTTTGTCTCTGTGTGGTTCTGTGATGGACTGGCGACCTATGTACCCCAACGTCAACCTTACAAGGTTGACATCCTGTCAACCCTACAAGGAATAAGTTGGATAGACAATGGATGGATGGATGGATGCTTCATAACATTTGACGAAAGAGGCCGTCTGCCCTACAGAAAATTAGATAAAAGACGTCAAATAAATTTTTGTAACATAACTTCATTAAGAAAGTTCTTGTCAGTTAGTATAGAAAAGCAGGATGAAAAAAAAGAACTAGATTTTTTGGGTCAGTTTTCGCTGCAGTTTGCCTGTGGATGAAAACCCTGCGAGGAATACCAGAAGAAGACGATTGTTTTCAAAGAATGTCCTGCTGTGGAATTCCAAAACACAGAATAGAGGGGTTAGGGTGTTTAAAAAAAAAGGGTGCTCATATAAGTAGCTGGTTGGATTGCAAATCTTGTCAAATGAAATGTGTTGCGAAATATTCCTTTGATGATTAATTTTCCCCTTTGAAGTGGCTTAATTTTAGCCGTGATTCACAGTTATACAGACTCAATGGTGAGCACTAGTGTCTGCCAATCCATACAGAGGAAGTCTGCTTTTCTGACATCCCGTCAGCCTAAGAAACTTTTTTTGCCTCTCCATAAGTACATGCCATGAGGATGATGATGATGGCGTCTTTGGTGGTATTTCGGGGTTTGAGTATTTCTGGTAATCTAATGTGCCAGGGCGCCATAGACCTAATTTGATTTGAACAGATACAGTTTTAGAAGGCAGCAGTGACATCACTTCCCTTTCAGAGTGCATATTTTGGCATCTATGTCATTGGCCTCGTTTTAGAATTCAACAGATCACTTATTGTAGTGGGATTGTGTGTCTTGGGATGAGGATAAGTGTCTCGGGGTTAATCATGACTTCTGTGCGCCACCAGAAAACAGAAACAAGTGTTGATGATGGATAATGACAGGCATAGGGGATTTAGGCATTCATGGAACCCATTATGTTTTCTTGAAACAAGTACCACTCTAGGTACAGACATGTGATGCTCACTTAATTTTTTTTCTTTTTTGTAACTGTGCCACTCTGAGAAAAATAAAAAATAAAACAGTACACACGTAAATGTGAACAGAAAACAAGTCCCAGATTCAAGCTAAAGGGTACAACCATGGAGGATGAAGAAGTTCATTTGGTTTTGGCCAAAGAGAATCAGAAAAATGTTCAAACGCATGAAAAAAGCCGAGGCAAAGTGCACCAGAGAGTAAGATGTTTGGTTCTCCGACAGTCATCTGATCTGCTGCCATGATGTGAGAATCACGCTTGTTTTCAAGAAGAAAGAAGAAGGGGAGAACAGAAAGACAGAGACTAGAGTATGCCACCAAATCCCCTTGGGGCGTCTGTGTTTTTTGGCGTTCCAGAGCGATACAGCGATCAGGCCTCGTACATGACCATGACTCCTCTACTCTACAACAGTTCAAGACCAGAGCTCGGGAAGCTCCCTCTTCTTTGACGAGATTTTCTCAATTTTCTGCTTGACTGTGATGGGAAATGTATGAAAGCAAGCTCTGTGCATTTTTGAAGGCTCAACCCTCACAGATGGCCCTGTGTTGAGCAGCAACTGCTGCCCAAGACTCCCACAGATGGAGGATGCGGGCGGAAAAAAAAAACAAAAAAACGACAGCAGTCTTTGAATCATGAGCTTTAACTTTAGTCGGCCCTTAAATGTCATATGTGGCATGAAAAAAAGGTCAGTTTCTCTTCACAATTAAAGGCATTGGTGTTATTTCAGCACATGGCATCTCTTGAATTTGCGGAGGTTATGTTGTTTTTGTCTTTTCGTTTTTTGCTTGTTGCCCTGCCAATATTTCCACGGTTATACATATGCGGAATAGGAAATTAGAATACGGGAACAGAAAAGGGAGTGACCATATTGTAGACCAACTTTAGTAGTTTAATGTACAGATGTACAAATTTGAAAATATTATATTAGTGGTTGTGAAATTTCACATTTTTCAAATAAAAACATGAAGAAAACATTGCATTTATTTATTAGAGTACACAAAAATGAAACTTTACAGGAATAAAATAAGTTTTTCCTTTACAAAAATGTATTTTAGTAAACTGTTTCTGCAGTTCCCTCTAGAATTTAATTTAATTTAGACACTGGCCCATCGTGAGTACACCTAGGTTTGTATTATCACATTTTGTATGAAATTTACAGTCTTTTTGCCTATATACTGCTTCACAAAGCAGAAATGATATATACAGACATTATTATTTCACAGGCAGAAGTCTGATATTGTACCCAATAACAGCTATAAAAATTGTGTTGAAATCACTGAAGCTATGAGCTGCTTAATGACAAATTCATCAGACTTGTTATTAGATTCAGAGCGATGACACCAGGGACTTCTTTTTGGTCTTTAATTTGGAGCATATTTGCACGGGGGAAATCATGCCTCTGTATCTCAGTCTCACCAGAGGATTTGCAGCTCACTTTGAGTTTACTAACAGTTGCAGTACAGCAAGACCTACAAAGATGATACTCATGTTCATGGGAATAACAAGGAACAAAATATGAAAAGTGAACAAATTATGTCATCATTCTTGTCTTTCATATTGGTCTTTTATCTTGGGTTTGAGTCCTTCATTGTGAGGATGACTGGAGATAGCTGCAACAAGTCTTGTTTCTACACTCAGAAAGGAAACTTAAAGCAAAACTAAAAATGTTCAGTTAGCACCCTCCCTCCACCCCCACCAGATGCTCCCAGCGACTACATTTACAGCAGAAAAAAATCAAACAAACATATATTTCACTGGCTTGCAAGACAGCTGCCATTGCTGTGAGACTTGTCAACAGCTATCTTACTTTCTTTCTTACTGACAAGAAAGTGTAAGTTATGTAATTTTATCACCTGAGAGCTAGTGTTGGTTAATGGATGTGACTTAAGATCTGTAAACATCTTATAGCCCTAAGAGCATTGAGGGCAAACACCACTTGGAATAGGAAATAGCTTCAGTGGGTGTGTCCACATTTAAAACACCTGTTTACACTTTGTTGTAGTATCCTGTCAAACAGAATGTGTTGAAATAGGATGCATAGCATCTGTACATTTACTTTTGGGCTTAGTCTTTGGATTAACAAGTAAATCCTCACTGAATAGGTGATGATCGTTGTAACTGTATTGTGGTGAAAGCAGAGTACATTTTATGACAAACGAGAGACTTAGTGTTTTTTAAAAATCAATTAAAAAGTTTTGGTCTATTGGGATACTTATTACCATCTGTTTAAAGAAATATTGGAATCAATGTGCAATACATAATACTCTTGATATGCTTGGAGAATTTAATCCATCCGCCATCCACTAAATAGCAAGTATTTGACCCTGAGGTTCCAAAACCAGACGTTCTCCCCAATAACACCGAGTGATCGTGTCCATGAAAATCACAAATAAATTATTATCCATAAAAATGACAAGGAGTTTCTCTGGCTGTATCAAAATTTGATCGTAAACAAGAACAACATTGTCCTGAGATTGGGAACGCAGTTCTTGTTGTGGTCAAGAGATGAACCTGAATAGAATTTCTTGTGGGACACATTCATAAGCCATCTCCTCAACCTTTAGCATCTCAGGGAGACTCTCAGCAATCCCAGCAGATGCTTTTTAACCTCCTCAGTGATGGACGAGTATTCCCCCAAGTCTTAGACTTAGCCACATGAGTGGAAGACAAGCTGGCCATCTTAAGGAGATCCTTTAAGAGTTCCTTTCACTGCCAGCCAATTTTCTGAGTTTAGGTCAGTAGCTCTCTATCCAAGCCTAGAACAACCTGAGACCAACCAAACTTGCAATTTGCCCATGCCCTAGTTTTCAGGACCAACCAACACAGTGATCCCTCTCGGGTATCTACAGTGATCCCTCTCGGGTATCTACAGTGATCTCTCTCGGGTATCTACAGTGATCTCTCTCGGGTATCTACAGTGATCCCTCTTGGGTATCTCTCAGTTGCATCAATGACCCCTGGGGCAACTAAGCCTGAAAGGTCCTCGTCCTCAAAGTGGGTTCTCACATTACCACAACAACAGGCACCACAACCTTTCAGATTCCATGCCCCCAACACCCCCAGTGGATGAAAATAATAACCGAAGTGTGAGTTGAAGATTTCCCAGAAAGGGCTATGGGATAAAGAAAACAAGTCCTTGTAAATTCTGTGGTTGTTGAACTGGATTTTCATCATTGCTGGGCACTTCAGTGTAATCTATTTTGGTCAGTTCTTTCCATTATCCACAAGTTTTCGTTATTTTCTTTTACCGTTTTCTACAGCATAGTATCTTCAAATGCTGCATCAGCTGTTATCAGAGCTTGACAAATTGGGATTTAAAAATGAAGCCATGCCTAAAGACAAATGTGTCCTAAGAGACAGAAGATTTCTGGCTGAGCATCTTCTTATTACAATCATCTTGGATGCCTTAACAAAG
The DNA here is from genome assembly GCA_907169785.1 of Menidia menidia. Classification (NCBI taxonomy): domain Eukaryota; kingdom Metazoa; phylum Chordata; class Actinopteri; order Atheriniformes; family Atherinopsidae; genus Menidia; species Menidia menidia. The sequence goes on from CAJRST010006668.1 coordinate 8,036,535, forward strand.
TGAAAGTTGCAAGTGTAGACTCACCATTAGCATATTCATCATTTAAACATACATACCTGAATTGAATTTTATTTGCCTTCTGTTTGAGTATTTGAAAAGTTTTCCTTATTTTTTCAGCAGCTTTTTTAAACATAAATTAGTTCACCAAGATATATGGATTAAAGGACTGTGTCAAGTTGATGCTTACCCCCTCTAAATCCGTATCTCAGCTTCTCACCGTTGGAGGTTGGTAATTAGTGTGTTTAGGTCGGGGATTTGGGGGGAGGTGAGAGGTCCTATAATCTTTTGCTGAGAAGGCACCTTGTCCTCTCCCCTGTTTATAACATCATCAAAGTTGTGCCTCTGGGTGCCCCCAGCTTCGTTAATAATTTAGGTGTACGCTGGTCTTCCTGGCTGAGGCAGGAAGCCCTTACTTACTGAGTTTGTAAGCCGTGTGATGGCTTACAAGAACACCTTTGCATTTGTCATACCCATTAAAGGGAATTCTTTGAATCTCTTCTCTCTTTAACAGGGAGATGAGCAACATTTCTTTTCATTGATGTTTTTTGCAGGGTGAACAGGTACCCGGACGGACCTGTTGGTAGGGCTGACAGGTGGGAAGGTTTAAGGTCAAAAGATAAAAAGGCCAAAGGAGAAGAAGAAAAATATCTGTCCGTGGAGTCCTTTTTAATTTTAGAGACACAGCCAATTAATGGAGAGGATGATCAGGGCCAGTTTTTTTGCTTTTCATATGATTAATATATTGTTGTTGTTGTTTCTTTTAATCAAAACGAAGCACTTCTAATCTCCTGAGTTTTCCTTCCTGTCCATAGCTACATTAGAATTCTTAGAAAAAAAACTGCAATAAAATTACATCCTCTCTCCATGTTTTATACATTTATTCATCTATTATTCAGCAATGTCTTTTTGTAAATTAATTCCTCATCTAAGGGCAATAATGTATCCCAGAGCTTCCTGTACGGCTGAATAAATGGTGCGGGTCAGGCAGCCTTGAGCAGCTGCTAGCCTACCTTAAAATCATTTCATTAGTCGGCTGTGGTGGAAGGCACTTTAACCCAGATGAGAATAATTTACTGCTGAGTGTGGTAATTGTCTGGCATTAAAAAGGTCAAATCTAATGATACGCAAAATGAAAATCAATACGTAAATGCACACACTATCTGTTTCCTGCATCTGGCATTCAAAGACCCGTGGATCAGCCCCAGTGCAGGGAAGTGGTTTGAATGTGTCCTTTGACAGCTCCCATGGAAATGCTGAGGAGAGTGAGTAAGTCTCACTCAGATGTCATTCTGACCTCAGCACAGCTCCTTGCATCAGTCTGGTTTGTGTAATTGATTGTGATACGGCTGAATTGAAGCCAGGGTTAGGCGCACAGCAAGGGGCCTCAGAAATGGAATATCCCCTCACCTCAGGATTTATGAGTTTTGGAAAGTCGCTCGCTACATGCAGGGGTGAACAATCGGAGTGTCTTTGTGTGGATGCAAGTGTGAGGAGGAAAGGAAGAAAAGAGAGGGATGAGAATAGTTAGAGAAAGTGAGAGGAAGAAAGGGCAGAAAAGTCTACAACCTAATGACTGGAGAAGGATATAGAATAATGAGAGTTCTCAAGTGCTTCTTGTAACTTTTGCTTGTGACACAAAGTAGAGTAAATCTATTTTTATTTATAATCCATTTATCTGATAGGATAATAACAATTTACCACTAGCATTTTGCCCAATTACATAGAATTGTTTCATACTTTGCAGATTTTATTTATTTGAGTTTGAATTATGTTTTTCAGTCCCCTCAAGGCAGGGCCTGCTAGGACAATTTGTTTGTTTTACTTGCTTGGCCGTTGTTTCAGAGTCAGTTAGGCCAAATTAACACCATTACATCTCCTCTTTAAACACACATTTAGTTGTTTAAACCATCCATAGCATGTTTGCTTAGGAAGCAACCATCCATCCATCCAATTATTGCTGCTATATCCCAGGAAATTTTGAGAGTAAACATGCATTCTTTTGTAAGCAGATCAGAAGATTATAAATGAACATGACAGGGTTCTATCACAAAGTTCATTTTTGTCCTCTCCTTCCTCTCCTTCCAGTTCTCCCATTTTCTTAGGACTTAGATGGTGACACACTAATGGATTTTACAGTTTTTAAACAGATTATACTTAAGGATTTCTACCTGAGCAGGAGGGGCTTAGAAAAGTTCAGCAATGCCTTTGATGTCCCAGATGTAAACATAACCTGAGGCTGCCTCGCAAGGTGGGGCCCCTGTTTTGTTATTCAGAGCCACGGTCGTTAATTGTGGTTGTCAGGACCCCCAAAAAGAGAGAGAGAAAGAGAAAAAAAAAAACTTTTCCAAAATGCAACAGGGTAGGTGTTAATGGATGATCAGGAGGGACATAGTTTTCCAAACAGTTTCAAACAGTCCACGCTGAAGTCAACACATTACATGACACCTGTAAAAAATGGATTAGCTGTGTAAGATCTGAATTGTTTTTGTGATTCTTACCTTCACAAAGCTGAAAGTGCATGCAATATACCAATATGTAGGATCCTGGTAAGAGAATTACAAAAAAAAAAAATCATGCTGACTCATGCTGTGTTTAAATCATCCCAAACAAGGTATCGCTGGGACTCATTTTATCTCTGACAGAGGGAGAGAGCTTTCAGTGCTCTGATTCCCTGCAATATTTAAAGCTCCAGCTCCAGTGAGCCTGAGTGCAGAGATGGGGTTCTCTGTTGGCATTATGGACATGCAAATAGGCCTTAATGTGTCCACGAGGTCCTCTAAAGGCAAATACCTCCACTCGCACTCGTAGAAATGAGTTTCCCTCTGGTGTCGTCTGCACAGAGCTCCGCTCAGTTTGAACACGGTGCGTGACAGCACTAAAGTTAATGTCTGTTCACTTAGAATTGGGTTACATTTAATGTGCATTAATGACTGTGATACATCTGCATTTAAAGTGAAGCAGTTCGTTTAAGATATGCCTTTTTTTGGTGTGCAGCTATCACATGAAGATTAATAAAACCCAGAGCTGAACGTGTCGTTTTTATGGAATAATTACTTTCTCACTCTTACATTCACAAACTCCGTATGGTCTATGATGGGCTTTTTTTTTTAATCTCCTCTGTGACATCTACTTTCTCCCCCCCGACAAAAATAAATGAGCTATTGAAAATACATCAGGCCGTAAAACAGTAAGTAAAACTGATAGGGTGAGGAAGAGTAGCAGACAGAGAAGTGGGAAGAAAAACATCAAGATGCGACAGTTATAGTCCCTGTTACATTTGATAGCGGTTCGCTATCTTGCCCTGTCAAAAGCATAAAAGGCAAATCAATATTGTCATTCACAACTTCAGATTAAACCCTCCGTGCTTTAGCTGCTTCCATGTTCTGTTTTTGGTCCATTCAATCTGTCGTAACAGTGACAAACGCATCTGAATCGATTGTTGGTGAGATCAGCGAATTAACAAGTGGAATGTTCTTTTTTTCCCCCCCTTCTCTCCTCTTTGTTTTCCCCCCAGAATGAGCAAGGAGCGAAGCAATGGAGCGAAACACATAAAACGACAGCAGTCATCAACAAACACAATAAAACCCTGATCTAGAAACTACTTTCCAAGGCAAAGCATTGGACTATTGCTGTGCAAATGTTTTTGCAATTTAGAGTCAGTTGCCACAAACCACTAAAAGCCCTTAAATAGGAGTGTGCAGTTAAGGTTTTCAACAGAAAAAGCAGTTCCAGTGCTTTATGTGGGGCCAGACACTGGAATGCCTGAGAAAAATGTGCAAGGTAAAAAAAAACAAAAAAAACACAAACACAAGTATTAAAAATATCCGCCTCTATTCATTCTGGACATTTGCATGTACGGACAAATGTGGTTTTAATGGACCATCGCTGTTGCTCACAGCCTCAGCAGGGATGTAAACAAAAGTCAGCAGTGTCTCTCTCTGCCACATGGACATTCCCATGTGTTTCCCCTGACTCATGAGGCCCGCAGACTTCACCGGGTTCTTAGCTTAAACCCAGATCAGTGCAGACACAAAGACGTGCAAAACGTGGAGGGACAAACTTGGCAGAGTCTTGACAGGTTAGCTGGGGTTGCCAGTGTGATTAAGCAGGCACTTTAAGGCTTTCAGCCACGGAGCTAACTTGATGACAGGGGATGGAGGAGAATGGCTTGCTACATCGCCGCTGTCTGAAACAGCACCGCGGTAGATTAAAGCCAGGCTTTAGCGCGTGAATATGTCATTGAATGGACTCAAAAGGGGTGGATGTGGGTTTTTCTTGGGTGTAACAGATGCAGGTCGGGGTCACGGGTTCACATTCTGACTGGATCAGCGTCGTCGCACGCTCAAGTGCTGCGGTAATGCCCCGCTCCCACCTGCCTTAGTCAGGTCGTAAGGAAAGAAAGGCAGAGAGGGGAAGAATCCTCCCCCTCCTGAACCTGACACAAATCCTCCTTCTCAGCGCTGACTCTGTGTCTCCAAACCCTGTCTGCTTCTGCACGTATTAGAGAAGAATAGAAGTATTAAGCCGCCGCATAGAAACCGATAACTGTCGCTTCAGAGGATCATTCCTGTTCCTTTCATGCTGAAGTCCTCTGACTTTTTGACCCAAGGAGGGTCAGACAAACCAGGTAAGAGGGGACTGCAGGCAGGGACTCTTAAACGGTAGCAAAATGCACGTACAATCCTACAAAACGACGAGAAGTAAAAGGTGCAAAGTGGGCCTCATTTCAGTTGAAGCATCTCCTATCAATTGTTGAGTTTTTTCCAAAAAAAGATGCAGCAGAGCCACTGAATTTGAAAGATGTGTGAAAAAACACAAAGCATGTGGTTCTCAGGTAAAAAGAACAAAACAACGGAAATACGTAAATAGGAACTGTTATGAAAGAGTATTTTAGAGGAAGTGTGCATTTGCATACATAGGACATTGTAAGCACATGTTAGTGTCTGTATGCAGTATGTCAGGAAACACAATCATTTTATGCTATAAGTGAGTATTTTTGAGTGTGTGCACCTCAATGGGACACATTGTAAGCTGTTAATTTCTCCACTTCCAATAAGAGGAGCAGAGGTCACACATCAAAGCGGTCAATAATGATTGCATGAGAAAAGGGCTCAGTCTGAAGAACTTGCCCAAGCTTGCTCTGCTGGATTTAGACTCTTAGCAGGCTATAAATGAAAGGATGTGGATTTTACAGCCTGGACACAAACACATATGCAGTTAAGCGCTTGGATGCATAAGTCAGCGCGCGTTAACATATCGTCACAAGTGTGAGCCGGGCTGCGCACACAATATTTTTAGTATGTTTTTCAAATAGAATAGAGTCTCAGTCTACTTCGCGTTGCCGCAGTGGACAAATGTTCACATGTGATGTTGCAAAGCTGAATTATTTTGTATTTCATTTTGTATGCAAAGACTGTGAGAGTGCTGCCCCATGCAACCATCCCTGACCTTGTTGCCACTCCGGAGGGAAGTGTTTTCATTTTTACAGCTGTGATTTTTGGCTAGAATCACAATTCCTGTCGACTGAACACTTTGAGACATCTCGGTGTCTCACATCTCCTGACTCACATGCCGGGTGCTTTTTATCAGTAGCTAATTTGAACTGTTCTAACAATATTAATTCCCTTTATTAGTCCTTCAAAAATCTAAATAAAGCAGCTGTCTTCAATGAAAAATACTGAAAAAAAGAAAAGAAAATACCAGTTTCCATGACCCACTTCACCCACTGTGCCATATGACTTACATACAGTATACTTATATATACTATATATATATATATTTAATATATTTCTATACAATAACACATTTAAGTGTTAAATATGCATCACATTGGCAGACAGACCTGTGAAAAAACAATAAAATAAATAAAAAACTGCAATTATATATTACCCGGACATGGTTTGGGGCTTTTTTTGACAGATTATTTTACTCACTTTTGTACACTTCCATGCTGAGAGGATTACCATCTTTCAACGTGATAATGCCCCCAAAATGGGAATGATTTGATGAGTAGTTTGAAAAAAAGAAAAATTATATGTGGTTGAACACCAGTAAGAGAATATGTGATAATTGGGCAGCACTCTCCATCACCAGTGTGATAGCACCAAATTAAGGACACTGTAATCTCAGAGTAATGTGAGGCATTCTTGATATCAACGTTGTCGAATGCTGTCTGTCATCCATATGTTTTTTTAATATTTGCAGATTAATTTCACCCAAAGAACAAAGGCAAAGATGAGACAAGCTTTTTTATACACACTCAAATGCATGTACACACAGCCAACACCCCAACATTAAACACGCATGCTCCAATAATGGTACAAGATGCTGTTGACACAGGAAATTATCCAGATTAACGTCCTTGCGCACACACACACCAAATATGCACGTTCCCAACAAGGTGTGTCCACCCTTGCAGTGATGTTAAAGTAGGCAGGTATTTACACCCCTGGTTTACTTATCAGATTTCAGAAGCTCCCTGAGGCCGTGTAACACAAAAAGATAGATAAGCATCCAGGCATGACCTCAAACACATACATTCTCAACACACAGACTTAGACTGCAGATAGATGACAACCAGAGCATGACGTCAGGTATCATCCCCGAGTGCTGACAAGCTGTAAATCAAAATGAGGCACAACTCCAATGCGTTTTGTGGTTTTCAAATAATTGTAACCAAACAGAAACCGAAGTATCTATAACAGACTACTTGGAAATCACCTGCATTGAGGTTGTATTTTTGTCATGAGCACACACTGCATTGATCACACGGTGCACATTGATAAGCCTGGCAGTAAGTTCGTCAAAATCAGATAGGCCGAAGTATCCCTGGATGTATGACTTTTACACAGTTGTGTAGTTTAGTGGGAAAGTATATGTAAATCCCATTAATTTAGCGGTGTGCATTGGAGTTGCCCAAGCTGTTTGTAGCTGCTTGGTGAGCCCTGCCTCACCTTGCTGATAGCATCTGATTTCACATCAGCTCTGCCTCCAGGCCCTGAGGCCACACCACCTTTTATTTAACTCTAATCATTTTAAGGGATCTTCTCCTTACCACCATCACTAAAAGGTAGCTAAAGGAAGATTGGGGGAGAGAAAAACACAGTAAAAGAGAGATTTTAAAAAGAAAAAAAAAGCTTCAGAGAAAGCCCCAGATTCCTAATTCTGGCAACTCTGTTGTCTTGTTCCTTCTTTTTATGCTCTTTGTTTTGTTTTTTGTCTTTTTTTTTTCCTTTACCAAATCATGTTGAGAAACATTTCACATAGGGACAATAATGCTTATTTACAGGAGGTGAAAGGTCAAATAATGTAGGTGACAGCATGGACTTTGAAGTTTCGCAGTAGGTAGCTCTGCACCTCCCGCTCCTTCCTCATCCTCCCCGAGGCTCCGTGTCAGTATTTTTCTTACTTTCCCTGAACATACTGCACATTTCTCCCCCCCCAATGGCACCGTCTCCTTACAATTCCGCACATCCCATTTAAGTAAACTTCATGGAATTTAGTTTTGTCAGCACAAAAGACATGATGCATGACTGTTGCACTTTTATAAATATATCTCATTACATTTTGTGGACAACTCACTATTTCTCAGCATGGGAATACTTCTGCTTAGATGTTTTATATATAAAGCGTGATATGAATATACTCTGTGAGAGATATCTGTTCGCCTTAAAAATAGACACAGTGGGAATTTCTTTTAAGCTAAGGTTACACTACAAAATTTACAGCCTCATTTTCTCCTTTCACACCAATGTTGAAGATCCCGAACAAACAGATCAGTACTCTGAACAGAAAGTAGCCTAAAGTTGGCAAGAAAACCAGTACGGCTTTGAAGTTTCCAACATGCGATATCACTACAAACACAAGCTAGAAAAGCTGTGGGAGAAACAGATATTTTTCTCTTCAATAGCCGGGTGGGAAAAAAAACGTATCACCAGGAGCTACTTGAATCATAATGGAACAGTAATGATGATAAATAGATTTGTTAGCATGACACCTGAAACGGCTCGATAAAGACCAGACAGACAAGTTGGGTATTAAGTCAGGCAAAAACCATTGCAGATTAATTGTGTAATGTGAGCAAAGACTCTCCGGCTTTCACCCTAGGATATTCCAAAGGACTGTGTTCAAACTGGGCAGGGAATGCCCAAAGATTTCACGCCTCTGTCTGGTAATGTTCCCTTTCGCACAGCCCTTTTGAAAGTGGACCAAAGGAAAAAGGAAAAAAAAAACAACCAACGACTGGCCAGAACCAAACACCTAATTCCATCCCTTCAAAATCAAACAAAGGTGTACAAAACCAGATTTATGCAGTCCTGGGGTTTTTGTCTTTTATTTTGGTGTTCAAATGTGGTTGCTTTTAGACAAAAATCTGCTCAGTATGCCCAGCTGGTAGTGCAGGGCGCTATCCAGCATGTTGCTCTGTGTACATGGGACGAATGCCTGCACGACCGAAAAAGATGGCAAACAGCATGGTTAAGCAGACACCAGGAGAGGTAAGCCATGCCGGGTTCACATCTTCATTTCGTTGTTGCAGGGTGGTCGTTTTTCATTTCCAGCCGTAAGCTTACAGCACCAGAGTTCACTTTGTTCGGTCTACCGATGTGATGGGTGTGTGCAGTTTTCTAGGGTCGGCAAAGCATGGCAGCAACCAAACATAGTAATGGGTTCTTTTTTTCTAATTCTACACTGTTTCTTCACCCTGGATCATGACTTTGTCCTGGAATTGCCACATTGCCAAATAACAAACTGGCATCTGAAGTTATTGTGAGTTTCACATCCCTATGGAGCCTGACTGAGGAAAAACAGTGCTAAAAGATACAAACTTTTTGCATCAGTCTTTGTTTGACTCTTTAGCAAAATGTAAAAAGATAAATAAATCAGCTAAAAAAAACAGATAACTCTTTTTAAATCAAATTGAATAATTTTTGGTGCATTTTAATTACAAATGCTATTAAATCTTTTGAAAACTGCTTATTAAATTTGTTTTGTTTTCTTTTAAACTATCCATCAAAGAGACCTGAGTTGAGCACATATGTTCTTGAGCGATGCTTGACATCTGTGTACTTCTACTCATCCTAAAACTACAGGCTTGTCAAGGTGTGCTGTGATTAAAGCATACTCCACATCCTGTCAAAGATTTCTGTAAGTAAAAAACAACACTTCTCTTTGGGGGGGGTTACAACCCAAAAAAAGACGTTGATTGTTTAGTAAAAACACTCAGGAAGAATTTCTTTGCCTTAGGGCAGGAACAGACATCTGAGTGTGGAACCAGCAGCCAGTCCAAAGCATGCAAAAGCATGTAGTCTTGTCCATATTTTTTCACACATATTCTGTAAAAATTCTCATGAGCAGAATCAAAGATTATGTGTTTGCTATATATATATGATTATATGTTTGAATGTATGTATATTGAAATCTACACATTGCATTCTCAAAGTCTCACACTTCTCACAATACAGCTCTTGGATTCGTTTTTTTTATTTCAGCACTTCTACAGTGTCCCTAGAGTGCACCGCGCTGTGTCATCTGAAGAGCAGACATTTGTACCTGTTACTCCCTCACTCTCACAGGAAACTGTGAACCTGCCACTCCCAGCAGTTTCCACTATGGATGTAAGAGAAAATAAGCTGTGTGGAGAGAGCAGTGGATAGACAAGAGGAAGATGATAGACAGTGAGTGCAGACAGAGGGAGACAGAGAAAGGGGGAAGGAAGCATTAATGTCTCAAACTGGTGAGCAGGATTGAAACACGAGACATTGCGTTATAGTAAGGGGAAAGAATCTTTTAAAACAGAATAAATGTATCCGCTTATCTCTGAATGTGAGAGAGCATTTAGCATGATTTTAAAAGTTCACACCTTTTCCTGCAGATACATTTTGTAGGATGTGTGGAGTAGCAGCATTAAAGCTGGGTTATCCTTTTTCTTTGGCAATGCTAGGTTAAAGACTGGCTCAGTTGTAAAAGATTATGTGGGGAAAAATATTAGAAATGTCCCAAATATGCCTAACAGATATAAGAAAACTATACTATATATCCAATTGTTATTGTATGTATATCTAATATACAGTATTTAGCTATGTGTACATTTGTGATGAGTGATTTCATTTCACTGGCTGTCCTCACCGCTAACAGTTACACACATCTCACTGACAACAGTATATATAATCTTATTGCTAAGTGTCATGGACTAAGCAGTCAGGGACACAAACGCAAGTTATTTCGTTCAAAAACATTTTTTTGGTAAGACCCACAAGTGAAAAATGTGGCAAAATGAAAATCTAATCTGAAAAAGCAACAGAAACAGGGAAACCTGACAAAAACTAAATCAAACTGAAAAATCAGATCATTTATTCACTAAAACAAATAAATAACTTTAATATGCACACTAAATTTCCTGCAGGGACACATTAGGTGAATTCAAATACTGGTTTAGCATAACCATGGCTAACACAAGGGGGGTAAACAACATAGATGCATTCCAAAATTAACAGAAAAACACAACATAAATCTTAAACACCCCTATGGCAGTGCAGCTTTTGGTTCAGTCCAATTAGGGGAGGCAGGTATATTAACTTCCCAAGCCCTTGACCACACCTTTTGCTGCACCAGGAAGGAGAAGCCACACCCCAGGTAACTCTAAAAGAAAAGAGTTTGCAATATTAATGTGTGCACTCTGCATCAACATTGCAATATGAAACAAATGAACTACTTTTATAAAAGGTAAATGTGTGTGCGCGCATCTCTTTGTCACAGTAACTGAAAAAGTTGACTAAAGTGGAAATACACTGGTGGTGAGGTATGGGTATAACGATGTGTGGCTGGCCATTATACAGCTTATGAAAAACATGTCAATATTACATGTTAGTGTACTGTTATAGATAAATGAATGTCAGTAAACAGCATCAGTTTTAATTAAATACAAATATTCAATTTGCCTCAGAAATACAAAGACCAGATACTCTGTGCATAGCTAATACGAAGCATGTCCATGTCCCCATCTGCATCCATTTTAAGTATTTTGGACAGATTGTCGTTTATTATATTGATTTGCACAGTTGTTTGTTTGCGTTTCTGAATTTCCAGCTTTCATTACTTTTATTAGCTTTTTGACGTTTTTTTTTTAGTCACTGATGTGTGAGCATATGTCCCATTATTCTTTTCCCTTTCAAAACCCCCCACATACAACTTTTTATTTCAGCCTAATTATATAAAGTCTGAATCACAAAAGAAGGTTCACGTGACTGATAGCAACTTGCATATTCTAATTACTCCAAAGATTTATTTTTATTGTGTGAAATGGCTAAGTATTTTATCAGAAAATTTCATTTTAACCTTTGAAGGGGGGGGGGGGGGCGGGTTTCCAGATATTATAATTGACCCTCTGGGAATATTTTGGGAAGGTCCTTTTGTCATTGCCAGAGGCAGACATGTGTTGCCCCAGGCAGCTTTTATGATCACTTCTTAAGCTGAACACGCCTCAGGGGTCATAGAGCTGTACAGTTATAATTCATTTTAAAACTCAATTTCAGACCAACATGACCTGAACATTTCTTTTTTTTGTGGTTCTATTTTTTTTATTTTATTTTTTTATTCCAAAGATATTTTACATCTTTGGATGAATTATTCAATTTAGTCAATCTTAACATATAATAAGACACTCATGAAAAGTTTTAATGTTACACCAAATAGTGTGTTTTACCAAAAACCCCGTACTTAGTAGCATGCATATCTTTCTCAGTTCATATGATTCACACTGCCCTTGCATTGGACTCTGAGGTGCCCTTTTTCTCTTTTTTTTCTTCCTCTGTCTCTCAGTCTCTCTCTTTCAGTCCCTTTCTTTCTTTCTGTCTCTCTCTCTCTTTCCTCACGCTGTGCTCTCACTAATGGACAGATGGCATCCCATTGTTTACTGAGCCAAGGTACAATGCCTTATCGGCCATAGCAGCGGAAACTGGGGTAGCGTTTCTGCTTGACCCAGCTTAAATCTGCCACCAAAAAAAAAAGGAGGAGGGGAAGTTAGGCAGGAAGAATAGGAGAGAGGAAGGGTTACAAAAAAATGGACAGCCATCTGAGTCTCCTGCAAAAAGAAAATGAAAAAGTCTCCCGACTGCAATATGATTTCCTTTGCTCTTTATTCATCTCTTTGACCCCTGCTGTTTGGGTTTGTGTGTTTCGAGGGCCGAACCTTCAATCTCCCTCCCCTTTTCTTACCTCCCAGTGATCAAGAGAGCTGTGACTGCACCATCATATATATTCCCTTACGCACAAAGATTCAAAAGACACACACACACACACAAACACACTCAGGGCTCGGGGGCAAACTGTGATTTCTTGACAATGGGATGCAATCAACTCGGAGCCAATCAGTAATGAGGCTTAATCAGCTTATCTTTTAGGTCTTTTATAGGTCTTTTATTCCTGCTGCTACCAGACTGTACAACTCTGCACTTTAACAACTGCTGTGCAATTGTGTTATATTTATTGACCTGTATAATATGTGTACTGTGTGTGAGCCCTCAATGATTGTATATATTTTTAATCACCCAAATCTCTACGCTGTGTTTCTTTCTTTGTATATTTGCTTGCTTTTGATGTACTTTATGCACCTTTTCCTCCTTTTGTACCTTAACCGATATGTGACCAGTGAATTTCTCCACTGTGAGATCAATAAAGCTCTTATCTTATCTTATCTTATCTTATCTTATCTTATCGATTTTTAGAAGAGGGGTTCTGTGGCTACACTTTTTAGCTCCTTTACACTCCGTTCATTCAAGACCAGACTGATTGACCTGAGATGCACATTTCAATCCTCTGGGTCGAGGATAAAAGTTGATGTACCACTGAACTGGCTAAAGAAGTAGCAATGATGACAAACAGATGTGTGAGTGTGTGTATGTCTGTGTCTACATACATAAACCTGGATGCAGGTTATTCTACAGTAGATGCTTCCTATTGTACAGAACACTGATCAAACACAGAGCTTCCTTTATTCGGTTAAGTTGGATGAGTGAGGGTTAACGGCAGGAGGTTGACGGCAACATCCTTTTTTCTCAGTGATAGCTGTAAACTCACAGTGGTGTGTTCAGGGTTCATCAAAAAAGAATGATGTGAACTTAAATAGATAAACTGCAAAGTTGTAACGGTTCTTTTTTAAAGTATCCAATAACAGAAAGAAAAATCACGAGGTTGTAAAAGGCCATAATTTGAAAGTTCAATGATATGAGTTGAAAGCCTGAAAGGACCAGAGGGTTTCAGGTGTAAAACAAAAATTTTGTGAGCGCTACTTTTTTTTTTTTTACGGTGTCTCTTACACATTTTTGTGTTTCTGAATGATTCATCTTCATACTATGAACTTAGTTGTGTGCTATTGTAATGGGAAAAATCATGCTGCTCTTTTAAAAATCAACATTGTGAATTTCAAAACCACCAAAAAAGAAATACATTTAAAAAAAGAATTTTTTTCATATATATAAAGCTTCATCATTTGCTATTAATCATTGACATAGCCTAATGTGAATCCATTTTTACCTACCACAAAATCAGATTGATTCTCTATCTGTCCCATTGATGTCCCCCGAAAAAGACGGCTAACCATACTGGCCATGGAAAGCCCCTGTTTCAATCACTTAACCCCCAGCTCCTCCTCTTCTTTTAACCCCTGAGGGCCTAAGACCTGGGGAACTTTTAATTACCCACAGCCCCATCTCTCTTCTTCAGTTGCCACTGAATGGTCAACAGGCTTTTTTGCTACTTACCGAGGCATCAGAGCCTGCATAATAATGGAAAACAATGTCAGCGTGTGGGGAGGAGTGTCTAGAGAGGTCTAGGCTGAGAAGGAAGAGAGAGAGAGACAGAAAAAGAGAGATAGGGGTATCATTAGATAAGCCTGTCGGTTAATTAGCCCTGCGTCAGGAGGAGGGGACCCCCCTCCTGATGCCAAGAATGGCCATCAGGCGTTATCCGTGATCGCCTATTTTTTATGGTCCTTTACAGACTCCACTGACGAGGTTGTTAGGCAGTGTGGAGGGCATATGGTGCCAAGATAGAAACATGCTGTTGTCTGTCAGTTGTACATTGACAGAGAGGAAAAGAGTTGTTGTTTTTTTTTTTCTTTTTACAAGGTTTCAAAGGCAGGTCTAGAAATGTTGGGTTCCAGCTGTTTGTTAGCCACAGACTTTAAAAGAAGATCCCCCAGAGTGAAGGAGGCGTTGGGATGATTCATCAGGCTGTTTGTGTGAATTGACAGCTAGTGACACAGGCTATGCCTGGATTCTCAATGTTTACATCAGGAGCAGAGTTTTCCACAAGAAAAAAGTGCCAGATATTGTGCTGGGGAGATGTTGGATGCATCACCAGGTTTCGGATAATTTATATATTAAGGAGCTAAATTCCCTGCTATTGTACTGGAGCTATATTTTTTGGAAATGTACTGACAACCTGATCCAAATCAGACTTTTGTTAGATATAGTTACTACAGAAAGCATATTTTTGTGATTAATCATAGAAAAAAAAATATTTACCCTGCTGACAAAAAGTAAGTAAGAAAAAGTAAGAAAAAAAACATAATTTTGTTTGTATTTTGGTTTCTGTAACCTCCAGTTCTCCCTTCTGCCTTATGCCCTCATTCCAGCCCTTCATCCATTCATCTGTCCATCAAACCCCCAAATTCTTTTTTTTTTTCGCCTCACCTCTTCATCCCTCCTCTCTTTCACTCCCCCATCTCTCTCTTGGAGTAGCGTCTGAGCAGGCTGAGCCCCGGGGCGAGAGAAGCAGCACCCAGATCTGTTCTATGTCGTATGACTAGTTATTTTTATCTCCAGTCACTTTCTAAGCCCAAACAGCTCCATCTTCGTCTCTCTCTCCCTCATCTCTCTCCCTCTATCTCTACCTCCATCTTATTTAGTTCTCTTTTTGTATTTATCTAAAATTTGCCTCTCATTTTTGGCAAGAGTCCTAGTTTACTCACTATACTGTATTTCTTCTTTTAAGCAGCGTAAGATTAGATGAGTGGGCACTGCTTGCATGCATACAACTCTGTCTGTGTGTGTTTGTGTGTGTGTGTGTGCTTGTGTGTTGCAAAATGATTCAGCCTTCCTTTTTGCCATTGATGTTGACAAGCACAAACACAAACCTGCTCTGTCTGCTAGTAAGGGAGAAAACGTTCCTGAAAATCACAAAGAAGAAAAAAAAAACACCTCAGGTGATGACTATTGCTCAATGATATAAATATATTTACATTGCAGCTTTATCTAAACAAAGAAGAGTGTGGAAAACCCAGGACTTGTATGCTGTAGCCACACGCTGTGAACAGAACCAGAAACACCTTGGAGACTTGTCCAGGAGAGTTGCGGGTGTGTTAGTTCGAACTAAATATCTTGTAAGGAAACAACACACATACGCACACGCACACAAGTTCTACTCTTTAGGAGGAAGCCCATTGTGCGGAGAAGGAGATCGATGGAGGGGTCAGGCCATGTCAGAGGAGGTAAAGCAGAAACAAGTGGAAGATTGTTTTCCGCAAGTCTCTCTCTCCTCCGCTGTCTGGAGATCCTGCTGGTCAGTGCTTTGCACCAGGTTATAACCTTTCAGTTCAGGGAGAAGGCACTGTTCACTTCCTACAAGTACTTTCTGTGCAGATGCTCTGTAACTTAAAGGCACACTACACACCAGTCGACTACAATGATATATGTAGTCTCATCCATGATGGTCAAATAAAAAGATTTGTTAGGGCAGTTTTATTAGATCCATGATTTTTCTACAGGATTTTAGTGGATACATACAGTATATCGTAAATCAAACTGGTTTTATATTTGTGGGGGAAAAAACTAAAAGACGGTCAGGCATTTCGAAACAATCATTTTGACACAAACTGTCATTTTGAAGACCACAATTCCAAACAGTTATTGAAATTCAGCCAGGCACAGTTCACTATTTTGTTCAATGCTGCATTCTTGGTCCCTTAAAGATAAACACAGAAAACAGCACTTTTCAAAGAAATTAGTTGTAAATCGGTCTCATCAATGGATTGACGGGAAAATAAGTATTCTCGGAAAACCCTCTGTGCAGGATAGATTTTTAAATTGTTGCATCTTATTTCAACTGCCATCAAATCTTCCAGGGCAGCTTGCTTAGAGTAACAAAACTGGAATGAAAACCCCCATGAAAACTAAATGGCGATATTTACTTTTAATCTTAGCCTAGTCTAGGCCCAGTATAGGCCAAAATATAATATAAATGTAATTAAGAATATTACAGTAACATGCAGGATATCACTGGATATTAAACTCAAAGGCCAGTGGCATGTTGTCTTTATCACAACTGTTAATTTCTTGTCATCTTGAGCTGCTTCTAACCGTAATCTGTTATTTTCGGATGCTGGCCCCTAACTGATCACTGTGGGAAAGGAACATGTGGTTCTCCACACAAGTCCTCCAGTCTCAATCACAATGGTCTGCTTTGTCAACCTCACCTCCCTCCTGCCATGTCTTGGGCGATACATAGGGTTGGCATTGTGCTTAATAAAGTTACAGTGGCCCTAAGACGCCTGACTTCCCTGGGTTGCAAAAGCCAGCACATTGATGTATAACAAGCTGGGACAAAAGGCCTCAAACTGCCGTTTGGCCCCTTTTGGGCCAAGTGTGGCTTGGCACTAGAGAGAAGAATGGAGCTACCTAGTGAGGTCACATAGAGCCATGAAATGCAATTATCTTTTGAGAAACCTAAAAGCATGGCAAATTTCTGATGTATTTAAGATAAAGGAGATTCTGTCTGGAGGGCAGATCATTGACATAGCTAATGAGTTAGCCCGAGCTGGCACCAAACCAAGCTAATGATTCACTACAGCTTTCTTATGATGCTTCAGCCCTTGTGTGACCCATTAAGTGTTTTTTATGGCTGATGGTCGAGTGTGCAAGTAAGTTTTTTAAAACAAAAAAACAAAAGGTTGATGTTGGTACAAATGCTATGTATTATTAGCCTAAGCAATCGCTGCATCGACCAGAGAGTCACATGACTCGATAAGTCATGAAAGCAACTCCTAGTAATGAAAACCCTTCCGATTCCAAAAACCCAACTAATGTCCTAATTAATTATTTCTGCTCTGCAAATGCCCACAACATGAAATAAACCACAGCATAGCGTCGAAGCTAAGCCAGGATAACATGGCCCATTGTTGTCGTCTCATACTAATGATGTCGCGGGTATTTCTACCAATCTCCTGTTAGGACCTCATTTTTAATAGAAGAAAACCAAAACTGAGCCATGGCTAGGAGAAACCGCGTAGGGCTGAGTAGGTACTAATGGAAAAATCCCCATTAGTGTCCCAGATGGCGCGGTTTTAAACATGGAATTTCATTTATCTTGAACCCTCATCATCTCTTCAAAAGGGTCACTGTCATTTTGATATCTTGCAATCTGATTTTTTTTTCATTTGCAACTGTTGTCTTATTATACACAAAGATTCCAGTTTATATCACCTTTTGTTCCTTCTTTTTTTTTTTTTTTGCGACTCAAAGAGCCATTTTGCTCATGTCACAGCAAGCACATGGCCAGCTCTTGACTGATGGCATGCTCTTATTCCCCGGAGCTGCCACGTCCCCTGGTAGTCACATTCCCCACACCACAAAGCTCCCCGAGGGTGTCACCACCAGTTTGTGTATTGTGTGCAAGAGAGAGTTGTTTTAATATGTGTGCGGGTGCAGGCACTATATCTGTCCTGCGCAGGTAGCTTACTGTGACAGCTCAGTCCACAGGTAATAGTCATGTGGCTGAAAAGACAGCCCTCTTGGGGAAATCACAGCCCACAAGACTCCAAGCGACAGAGTGAGAGGCTCAGAGGTAGGTGGAGAGGTCAAACGGTGAGGGGTTTCAGACCTGAGGTTAATGTTGCCTTCTCTTCCCAACCACGACCATTCTTCTGCGTTCCAATGCTCTGCCCTCAGATATTTGAGCACGTATTTGCAAGTCTGCAAATACAGTAATCAAAGGATCACAAAAACCTAACATGAGAAGATTTACATGAAATATTTGTGACAAAAAAAACGCGGATCTGTGCATTATGGTATCTTCTCAAGTAGCTGCAAAGGAAATAATTAAAGCTAGAGCCAGGTAGTTCACTCTAATCTTACTTTGACCTAAAACCTCCGTGGAAATTGAGATTACAGCATATGTATTTCACTTTGAAGTGAGCAATCAGGAAATATGAGGGCTGACAACACACAAGCACCGAGGTTTGACAAGTTATATATTGGATCTGTGGCTGAAATAGCCCTCCGGACACTGAGAGTGGTTATCTCCATGCTGAGCGGCATGTTTGATATGTGGGATTTTGGTACACGTTGATGCACATTGTTTGTCTGTCATTCTCAGATGTCACATGGTCTTCTTCCTCGCCCAGGTCATGAACATACAGTGTTGGCGTCAGGTCTTTCATGACCTCGTATTTATTCAACATGCTGTTTATTTGCATTAGCTATATTACATTAGCTGCATTGATGGGGGTGTTGCTTTAGACCGAAAATGTCTAAATTTTGGTCTCTGAAGATCTACATAAAAAACAATAGCGCCGTCTTCAAGGATGCTATTAATGTTTTCTGCGGGTTTAAAAAGGAGAACGTCTTTTTAAAAACTTTAGTGACATACAACTAGAAGTTATATTTTGATATGAAACACAAACCCAAAAGTGATAGGCATTTGATCATAATTTTCTTTCTGGAGACGGCTCATTGGATGTTGTAAAAGATTAATAGTATTTGCATTTGTTACGAGCAAGATTATATGTAAAGGGATTCATGGGTTTCACCATCTGCTTTGCTTTTTGGGGGTAAAAAAACATCTTGACATTCACATAGATATTACTTTTACACGAACCTACAAAGGAAACTCATACATGTACATAGCAACAGGACCAGCTTTCCCCATCTGGACAGCACTGTGCCCAACAAAAACCTGGCTTCGACCTGGCTTTGCAAAGTCCCGAGATGCTTATCTGATAGGATCTGATGTCCAGCTATGAAAGCAAGGCCAGTCCCCTAAGACCCCACTTAGAAGACCACACGGTCCGAAGGATCTGTTGATCGTGAGCCCATTCCAGACAATCCAGGACATTGCAAATGTTCTTTACAGATGCCCTGACTTGCCAGAGCTCTGTCGGGGAAGACTTGAATCCTCTCTAAGTACGACACAGATGAGATGGAGAACAATGGATTATGCACTTAAGAGTCGCTGCTTGGCTCTTGGACGTATATGACTAAACATTGCGGGTTTCTCACGGAGGAGAATTTTATCTAGACTAATGTAAATGTGTGACTGTATATTGGACTGATATTTTATATATTTGCAAATTCAAATGTTTTTCTCTGCATGGCAACTGTATTTCAAAGTCGATTTGTAAAAATTGAACCGAGTCATTTCAAAGCATAACGGCTGCGTAACATCACAGCAGGTGGTTCGTGGTTCTTAAAGCAGTAACTCGCCTCTGTTTGAACATGCCTTGGCATGCTCTGACAGTAAATGTACCTTCAGAAATAGATTGAGCTGAGTTTGCATGCGTGCTCCTTAAAACTTTACTTGATGTTCAAAGTTGAGGGGGGCGGGATCTTTCGTGTTGTCTGTTTCTAGAGCTAACCGCGCAGTATGAGTCAGAGAGTTTTCGTTGATCATTGAAATTCTCAGACTCACGTGTCACGAGATAGAAAGACCACCCCTATCTTGTCCTGCAATGCAAACAAACCCCATTAAGAAAACTCTCCAGCAGGGCAACAGAAACAACATTCTCCTCCTCTTGAATATTCTTGTCAGGGCCGCCCTTTATCATCCTCTTCAGATTTTATGAAGGGAGGCCTATCTTTGGAATATCATTTGACATCATGTACACATTCCTCTTAGCAGATGCTCCCTTGTGATATGCTGTGTGTGTTTCCCCCCTTTCAATGGGTCTCAATGGGCTGCTTTCTTCTTCTGCAGCTTCCCCCCTGCACCCACACACAAACATATAGACCATGTCAGCCACAAAGTCCATTCAGCTGATGTAGACTGTTGGCTAAGGGGGGAAAGCCACCACATGATAGTGGGTCCGGCTCCCTCACAGAAAAACCACCTTTTCTCTCTGAGGGGGGAAACAGACAATGCTTTGTGGGCCATATAGAGGGCGTCTACCCCTTCTATTAAAGGCACTGACGCCCAGCTGCTTAAGCACGTCAACCAAACTATGGTCCATTGTTCCGTGCATGCCTGCTTTAGTCACAATCCTTCCTCG
This sequence comes from Menidia menidia, assembly GCA_907169785.1. Taxonomy (NCBI): domain Eukaryota; kingdom Metazoa; phylum Chordata; class Actinopteri; order Atheriniformes; family Atherinopsidae; genus Menidia; species Menidia menidia. Next base: position 8,056,792 of record CAJRST010006668.1, read on the forward strand.
ATAGGCCCCTAGTGATGATCAATGGCCAGCCCCTGCTGGAGTGGCCGACGGTCTGCGGCACCCCACAGGTCTCAATACTGGGCCCACTCTTTCTGTGACTGATCGCCTGTCACTCTCCACCCTCTCCACACCCCTGGCCTGTAAGAGGCACTCGTCTTGTCCTCCTCAATTAAACCGGCACAGCAGGTCACGGACTGTGACTGGTGTCTGGCTTTTTTTCGGACCTCATAGAAACAGCAAGCGGTATGGTACAGTATGGTTTTTATTGGCTTGGAGTCTGTAGGAGATGGATGTTCTGGGCCTTATGTTCTCTCATTTTACAGCAGCCTTTAAAAAGCTAATGTCTGTCATCTTATCTGTTTGGTGCAATTAAATTCTTCCACTAGTGAGTGAGGAGGCCTCAGCGAACACGTCCATCAGAAGAAGAGCTGTGCATAAGGGACATGCTCAGTTAGACTGCATGGTCATAAAGGTTATATTAATGGTTTATGTACCCCTCTGCAGCACTGTTAATGGCACATGGCATTTACTGGGTGCTGCAGAAGAAGGCCATTCAATCCACTGTATGGTTTATCTATCATGTCAAGCGCTCAATAAAAAGACCTCAGTAATATCAAAGGAAATTCAACACAAAGACTCTCCCCCCTGGGCAAGATTTAAACCTTCTCTTGTATTCTACATAACAAAATGAATAGTTTATATTTTCAAAATCCGTCTGCAATTAATCAAATTTAATTCCTCTCTTTAATTCCTCTACATACACGCGGATTCAGAGGCAGACGCACACAGGGTGCATGTGTGCGCACGCGAGGCAACAATGCCATCCGCACTCGGTGAAACAAACCCCATTAAAAGAATTTCAGGGGTAGTTTGGAATCCGGCTCAATGAAACGGCTCCCGCTCGAGCCAGCGACCGATTTCATGAGCCTGTTTGATGGTTCGGGGTCCCTTTATCTATGGTGATGTCATCAAAATGAGGCACCACACCAGAGTGGCACCTCACTGGCTTTACAGTTAAGCAAACCCTCACGATGTTGGTTGATGCAAAAGAAGCACGATGATAATGATAATGATGATGGAGGTAATCGTGAAGTAATTACTGTGCATGGTGGATTCCATGCAGTGTGAATGAGTAAAACATCCAAGCATGAGCGACTCAAAAAGGGAATGAGGAAGGAGCGTTGATGGGGGGGAAGGAATGTGTGTGTGTGCTGAGGGGGTGGGGGGGGTCTGCATCCCTAAATGTGTCGCTTGATTGAAGTGCGTAAGGTTCTGAGCTAATTACATCCAGAACCGCAGCGTAGGAACAGATGCCACACTTGTGCATCAATAAATGCTTATAAGTAACTTATTTAGGGCTGCCTGCCATGCAAGGAAATGGCATGACTTAAAGCACAAGTGCCTGGGGGCCCGTTCCTCAGCTCTTTGTCTTGTCATCCTGCATCTTTTATATCTATTCACTTCTTCAAAACAACACAGGCAGACAGCAGGGCAGGAAAAAGAAAAAAAGCCAAGGAAGAGGGGGGAAAAAAAGTAGAAAAGATACAAATATTCACACTTTGCAGACAGTATTACGTTTGCCGTTTGAGTTGTCTGCCATCAAAGAAACGCTGTCTCCTCTTAGATTTGTGAGTCATAAAGGAGTGGTGAGAGCGCCCTTTCCTGTTTGATGAAATGCAGCTGTTCTTTAAAGTTTTAAGATAAATATGTTTTGACTGGAGCATAGAGAGAGATATTAGCTTGACAAGTTGCCGTTGTGTTTTATTAAGCTTTTTATTTTCCTTACATGATGAATGTGCGTTGCCACAAATTAGAAAGTATCGCCCCGCGATGGGATCGCGTCTGCTTGCACGCAAGCTGAAATGCTGATTTGGCAGAACAGGACATGCCATCATTTTCATTGGCTTGGATGAGTGACAGATTCAAACAGTCAGTTTACTAAGCGGATGATTCCGCCGCGGAGCACAAATAACAATATTAAATCACACACAGACCTGAACTCTCTCCCGTTAATAACCATTTGATGTTTTCATTTTGAGTCAATTAGTTCCCACATTAGTTTTGAACTGTCTGAAGCTCACAACCGCATTTGAGTCACGAGAGAAGTACGAAGCACAACCTGCCTCTGCATTTAGAGTTTTTCAGTATTCGTCGGGTCACCAGTTTCTGCATCTGCTCACTTGTCCACGAAGATTTCCAGTTGACATTTTATGCAAATGCGGCAGGAAGACACTGAGTGAAGGCATGCCATTCTCCTCATGCTCCAGTGACTTTTCGTGGGATTTATTGGCACTCAGGCTTGCAAGTTCATGTGCATGTTCAGCAGCACGCCAGCCATTCCTGGCGATGGCAAAGCCATCTAAGGCCACAAATCTGGAAATCAAACGTAGTAACACGAAAGGCTCCTAAACAGTTGCAGACACAAAAGGAAAGAGCACTTTTTTTTTTTTTATGCGAAGTAAGAAACTGAAAATACCTGGACATTCTGAATGATAGCACAGTGCAAAAAAACAAAAACAAGAAAATTATAAATCCAGTGCTTGAACAAAAATGCTAATGAAAACAGAAGAGCAATGATTTTCCCCTCGACTATTCTGTTGTTGAATGCAAGAATCTGTTTTGCAATTGATGACGGTACGCTTGGAATAATTAGACAGGTTTGCATTTTTCATGAGACTAATTCATGGTTTTCTACTGTACAATTTGTTCCCTCACACTGCATATATTGTGGGTCATTAACATATTTGAAATATGTATGATCTTTAAGGAATATGCCATATGTTACCGGTGAGCTTTGCGAGTAACACACGGTTTAACCATGTGAAAGCAGAATGCAAATTTTTAAATATTTAGTATAATCAGCTTAGAAGTAAGTTAGCATCGGAACGCTTGCTTAGACTTTTCTGTTTGTGCTCATCGGAGGAAAAATGTATTCCTAAACAATATTCACTGACAGAATCCTGCTCACACACGCATGCACACATGCACACATGCGTTATAAATAATCAAACTTCTGCTATGAGCATTGGTCACCTAATCGAGAAGTTGACTGACCTCTATTGGGTCTAAAATATATGGAAGTTTTTGCAGTTTGAATATCAATTTGAGTTTGTATGCAATTTACGTTCAACCCCATATTTACATAGGTGTTTATGGATATTTTCTGACAGATAGTAATTTCATCAGCACATCCATTTATGAGTTTGTCTGCCTTGTGTACGAAGTGACCCAAGAAAAGCGTGAGATGATTTCTGGGAAGGCGGTGCAAAACCAATCGTGATAGCTTTTCCATGACATCAGTCAGCTGGTATGAACAGCTTAACCGCACCGTGCTGCTTTCCTCTTGCCTCCATGCCACCCAAATGAGAAGAGTATGGCAAAAGAGGCTGTACATGTTGTTGTTTTATAGAGTTCCGAGTGGCCTGCTGCCAGAACCTCTGCTCTGCTCCACAGTCACCCTTAAATTGGCTGGTTGTCCCGGGATAGGGACGCACTGTTGTGTTTCTCTTTAGTCTGACACAGCACTGAATTGTATCTAGTTGCATGTTCTAAATGAAAGTTCAACCCCAGCAGAAAGTAATATACGCGTCACGATTCATTCCGAAGTAACGTCCTCTCAGGAACACCTTTTGAGTTGATCTGGGGAAACGATAAAGCCCCTGTAAAACATTCGATCTGTCACATATTCAGACTTCAAGCATTGTTTGTATTAGCACCAGAGGAAGTCTTTAAATCTAAGTACAGTACGTGACAAATAGGGAAGACAAAATCCTTAATCCAAAGTGTCTGATTTCACCTCCGGGGCAGGAGGTGAGCTGCTTTTGTAGTGAGGTACCATATTTTCATGCCTTAGAGAAAAATTACCTCTCACTCTTTTTCTGACTTGTTCGGGCAGAAAGGTACATTCATGCCATATATACCTCATAGACCCACCTCTTCTGCACCACAGCTGCAAACAGCACCCCCAATCGTTTTGATCTAATTTCCTCTTCTTTTTTTTCTTCTTCCTTTACCTTTCCTGCTGAAATTGATTTCTGCTTGTTTGGTTTGGCAGTAATAAGATCAACAGTGGGATCATGTTTCAATGGCATACTACCTTGAACCCCAGGCAAATGATTTGTCCAAACTTAATAATGGAAATACTTAGGATGTATTGGGAGATGTAAACAGTAGTTGTAATAAAAAAGTGCCGCAAGGTAAGCGCTCCTTTAAGTTGCAAAGCCTTTCCACTTATGTTGGCCGTACACACCCCGGGCTCTCCCCAAACACCATGAATAAAATGTATCCCCATTTAGCCCGGCGAAAAGTCACCCAATAAAAGCTATTTAACTGGAGAGCAGTCTGGAGTGTGGCGTGTTTAGCCCACTGCAAAGTTTGACCACTGGTGACAAAGACGTCAGTAGAACAGGAAACAACTAACCCTTCACAGACAATCAGTTTAAGACACAGTTCAGGTGGCAAACGTATACAACTGCAGACACTGGTGGAGTTCCACTTTGCAGTATCATAATGCTACAACAGTATCCGCCTCTCACACAGACAAGTATGCAAGGGAATCCTGTTTGTCTGCAATATTGGCAACATCTGCTTAGGTTTTGTCATTTCAAAGACACAAAGAAGTCTGTTTTCTGGAACCGGATGGATGCTTTAAAGGTAGTTTTACTGCCTGTCCTCACTGGGCAGTTGTTTTCAAGTAATATGAGTAAGAGCAGGGCACGCTCCATTTTATGACTTATTGCAATTTGTACGGGATTTTAGGCTTAAGAAATGGCTCGATTATAGAGGAAAGTTCAAGAAGAAGTTCATTTCGGTTTATAATCAACTTCCAGATTTGTGTATTGTGGATTTGTCAGTTTGCGATTCAGCCCTTTCAAGAGTTTTGTTTACAAGCCGTCACGTCACACCTTGTATGCATTGGCCCACGGACATTCCACAAAGTGAATTAGATTAGTTTCACTCCATGCAGGATGGCAAGCTCATTCCCTATCATCTGCCACAGCCTGAAAATGTATCCATTCAGGAAACGCTTAGCATCCTACCTCTCCTCTCCCACAGATTTATCCCAAATAAATAGATAACCCTGACAAAAACTCTTTTGTTTGAAGGTAAATGACGAGGTAATGGACACTGAGAGTCCTCCAACTTCTGTAAAAAAATGTGTTTTTAAATCTTCCATTTCCCTTTTAGTTTTTTGAACTCCTCAAACATAACTAGGTGCCAAACATTTACTCCGAACGAAACTCGGATCTTCTCCCTAAATTAAAGACGACACTCTCGAATATGTATTGCAAGAAGAGATGTGGCTGAAATGAGTTCAAGACCCCAAAACATTTCTCCAGCTGCACTCTGCGGAGCTCTTGACCCAAAATACAGATTCACGGTGTGTTTAGTTCTGTATTGTACCCTGTGTTGTCTGCCGCATGAAGTCCTTGTGACCAGGCCACAGAATCAAGATAGTTTACGGCTGACGAACCAAAATTGTCCCAATACTGAGAAGTACATATTCAAGCATGGGCAGGCAGAAAACAAGCCCATTAGACCCAACATATCTGTGAACATATTTGAAATAGGGGCATAAAGAAAAAGTAAACAGATTTTTTCTTCTGTTTTGGGTTGTTTTTTTTTCCATCAACAATCCAAAATACTAAGTGAAGTTGTTTTTCCAATGGAGATATTATCACAAAGGTTGTTCTTTTTCCTACGGTGTCCCTCCACAAACAAAGACTGCATTGAACCGGCAGCCAAAAGACTTTCCTCTCTGTGAAAAAGTAAACATGTTAAACAAATTCTGTCCAAATTCAATTTGTTAGGATGATGCCCTTATTTCTCGTTTCATGCCCCGAGTAAACGGTTGAATTTGACGTAAGTGATGACACGAGCAAAAAAAAAAAGTAGAGCAGTTGAAGACATTGGGCTGCTTTGTTGATGGCATAACAAGTGTGCTAATGATTGTGAGCCTGACATATTTATAGTTAAATCAATTTGTACTGTCGCAATTGAGGCAATGTCAAGCCTTTCATGGCCTTTGTTGCGATTTCTTTTTTTTTCTTTTTTTTTTTGGCTGCGTTAATTATTTGGCGCTTTTACTGGCAGAGCACGAGCAACTGAAAAATGGCTGGTCTCAACATGGCGAAAGTTCATCAATTAACAGCAAAGGGGGGGCCAGTGTTTCTTCTCAGGGGTTACATTTTCTGGAGCTTGGTCTAATATAAATCCAAACAGGAAAAAAGGGGTATAAACCATGCGATTCCAAGCTGTCATCTACTTAAGACGTTTAATTTTTTTAACCCTTCACCAGAGGTAGAAACTGAGACGCGGAAAGTTGGTTGGAAATAAACAGCGGGACATGTGTCTGTGTGGGGGCGGACTCGTAAAACACCTGTTTGCAGTATGGGGCCTGAAAGCAGAAGTTGTTAATAGCCAGCCATAAATCGCTCACTCCATTGTTCTGTCACCAACTCGCAGGCCTGCATTTCTCAGTGGGATTCTTGAGGTAAAACTTGGTCGAAAGTACAACCAGTGCCGACCCCTCCCTCCCCATCCCCGCTGCCCCTTTCGCTACTCCTGCATTAAACACTTTTAGGCATCAATCACCGAGGACTCTGTGTGAACCTGGGACGCTGGAAAACTAACTTCTGTGCTGTGACCCAACACAAACAGGCAAACCACCATTTTAGTTTCCACCCACTTTGCTATTCATTTGGTTCCCTCTTAAAAGAAAAATCTACATAGAAGCAGTTGATAAATTAGGCTTTAAGATTGCTGTCTTCTCTTGTGGCACCCAATCGCACTGGCCTGTGAATTAGTCTCAGAACATTTTTAACAGACGCTTTTTGGTGGCTTGTTGATAGTGTGATTAATGCGCGTAGAAAAACACGGGAATTTATCAGAATTTAGCTGCTGTTGACCTTTTGTTAGGGTTTGGGAGAGCCGGCACAGTGGGTTCTTTTAATCAGTCTTTTGACAACAAACACAGTGTGTGTTTTGGGCCACAGAGGGCTCTAAAGGTGTGTTTGAATGCGTGTAAAGCCTCAATTTATGTCCGTGGATGTGTCACCTGGAAAGCCTGTGAACCCTCCACCCCCTTTGATTTTTTTTTTTTTTTGTCTTTAGATAGACCTGTGGACGTCTCGGTCGGCTCATTGTGAAACAGTCAGTAAAGACAAGTCTGGACGGGATAGAAGGTAGACCTCTGGCCTTCTGGCAGCCGTCCCTCAATGTCTGGGCAGACTATAGTCGGTTCACTGTAACAAGGAGGAACAGAGGGAGCACCTGAGATCAGATCTGCTGATCACTTGCCTGCAGTAAGGGGTCATCTCGGCACTCATTTATTCTACCTTTGAAAGAGTCATACCTCTATTGTGAGGGAGGAACATCAATAGGTACAGAGGGGTGGGGGGGTAGAGACAGAAAAGACAGGTCCACCGTTTCTGATTTGAACACATTCCTGTTAAGTTGGAAACCACACACGCATGCATGCGTGTGTGTGTGATCGTGACTACCTTTGTGAAACGGGATGATTTCCCTCTCGCCTGGCCGCGGACGATTTGGTTAAAAAAAATCCGGAGCGTTGGAGGCCGGGGTTTTAAATAGGCTGACAGAAATCGGAAAAGATAAGAGCCCGCACCGGCTTTTTTCTACATTCCCCGTCCAGTTAATGTTGGGAGGCTTTAATAAAAAGCCACCATGTGCCAATTGAGCGCCTACAATTAACAGATTAGAGTGATAAAGAGGTTGCATGGCTGCGAGGCACAGGGCCGCCTCCCTGGACCCTCAGGGCTCCACGACGGGCAGGAACAGGAGGAGGAGGAGGAGGAGGGAGGCTGAACCACTGATGAAGGGCCCAGATAATCTCTTCCTCCCTCCTTCTTTCTCCCTCTCTCTCTCTCTCTTTCTCTCTCTCCCCCTCCTCCCCTCGCCCTTTCCTCTCACTTCACCTCCCCTCTTCCCAGCCACCCCACCCCAATCCCTCGCACTCCGTGCCCTGGAGCACCCTTTGCAAATACCTGCTCAATATTCCAGTTGGGGGGTTCGGCAGCAGCGGTGGTGGTGGTGGTGTTGGGGGTGGGGGGGGGGCATGTGGTGTGTCTGCAGAGGGGAGATACAACGCACAAAAAAGCCGCTTGAAACAAAAAGCGGAACATCTGCTAAAGCGATTGCGGGGTAAATATGTTTGACAATTATTGTTTACAGTGACAGTGGTAACAGTTTCAACACCAAAATCAAAACCCCGCCATTTCTCCATTTGGAGTGAAACAGATGGGCCCGGAGCGATCCATTAGCAACCTGTCAAAGGCTTCATTCTCAACTTACTTTCATGTCTTTGCAGTGTGACTGAGACTCTGTTTGGGTATAATGATTATTATCTATTTACCCATCATTAATCTGATACTGCTGCTCGTTGGCTGTCTGATTTTCGTCTCGCTCGTTCTTTAGTTTTTCTAGGGTTTGCTGCTCGACTCCGCGCCCGTTCCCTCCTTCGCACATATTATAGTCGTATTGACGGAGATCCCACTCCGCTGTAGGTTGCAACTTGAAAGAAGCCAACAGAGATAAAGATTTTTTCACAGGTTGTTGTTTTTTGTTTTTCTTTGCTTCAACAGACAGCATTTTCGGGGGGCATTTCTGATTCGTGCGAGTGAGATTATTCAACAATACAAATTATTAAAGAGTTGCTAGCCTGCATTATTCACGCTACCTTCAGCTGTTGGGAGCGAGGATTTTGGATACAGTCGACGTGACGATCCTAATGAAATCAATCGGGGGCCGTCTTCAAACGAGAGCGGGATAAAATCGGATTCAAACGAGACTGCGCCAGTGAGCGTGACGAAAGCCGAAAGTACAACCTTGCCCTTGTTTGTCCCAGTTGGTCTGGCTGTTGATGCACATCAACAAAGGCTAAAGAAAGGCCTACCGCTAACCGGGTCGCCCTTCTCCAACAGCACAGCGCCGCTCTAAATATGCCCAATCAAATAATGTGTTTGGAATAATTAACCCCAGAGCCCCCCGTCGGTTCTAATTGGCACCTATTAGAGGGCTGTATGATTTTCTTGATAAACACTAAGGAGAGAGAGTTACACCGGCAGTAGTGGTGGGCGGAGGTCTGATTGGTAAGCAAAGTGTGGGAGCGATGCATACCGGGGGTAACCAACATTTAATTATCAATGAGGTTTTCGCAACACTTTAGAGAGGCCCCGGGCGTCGTTTCCTTCAGTAGTAGTAATGGGCTCTTTTTAATGGAACTTGTGTTAAACACGGCGCTGCCACTGCAAAGCTTTGGCGTTCAGCCCCGGCCCTTAGTTGTGGCTGCTTTAATTTAGGTGACTACAGAGAGAAGACGGAGCACATTTGGGGTTGCGCACTTTGAAAAGCGTGCATCAGGGCAATTGAGGGAGATAAAGAGGGTGCCCATTGTGAATTCTTTTTTCTTTTTTTTTTACACGTTTTGCCTCTTCTTTTTGGCACATGATTCATTTATCCAGGCTGCATCAAACTGCGATCTTTGTGTGCCACTTGCATGTTTGTATGGAGGAAAATCAAGTAGCACAAATTATCATTTAACTGCTTCCACGTTTTAAACTTTTAAGCCACAGAGCTGGAGCCATGCTGCCTTAAATGACTTGTGGCTGGATGTCATTCTAAAGTCAAACTCCACCAGTTGTCACCACAGTTATTAATGTGGTTTCCCGTTAAGACCAGTGAGGATTTTATGTGATCTGTCACTTGACTTCTTCCAGTAGTCTTCTCTTGGATCCGTATTTGGCCCACTCGTTTTACCCCACAGTGTCAAAATTTGTTTTCCCCTTCCTTTTCGACTGTGTGGTCTATAAATATTTTTGGCAGGTCATGAACTAATTGTCACGAGGGGCTCAACATGTTGCCAGACTTCTTGTCTGGAACAGCCAGTCAGGCTTCTGCTGAACTGACACTCGCAAAAAGGGTCAAAACACACAGGAATCACATGGAAGTGTGGTTCCTGCGACATGGGATCGTTACACAAAGACTTCAGATTATTTCAGAGTGCTGAGTTCAAATCATTTTAAGATTAGCACCGTTGCCTTTTCTTGGCACTTCCCTGGGCCTTCTATGTTTGTCTTATTTCTCATTACATTTCCTGTGTCTAAATCACTAAATGATTTTTTTAAAAGACAATGATTCAGCCAATCAGCTCAACAGCCATTTTCTCATTTCTTTTCTTTTTTATTCATAATTATTCCATAAGAATGAATAGAAGCAGTGAAAAATATCTTCAAAAAAGGAAGAAGCGCAAATCAGTCTTTAAACCCTTTTTTTGTCAAAAACAAAGATGACCGAAAGAGCACAAATTCATCAAACTTTAATGCTGTATTTTAAGGTAAAAGCCAAGGTCGTGATGGCGCTTCGGTAATGATTATTGTGAGGAAGCTTTGGCTTTTCATCTTGGGCCTGAGGCCTGAGCCTCCTCTCCCACTACCACTTTCACTGGGACCAGCACCGGGGCAAAGGGGCTGGAGGCAAAGCCAAAGTCCGAGTCTGACCCAGTTTTCTGGGGTGGGGTGGGGGGGGTTCCAGATAGCAGGCGGCTGCGAGTCTCAGGGTAACCTTCCGTCAACACCAGCTCCTGTAATCCGGCCTAGCATGTGCCAATCAAGCCGACCACGATGACAAGTTCGTGATGACATGGCCATCGTCCGCCCTCCTCTCTTTGCTGCCTGGACATTTCAAAAGCAAGAAAACATCCCAGTGATTATGGCATTTCAGTGTCAAGTGGCATGTTGAGTTTGGCCAAAACCTGGAGATTGACAATAGGGAGACGAGATGTTTGTGAGCTTCGCGAAGTTTGTTGGATAAGGTTGAGGTTTTTGGCACACAAGTGTTCATTGGTATTAGATAAAAAACTTGTTTGTGGAATCAAACTATCAGATCACATTTAAATCCCAGGAGCTTCCAATAACCAGAAAATGAAACAAATTCCCCAGCTTGACTGCTGTGTTGCACAAAAATGAAGCACACAGGTCAGGTGAAGATTTGCCCATGTTTGGGTGCAGGCAGAAAATTGAATTGTTCCTACAAATTTACCAAATCTAACATGTTTTTCTTTTTCTACTTTCTTTCTCTTCTTTTCTTTCTTTTTTGGACACTGACATATGAGTACAATGGCGGTGGGAAACAGAGATACTCTGTGAGAAAGAGGGGGGAGAGAGCAACACATCTGACAATCCACTGGCATGAAAGTGGGCCCCTCAAGCTAACAAATTCAGAGAGAAAATTACAGTTTTGTGCGTTTGTGTCAATATGCATGTCAAAAGGTAATTGGGAAATTGTACTGCGATGTCAAGTCCTGTTGGCAGTGTTTAGCCTGTGGTAAGATCAAAACCATTTCTTCACAGGCTCCAAGAGGCCAAAGCGAGCTCCTCTAACTCCCTCAACCATGCAGGACTCTGCTTTAAGCTAATATCATGGCTGTTTATCATACAGTTATTACATTATTATCAGCTGTGCGCAGGATCCGCTGCCAACGACAGAGAACTTAATTGTACCTCCAACCTGTCATGTACAATTCTTCTCCAGGTACGTTTCGGAGGTGGCGAAATCACTTGGCATCAAAAAACGATGAATAAAACGAAGCTAGATAAAGAGCAAAAATGAATCTCACCCTCTTCTGGGTAATCGAGTGCCTGCTTTGTCTTATTTGTGATTAAATTAGAAGGTGGGCAAAACGATTCCCTGGATTTCCCAGTTATTCGAATAAGTCACTCATTAGATGTTATGTCGTTTTAGGACACAGTAAAAAGGAAAATTACGGAAAAGTAACACCGTCTTTTCAGGATGACTTCAAAAAGTGCAGATAGCCATGTGGAGTAATGAATCTTTAAAACATTTGATGTGTAGAATGCATTAATGGAATTCAATGGCAAGGCTGATTTGTTTCCCCCCAAGATGCTGTTAAACTTTACCAAAAGTTTCATTAGTACTGGATTTATTGGAAACTTGGTTTTAACAACTAAGGAAATACCTTTTTACAGGGATGTGTGCAGTTCCACCCTAAAGAGTCAAACTGTGTGACTCAGAACTGGAATTGGGATGACTGAATACAATTTAGGCCAAAAAGGTGTTGCTCAACCTTAAAAATGCATAGTATCAGTATCACTGATATTGTACATTTTCATTCGTTTAACTGTTTGTCTTATTAATTTTTATCTAAATTAGAGTAAGAATTTGTAAAAACAAATAACAGTTTAAATGAATGATGTTTATGATGCCATTAGTTGAGACTAAAAGGTCACAATGCCCGTGATCCTGATCAAAATGATACTCATGAAGTTTCTATTATGATTTGAAAACTTACACACTTTCTCATCAGTGCAGCTTTTAAAGGTAGATTTATCTTTTGCACTTTTTATCAAGTCCTAATAATTGCCTAAAAAATAACTTTAACACCAACGCTTGTATACGTTCTAAAAAGTTTGTCTTTTGAACTGTTTCTAAGAGGTCTATTAAAAATGAGGAAACAATAGTCTGTGGACACGTTTACTTCTCTTTTGACAGCATCACCTCATATGGAAAAAAGATTTCTTGCGTCATTACCCTATCCAGCTTGGCCTTTGGTAAATAAGCCATTTTAGATTACAGTATATTTTCAGGGGTTGCCAAATTTTCAGTGAAATAAGTCAAGAAAATGTACGATTTTTAAAACAAAACAAAGAAAAACAAAATAAATGGAAGAGTCCGTTTTAATTTAATACTTTAATTATTTTCTTCGTTTTTATTTCTAAAGTTCAAAAATCTGCAGAATGTACCGGGAAATTCAGACAAATTTTGGGGAAATTGAGCAGCTTCAACCATAACTTCCGTCTTATCAGAATATTTTTCATAGTCTTAATAGTATCGTTTAACTTTTTGTATAGATGTATCATTATTATCATTATTGCTGCTATTGTTGACGCCGTTGTTTGCGCGTTGGTTTGCAGAAAATATAATAATGCGCAGGAGGAAAGTGGAGAAAATAGGCAGAAAAAAAAGTAGAGAAGGGGCAGAAGGAGGGATGCAGAAAAAGAGGGATAGAAATAGAGGCGGGGGGTGTATACCAATCGTTAAAGGGCCAAGCCAGCGAGTTGATTAGGTTCGGGAGAGAGAGAAGCTGCTGCGGCTTTCTTTTTGCGCACAGAGTCTAAGTCCTTTATCATAGGGAGGCACTGGCGTGGCCTCGAGCTATTGCTGGCCTGCAGCAAAGTACCAGAGAGGAGGAAAAAAGACAGAGGGGGAAAAAGAAAGAGAGGGGGGGGGTGTCTATCATCAAACTTCATAATAACGCTTGGGGTTTGCCACAGCTGCGCGGTGACCCTTTTATTTAGCTGTGATGGAGCAGATAGCTCGCTATGAAATAGTGTGAAATTATCATGTCTATTAATTCAGTCAGACATCCACGGCTCACTGTCGCCCCCCCACCTCCTCCCCCCACCCCACCTCTCTCTTCCTCTGTCTTATTCCATCTTTTATCCACGGGAATATGTGATTTCTTCCCAAATACACTTTTTTTTCCTATCCTTTTTTTTTTTTAACTATGGAGATATTTAATCTTTGATTCGCAGGAAATACATTGGGTGTATGTGTGGAATATAAAAGTCGATTCTCTTATGTGGACTTATCATTATTGTTATTATTATTGTAATCATCATTATTATTGTTATTATTACTATTATTATTGTTGTTGTTATTATTATTATTTTGGTTGTTCTTCTTCTTGATGTTGCTGCTTTTCATGTTGAAAGTTTTCGATTCTTTAACGTCGCTGACTGAACTTTTACGTCACCTGTTTGTCTTCTTTTGCTCGTCTGTGTTTTTATGCTTGTATTTGTTGGTTTTCCTGACCATATATATATTGCAGTAATTCTTTCTCCTGATGAGACTTGCCTAAAGCTCTGGTTGAAAGGCCAAAGGGTGTTTTGGGGGTTTTTTCTCCACACACAGACAAAAAAATTGGTCGTTTTTCCAAATAAAAAAAGGATAATCAATTGTCCTGCAAAGTAACCAAAAGTTCTGCTGATGTCATTTGAATAGACAAATAAGTTATGATATCACACATTGAAAAATTAATAAAGGTGATGGCCTTCCTGGACAGCACCTTTTAAAAAGCTGAAGATCAGTGCCTGAGATTTTCCAGGTTCTGGTTTGATACAGAATATATTTTTAAAAAACATATCTAAAGTAATAATTAGATAATTGTAAAGTCTGGGGTTGATGCGGAGACGCAGACAGAGAGAGGCAGAGTTGATTGAAATGGCGTGTGCCTGGCTGACGGGAGCCAGTGAGGGACAAAGCCCCTGCGAAGCCACGGCCACTCGAGCAATTATTCCTCCACGCTGCATTTGGATTAGCGCAATGGAAAGAAGCATATGTTTGGCCCGGGGCGACGCTCCCCCCTGGCTGACTGCAGAGGATGCAGGGAGAGACACCGAGAGAAAGACAGACAGCGAGAGAGAGGGAGAGAGAGAGAGAAAGAGAGAATGACTGAAACTAGAATACAAACTGCATTAACCGAGTGAGGAAACATTAACACAATTTTAATCCGCTCATTTTTCATATATGTTTGGGGGGGATACACGAACCCATTCTCCTCAGACCTCGGCGCTCGATGGGTGACCGGGGGATAACGGTTCATTCACAGCCACAGATTCTTCACAAAGCCTTGTCTGCCTGGCAAAGAAAGTGACCAACAAAAAAAAGGAAGTAACGCTAGAAAGGAATTTTGAATCAAATATGTATTAATAAGAGTTACAGGGCCTTTTCCCGTATCCAAGCCGGGAAACGGCTTTTACGCACAGCCATGGCGCAGTCGAATTATTGAGTTTTAATGCCTATCAGGTCTCTCTTTTGTTTATTCAAAGTCACTTAATGTTTTCTAATCGATTACCTAATGTCTCGAGTAATCAAGGGGCGATTTGGGGAAGTCGTTGACCTCTGATGGCTTCAGAGCCCTGGATTGCGGAGTGGGCAAAATGGGCCCACGGGGGGTCAGCGCCAGGCGAGAGAGTGGGGGCCAAGCCCCCCCCTCCCTCAAAATGATGGCTGATGTCAGAGTTGAGGACAATTAGCCATTTTGCGCTTCACTGCAAACTTTAAAGTCACGTAATTCGATTGCACGAACAGCCGTATCAAATGTCATTTAGAGGGAGCCCTGCGTCTTGTCCGAAGCCACTTCTGATTAAGCCGACAGTCTGAAACGCGCTCACGGTAACACGTGTGCTTACAAGTAGCCCTGTTTAACAGCTGGGCATTGGCTGAAACTCTATCGATAAAATGGCCATCTGTTTGCCATTTTCTCTGGACTTAGTCTCATCTCGGCGTTTCTGGAACGTCAACATATTTAGTCCACCGAAAGCCCCCTATCAAAACATATCCCATGGAATCCATGAGGAGAAACTTTCCAGCGCATGTGAAGACGCTAATCCCGAGCAAAAAAGTAGACCCCCTCCACCCCCCCTTTTTCCCCAAGTACAGCGCAGTAAAAGAAAAAAAAAAGGGAGAGGTGGGGGGGAAATAAAAATCACACCACAATCCCCCGTCAGACGCAGCACCCTCTGTTTAAATGTCAGGAAGACAGCTGGGCTTGAATCAAATTCCAGTCATACCGACATAACGTCTCTGTCAGTACAGTGAACAGATCCGGGCCTTATAGCCCGCTGCCCTAAATCCTCCAATGCAGGGGGAAGCAAACTTCCAAAGCGTTGCCTCCGAGCATCACAGCGCAGACTGTTGTGTAGAGATGCCGCTACGGGCTAATTAGGCCACGCAGACAGTACCCCCCCCCCCCCCCCCCCCCCCCATCACCGAGCAATGATCTCAGCAGTATCAACTAAAGACTTCCTGACCACAAAAAAATCCCCCCTTAGCGCGTAAAGTGGATGGGGACATACAGAATTTGCACGGGGCCCGGTGAAACGCGCCAGGCCCTGCTCGGTGCAGCTGCCGGTGGGTGAGAGGTGGTGATCAATGGAAGGCGAGGTGAGAGGGGAGAAATTGTGTGAGGCGTTTGGTGTCCGTTGGTTTCTCCGGCAAAACTCGCGCTCTTCAGATTTGGTTAAAAAAAAATCTTTGTTTTGGAGCGAGATTGCGCACTGGCTCAACTTTGTTCCGCCTTGGGTTTGTCTGCCACATCTCCCCAAAAGCTAGAGCCCTCTGGATCCCCAACATTGCTGTGCTGAACTGTGGGCAATGAATGTGGATGTACTTTTATATATTAAAAAAAAAAAAAAAAAGGAGCTGTCCTCCTTCGCTGGGCATCATCGTCTCCTCCTTAGAAAGACTGTCATCAGAGCAACCCGTGGTTTATTCTCACACATTCCCCTCAACGTTTGATAACAACAAGGCCCTCGCGCTTATTAATTACTATAAGAAAATCAGCTGTAATTGCTTTAGTTGAGACAAGCAGCAGTTATGGATTGAATTATCCAAATTCAGCTGGGTATTGCTGACTGGCTCTTCGCATTTTAGACCTCCTTCTTTTTTTTTTTGCAAATGACTTTGGCTGTGAGGCATGCGGGGAGCCAGTTCTACCTGCTTAAGATCAAATTAGGGTAAAATTACAATTTTTGCATTAAAAAGCAATGCAAATTGTACGCCGGTATCGGTATGAGCAAGCCCCTGGAAACAATGGGGATTTTGGGAGTTTCACACCCAATTCTATTAGACGCCGAGGCGCAATTACGCGTCTCGTCGTCTTACGTTAATAAAGCACGCAAATATCCGCCATTGTGCGTTCGTTTCACCCCTCAAAAACCTGTTTTCTTTCAAGCAAAACCCCGATAAATTTATTAAATAACATTAGCATTAATGACACACGCGAGGGGCTTCCTTTCCCCTCTAATACCAATGAATAGCTGTTTTAATACGATTGTTTTCCCCTTAAAGTGACTATTTATGCTACACCTCCCCACCACCCCCCCTCACCCCACCCCACCCCGATCCACCATGGAAGCAGCAGCCGGGTAGTCTCTCCCCCCCTTTTATGAGTGAGCTATTGTGCCCGAGGACAGGATCCCACACACAATCTGAGGACTGAGCCAACAAAAACAGGCCCTGACAGACAATGCCTCGCTTCACCTGCTCCAGCACTGTGCATCGCAATTATGCCAAGGACATGTACAGTTAGGCTTCGTTCACTCTCCCGCAAAAAAAAAAAAACACAACTGCCTCAGAATTAAACCGAGCACCGAAAATCATGCAGATAATAAATGTGGTCGCTCAGGAGATGGAAAAGAAAAAAAAGGAAGAAAAAAACAGGGGTGGTGGGGGGTTTGCCCGGTGCTATATCTCCCAGAGTTACTTTTTTTTTTTTTTTAAACTGCATGGTTACCAGACAGTGAAATAGGGAAAGCAAGAAACAATACCAAGATGCATATATATCACCAGACTGATTCATGCTCCAGACGAGATTGATTCCGAGCCATATAGGTGCCACACCATCAATACACAATCAAGCTCGCGCTCAGATGTTATGCAACGGCCTGCTTCTCTGCAGCTCTGCACGCAAAATAAAGCAAAGGCCAGAATCAGATTTGCCATCGCAGACAGCGAGAGATAGCCGCACTATCAGACTCAACGAGATGGAGGGGGGGGGAAAGAGACTGAATCCCCGGTTAGATGTGGAAATTCGTTATGAAAATGCTCTGATTATATCACGGGATACACACACAAGGAGCCAGCACACTGAGCGCTGATTGTGCACTGATTACACTAAAAGGCAAACAACATAACAAATATTTGATGCATGTCTTTGAATAAGGCTCCAGCAGCAGAATAAACGGGGTGGTGGGGGGGTGGGGGGGGGGTGAGAGCCAAATATAGCCCGCAACAACCAAACACTGCACACCAGGCCTGTATACATCTCAGAGGGTTTTAGCTGGAGGGGTGGCGCTGCACATTTCAAACGCGAACGTATCCATTGTTGTGAGCCATTTGGCCCTGCATAAGATCATGTGCTCTGAACTAGGGGAGTTTAAAAAGCACGATTTTTTTTTTATTATACTTGAGGGAAACAATGAGTTCAGCTGCTCATTGCAAGGAGAAATCGTCAGGGGAGACTTAAACTCAATTACTGTAGCCCTTCAGAATGTAATGTAAAAAAAAAACACACAAAAAAATAAAAACCACAAAATAAAAGCATCCTATTGTTTTTAAACGGCGAATATAAAAATTAAAAAATGTTAATAAAAATCGAGATGAAGCGTATCAAATATTTATTTTTTTCTGGGCAACAAAGGACTATAATACATTGACAGGCATAGGAACTATTGCCAGCACAGGTCTATACAATACAGCTAAAACCGCCTCCAATTTTTGGACATTATCGGACATAACAAGATATCAGGTGGTCCCAAAAATGTTTTTGAATGTCTTCAACCATTGAGAAAAAAAAAAGACAATATTCCATTTATTGCTTTTATGGTGCTTCAAAGAGAGAACAAGAGGTGAAACGTATTCTGATTGGCACAACACATAAAAGCTTGTATAAAAACGAAAATAGACACACTAAAAAAAAAAACGAGAGAAAAAAAATGTAAATCTCCTCGGGGTCTCACTTATGCTCTGTCTTATCTCAGATTTAAAATAATAACTGAATAGGATGATATATATAGAGAGAGAAATGGAAGTTTATTTCTATTAAATTTGTTCACTTGCTTCCGTGTCGCCTCGACATGCTACAAGAGGGCTGAATTGAAATATCCCAGAGAAATAAAATACCCCAAACTTCTGTTTTTCTAGAACCATAAAATCACATGAAGAACTAACCGAATATTCAAACCCACTAAAACAGGAGGCACCAGATAAATAAAAAAAAAGTTTCAACAGACGCACCATATTTACAATTCCCATTAAATTACACATAAATAAATATATACATACATGAACACTGATTCCCTTATATAACCGTGAATCGTGTTGAAAATTCAAAAAGTTCAAGTTGGTCGCTTGGAGAGAGAGTGTGTGTGTGTGTGCGCGCGCGTGTGTGTGAGAGAGAGAGTCTACAACTGAAGTCATGACATGGATATCTGTGGAATTTTCGCTTTGTTTTTCAAGTTTATTATTCACAATACTGATAAAGAATTCGTCTTCTTTTAGCTTCGGTTCTTGTCACAATCGTAAAATTGAGAGATAGAAGGGGGTCTGCTGGATTTCAGTCCTTTCGTTGCAGCTCATAAAAAAATAGGGTTGGTTTGGGGGGGTTTGAGGGGGGGGGGGGGGATGGGAGGGAGTACAGAAAAAGTCCTCTGGCTGAGGCGGCGCACCGTATCCTCGCCCTGGAGCTGCTCCTCTGCAGCGTTTTTCTCTTTTCTTGTTTCTTTTCTTTTCTTTTTTTTTTCCTCCGGAATATTTGCGTGGTTCAGGTGATGAAAGAAGATTCTTGCGTCCTTTTCCCCCACTTGAATCCAAAGTGGAATGTCAAAACAAAAACAAAAAAACAAAACAAAAAAAAAACACGGGAAATCGCGCAAGATCAGGAAGTGGCACGTTTAACTTTATCAATAATATTTATAAGGTATTTATAATATTTATATTGGATGAGTAGGGGCCCGGGACGAGGGGCGTGGGTCGGTGCAGGAGGAGGGCCCCGGGATTCGGCCCTCAGGTGTAGTATAGGTGGGAGGGAAAACATCACTTTCTGTGCTTCTCGTCTTTGTCTCCGCCTTTAGTGCCGTTATCTGAGTGACTGTTGGGGTTGTTGTTGAGGTACATTTTGTCCATGGCTTTGATAGCCTCGGTCAGATAGTTCTGCAGAGCCGTGACGGCCGCACACAGTGCTGGGGTCCCGAAACCGTGAGAGATTAGACTGAAGTGGGTCAAACAGCTTTGGATTCCCGGTTCGAGAATGGGCTGCGGCCGCGAGTTTCCCAGAGGCGAGCGGTCCTGGGACAGCAGGTCTGTAAACTCTTTGCAGACTTGCCTAAAAGCAAAAAAAAAAAAGCGGGGTGTTAATGACCGTGTTTAAATTCCCTGATAAAAAAGTTAAAAAATAAATAAGTCAAAAATCAGAGTGTGGACACGCTGGAGGAACGACCGGCCCCTGCGGTGGTCAACTCCGCGTTTTGCTCCAGGCCAGCGAAAAAGTGCCAATTCACTGAAGTCTCCCTGCTTCCATAATCAATTCACTTTATCCTTCCATAGAGATGACAACGTGTGCGTTAACTTTCCCTGATTTCAACAAAAAAAAAAAGCCAAAAGGCGCGCGTAACGAACGCGTCGTGGCGCAGAACAGGTGGAAGTGAACCTCTGCTCAGTGTCACGGTGATTCATTCTACGCTAAAAAGAAAAGAAAAGAAAAAGGAACTTATTTAAAAGCGAAAACGTAAAGGGGCGAAATATTTGTTGCACCATTTATGCGATTTTCAACTAATACTAGAAAAACGAAACCCAATAAGTGATAATAAAAAAAAATTAAAAGAAAAACATAAACTTATTTTCAGCTGATCTCATCTTAAATATTTTCTAAGGCGTGAACAAAAATGGCTCCATCATTAAAACGGTTTGGGCCCCCTCTCCATTCCGTGGTAACAACACTTTAAAAGCCTGTCATAGGCGGTTATGGCTGACAGCTGTTTGATTATAGCAGCCCATCATCAATATTAAATGCTGGCCCCTGCCTCTCTGCGCGCGCCTTGTGAGGAATCCCCGTGCTTTAGTTAATGCATAGTAAACAGCGATGGCAGCGCTGGATGGAAACCAGCTATGTGTCAGTGTCTCTGAAATGACACGGTAAACAAAACGCTGCTCTGCCAGCGGATAAGAGAAAAAAAAAGGCCCAGTGAACAGACCAGCAGCACTCTGGGCCTGTCCGACCGCGCTGTGCTGCTAATAAAAATGGATGCACCTGTTTAAATACGAAGAAAATGAGCCTCTGGATAAAATACGTATTAGGGAACAATGAGATTTTAAAATCATTGTTATTATTTTATTGTTATTACCCATTATTATTACTGTTAGGCTCGTCAATAACATATACATATATAGTTTAACATTGTGTATCTGATATTCTTAGAAGCCAGAGGGGGGAAAAAGCCAGTTAATAATTGTGTGGGGAGGGAAAAAAAAGGAAAGAAAAAAGGAATGTGTTTTTATTGAAGTTGTCTAAGCATGTGCAAAAACTGTCAATAAGCAAACGGGGCCCTGCTGGCACTGGGTGGGATGCATTCGGTGTGACACGGGTGAAATGTGAGAACAACACTTACTTCGTGGCCAATAGCATGTTTTTTCTTTGGACTTGCTCGTTTGGGTCGGAATGCTGACGGTTTACATATTCGGCTACTGCCTTGGCTGGAAACTCGGTCTCGCACACATAACCGAAGTCTCTGGCAAGATGCACCGCTTCGCCTGAGAGGGAAGAAAAATGAAAAACATGAAGTTTTTTTTCCTGGTACATAAAAAATACATATATTCTTATTAAATATGGTCACATCAGGAATACTAAAAAAGTCCACCCCTCCAGCCCCTGCTTGGACCATCACGTGATTAATCTGCCGTCTGTTTATGCCTTCAGACAGCAGGGTCATGGCACCTGTGCGTTCCCAACAACTCTGACGGTAATCCGGGACAATACAATTTTCACAATGATAATAATTATCATTTTATAATGCTCGGAAACTGACGATACGCGTTAAGTTTGTTTTTTTTTACTTCTTCCCTACCGTGAGAACGTTTCGGCATGGGGTAGAAAAACTAAGTGGATCTGAAATATAGACGGAGCGTCATGCTTAACACCATGTCATTGATTACCAATGCCTGCGCGTTATTGAAAGTCCAGCAAATCACAAAGGCATGGGGAGAAGCAATTTGAAAAAGGGCTGTGGCTAAATCTCACGTTCTGGGAGCTGCACTTCCCATTCGGTCCGAGTCTGGTCTGAGCTCGCCTCTCCTTGTTGGTTCCATTCCCCCCCCCACACCCCCCCACCCCTCCCAGCCTTTGGTTTTAATTTCCTGAAGCAGTTGAGCTTTTTACTGCGGGGCTTCCTGCCCATAAGCCCCTTTCTCCGGAAGAACGCATGCGCCAATTAGCATCAAAGCTCGGGTCCAGTAAACTATTTTCCATAAAATGGAGCGGATCATAAACAATGACAGCACAGAAAAAGACGGTGTCCCCTCTTCAAACAGCCAGGCTGCCTACACCCCCCCCCCACACACCCCACCCCCCCTCCCTCCTGTCACCCACCTCCCACGTGCCACCACCCTGGTATTACCCACGTTCAAACATTTCTCCGGGCTCATTACAATAGAGGAGCGGATTTCTCCCGAACACAATGCATATTTTGCGTTTGGGTCCAGTCCGCGGTAATGATTAACGGGGACCAATGAACCGTCGCGGGCTTTCACCTTTGGAAACCATGCTGCACACCAAATACCACTGCACTGAATAATCAGACTCAACTCCGGCGAGAGAAATGGAGTTATCCAGTCGCGTAAAAAAGGCATCTTTTTTTCCGCGCGCAATAATTGCCTAATTTATTCTTTAATAGGCCCAAAACGTATAGCTCCCAATAGGTCAGCGGCGGTGCCGTTCGAATGCAGCGCAAATCTGCACTGCAAACCAAAGCAAAAGGGGGGAAGCTATTAACGAAAGAATTAAGTCGCCATTAAAAAATCCGCCCCGGCGCCGCTATATCCAGGCTGTATTAATGTTTGAAACAATGCCGGGTTAATAAATCAATCGACTTCTCATCCGCGAGGTGAAACAGCTCAGCGGTGCCCAATAAACAAGCAGCACTCAATAATTAACTGGACTTCAACACAAATTAATCCAGTGTATAAACTAGGCCAGCCGTGGACCTGCAAGTGTGCTCCTGAAAGCGAAGGCCAACGCTCCAAAGCCACTAGAATTACCAGCGCCATTCTCTCTCTCTCTCTCTCTCTGTGGATGTGTGGGTCTCTCTGTCTCTGCCTTGCTCTCCACACACAGACACGCGCGCGAAAACACACACGCGCGCGCACGCACGCACACGCATCCTTCATGCTTTATTACTTGCGAGGCAAAGTCGGTCCACATTACACGGATGAGCGCATATGCTGATTTCCAACACAGAAAAAGAGAGTGGTGGTGGTGGTAAGGGGGGGGGGGTGGGGGGTGGAGAGAAAAGAAGGGAAAAATACAGTTTTTGCAAGTACCTGATGTATCGCGGGACCGGCAGGGGAGTGGGAACGTGATTTAAGGCTAAAGAGACTTACCTTCGACTAGTGACGTCAGCAAGGTGACGTTGGCTGCCTTGCGTCTGCCTGCAGGTAGATTCAAGCCGATTTTATCCAGCTTCTCCCGCAAGGATCTTCCTCCGTTCTTGGACTTGGCTCTGTGACAGCAAAACAAAAAAACAGAAATTTCATTGTGGTGTTGCTCGTGCGGACGGATTTGCGTGTGGGGGTGGAGGGAGGGCGAATCTATGAAGAGGCGCATTTAATTTGAAATGGACATGAAGATGCTGCTCTCCAAACTTGGCGGGAGTGGTTTGTGAGCATCGAAAATCAGAGGAGGGGGAGCGGAGGGGGGGGAGAGAAAAATGACGGCCTTTATGTGTTTGTACACTCTTGATAGTTTGGGCTAAAAGACACAAACAGATTTGACCCAATAAAGAGGTTCGTCTGCTCTTTGTTGTTTTTAATTTGGGAGTAGCTTTGCCCTCGTCCACATCTCTGACACGAACCATAAATAACACCAAAAAGGAGCCGCGGCCTTATCACCGGCAGACAAAAATACTGTACAAACTGAATAAATAAAGTCCTACTTAATAGGCAGCGCTATTACTGGCTGCGCGTCTGCTGCAGCACTTCAGTAGACAGTTCACTGGAGACCAATGTTTTCATGTGTAATGCCTTCACTGGGCCTATAGAGCTGGTGTTGAAACAGACTAGGCCCACATTAATTTGAGGGAGACTGAGAGAGGGAGCTCCAGTGCGCAAAAGGGAAGTTAATATGGAATTTAACAGAGCCCTCCTGCTTTAAATGCAGTAGCTAGGTGTCATGGTTGGTCGATTTTAATTATTCTTGGTACAGAGGAGGAGAGAGAGTGCAGAGAGAGAGAGAGAATGAGAGAGAAAGAGAGAGAGAGGCACACTGGCAGGGAGAGAAATGATTGGAGAAGAGGGGCAGCGTTTCGTGCGCAAGCGCACAAACACAGGTAAAGACATGGGCAAAGTAGAGAGTATATGTGTGTGTGTTTGTGTGTTATTTTTCTTTCTTTTTTTTGTTTTTTTGTTGGTCAAACTCACCTCCTCAGCACCCCGCCCAGCAGAGAGGCGTTCAGGCACTCGGGCGGCGACAGGCGTCTCTGCACCTCGGCCACCGTGACTTTGTATTTGGATGTGGAGCTGAGCAGGGACAGGCGGCCGGGCACCGAGCAGAACACCTCGTTGGGGTTGACCACCCCTCCGAAAAGACCGTCCTTATTTACGGGGATGGAGACGCTGTTGTTCTTGGATAAAGACACTGGACCTATAGCCAGAGGTTGGGGTAGAAGAGAGGGATAGTGAGATGGAGAGAAGGAGGGGAGGGGGAGTCAGGGATGAGGGAGGGAGAGGAAGAGAGAGAGAGAGACCGTGCTCAGTGAATTTCATGCAATGCAGAGCCTTAACTAAATGAGAAGGGGGGACTTAGGCCTAGTATTTAGAGTTTAGCATCACATGTGTGCACGTTTAGAAACAAGCATAAGGAGCACATGCAGGGCCATGATAATGGCAATAATAATAATAATAATAAGCATCGTTATTGTTGTTGTTATTCTCATCATAATGAATCATTTCCACGATCTTGAGGCGTCAATATTTCATGTGAACATATTTCGGGCAGACAGGGAGATCCAGCACCAGCTCACTGATAACCCCGCGCACTTTTGTCCCCCCCTCAGATCGCTGTTGAGCGAATTTGCATCCACTCCAACGGACAGATACGGAAAAGGTCTCCCATTTTTTGGACATATCCTCGGTATCTAGCAAAACACCGTTGTCCGTGTTTGATTTCACACCGAGGGGGAGGAGGTGTGTGTGTCTGTGTGCGTGTCAGGGGTGGGGGGGGGGGGGGGGGGGGGGGGGGGCCTTACACCGTTTTGGTGTGCAGTAACCGGAGACAAAGGGGGACTGTGCGTCTTTGGATAGATCACTTGTGACATTAATGGCTCAAGGGAGCCTAATAGAGACAATAGGAGTTAAACGAACTCTTGAGATTACTAATATAAGAAGCCAATTATCATGTTGATGTGCAGATAGACTCAAAAAAGGGAAAGAACGTGGAAAAAAGACAGGACGAAAAAATCATTCGGAGAGGGAAGAAAAGAAGCAACAAAAAAAAAAAAATTGCTGCACATCGTATCCAGCGAGATTTAATTTGACCTGACAAAACGCTTTTAAACCTGGCCGCGAAAAGGCCTCCTTATGTTGGATCATCAGCCACATAAATCACCGATTCCCTGACAGCAAATAAAAAACTATTCTGAAGCAGCACAATCCGTCGCGCCTCACCAAAGTACTCTAAATATGAAAATTACACCTCCATATATATATGTATTTAAGGGGGGAAAAAAAAGAAGAAGCGGTGATTTTCATTTTCCATGCTTGGTTTTGATTCCCCCTTTTTAAAACGACATTTTATCAGCCAGCACACACTCGGACTGTGCTCCATCCGGCCGTATAACTGTACCAACTTCCATTTTAGATTTGGCCATGCTGCGTGATTGCAGCTATTGGCTCCCGAGTGCCAGCTTTCGTCTGCAAGGCCCCTGTATCTTTGGCCATCGATAGCACGGGGCCTACAAAGCCCACCAGCTCCCACTCATCTCCCCCTCTGCGCCCAAACGCTGACAGTGAATTCCATCAGCGAGGAAAAAAAAAAAAGAAAAAAGAAAAGAAAAAAGGTGCAGGCAGTTTGATGCACTTTGGAAAAGCATGTAATGAAAAATAGGCTACTGCGTATTAGGATCAGTCAGGCATTACCGCATTGCATCGAGTTCTCCCTTGACCAGAATGTTGAGCGGGGCGTGCGCGTGGGGCTGTGTGTGCGTGCGTGCGTGTGACTGTGTGCGCACGCGCGCGCTTGAAGAAACATGCATGATATCTCAGAGGAAATTGCTTACCTTTTTTAATTACAGTCTGGTCGGGAATGTGAATTCCTTGATCCTCGACTGGCTATGACACAAAAAAAGAAAAAAAAAGAAACATATTTTAGCATTTTTAAAAAGAAACTATGTGTGCATCGAATACAAAAAAAATCAGTCTCACTCCCGTGGAGGTAAATGCAGCAGGATGCTGTGCACGAACAAAGCCATGGCACAATTAGCAGCCATTCTCTCGCCCAAAATGGAAGCTAATACCTGTTAAGGGGTTGTCCACGGGTGTTTTTGAGCGGGTTGCACGGATGGAAGCGTTGCAGAACAACACCAACTCAGACTTAAATAACGACGCTGCGTTGCCCCATAATCCTGACCTAATTTCGCCCTCAGTTTGGCTCTTTACGCACAAGGAAACTTCTAATCTAGATTGGATAGTAATTACGGCAGCGCAGCCTATTAAAGGCCTATGAACTAATTAGAGAATTATTGGTGTTTGTTTCCGATTAAAACCGGGAAAGAATAGTCTCAATAAGAGACGGGGGTTGGTGACAAATTTAGAACTTATTCATCGTGCGTCTTTAGGATCTGATCGCTCAAACTACAGCAGCAGAACAGACTCAATTCTCTCCTTAGTGCCATCGCAATGTATTATGATGTTATTGTTCACCAAGAATGGTGAGCCCTTGCTATTTTCCCCCCTTTCTTTTATTTCCAGAGAAATCCAATAAAGAGCTAAAGGCATCAAAGATCCGGCGCTGAAATACAGATGTACGCTTATTGTCTTTGTAATTTAGCACTTTCACTTACAGACTATTGCTCCGTTTACGAAGAATGTATATTAAAACGGGCAAATAATAGAATTACACGAGATCTGTTTGGTTACTATTTTTCCAGGAGTGAACCTGAAGCCAAATGGCTGGGATTTATCTTTAATTATCTTGACAAATCAGAAAAAATATTTCCATGCTATTTCTACAAAGCTGGAGACGTGTGTGTGTGTGTGTGTGTGGATGGGGATCTAATTTAAAATCTGGTAATAACTACCCGGGACCTTGTCAAACGCCTCACCCAACTATAGATTGCATCAAATAATATTTACTCTAAAAACAGTTTTTTACTTGTATACGAAACAAAATCATAACAATTTATAGAAGGAGTAATTATTGAGGTAAAGTCGATTAAACACATAGTAAACATTTGATCATAAATTAGAATGAAAAAGGCAGATAGTGCTACGTCTGGAAGTATTAACTAAGAAATTGGTGCCCGAACGCAGCAGGATTAATGACAGCATTCTCATTCATTTTCTTTTTCCTTTTTTCTCTCTCTTTATAGAGATATAAAAAAAAAACAACAATAATTATGCGAACGAGAGGAAATGCGCAAAAACAGGGTAAAAACCGCCAAGCTCACCTGGACATCTTCTAAAGAGTGAGGTATTCCATGGATAGGGATAGAGTCCGACAGTCCGGATTCGATGCCGTGGCCGGACGGTAGGAGCACCTCGCGGCGGTACTCCCGGCACAGCTGGTGGGGCAGGCCGCGGTGCTGGTGCAGCAGGCCGCTCTCCTGGCCCTGCCGCTGGCCCGGCCAGCCCGGGTGCTGGGACTGGGGCTGGGCGTGCAGGGAGTTGAGGGAGTACGGGTCGTTGACGTGCGAGTACGGGTCCTGAGACTGCGGGTAGATGGGCTGGTAGGGCGGGGGGAAGTACGGGGGCTGGAAGTCCGAGTTTGGCGTGTGGGAGAGCGGCGGCGCGCTCGTGTAGGGACTCTGGCCCACGCCGCCCAGCTGAGGTAGCCTGGCTGTCCCGTTGCTGGTGCCGTCGTGACGGTCCTGGACGGGGGGGGGGGGGGGGGGGGAAGGGGAAGAAACAAGACAAGGTTTGAGCCTCGGATACGCAACTAGGAACATGCTCAAACGTCCCGGTTCGGGTTTTTTGGCTACTGTGGATGCATGTATTAGGCTAGACCCTGCGTGGATGACAGGAATAAGACCAAAGAACTAAACCTGAATGGATTTCTAGGATGCCTTTCAATCAAATGAACAAAAGAGCATTTTTAAACAGAAAAACGCAACAAAATAATACAAAAAAAGCTCAATTTCGCCACCACAACCACGTGTCCACAAAGTTGATTTTATCTCCTAAACATCGTTAAACACGATCATAATTTGCCAAAAGTAAATTACAAAAGCAGATATCCAAATTCCAGAGGGATTAAATGTCCATAAATATGTAACCCCGCAAAGTTATTCTTTGATCGCGTTTGCACGGGTGCACAGCTGGTTTTAGGCACGCAGCCTTTTTTGCAAAATACAATTTAACGTGGTAGGGAAAGAAAAAAAAAAGAAAAGAAAGAAAAGAAAATCTGGAACGCAAACAAGCAGAGTGAAAGTATATCTGACATGGTCGAGGCTCCAAGAACTTACCATCGCGGAAAAACTGTGCACTAACATCTGTAAAGATTTTTTTGGGTGCCACTCAAGAGAGGAAAGGGAGGGGAAAAAAAGACCAAAATGATCAGTTCGGAAAAAAAACAAAACACTGTTTAGTGTTTTGAGTTGAGGGGGTGCGAGCAAAAAAGGGGGGAATTAACCAGCAAAAGAAAAAAGGAAGGAAAAAAAAACAGGCCCCCGAAAAAGACTCTTCTATCCTGCAGGATCACGATGGCCCCGGTGGTCAGATCTGTGCCTCGGCAGCGGGACGATAATCCATCAGAAATAAAAGGTAAGATCCGAGCTGCCCTTCATCTGGGTTCTAAAAGAAGTGGGGGGAAAAAAATTGTTGCAGATACGCGGGCGGTGCTGGTGGATTCGGGCTGAAAAGTTTCTCTCGGTAACCCCCTTCTCTCTCAACGCTTCTCCGGCTTCTATCACACTGCTACCGTCCCCTGGCTTGAGCTCATATTAGCAAAAAAAAGAGCCGCTTCTTCGTCTCCCTGTCGGACTCCCCTACTACAAGGCGTTCATGACTATTAATATCACGAGGAATACTTAATAAGAAGAAAAAGAATAGTCGCGAAATCTGGCGTGAAGCGGAGGACGCAACTCAAGGCAGGAGTCGACGCTTAAATGACGTCCATTGAAAGGAGGAATCGGTATATCTAATCAGAGATGGGGAGTGAGAGAGGACGAGAGAGAGAGAGAGTGTGGAGGGGAGGGGAGAAGGGAGAAAAAAAAAAGGGGGGACTCGCCCCCCGGGGGGGAAAGAGAGGGGGGGGGGGGGGGGGGGGGGGGGGGGGGGGGGGCGTTTGAAAACAGTCCCAGGGCCAAAAAGCGCTAAAGTGAAAGAAAGACTAGGAATGAAGGGGAGGTGGACCACAGACAGGAGAAGCCAGGGAAGGGAAATAATGTGCACCTCTGAACTGGGTGAAAATCCAACAGACGACGCCACGAGCTCTGCGACCGGCTCGCGCGCACCGCCTGTCCCTTTGTTTTCCGCCTCAGACTCCGACAGAGAGCTGTCCTCCATGGCTCGCTTTTTTTCCAAATTAATCCACCGATTCCTCCTCGACTCCGCGCCCCCCCCCAAAAAAAGCCACGCGGTAAACGTTAACTTTAAACCGGAAAGATGAGGGGAAAATAATAATAATAAAAGAATAAAAATGGAAGAAAAAAAATGTCTACACGGGGCTCGCTGGATTCCAGCGCTCCAACGAACTTTTACGCGCGACTTCTAAAGCTCCACTCCCTTCCTGCCAAAGCACGCGCTTAAAAAAAAAAATTAACACTGGGCCATCACCGGATTTCAAATGCAAATGATACGATACATTCAAGGTCTTTTTTTTTTTTTTTTGGTTTGTTTTGCTGCGATACTGGGAAATATTTGCGCTAAATACGCAAAGAATCAGCATAACAAAAAAACGAGGAGGCGCCCTTGTGTTTTTCTGTCTTCCAGCTCGGCCGCCGGTCCCTGTCCTCACAACAGACGCGGGTGAAAAAACACGTCCGACTGGCTCCTCCACTCCCCAAACAAGCTTTTGATTTTTTTTTTTTTTACTGCGAAACTTCATCTCTGTCCACAACACAACACATCCAGCCTAGCACACTCCACACGTACGTACACGCAGGCTGCTCACACACAAAAAAACTAAAAATAATTCAACGGCTTGGATTGAAAGGCTAATAAAAATAAAAAAGGTGCATGTGCGTAAAGCTGGGACGTGTCAGCGCTTCCACTGCTCCAAAAACGCTTATTCTAATTTAATGCATGGTAAGTCCATTTTTTAATTTGCCCAAGTGCCTTTTTTAAAAGTTATGTCACAAATTTTTTTAGATTTTTTTTTTTTTAAAGGGAAAATAAGTGCTGTTTTAATTGTATTCATTCAATTAAAAGTTAAATATATAAGAATTTAATACCAGCCGAAGCAACCAAAATCAACCAGAAATTTGTATTATTAGAATTATTATTTTCATCATTAATATTATTATTACGCATCAATGGAGATGTCAATATATTTTAAATGAATGAATGCCATTGGAGGAATCCTGCTCCTGTTTTAGTCCACGCGTCCAGCTGTCAGAATGTGGTCAAAATAATACACCGCATCCTCAAAAATAATTATCTTGCCATGCACTTTAAAAATAAAAAAAAAGTACAATAAAAAAAAATCAAATCAATGCAAAAAAAAAAAGCACCTTACCTCGCAGTCTTCATATTTAATGTTATCAGTTAATTTCCAAAGCATTTTCATGAGTTGTTGGGGCGGCTATTGAGTGTGGGTATCGCCTTATAGTCTTTAGTTTTCACGCAGTGAATTGTGCTCTCCGCTCAGGAGGAAAGGGGAAGGAAAAAAAAAACGACTTTTATTGAAGCTGTGGGCTGCTGTCTGTCTCGCGCTCTGAGGTCTCCCTCTAATGGTGGAAGTGGAGGGCTGGAGCAGCTCTGTAATAACACTGGCACAGGGCCTCATTAGCATATCAACAGCCGTTTTGATTTCCCCCCCCCCCCCCCCCCCCCCCCCCCCCCCCCAATCTGCTCACACAACAGCAGTGGACGGCGCACAGGTAAAAAACTTAAAGAAGCTACACATGTTTATTATCGCTACTGTTCAGTGAGGTGTGTTTGTTTGTGGAGGGGAGGGGCGTGTGTGTGTGTGTGTGTGTGTGTACGCTCGTGCATGGGGATGTGGGGGGGGGTGGGGGGGGGACCTGCATACACCTGGGGCGGTTTTTTGGTTCGTCCTCCCTCGCGCATCGTGCCTCATTTGGAAATATTCTTTAAACAAAGTTGTGAAACAATTTGCATTTGTCGACCGTCAAACTTTTTTCTTCCTGGTATAGCCATCATTTTTTTTTTCATTTTTGGAGGGGGGTTGTTTTCTTTAGTTTTTTCTTAATCCTCCAAAATTTGCTGTAAAACAGCGCGTACCCCGCCACGCACTTTGTCTCCAACCTTGACCCCCCCTCCTCCTCCATTTTTTTAAACTCCAAAAGAGTTGTTTTAATCCCATTGAGATCGGAGACCTTCAGAGGCTATTCTTTTAATGTTATGGTAAAAAGGTGAGCTATTCGAAACGGCTCTACAGGTCCATTGAGGACCCGTAAGGTAGCAGAGTTAGGGATGGGGGGGGAATGTAAATAATTAACACAACAACATGGCCTTGTTTCATTTGAATGGGCGGGCTCTGCCCTGTCGCCGGTCGAGCCCTCACCTCAGCAGGTCGTGGGTCAGCAGACAGGTCGCCTGCTCCTTTCAGGCGTTGGCCTTTTTTTTTTTTGTTGTTGGTAAAAACCCGGATTACCATTTTTGGTGGAGCACAGGTAGTTGTTATTAATGGACGATGAAAGTGGCTGCTAGTGTTTCTTTTTTTTCTCTTTTTTTTAATAGGAGATGTGGCCTGGTTGTCTGTCAGTGATTTCTTTCCCCCCCTTCTTTCTTATTTAATCCCCCCCACCATACGAGTGAAATTCAAGTGTTTTGTTTTGTATCTTAAATCCCCCTATTCCACCACACCTCTCAAAACAAGGCCAGATTCCCACCGACACTCAGACAAATCTGCAGAGCAAGACTACAGAAAGTAAAGGGCTCCTTTCAGAAGGAGAAAAAGTTCAATTTTCCCCTCAAAAAAAGATGAAGCAGCGCGATTTTTGGAGCTAAAGCTGTATTTAGTCTTTATACTCTGACAAAACCAAACAAGCCCCCCTCACACCACCACCACCACCACCTAAACACACATTTTCTGCTTTATGATACAACACATCTAGGATAAACACTGGCTCTTAAAAAATGCGCACAGCCCCTCAGAGCGCGCACGACGTGTCCTCTGATTTCCAGCGCAAACAGAAAAACAAACAAATGATGAGCGGTGTGACATTTACCGGCTCTAAAATATATTTGAAACGCTCATATGATCCCGTCTGTTCAAATCTGCGCCCCCTTCCAGTGTGAGGCATGCCTCCTCACAGAGAACAGTCTCACAGTGGAGCCTCGTGCCACAACAAGTCAACACTTTTGACAGTTTTCATGGATTTTCGCGCAGCGGTCTTTGTCTTAAAGTAATCAGCACATACCTGCCATTCCCCCATTTTTCCCATAATTGACATTCTGTGTCTTCTGCTGCCTTTTTTGCGGGTGTTTGTTTTGGAGCTGCTCCTTGTCTATCTCATTGAGCCAGAGTAAACCTTCACTTGGTATACCTAGACCGGATCGCCTCACCTGGCCATAAAAAAATGGTGCGGGGGGCCACCTGGCGACGCATGCGCACTGGGCCGGGTGTGGACAAGAAAAAAGCTCCAAGTGCCCCGGGAGAAAAGTGAAAAGGGATAAGTTAAAGCTCTCACACTTTATTATCATCAAAAACAGCAGCCTTTTGTCAAAAAAAACAAATTAAAAGGTGCGCTGCTCTAAATCTGAACAGCCACTGCTATAAAAATGGCTCATCAACAATTAACACTGTTTTTCAGAAAGAGAGGAATCACGTGATTCCCTTTTATTTATAGATATGATTTATTAATGACTATTGCTCAACGGGGATAAGCCCCATCCAGAGTGTATTGGAGAGCAAGGCAACGAAAAGGTGTAATAGATTATGTTAATTTCGCTTGTATCTTCAACTGAAATTAAAAGGAAAAAGCCAACATCGATCAATTTGGAGTCATTTAATTTAAACTTTACCTCTGCTTTTTTATCCCCTCCCCATTTGACCAGTCTTGGTAAAAGAAAAACATGAATTTTCTCTGCAAATTAAAGTGTGTCAAGTTAAAATATTGTAGGTTAATTGCCTGGATCAATTAGCACATAAGCCACCCTGCTATGGTCAGTATTTATTTATCTACTGTTTATTTCTAATGCATATGTAGACCCCCCCCCCCCCGGGGGGCATAGAGAGAATGAGCTCTGATTGTCACACACACCGTCGAGCAACACGTGCGCTCACATGAGTGATAATGGTCAAAGCTTCTCAGTCCCCCTCCCCCACCACCACCTTTTTTTCACTTCTTGAAAAGCCACCTTTTCTTCTTTGAAGTTCTTTAAGAAGCGCAACCTGTCTGGAAACTGGACGCACAGATACTGGAAAGCGTTTCTGATCCCATATCCACCAGACCTATATATTCATATAACTTACTGGAGGTCTTTCTATGTAAATATTGGACCAACCTTTTAGTGGGTATGGGGGGAAAAAACCTTTGTTATAATAGATCTGTAGATTTAAACCCACCACCCCCTTTTTTTTATTTTTTATTTTGCAGTTGCATAATTCCGCACGGAGATTAAAGATTTTTTTTTGTGTGGCGTTAATATTTAAAACAATCCTGCATGTTTGACTTCAAAGGGGAGCGCGCGCTTTAACTGCGCACACAATACCTGCAGCTATATAGACCTGGACAAAGGAGTAGACACTGTGAAAGGGGGTGGTGGGGGTCAGAAATATTGTTTGGGGCTCCGCGTAAGGGAGGAGTGAGTTCTGAAGCGGAGTTGGTTCCTCTCGGAGTCTCTTTTGAATCGCCCTCCTCTCTTTGCAGGTCTGGGGCTCCACCTGAACGCCGGGCGGGCCTCAGGCGACTGTTTCCAACCGCCAACCGGGTCTAATGAAGGCCGGCCACGGCTGCGCCTCCAGCCACGTGTGGGGGAGACGCATCAATATTAGCAGGATTGTAGTACCATCATTATTACCAATATTAGAAGTGCTAGTCGATTCCCACAGTATTTTTTTACATTGTTAAATACAGATGTGTGGCATATGTGTGCAGGATAACAGGGGGAAAAAACGTATGCCTATAATTTATTAGAATTTAAAAAATATATATTATTATAGTCCTATTTCTTGGGCTCTGTCGTTGGTAAAAACGTCTTCCATGCTGCTGTCGGAACGTCTGTCCGGTGAAGACAGGACCCGCTCCACATCAAAACCCTCATGTGGTGACGGCTCTGTGAGAGGAGTCTTATAGATCCATTGTATCAAACAGGGCTCGCCGAGGGAAATAAATGGTGCTCTAGCGCCACCTTGCTTCAGAAGATGAGCGAGCGACGCAGACTGGAGAAGCCTCATAATTGAAAGCAAATAAGCATACAGAGCAGAGAGACTCACAAAACTGAACAAAAACAAAAACAAAACAAAAACGACCCCATGATGTTTCGGAGCTATGATGAATGCGTTTTTAATTATAATTAATGAAAAAAATAAATATATTATAAGAGGAAATGGTATGGTGATAAAAAATGAATAATATTTCTTTTTAAATCCCAATTTAGGCACTTTTTTCCTTTCAATTTCATGTTCTTTCCATATGGTTCTAATTTTTTTTCATTTCCCGTTTTATATTTATATTCCAAATAAAAATAGTCGCCTATATTTGGCTATTTGGGAAAGTTCCAAATAGATGTAGCAAGTCTTTTGACGGCTTGTAGATGGCCTTTGGTACGTTTAAGAATCCTTTAATCCTTTGGTGTCACCATGTGGCCATGCGGTGGATTGCTGTCTAGGACTAGCCAAGGTCCAGATCTAAAGGAAAAACAAAGGGCAGGGTTTTGAAGTTGTTATGCTTTCAGGGGTCCTCTGAAACTAATTTAAACTTAACTTGAGAGCATGGTTTTATTTACAAGTTTCTCCTGCACTGGGTTTGTAGTTGTAGATGTTAACTCTTTATGTTTCTACCGTCCAGACTGGTACTTGAACGCACCATCTCGCTCCTAGAATTGCAGCCTACATTTCCCATCAGCCACCTAACGGCGTTTACGGTGTACCATTCATTTGTGCACGGTGTACAACAAGCTGCGGGTTGTCAGTTGCAGAGGACAAACAGAAAACTTAAGGTTGTATGTCGTTTTACTACCTTTTTTTCAAGCGTCTCGCGCTCGGCACGTTAGGTTTCCGCTTCGGATTTAAACTTTGTCTCACGGCTAATTGGGCTTTTTAGCCTGGGGCTCCGGCAAAGTTGTGTAAGGTTACTGTGCGCGTGTTGTAACGGCGATGCTAGTCAAGGCTGCTGGGCTCCGTCCAGGTTCGCCTTATCTCTTCAGCCAGACACGCAAACACACGCGTGTTTTTCACCCACAAAGTAAATGTTTTCACATCAAAAGCGGCGTCACGTAGGCCAGGATGCTCTCTCATGTGCTTTTCGTCCACATATTTTTCTGTAACGGCTCCATTTTACAGGAGCCAGACAGTATCTTAAGTAATTTTGACCATGTAAGTAGCATTAGACTCCAACTGAAAGAAGTTGCTGTGTTTTTATTTTTTCTTACCGAACCCAATGTGGTCCTGACAGGTGTGCAACATGTCCGTGGACTGGGTAGGATACGGGTACGCCACCCTCATCGCGTCCGGAGGAGTCATTGGCTACGCTAAAGCAGGTCAGTTAGCATTGGCTGCTTAATGTTGACCGAATGGGGTCATTTCCTGTCGGACAATAAGTCCACTTTAAACCAGACGTCACTCTCTCACACACCTACGTATTTGTCATTTGGTATTAATCTGTCTGGGAGGGAAATCCGTCACACTCATGTTGACATCAAGAAAAAAAACCCTAAAAATACTATTTTGGAGTTCCATCTTTGTTTCTATTGTTTTTTTTGTTTTTTAAATGAAGTCCTGATTTTCATTAACTTGAAGAAAAGCTTCAGAAGTTGTAGTCTTATTGATATTGATTTCTATGTGACTTTCATGTGAGTATGTGGCAAAAATACTTGGTTACACAAGTTTTTGTTTCTTTTATTTTTCTTTTGGTGGCTGTTTGTAAAATAAAAATGCACCCGAGGACTATCACATTAATCAAATACACACTAATTTCCATTCTTAGAATGATCACAATACAAAAGTTGCCAAATTTGGAGGATCATTTTAGTGGACATAGCTGTTTATTGGATTTCCCTGTCAGCCTTATGGACATCAGGTGTATGTGTTTGGTCTCCTGTATCTTTTCACGTCTTTCTCCTTGTTCCTCTCCCTCAGGAAGTGTCCCCTCCCTTGCTGCTGGTCTTCTTTTTGGTGGCCTTGCAGGTTTTGGTGCCTACCAGATCTCCAATGACCCAAAAAACATTTGGGTGTCTTTAGGTTGGTAAAAGTAGAATGTTTTGCCTTCAACGTCTGCAGTCAAATGCTCATCCTCTGTGAACCAGTGCGTGTAAACCCTCTGACAAAGCAGAGGATTTTGAAAACCTTTTCTTTTTTAACTGACCCCCTTTGCTGACATTGGCCTCCATGTTCTTTGTGTCAGCGACATCCGGAGTCTTAACTGGTGTCATGGGAAAGAGGTTCTACGGGTCGAGGAAGCTCATGCCAGCTGGTTTGATGGCGGGCGCCAGGTCTGGTATTCATCACGTTCCAATAATTAGATGAATAAGAGTTACTTCTCAAAAGTAGGATATGGGATATGATTTTCAGTGGACTTTAACTGACGTTTAGCTATTTTTTTGCTCTGCTGTCGTGTTTTTGAGTGTGGGAAACTATGCTAACATAATCATCTGGTTCCAGCCTTCTGATGGTGGGGAAGCTGAGCTTGGCACTGCTCCAGAAACCTGCAGAGTCCTCATGAGGGGAAGATGCTGAAAACCTCTAAGTGTTCTGTTCCCATCGCTTGGATGGATTTTGTGCTTCAAGGAGGACTTGTTTAGTCATTTGCTATCGTTTTGTGAAAAGTATGTATAACTGATCATGAAATATATTGTTTATATACACAGAGAATGGCTGTCATGCTGTTTCTTAATGAAGACACTGTGGACTTCTATGCGTTTATTAGTATAAAATTATTACAAAAAAAAATCCTTATCCAGTGCACGTACAAAGGTTTGTGCATTCTTCGCAGCACCGATCATTTAAATGTGCGCTAACTGCATCATGAAATGGAAAGCGGAATGAATTCACCACTGCAGAGTCTACTGATAAAACACTATTTACATGGTGCCATGGAAAGTTTAATAATACTTTACAACAAAAGGAGCGTTTTACAAAGCAAACTTAAAAATTAAAAAAAGAAAGTCGACTGCTTTTTTTGCATTTAATTCCTGCCCAGCGTGACGGAGAACTAAGAGTGGAATTGGCTGGCACCGGATCCAGGTCCGGATCGCGGTGGACTTGTCATGCAGACCGCTCCGGTCTTGGCAACCGTCACTTTCAACGTGTAGATGGAGGTTTTCCTCGTTAGAAAACATGGATCACGGAGGACTCAAAAAAAAAACTTGGGACACCTACGGCGGAGCTGTGTTGCAGCGGCTTCTCTCAGCTACCGATTTCCTCCGTATTTGGACGTCCAGTCCACCCGGCCGTGAACGGGCTGCGCGGCGGGGGCTCTGCTCAGGAGGTTCCCGGTGGTCTTCCCGAATGCGGAGTAGCTGCTCCCCTTCACCTGAGTCCTGTCCGCCCTCCTCCTCCAGCCTTCGTAATCTAGAGGAACAAGCCGGCAGTTCATGTTAAGTTACAGCTGTGAAACAAGTCACATGTCTGTTAGATAAAAAGCCCCTGTAATATTCAGGCTTTTCACAAATGACTGCACTGAAAACAGTGGTTATCCACAACAAAATCAAAAAAAGAGGAAAAACAAGATGAACAAGTACATAATCCGAGCTATATTAAAATGGCAATACCTTCACCAGATTCACTCTGTGCCGAGCTGGATATAGGCTTGAGTTTTGCAGATTTAGTCCTGTCTTTTTTATTATCAGGAGAAGAAGAAAGGTGGACTGAAACAGTGAAGAAAAAGGGAGAAATGTAGGTTGTTTGAACAGAATTATGATAGAAACTATAGAAGCAAAAGGGAGGAAACAGCTCGGTATTTTTACTCCATCAAAATCAGAGAGACAGAGCATCTTGTGAAGAGACAGGAGCAGCTAATTATTTCTCTTCCACAGAGAAGGGTAAGAAATAATGCTTTGGCTTATGTATAGAGTTATACAAATAACAGGTCCTTACTGGAGTGCTGGCCAGCCAGAGGGGCAAGCTGGATTCTCTGTCCCACCGAGCCGACCTCTTTCTTTTGGAAAGAAGGAATATAACCACTGGAGAGGTTGTATTTGGTGCTTATGAAGTTCCCTTTAAGAGAATAAACACACATATCAAAGGTTTGCACTTTTTTCTGTGATGGTTTTCGGACAACACAGAGCATCCTGAGCAGCACTCAGACGGTCATTAGAACACTTAGTGAAAAGCCTCATTGATCCCAAATGCCCTTCGTTTAAGTTGATGCGTTTGTTTACCAGCTGCAGATGTTGCTTGACTTCTAACTGTCGATAAAAAGTGAAGGCATATGATAGAAATACCTTTGGAAAGATCAATTTTCTCCAGAATTCTTTCTTTGACAACACTTTTCTCGGGTGTGCTATCCACAGATTTAGTAGTATTCTCTTCTAAATTCACATCCAAAGAGTGGAGATGGAGGAGACGTGCATGCAGTCAGAGAAAAAGGAAGAAAAGGAAAACGTATGAAAAGTGGGAAAAGAAAAATTCACATAGAGCACAAATATAGAGAAAAAAGGGCCAACACGTGTTTTTTTTATTTCTTTTTTTAAACACGCTGCAAACTATGATAGTAAATAACAGGCGAATTGTAAAAAAGTAAACACTGCTATAGAAATGCAGGGAAGTGGAACAAATGAACAGGGGAGTGGAGTTAAGGGTCATTTAAGGAACATTTGATCTTCAACAGACGGACTTAATCTCATGAATAGATAATGAAATGGAGAGTCAAGGTGAAAGGAAGAGTCAGACAAAGAGGCGAGCGCACATTGTGAGTCTGCCCACACGAGAAATGATTTATGGATCTCTTTTGTAAGTGAGGCTGCAGATATTTGGGCTCCTTCCTGACGCTTCTTTGTCCATGGATCCATAACTGCTGAGCAGGACCCACCTGCTGTACCATTGGCATTTTATGGCTTTGTGGCACAAAGAGATCGTTTTTTCATTTTCTAAAGGCTCAAAAAACTTGGCAGTTAAAAGAGGTTTGCTGCCCCAGGCCAAATGTCAGAGATCTTTTTGTTTTGTTTTTCCCATAGGGTTGATCCCAAACTATAACAAAAGCGGGACCTATACTGTTAAATATCTCATCTGCTTTTAACACCTCTCATTGCACAGCGGCGGCCGTTAGTTACCTGCGTTGGCCCTGGTGACGGTTAATCCTCCTCCGATAGGGCCGAGCAGCTTATTTCCCGTGTTTGAGGAGTTCTCCCAAAGGTCCCGGAGCGTCATGCTACTCATGTCTTTATCTCCGGAGGTCTGATTCTTGCCAATCAAGCCTTAAAGCAACAAATACAATGTGAGTAAAGCTGTTTAAGAAGGAAAATCTAGACGACCAATAACGGCAATAATTCCCTCGATTAAAATAACAGAAAGGTGAGGTCATTTCACCTGGTAGATAACGTGATTGGCTGAGATAGTGCTGCCTGGCTGCAGATCCAGGAAGACTGGGCTCCGTTTGGCCAACCTTGACATTGTTGGGGAGTTTTGTAACAGTGCTGAAGGAATATAGAGGCTTTTGCTCCTTGGGCCTGTAAACAGGACGCAGACTTTAGGTGCACTTCTGATGGCGCTGTATAGCTTTCAAATAAACCAAAGGCCTCGCACATTGGCCGCTCCTGTAACGGCATTCCTGAACTTACTGGGGACAACGCTCGGCGGGGCCGTCCTCCTCCTCTGCGTTCCCCAGACTGGGCTTCTTGGAGTTGGAGGCGGCGGTTTCTGACTGGTCGGATTCCTCCCAGCTGTCCGAGGTCTTGGCTACCGTCTGTCCCCAGCGCCGACGTCCGTTTTTCTGCGTCCCCGTCCCACCGCCTACGACGCTGTTCTCATTTCCCAGAGGCGCGGCCTTCTGCAGAAAAAAACGACACGTTGGGACTGTGGTACTCTGGTACAGACGGTTTATGAGGACATTGTCGGTCTGGACGGTAAGCTTTCATCTCATCCATCTCTCTTTCAAAAGCAAAGCACTCACTGCATGGCTGAGGCTTCCCGGTTTACTGTCCACCTGAGGCAGCGGGATCTGCTGAAGAGGCTGG
Organism: Menidia menidia; assembly: GCA_907169785.1. Taxonomy (NCBI): domain Eukaryota; kingdom Metazoa; phylum Chordata; class Actinopteri; order Atheriniformes; family Atherinopsidae; genus Menidia; species Menidia menidia. The sequence continues at coordinate 8,097,277 of CAJRST010006668.1, forward strand.
TGCTGCTGGTGGCCTTTATAGGAGCTTGTGGAGCCTTTGGACTCGGAGGAAAGCTGCTGTGGATCTGCCTTGGACTCGGAGATCTGCTTTTGAACCGTCGGCCTGCTCTGAGACTTCTTCACCTCTTGGCTCTGAGGACGAGACCCCAGGATCTGGCCTACCTGGAAGTAAGGGTAACGGAGGGCCTAGGCAAGGAAGGGAGACGGGAGGGAATTAGATTGCCTATTATCTTCTAATTATTCAATAAAAAATTTGAAAAAATGTATTTGTTAAACGAGAAATCATATAAAGCTAATATAATTTTGTACCTTTAAATAATACATCTTTACAGTTTCAAATGTCAACAGGAGATTTTTTCACTGAAAATGGAAAATCACTGTCACTGTTTCCCTCTGGGAAGGGTTTTTACCTCATCAAGGCACACAAAGTAATTAAGCTGTCTCATCTGTGTATAAATTGTCAGTGGGCACCTCCGTGGATACAACGCTGTTTTTTAGGTGCAACACATGGAACGACTCTTGCAAACCTGAAGCGTTTTGCATGTTGTGTCAGAGGGACAGAAGTATGGGTAATCCCACCTAAAATGTCAGGGATTTGGGAACTCTGGTGATCTTTATATATCTGACAAACAGATGCTGTGCAGCTTCGAGCAAGCGATGCACAAAAATGGAAACTCCTACTCTGAGGACTGCTACGTCAGCTTGGGTTTAAATTTAACACGTGTCCCAATACGTCTTTGGGAGGGTTACAGCCTGATCTGCAAGGAGCAAAGGATCCCTTGATGAGCTCAAGTTTAACCCTGAAGAATTTAGTTTGACGTCCAGCCATGTTGATGCACTTATAGTAATATAATAGCATCTGATTGGACATGAAATACAAATGCCAGTTTTAACGCAACCATAAAAACTCCTTATGGCACATCAGTCCTGCATACCTGTACGGCGGTTGGCCTTTTTTTGGGGTCCCACTGCATCAGGTCCCTCATCAGTGCAATCGCCTCGTTGCTGGCATTTGGGATGAGGGTCTTAAGGTGGGTGGGCACACATTGGGGAAAGCGGAAGTTCATAGCAGATGCCAACTGATAACCCTCCGGCCAATCCATCTAATTGTGAGCAACAATGAAGTGATTACATGCGCATTCACACACCTATTTAAAGGATTTACACCTGAGGGGGGAATATCGAAGTCTTCCACCATTGTCTGCTCACCTTTTTAACAGTTCCCAGAACTTGGCAGATCTTAAAGATTTCATCCACTTCGCTGTTTCCAGGGAAAAGCGGTCTGAGTGTGTAGAGCTCAGCCATGATGCAACCCACAGCCCAAAGGTCAATCGGAGAGCTGTAGGTAGATGACCTCAGCAGAACTTCAGGAGCTCTGTACCTGGACACGGAACAATCAATACCACAAAAACAAATCAATTTAAAAAGAAAAAAAAAGCTGGGTGTGTATCCTGCATTCCCTTATAAATAAAACCAAAGTGGAGAAAATTCCTCTTACCATCTAGTTGAGACATAGTCTGTGTACGGGGGTTTGGAGCGGATCTCTCTGGCCAGTCCAAAATCTGCTATTTTGACCAGCTCTGGACCCATGCACAAGAGATTCTCCGGCTTCATGTCTCGATGAAAGAAACCTGGACAAATGATTATATGGAGCAATCAGTCAACTTCCAAAGGACTCCACTCAAACTTTAACCTCACCAAGCTGCTCTACACAAGTGTTTTATTTGTAATAATAGTCCAAGCCAAACTAAATAATGCATCGCTCAGTTATTTTGAAGAAAGGCCCAAAGGATTGATATCTTTGATATGATCTTTGGGCAGGCCCCTAAGGAATAAATCTTAAGAAAAATAAATCAATAATTACACATCATGGCTATGGACATGTTCATATACATTTGACTAAAACTAAATCCAAGCCTAAACACTAAAGGCCATGCTACTTACAGGGAGAGCAAATAAATGACAGAGTGAGGCCCCTTACCATGCTTATGTACAAAAGCCAACCCAGACAGCACTTGAAACATGATGTTCCTAATTTCATTCTCTGAGAACATCTTATTCTCTCTGACAGTACAAAAGAAAACAGACAGAGAAGGAAGGGAGGATGAAAGATAAATGAAAGTCAAGTGTCAAGAAAAATAGTAGCCAGGAAAAAAAAAGAAGAGAAATGTGCGTTTTGGATGTGTCGACACACCCATTCATCACACAGAAATAACACAGACCTGAGAGTTAGACAACAAAGCCACTATGGAGGGTTCACATGCTACAAGAATTTGCTGAATGTTCAACCAGTCTCATACTTCTGATCTCTGACGGCATTACTTTATGTAACTTGGCTTTACGGAGTAGGTTTGCTTGGGGGATTTTGATCTTAAACGGGGTCATTAGTTTCCCATTATTGATGTTCAGTGAATCTTGTAGAATGAAACCACCCTCATAGGCATGCAAGCATAAACCAAGAACTGTACACCTACCATGTTTGTGAATAAATGACAGCCCTTGTAAAATCTGAAAGCTTATGTTTCTTATCACTGATTCAGGAAACATTTTTTTTCTGTAAACATAAAATCAACGGAAGTCTCATGAGCAACTAATGACAGCATTGTGACATAAGACAGCATTCTTGTAAAACACCGGCCCAGGTGTGCTTTGGAAGTCTTCACACCTGGGAGTTTCCACACTAGCAAAAACATCGAGGCTTCCTTATGAGAGGGTGTTTGGCAACCACTGAATGGATGATGTGCTAAATATTCCACTGGAGACCGGTGGATTTCATCATATTAAAACTGTAACTACTATATTAATAAATGCCTTTAGCTTCCAATTAGCCAGCGCAGGTTTGTGCTAGAGCTCGTGAGAAAATGACATCATAATGCTGAGTTTTAAACGTTTTACCTGTCCTTCATGAGCTGGTACAGGTTCTCCTTCATGTACTCAAAGACAAAGTAGAGGTGATCGTTTTCTCTGATAACCTCTTTTAGTTTCACCACGTTGGCATGGTTCAGCTTCTTCAGTGACTGTAAAGAAAAGAACATTTGGAAGGTGGGTAAAAAACTAAGCTTTTATGTGGTAACTACCCATAAATATCACCATCCCTACCTTCACTTCTCTTAGGTTCATGCATTCTTCCCATGAGTAGAACTTTCTCTTCATCCTGAGAGGGACATTGAAAACGTAAAGGAAAGTATGAATCCAATATGCTTATACACAATGGGTAAAGGAAGATTTTGTTGCAGGCTTCATAGTTCATACACAATATGCAGCGCAGGGCCATCATCGTCTTTACAAATTTCCTTTATGTGACCCCATCAATTATTCAGCTCTTTTAAGGTGTGTCCAGTTTCAAGTTCTGCTAAAACAGAAGGAAATGGCCCAAGCATTTTACTCTGATCGAGGTAGTTTTTTTTAACCACTCATTTTTCTTACTTGTTGATCCACATTTTGATTTGCTCGACATTACCATTCCCCCACAAACTGTGTGGATGAGCTCAGCACAGATGCCGGCCCTTGCGTATCCTCACCCTCCCTCTGGAATTACATAAGAGCTACAGAACGAGCAGGTATCCTTTGCTCCTTATCTCTTCCACGGTGTCAGCAACCCGACACACCCCCACTACTTTCACTGCCTTTTACCGTCACCACATGTATTATCTTGCATGGTAACCAAATGATCAACAAGTGAACTCGTGTATTATTGAGCACAGCGGAGGGTTTGCAGAAACAAAGGAAGAGAAGCTGCCTTGTTTGCCCCCTCCCCTGACAACAGAAAACTTTACGTGGCCGGGCCAGGCAGTGCCATGAGCTTATTCTTCTTTTTATGTAGTTTACGGGCTGGGACACTGGGACGGATTTCAACGTAGGATAAAATAGTTTTGACATAAGTGAACTCACAGTATTATTTAGCATGATATAAGTCTTCTACAGATACTCTCAGAGTGGTATGTCAGTATATTACAGGCCTCAGAGGGAGATCAAACTTGAACATAATGTGTATATAAATCATCAGCTCACCTTTTGATTGCTACAAGTTCTCCAGACTCGTTGCTTCTCCCCATCAGCACACTCCCATAGGTGCCATCGCCTAGCTGCCTCAGGGTGGTGTAGCGATTCATCATCCTCAGATTGGTATCATCAGCTTTTTAACCTCCTTCAAGCATGAGATGCGCTCCGTAAACACTGTGCCGTCCTCGCCAACGGATGCCTTGCTTTCCACGAGCCCGGTCTCCAAAAGTGCTTTTCCCACGAGGGGGAAGCTCAAATCCCGGTCAGCCGCTGGGTTTTTACAGATGTAGTTGAGCCAGAATTCAACAGATGGCTAAAAAGAGAAGAAAAAAACCCAGTCAAAGACACAAGCATGTCAAATACGCCCGATGACAAAAAAAAAAAAAGTATTCCAATCGTCTTACTTTTCCCCACAAATCTGTACCACAGAGGATTTTAGGAGACCTGAGCACAGAGTGATTCTACTGGAAAATAACTTCCTGTTTTTCCCCTTAGCGAGAAGGATAAGGTGAAGGCCACCTGAGTGTTGTAGGAGGCTCCAACATGAACACCCGAGGGAGATGACATCGCTTGCCTTAGGCAGATTAGGCAAACAGAGATGTTAATAGGATGTTACATCACCGACATGCTTACCGGCATGCACGGCCATCCCCAAGCACCCTGCCCCGCAAGAGGATTTGATTGACGCCATAGGCCACTGTGATCAAACAGTATGTACAGTTAAATAAATCTCCTCGAGGCCTTCTCCCAAACTGCCGGGTCAACAACTCGGACTTTAGAAGTTTACGCTCACACGGTGCGTTTATCTACCAGGATCAAATGCACAGTTACTCGCTGTTCTGTTTTGTAACCAGTTCCTTCAAACATGTTCCCTTTTTTGATAATGCTGAGTTATATTTGCGCATGCTTTATGAAAGGTTTATCAAAAATTATGTCCAGAGTTTCTGAAGGACTGGAAGGCCTCAAAACACAGCTTGGTCACTGGACAAAGCATGAGGATGAACTCCAACCTGTCCCGAAACGTAATGTGAATCAACAAAGTCTGTTTTTTTTCATTTACCCTTCTTCTCAAAGTAAAGAAGGCTTCTTCATTCAGCGTGAGTTAATGCTTTTTAAACTCTCATTTTCATATAGAAAATGTAAGTTTCAGAGGTTTATACTCTTGTAGATTGCAAGCTTTGTGTAAAAATTAGTGAAGCTACATGGTCAATTTTCATAAAAGTTCACAATACTGCGATAAGGTGGTGACTACAAAAGTCTTGAGAGCTCTAGAGATTTCAAATTAATTGGACATTATAGTAATAAATTAAAATAGCAGTTAAGTTCATATTTTGCCAAATTATGAATCACTCCCTTAGTGGAAACAACAGCATAGTTATAGTTATCACAAAAGAAAAGTCTGAATCTTGTGCAGACAATAGAGACAGATGGCATATTTGTTCATTCATACATAGTTTGATATATTATTCAATAAGAGGCACTAAAAGCACATTTGTTCATGTGGTATCAACAGGACTAAAAAAGCTGCTATATACATCAACTTGCCAAACTGGCCTTATGACCCATTTAAAGAATATGTGGTCTTTACATGCACATGCAGAAAATATGATACTTTTGCATTTCAGTTGACGTGTGAATGTTTCTGTATCACTGAGTAGTACATCATTTTACCATTTTCAACTTGTCCGATTGAGCTGTGACCAAATCTATTCAGTCCGATGAGAATGCAAATGCAGGCAAACCAAATATGTAGAGGAAATATAGACTATTTAAAATAAATAAACATTTAAAACAATGTCTGAATCACACACACATATATATATATATATATATATATATATATATATATATATATTTAAAAAAGATATATTTGTCTATATCGTTTTTTATTTTATTTATTTATATACATCTTTCAGAAGTGAAATTAATTATAAGTGAATTTGACTTTCTCAGTATGAACATCAGGTGGAAATCCTGGCCTGAAGAGGACAATAACCAGCCAGAAAACAACTGAGCTGCAGTCTGTCAGAGAGGGGTTTAAAGGGAATTAAGATGCAGGACGGCCACAAGACATTAAGCAGCTAATCAAGGTCAGCTTTACTGAAAACACACACGGACGCTGACCCACACAAAGGCAGAAAACAATAAACCGGAATGAAACTAAACTGAATAAGTACAGGCTAATTATTCCAACAAATATTTTGAACTTTGCTTCCCAAAACCGACTCAGCCGCCCGTGCCTCCACAGCCTGAAACCAAACATTTGACCATCAGCCAGTTCTCCTGGACAACAGCTAAAATACACCTATCATTTATATATAAAGATATATAGCGTCAATTCTTAAGAAGTAGCCTCAAACGTAGCTCATCTCAGAATGACATGTCGGCTTTGACAGTTCAGTTTCTCTGTCATTGTTTTTATCTGTTTGCCTCCTCCTAACTTGTTCCCTCCCTCAGATTTAAACTCACCATTTAGGGGTCTTACTTTTTTCGGCCGTTGGCTGGTTCTGCCGATAGCTCCAGATAAAATACTCGTCGCGTCTAAACCCAGCTCTAGTGATAAAGTGTGTGTGTGTGTTTGTACGCTTGTGTGTGTGTGTGAAAGGGAGTATGTGTGCGTGTGTCCTCTCTCCATGGTAACGTGCACACAAACGCGACGCCGTTTCGAGCTACCTGGTGACGAGTGACTGAGGGTGCCGCAATGCTTTGTGGGGCTTGTTGTCCTGGGAACGTTTGCTGCGATCGGACAGGATTTGTTGTAGCGAAACTAGCGTTCAGACTTTTTACTTCAGTATTGAATTTAGACTGTGCGAGCTTAGTATCATATTTCCCCCAATCTTTCACGTTTTAAAATAGGCAAAAAACAGAATAGTGTTTTCATTTATTTATTTTTCTATTTTTCTAAAATGCATTTTTTATTTCCCCTTTTTTGGTCGTAAAGCAGTTGCTAAACTGAAAGGCTTTTTTTAGCCTGCAAATTTCGTTCTTTGTCTCAAAAACTTTTTTTTTTTAAACATGAAACCCCAGGATAAGGAAACTAAACTGGTGGAGAGGAGCATGGAAACTCCTGCTCTTATCACGGTTCTGTGAACGCATCAGCAGTTCTTATTTTCACCCATAGATGGCGCCACACGATCGCTTTTTGTGACAATTGGCGTCATCCAAAACTGCTCATTAACTTTTAACTGTTTCACAAATTGTGTTTTTTAAATACAAAATTCAGAATATTTTACACTACACAAACCATATATTTAAGCAGTTTTCTAAACGTTGTATCCTATTTAGCCTATCACAATGAACAGTCCATAACTGTTGCACAGCTTTATGCCTAATATTTGACTATTTCGAATATGTAGCTTTCTAGGTAATTGCATCCAGACATTTGACCAATTAAACTTCACGTGTGGTTTCCATCATGCTTTAGTTGGTTATATTGTACGACTTCATCTCTGTGCCGATAAATGAGCTTATCCCAAAGAGCTGATACCAGCTTTACGCGCAGTCATCCGACCGATCTGCGTCAGGATTTGCTGACACCAGATAACGAGACAGCCCGAGCAAATGTCCTAATCTTTCCCTTTTCTGTGCGTCTAGGTGTCCAAGTGTCCTGGGCACGATCCTAACACCAAACACCGACCAGGTTAAGCCAAGAAGCAGGCGGAATGGGCGGGGGTGCAACAAGTGGAAATTCACTCTAAGAGGATTAGTGCGCTCGTTAGCTCCCAGCCCGTCTCATCAGGGATGCCGGGTTTGCTGAGACGCGGCAGTACACCGGAAACCGGGCGAGGAAACGGGTCACACCCCGTTTTAGCGGCCTGTTGAAGACGCAAGAAAATGTGTTGAAATCGTTGCAATCTTCCAAGATGGTCTGTGGTGATTATTGCCGACCGGGAGCGCACGGGAATCCGCCATTGCGCGCGCGTCTTGTACCTGCGGGTGGTTTCGTGGCGGGGTTGTTGGTAAGCAGTTCCTGACATGAAGACCAGACCTGCGGGGATAGGCAACGTCAATGCCGACTGGATGGGCTCTCTCCCTTCCAAGCTCAGTGCCATGCCCCTAAAAAACCTCGCCGTGCCAGGTGAGCAAAGCCCTGAACAGTGTTTGGTTGCCCTGCAGAAGTTTGGACAACTTAGTTTGGCTGTTACAACGACAGGTATTTACTTGTTCTATTGATTCTGTGTAAGAAATGACTCCAGTTAAGTTTTATGTTCTTTCAGGTTGCATGAAAAATCATTTTTATCCACCGTCATGGACAATGCCACATTTTTCGAATTGCCTTATAAATTCTTTACTCGGGGATCTCCATCTTTCTCCTCTAGGCTCCCATGACTCTTTCACTTTCTGGGTGGATGTGCATGCTCCTGTGGGCCCTGACCAGAAGGCTTATGTGAAGTACCTGGCGACCATGTTCAGTGTCTTGGCCAAGAAGGTGATGGTGAAGTGGTCCATGACACAGGTAAAGCTCTCAAATGAGGAAAAACGGGACGTGTGAGGATGCAAACGGCATGCAGATTGTACGGAATAGATGGTTGTGGACTATTTTTGTTTGTTTGTTTGTTTATTTTTGTGATATGATCTGCATTCATAGAACTTGACCTTTAGGGAGCAACTTGATGCAGGAATTCGTTACTTTGATCTCAGGGTGTCCTCCAAACCAGGTGAACCTGGAAATGAGATCTATTTCATCCATGGCCTGTTTGGACACAAGGTAAGTGGAAAAAATATTTTCTTATTGTTAGCACCAGTTTAGATGGCATTATTCATGGAATATCTGTCGTCTTGTTCATTATTTTATTTTATTTTTGCAAATGAGTCAGGTGTTCTAGTAATCTTGAAATATGGGTAAACGTGGCTCCAAATTTTGATGGTCAATTTAGATGTCTTCCCCTATTTTACATTCCCGATGTATGCTCTTTTTCTTATTTGTAAGTGGAGCACCAGAAATGACCCAGTGAAGGGATCAAAGGATGTGGGCTTAGTAGTAAACATCCCTCCTCCGAAATGGGTCACTCTAACTTGGCTTTTATCTGTTCAAATCTATTACAAGGACTGTGTCGGAGGATGGGATTGTGACTGTAAAGTCTAACCCGAGTAAACATACACGTGTTGCTGATAGAGACGCACACTCTGTTGAGAATCAAAGAGCTTAAAAGTTTGATAAACTTGCATTTAACAAGGCATGGTGGGGGCATTTTGTCCTCTGCCTTTCACCAGTGACTCTAAGGTAGCTTTTGCTACAAACTGCATCCATGGACTCATGTGTGTGCATTTCTCATTGTGTACAGCAGTGACAGAATTTCCAAAATGTATCCTACTTTTTCCCCCCTGAAGGTGCGGGACGGCCTGTTGGAAATCAACTCCTTTCTCAGCCGGCACAGGAAAGAGGCAAGACGCACATTTAAAAGATCCCTTTCAAATGGTTTAAAACCTGTAGCTAAACGATTTCGAACCTTTGTTTTTAGATCGTGTTTTTGGACTTCAACCATTACTATGCCATGGATACGGAGCATCACGTGTACCTCATGAAAATGCTCCGGGAAGTGTTCGGCAGCAAGCTGTGCAACAACTGCACGGTGGAGAGCATCACCCTGGACTATCTCTGGGAGAAGAAATACCAGGTGCGGTGGAGTGAACGCCGCTGTGCACGTGTGCAGAACTGCATGCAAACTGTGTGTGAATGAAAGGCATGTAAATTTAAGGCAGGCGGGTGAGCGTGCAGTAGGGGCTCAATGAATGTCAGGCTAATCCCTTTGCCCTTTGACGTTCCTGGGAAGGAATTACGGTGAGTATCATCCCATTAGCTCTCTTTTAATCATCCGACTCGACTTTCTCCTTTCCAAAAGTCTCTTTCTGTGTTCTGTTGTCATTTCTTCCTCCTTCATTCTTTCAGGCAGGTTAATGATTGATTTATTTTTCTCTAACCCACTTTAGTTATTATTCCCAGCATAAGAAACAATCCACAAATGTGAAGAAAAACAGCTCAGTGTTTATGCCAAATAATACAATTATATTGCAGATTGCAAAAATATATTTTTGGGAAAACAGATTATTAAAGAGCATGTTTTAGTCTAAATAGGATCAAGTTCGTTTTAAACAGCATCTAAACATATAACTGTGTGAGTTACTTACCTCACTCGAGCATTTCTGTTGTTTTTACACTAAAACTAGTGTTTTTAAATGTCTTTATTTTCTTTTTCTTTTCTTTTTTTTTGCAAATGCATGAGTACCCTCTGAGACTCTCTAAGACGAGCTGATTAAATCCTTTTTTTCAGTGTCAGTAGTAATAGGTTTATCCTCAATGCTTTGTGTGCTACAATACTACATGTATTCAGCGTAAGCCCAGAAACTAACAGGCCACGTTGGACTATCCTTTTATTCTAAGTACTTCTTTTTGAGGAAAGTACACTAGTTTAGTTTATTATTCTTGACTGGCCCGTGGATGTCAGCCCCTCACAGCTGGACTGAGAATGAACTGCCAGCTGTGTCTTGCAGACAAGGAAAATCATTCAATCTTACGGCTTTTTACTAGCATGTTTTTTTTTCTTTCTGGGGCTTCCAGTAAAGAAAACAGCGCGTTTAGCCTCTAGTTGCAGTGTGTGTTTTCCATCATTGTTGCTCAGGGCTGGAGTTGCTGAATCTTCACTGCAGAGTGGTAAATACTGATGTAGAAACTTTCCCTCTGCACTTGAAAGTCAGATGTTACCAGGGGTCGGTGTTTTTTTTTTTTCGACCAGTGTGTGACTTACCGGTTCAGGTACATGCTAATGTCATGGTTACATAAGGAGAGCACAGCGTGTGGTGCACAAGCGTGTCTCATTTAGGTGGTCATGCCTGTTCTCATGACCCTAATCTGTGACTGGCTTACTTTGCAAATGAGAGAGAGGCCAGAGTAAACTAAGAAGCAGCTGCAGAGGGCAGCCTTTCTCCACTCTTTTAAAGACACTTTAATTTCCCAGCTTTCATTTCAAAAGATGTGTACCATGATGATGTGTCATTAGTTATCATATGTACAACTTTAAATTTGAGTCTGTTCCTAAGCCCTCTGTAATTCAGTTCATTTTAATAACTTTGTATGTTCAGACTGTGGAAAAGACCAAAGTTATTAGCACTTGTATTTTTTCTCTTGTGATTTATTAAATTATTTTGTAATAGACTTATTTATCTTGTATACTATTTAATGTTTGAATTGAAATACAATTTAACTGATCCCCAGTGCGTTTGATATCTTGTGATTTAGCCCCATCTATTCCAGTATTTGCTGAATGTATCTGTAGTTTATGTATTGTGACTTATTAAGTTATATGATATGGCAGGAAGCCAAAGAGTTGGCTATAAAAATATTACTTTGTCAACGAGCTGGCATTGAAGGAACGCTGGTAAAGAAACAAAATATTCAGACTGCCCGTCTGCCCTGGATCAAAGCAGTTTCCCATCATAAGATGCCAAAACTAACTGGATTTGAACTATGTTAAATTTATGGAGTAAATCCACAAAAAAGAAGGCAAAAAAAAAAAAAAAAACTTAACAAACTTGGCCTATTTCAGTAACTGAAAACATTCCTAGGGGTCACACCCTCTCACCTTTAGTTTGAATTCAAGATTTTGAATTGTTTGTTTGTATATAAATCAAGCCCAAGATCAATTTCACCGTAGTTTTCAACCTCCTGGCTTCAACTTTGATAAAAGTTGTTCTCTTCGCAGGTCATCGTGTTCTACCATCATTCTTCAGCCCAAGGCATCCCTGGCATGTGGCCAGGCAATAAGATTCCTGCTCCCTGGGCAAACACTACTGAGCCCAACAAACTTATACAGGTAGGAAGAAAACAACGTAACTTTTTCGGTGTTCGAACCCTTCTTAGAATTATATTTCTGTTCAGGCCATTCCCAGAAAAAAAGTGTATCGTGAGGGAAAATCATTGTGAGTAACCAGTCAACAAGATCTCAAGAGAAAGCAGATAAAGTAGAAAGCCAAGGGACCCAGAGCATAAAAGTAGTTCCAGTAAAGTATGACTAAAAAAGGAAGTTCATGTTTTGCCATGGAAAATCCAAGATATGACTTCAACGGAGTAGAAAAGTGGTGTAAGGACCAGAAGTGACCAAAGAGGTGCATTATGTTGTATTTCCACTGTAAACCATAGGTAAAGTATAACATTTTTGTTTTACTGGGCTCTGATCTAATTTTTCTTAAAGATCTCTTGCTTAAAATGACTTAATGGGTTCCAACAAATAAAAAAATAAAAAAATTCAAGGTTAATCCCTTCTTTCCATCTGCTTCTCCAGGCTGTTATGATTCTTTATAGCTCCATTCTCTATCAAACGGTGCCCTCCTTCCACGTTTGCACACTATTCTTACATAACGGTCTTAACTAAAATGACTGACTCCTAAACGCTCTTTCGCTAAGATTTCTCCGTGTCGTCCCTCTCGTCTAGTTCCTTGAAACCACACTGAAAGAAAGGAACAAGCAGGGATCGTTCCACGTCACACAGGCCATCCTCACACCCCGGGTCAACACCGTGGCCAAGGGCCTGCTCTGGGGGCTCCGCAACTACCTGGTGGAGAGGTCAGGAGCCACAGTGATATGCCTAGATTTAACAGGGTGCATTAGTGTGTATTGGGAGAGAGGGGGTAGAGCCTTTATGCAATTTATCAGAATGAAAATGGTGGTTGATTTGCTGCTTCTTGGAGGGATTGCAGTGTGTGTACAGTAGAGGGCGGTATAATAATTTCTGTTAATGATGTAATGTCATTTGCACATCAAAGTGTCTCTGCACATGCCCTGAGAAGACAGAATGATTAGTAGAATTATCACTATATTGAAGTGGTATTCTAAATGTCACACCACTTGGGTGTATTTTTAATCGCATAATAACTCAAAAACTGTATTTCAAAAGTATTAAGTTTCCCAATTTGCACAGAATTGGCTTCTTATCTGCCTAGAGCAACATATCATCTTTCTTCTTTGAGACCTCTTCATGTCTGCATGTATTATCCTCCGTCTCATCGCTGGTTTATTTGACTATGATTGGTTGGATTCCACATCCAAACACCAGAGAATTAAACATGAAAATATGCCAAGTCCAGAATAATAATCTTTTTTTTTATTGTTTTTTTTTTCCCAAATCAACCTCTGAATTACTTTCACGAGTTTCTTCTTGTAGCCCAGGTTAATGTCCTTAAAATAGAATTGACATGCTGGGGGGAAACATATTCTCTATACCCGTACATCTAAGAAAAAAGCTGCCATCCGTACTGAGGCATAAAATTCCCGAAAACGGATACCTTGGCGAGACAGGAGGTGGCCCAGTTTGGCACTTCCAAGGAAACAGAATTGTTTACCACAAGTGAATAAACAGTCGTACTTCCAGGTTTTGTTCTGCCGGTTGGCTGACACATAGTGGACAATTTAGAAGTGATACAGCCGAAGGGTCTGTGCTAAAAGAGCCAGAGCTAAAGTGATTTAAAAAAAAAAGGCCGTTGCCGTTTGCTTTGTGACATGACTTCTTGTGTTGTGTTTGCCAGAAATCTGCCAACCATCATGTCGTGGGTGCAGACTCAAAGGCCGGGCGTGGACGGAGTCAACATCATCACCTCAGACTTTGTAGACCTCACGGACTTTGCCAACATTGTCATCCAGCTTAATAACCTGCTGCTGGCCGAGCACGACCGCAAGGCCAGATGACGCGTGTCCAGACGGTGGTGGTAAACAGGTGTGGGGGAAGGAGCGTTTTTTAGTGACAATGTATCATACTTGATGACTTAATCATGTTCATCATTGGATAAATATATATATATTTTTATATTGTTCACAAGCAGCCCTTCCACTGTAAATCTAAAGCCTTGGTATCTTAAAGGAACTCAGTAGGTTTGTTTGTGATGTATTCTCACAGCCCCAAAGTAAAGTCTGGAATAGTAAGTAAGCTGGAGCTCAGACTCAAGAAAAACCAGGAAAGTCCGACATCCTTTTTTTTTTTTAATCCCCTAATCTTTTTATCGTCTACAGAAAACGGAAGAGTTTTTTTTCTCTTACCGGTGCTGTGGCTGTTTCTGAGGTCCACACACACGGCCCTGTCCAAAGCCATTTTTTACATTTTCCTTGACCTCTTGTGTAACAATAGGAAACAGGTGTGCGTGTAAAAAGGTGGTGTTAATATATTATAGAAGTACATTAAATGTACTGAGATTAAGAGAATGAAAGTTTTCTGATAGATTTTATTCCGAAATCAGGAAATCATGATGGGAAAATGCCCAAAAGGATGGCACGAGCACATGAAACGCCAGGGGGTGTTCACACTTGGACAGTGGGACGCAGTTAGCAATAATGGAAGGAAGATGGGCGGAGATGTGCATGCGGCAGCTTCTCTCGTTATTTTTGGTCCGTCAGTATGTTAAACAAAGTCATGTGCCGGGAGAGAGGAGCCCTCTGTGCCAGGAGCGTCTCAACTCTTTTGGCATTTAATCAGAGCCGCTGACACTGGCACCTTTTTTTTTTTGGGAGGGGGGAGGTGAGAGTATTTCCAGGGAAAGGCCAAAAATGTATGGAACTCTTGCGCCACATTTCCCACAATATGTGCACGCATTCAAATAAACAGCTATGAGTTTTCACCTGTATTTTTGTCATTATAGTTTGTTGGCTTGGATGCAGAAATAGAAACAGAGGAATGTGAAGTCATAATGTGTAGAAGTGCCAGAATATGCGTTTGTGTGTGCTGTATTTAAAAAGCCCACGTCGAGTTCCACGAGATGGAACTCGCATGCTGAATGAAGAAATTGTGTATTGTGCGTGCGTACTCGTGTGCATCTTTGTGTGTTTTGTGATTCAGTGTTTGTGCCTTGCAGGCTAAGTGATTACTATGCATGACATAGACAGTAGCACTGTGACAGTTGCTGTACATTCTTCTGGTCAGGGGAAGGGGAATAGGGGAAAGAGCAGGGACGAAGAAGGCAACAAAAAGCCGAAAAATCAATCCACGACAGCATTCTAATTAGTGTTGAAAATCGTAAGGCCAAAAGGGGAGAAGAAAATTCAATTAGCTTGGCGAAGCATTTTCCCCAGGCAGTCGCTAAACCTTAAATAAAATGTTTTTTTTCTTTCCATATAGCGTTGCCTTTCATTTTCACTCCTTGACTCTTGTGTGAAATCACCCGTCCTGTCCAGGCCACATTGTTGACACGGCCGAGTGTGGTCACCAGGCACTATACGCGAGCACTTTAATTGTGGAGTAATTACACATACCACGGCAGGCAAGTGGGAGAGCAGAGAGCATCAGATTGGACTCGGAGCATTCCTTTGTTGTTTGGATTGGTCCTCTTTTTTTTTTCCTGTCACTATGTCTCCCTTCACTGTATCCCAGTGGGCTTCCCAGGTTATAGAGGAGAAGTCAACAGCACGAGCGAGATGTTTTAAGCCTGACTCGGCCAAGACGGTAAAGTAATAAAAGTGCTTTTGTCTGCGCATGCGTTTGTTTACAAGTCAACAGTTCATCTGCAAATACTTTCCAACCCAAGTAATGCCAGCGTCGACATGTAATCCTTTCTTTGCCCCTTTTGGACACCGCAGTTAAGGATTTGTAACCGACTTCCACTGGGGTCTGGAAGTCCTCCCCTCATCTCCAACTGCAAGTAAAAGAGCCAAAGGACATTTTGCCACATAAATCAGCCGCTCACTTAACTGTGGCCAAATATGGGGGAAGTTTATTGGCAATTTAATAACAGGGATATCATCCAAGTGAGATTTTGGTGCAGTTTACTAGTGTCTTTGGTCACATTTTAGTACTCTAAGAAAGCCATTTGTGTCAACCAAAGATAATGGATTGACATTAGAACAGATTAGTGTCCTGAGTTTCCATTCAATTAGTCTGCTATTTTTGTCACATCGAGCTGTGTTATTGAGGTATAAAACAAATCGATGTGCAATAGTATTTAGCTTTCAGAACCAATAATTGTTGTTCCTGTGTCTGAATAAGGATTTAGTAAATACAGAGAATAAGGACTTAGTAAATACAGAGGAGGACTGGACAAAGAGAGCTGCAACAGGTCACTTCAAACTGGTAGAAATTTGCCTGACTTTATCAGCTATCAGACAGGGAGAGTCACTGTTATTTAATAATGTGCCTTTAGGTTGTTATTAAAAGCATGTGGACTGCCCAGTTCTTAGACACAGAAATAGATTAATCAAAAAGGGATTAAATGAGCCACCAAAACTCTAAAGTGTTTTTCCGCTGTAAGTGTTGGCAATAAGCCGTTTAATAGACGTTGCAACACATTGTAGTACAGTGGAGCAATTCTGTCTTTTAAAGGAAAGGAATTTGCCACAGCTTAGTAGTTATATAAAAAACATCAACCAAGATTTATTGATATAATTTTTTATTGATATTATTTGATTAATGGTTATTTAAAATAGTTTAATAGCAATAGTTTATAACAATAACAATAGTTTTAAAAACAACAACTGAGATTTATTGAAATGAAACGGAGCTCTAGAGAGAAATGTCCCGCTTTCAGAGAGGAGTACCTTTTCCAAAAGTTCCTGCTCAGCCCTCAGGGGTCTCACGGGAATTGTGGAATTCCTTCTCCAGAATGCTGTCAGGCACTCCGCGGCCCTCTCAAGCCAACCGGCTCTTGGATGACGTCATGGAGAGAGCTTGGCAGCTCTCACTGATGCAAGCACCCATGGAGACATAATCGTGTAATAGCTTCTGGAAGCACTTGACAGGAAAGAAAGTTAAAAGGAGGTGCTCCACAATTTCCAAGCGCCCTTCTCCTGGTTGCGTTTAGCTTTGCATCTCCTTTCTTTTTAAGGCTTTCCAAGTGTGCTTCACTAAATGCAATATCAAGAGTCTAAATGAGCTTGAAGCCCCTGTGACATGTGGCTTTAAACACTGACAACACACCGCTGGTATTATGAGCTGAATGCTTTAAAGGATCACAGTAAACCAAAGAAATTCAATCGTGGGTTCAAATGATTCATGGCATGTTTGTTTGTATGTTTGTTTGCTTTGACAATAAAGCCATCTGCACATAGCAGATATCACTGATTGCTAAGAAGCGGCGGAGAAAGTGGAGCAGGCCTTCATGGTTGCTCTCTTCCTGTTTACCCCTAAAGAGATCCGCTCAGTGCCTGGGAGATAAGATAGTCGTGCTCCAGTGAAAAAAAAATCACATATCCGTGTGTTTGTATGTGTCTATGTGCGCGTTTGCAGCCAGACCTCTTTATTCCAAACTTTATTACATCAATGTTTCACAATCTGGGACATCTCCGGCCTGACATTTGCAGCTAACTGATGTGATCACAAACCAAACTCGGCTTGAATTTGGTCGGTGGGCATCTGGTCGCTTGCTTTAACTCACTTCTGTTTGGGTGCAAAAAAAAGAAAAAGAAAACCCCTCCGCCACATGAAACCTGCCTCCATCTGTGAGTGTGGATGGCGCCTAACTCGCGCCTCACGGTGTCTCCAGAATGATGCATGACCGGACACGTAACAGAGAGAATGCCTCAGATGGTGCACATAACTCGTGCAAAGAGCTGCTCGACGGTGCCAGGTCTGAAACATGACGGGGAAACTAAACATGTAAAGTTCACATGCTGATAAAAGCGGGCTGATGAACTGCGTGTTTCTTTTTTTTTTCTCAGCTGACTGGTGTCTGAGTGTCCTGGGGAGTGGCATTCTTTATTGGGTCTGTGTTATACCTGCATTCCTGAGGTCTGCCATTGCTCGGTCATACAAAGGAATTCCTGGTCTCTATAGATTTTCTCAGCTGGATTTGTTTGTTACGCGAAGGTGAACTGCATCAAGAAGAGATTGATGTTGATGGTTGTGTTGTATTCTATGTTGTATTTGATCATTGGTGTGGAGAGCCATGGTTGGCTCTTACCTCTTCATTTACTTGTTATTCAAAATATAAATCTAATGCACAAGATAGATTTAACTTGTTAATATAACGGGTCCCTGCTCACTCCTGAGGTGCTGCTGAAGACTGAAAAACTGGTAATAAAAGAATGAGCCCTCCCTTGGTCCATCAGTATTCAGATATCAGGATATAAAACATGTGAAAGGATTTTTATGAGGACATTCTTTCTCTTTAAACTCTTAGCTTTTTTTTGTCCGAGTGACTTTGATTGACCATAAATCTAACTTTTCAAGTGGGAAAGTAAAAAAAAAATAGAAATAGAAATTGTAAAGTTAAGTTAAGAGTACAGCATGCTCAATTCAGGCTGCATGATGGCTCACCTTCTTTTCAGAATCTTTTTTAAAACCGCATTTAAGAAGCGGGGGTCAACCTGGACGGGCCCCTGGTTTGTGTTTGGGCCACAAAGACATAAAGGGTCAAGACCAAACCGCAACTGTAATCTGAATGATTACTGACTGATAAAGATTTTTGGGGGTCTTAACTGACTCAGAATTGATCTTTAGCAGCCACATCAAAGTCATGATTTTTTTACCACCTCATACAAATCTGCAGAGTCAGAGACCTCACGTCCAGAAACTCGTTCAGGCCTTGATCTCTGGCAGACTCGACAACTGCAATGGGCTTTTAACTGGTCTTCCCAAAAAGAGAAATCAACAGCTTCAGATTGTCCAGAACGCTGTTGCCAGAGTCCTTAAAAGAACCAAAGAAACTGAGGACACATCTCCTGTTTTGTTACCATTTACCAACAGAATAGACTTTAAAGTGTTGGCAGTCAACAAATAACTCAATAATACGGGGCCAGACTATATTACTGATCTTCTTATAGAATACAAGAGGGTCTTTAGGTATCAGTTGGCTTGTAGAACCTCATCAGAGTGAAAATGCAACCGCTCTGCTGTACATAGATGGAATTAAAACTTATTCTTGGTATCAACTCCCAGCTCTGGACACATTGAACTGGAAAGCCTTTCTTTTCTTTATTTTATTGCACTGTCTTTAAATTCAGTTATTCAATCTTAATGCTTTTGAAAAGCACTTTGAGTTGCTGTTACGTATGAAATGCACTCTACAAATAAACATGTCTTGCGGCATGGCAAAGAACAAGGGCCTAAATTAAGGCGGAGTCTTTATCATTGCTAAAGAAAGCTACTGATCTGGACTAATGACAATCAGGCATTAGTAATCGGAGAGGCCGGTGGTAGGACATAAGCAGCTGGCTATGCATTCAGATGAGGTTCAGATAACTCCTATATCCAGGCTATTAACCCTTTAGATCAGACTTAGTGACAATAACTGTAGCTATAGAGTGAGACACTAGCTAGGCAGAGTCCACTTAAGACTCAGCCATTTTACAATTGTAAGCTTGTCTAGACCAGAACCTGTCCTTTGGTGCTCATACTTTTAAAAAACACATAAAGGGTTCCACTTCTGGTCACCGCGAGCTGTCCTGATTGATTTCTGAAAAAAAATATGTGAGGGATGACAGCGCTGTACTGGTATTTAAGCATTCCTGACTCCCTAACATGAGTCAAAACATTCTGAACTGTGAAGAACATCTAAGCATGTGTGTCGACAAACCCTCCCCAGAACCAAATGTTTAAAAAAGGCCTGGCGAGCCGCCTCACTTTTATTGTGAGACGTGACTTAATCTATAATAACTGAGCCTTTCAAATCCTAAATGAAATTACAGCCTTGTCTTGCGGGAGAAATGCCTCTTCCATGCTTTGATTTTACTGACCTTTTCTCTGAGATGGTATCAGTCTGAATCACACACTTGGTCTGTTTATATACAGCATGGGGGCTGGATTATGTCCTGTGAGGGCAAAGCAGAGGCATTCCTGTTGTAATATCATTACTTAAACATTCTTCCTATCTTGGTTCCTTATTTTTAGCTGCCCTGTAAGTAAAGAATGGCCTCTCAGCCCTCCCCTGCCCTTGTTTCTCATTTGTCCCTCTAAAAGCCTTTTTTCTTTGAGCCGTTTATGAGGAGAGTTCAAGTGTAGGTCTGTTAACACCTGCGCATTATGCCGTGTGTGTGAATATGTGACCCCGTTGCGCGCGTGTGTGCGTGTGTGTGTGACAGAGGAGGGAAGAAAGGGAGAGACTCCCTCCCCTTGTTCACAGTCCAACTCTGCTTCCAGCTGTTAGTGCATTCCTCTACACGTCGCAATTGGCTGAGGCCGCCGGCTTATTCTTCTTTCTTTTTTTCTTTTTTCCCCCAAAGTTTTGTGTACGTTTGGATTAGTGCTTGTGTGTGAATATGACACAGGATTAAAAGTCGTTGCTGGAGTTTGGACTGGACATCCAGCGATGCGCGCGCGCGGTCAGGACTGAGACTGGAAAACTGGACAAAAAGGAGTCGCGGGCGCAATATTTGGGGAGCGACGTTCACGATCCCGGACTGACCGGGCGCTGTCCAGCGCGATGACACAAGTGGACAATCTGGCTTCAGTAATGGTAAGCACGTTTGGTAGTGGGGAATAGAAAAGAAAAAGCAAAAACAACGAATATGTGCAGAATTTTTTCATACAAATATTGACTTGTATGCCCCCCCTGAAACGCAGCGCTGGCAAAATCCAAACCCAACCAAATGGTTTGTCCATCTTTGAGCCGTCACTTTATCCGGCTTCTGTCAGAGATTTAGTTCTCAGCTATTTTAAACACAGAGAAAGTTTTTTTTCTTTTTCCTAGTCTCGGAGTGGGACTGAAACACCAAAGGTCTGTGCGTATTTACGGCCAATATTCAGATATGAGACACTTTTCTTTCATGTGTATGATGCCAAAAACATTTATTAGTTGTAAGAAAATTGGGTTTTTTTGACTGAAAGTGATGGATAGGGAAACAGCATCCTACAATAAAATCACTGCTAAGTTATCACAGTTTGATACTGACTGAGTCTGCTCACTGGATCTTATTTGGAATACCTCAACAGATTAGAGTCTAAACCCATTGAAAAACTTTTTTAGCAACTTTTTTTTAATGGACAACAGCATATTATATGAACGTGCACAAGGCCTCCCAGTAAGCCCACCTAAATGACATGGTGCATGATCGTAGGAATGGGGGGGGGGGGGGGACACTGGAACTTACAGCCTTTATCTGTGGATATCCACCTAATGAATTTGTCTCCGGCCACACTCACGTGGATCTTTGTCTTTAGGGTCCTCAGACATCGTGACACCTTTTAGGAACACTCAAGTATATGTCACATGAGATTTTATTTTTGGTCAGAACTGCTCCAAAGCAGCAACAATGAAAAAAAAAAGAAAGCTCAGACAGCTTGGCTCAGGCTATAATGTGGAAACCAGAGGCATAGATCCATCATGGGGGAAACTGTTGGCGTTACTGAGACATCACACCGAACGCTTCATGTGCATGATTTACTTTCAGCTGTGCAAACTGTGTTTTGCTTACTTTACGTGTTGAGATTATTCAGTCAGTTAGGCTGAAGTGATAAAAGATGAGAGCTTGGCTCATGCAGTTGCACAGTAAGGGACTTTCAGAAGTGGTCTGCTAAAATCCTACATCTTTTATGTTATTGTCATGTCAGTTTATAGATGGTCCTCATAAGCACCAATTTTATGTTTAAATTCTTGCTGTCCAGCTGGAAAAACTCATGTAGTTTATCAGTTCTTAACCAGATGTTGTATCTCTCTCCTTTAAAAAAAATCTCCTTTCTCTCTGGTCAACAGTCTTTTTTTCTTCTCATATATTTCAAATTGCGATCATTTCCGTCCAGCAGACATAATACAGTCCACCTCGTGAGCTACATTACAAATATACCACGTTCTGTCCTTCCTTGTCTCTTGGTCATTTCCGGTCCCTCGGTAGCCAAACATCAGTTGATCCCATCCATATGGCAGTCCAAGTGATCCGGGTTCTTCCGCACACACACACAGACACACACACCCTCAAGAAATTCAACTCAGATTTCCTCCACCTTTGAGTCAGCTGCAATAACAATGGGGGATTTTTCTTTCCATGCATGGATCTTGCACCTTGCAGATTTTTTTCAAATTGAAAACGCACAAGAGAAGTCGGCATGCTTCGGATTTATTGTTTTGGAGATCAAGGTCAGGTTTTGGTAATCAGCTTTCTGAGTTTTCCCAAAACACTCTGACACACAATGCATGCAGTGAAAAAAAACACACTCAGCGTCTTTTTGGATTTTCTTGTATGTCCGAAGGTACCGTGAACCAAAAGGCCTTTTGGTGTATATACATAAAAAAAGATTTTAATGTGATGAAAATCTTCTTGAAGACACAGTGACGCACAAACAGGCAATTGTGTTGGGGAAAAAAGCAAGAAGGATAACACTATTTAGCCGTACGAGTTGCAGCATATTAGGGACACAGGGAGAGGGACTCCATATTAAACAGCATCTGTGATACAATGCTGGCTTTGTCAGGTGGGAGGAGAAGAGGGTAACACTGGAATGTTAGGGGAGGGAATGTTGAGAGACAGAAAGATGGAGAAGGAGGGAGATAAGCACAGAGGGCAGAAAGCAATGGAAGAAGCATTTTCTGTAGAACGAGAGACAGGTTGTCTCAAAGTTGAATTGAAAAGAGAAAGGATTATTCAACTCGTCTTGTTCCATTTATTTAGCTGTGTCCAAATTTTAGCCGCCCAAATGAAGTGTAGCCACATGCACATTGGCTAGCCATGATGGCTAACATCAGATATCTGCATTATAAGTAAGAAAGAAAAGAAAATAAGGGATGTTTTTTAACATAAAAGCTGAAAAGAAACAAAAAGGGAAAAGAAATGAGCAACGAAACAAATTGGGGATGATTAAAAGTCGGATTTTCCCAAGCATGAATGTGGTTTTTAAAAATCCAGACTGATGCGGATGGCAAATTGAACTGACAGAGAGACCAAACAGATGTAAAACAAAAGAACACAATGGGAGGAACATGACAGAGGGATGAAAGAGGAAGATGAAGAAATTGAACCAGTCTGAGAATGCTGTCCTGATTTTATTATCCCCTCTGTCTCTCCCTTTTTCGCTGGGTTTTTTCCTTTTTTTTTCTTTCACTTTCTCTTTTTCCATCACTCCACGTTCCCCTCTCTCTCCCTGTCTTCAATCCTGTCTGCAGATGTGGAACAAATAAAGTATCTCAGAAACTCAGCTGTTCGGCAGATGACATCAAAGAGAGTTTTCACATCTCCTTGTGATTTTATGACCATTGTACATTTTTTACGTTTCTTTCAACTTTCATGAAATGTTTAATAGTCTATTTCGGGGTTCAAACTTGGTCTTATAACCCGGGTCTTAAAAGAATAGAGAGGCTGTGCTAAACGTAAATAAAAACAGAGTGTAATAATTGTTGTAATTTTACTAAAAGCGAGTTTGTCAGCTCAAAGATTCTTTATCTGTGAACATCTGTAGACTGAGCAGAACAGTTGTTGTTGGGTAGGAAATGTACATTTGTACAAGCTTTTAATGCTGGGATTTACTGTAAATTGACTGGATCACAAGTTTTAAGTTTCCAAGTTTCCAACTGTCTTTTCTAGTCTTTACTTTTAGACAATCTAATCTTATTTGGCTCACCTTTACATGTCATGTTTGTTGTTTGGATCCCACATCGCAAAAAAACCCAAAGCAAAAGGCAGCATCTGGGTATCCTGGTGAGGGCACGACACACCTCACTGCTCGTCTTTAACCGAAGCAAAAAAGCAAAGCAGGTCACAGACTTGTCTTGACCTGCCTGGCTCACCTGGAGAAAAAGGAGGTGAAAGAACAATGGAATGAGGGGAAGCTTTTGTTAGAGAACGGAGTGTTTGTGTGTGTTTTTTATGGTGTGTGTTTTTGGGGGTGGGGGGGTGAAGGACTGCATACTTTCCACTCTTAACAGTCCTCCCAAAACTTTGAGATTTCATTGACCTACTCTTTTTTTTTCGGGGTCTTTTTCTCGCTCTCTTGGCGCTTTGTATCAGGACTCTAACATTTGTCCAGATGATGTCGCCATCATACAGGGTGCATTTTGTTATGTCTACAAAAGTGGTGGTGGATAAAAAAATCAGTGGAATGTGGGGCATCTGTCTTCTTTCAGGGGGAGAAAGATCTGATGTGTGAGTTTATTTGTAGATGTTAGTGTGTGTGGATAGGGGCTATGGGGATGGCTGCGTTGCGAGTGTGTGTGTGCTTGTGTGTTTGGACTAGGGAATGTTGAAGGTAGCGAGGGTGTCATAGCAGCAAGGGAAGCATCCTCAGAAAGGAAACTGCTGCTGAATTAGAGGAAGCGGTCGCAGGGCTGAGTTTGATTTGTGTTTCCTTTAGTTAGAGATTGGAGGACAGAGGGGAAATGAAAGCAGCGTGCGATTATGAGGGCATTGGAAAGGAGAATTTAGGAAAAGCCAAAAGGGCTAGAGGAAAACAAGGAGCCTGAGAAATGCCGAGTTACAGAGTGTTACTAAATATGACGACTGTTTGAGGTAAATTAGATTATTACAGGATTATTACAGGATCAGGAAATGGAATAAATAGTAGACGAAAGGAACAAAGGAAGGAAATGGCGAGATGTGAAAAACGCAACACAGTTGTGGTGGTTTCCCAAAAGCTGTAATCATCTCTGCTTTGGTGAGAAGTTTTCACTCACCCATCCGGGTGGGGGTGTGCACACTGTACATGTGTATGTTTGCCTTTGATTATGCGTTGACAGAAATAGCAGCTAGTCTTATTTTTGCTCGGTTGAATTGCAGGGTGCTTGCCGGGGTTGTCCCCTGCCACCGGATATGAGGGTGTTTACAGAACTACACAATCACATTTTTTATTTGACTTTCATCTTCTGCTGCCATTCCTAAGAAAAGTTTGTCATCCTTTTCCTTCTCTGTCGAAATCAATCCCAGTTTCCCATTATTTTCCTAACAAAGTTCCACCTTTAAAGCATTTGAGCAAGATTTTTATCTTTATTTTGGCCTTTTCTGTTAATTAAATTATTCAACAAAATTGAGCTAGGCTTGTGGAGACTCTTTAGGAAATAAACCTTCTTTTGGGTCAAATTTACTCCACATATAGCAGGTTTTCTATAGATAAACACCAGTTCTGAACAGGGTACTTGAGGTTAGACTTGTGGTGAAAAAAAAAAAAAACTGAATGGTGTACACAGCACTGGGAGTAGAAAAAGGTGTGCTGAACCAACAAATTAACAACTGCAGATGAGACGTTTAGTCATAAAGGAAAAATGCTGAAAAATCTTATGAATTATCTTATGTTGGCATCAGAATGTGGTAGATATTGGATGCGTGTGGCATTTGAAAGACAGACAGGAAACAAGAAGGTTAAATATCACTGACTTTAACTTGAAAAGTATGTTGCTACCACAAGTACACCCATCCATTCATTATCTCTGCCACTTAGGGTCGCGGGAGGGGGGGGGATGGGGGATATCCCAACTGACATTGGGTAAGAGGCGGGGTACACCATGCCAATCCATCAAAGGGGCACACTGAGACAAACAACCACACACACTCACATTCACTCCTAGTTGCGATTTAGAGTCTTCAATTAACCTAACGTGTATGTTTTGGGACGGTGAGAGGAAGCCACAGTACCCACGCAGACATGTGGAGAACATGCAAACTCCACACAGAAAGGCCCCCGGTCCCCCAAACCGGGAATCCTCTTTCTAACCAGCATACCGCCGTGCTGCTCACCGCAAGTACCATTAAGGTTAAAACTAAATTTAGGTCATTCACGTTGCACTTGAAGAGCTGTGGTTGTTACCTAACCTGGTCAGATGGAAGCACTTTTCCCCTACGGATTCCCTATGACTGTTTGAGCTGTAAAGCTTCCCCAGCTTGAATCAAATGAGGTTCCAACGCTCTGCGGACCAACTGAAACTCGTGTACCCATGCTCACATCATAGGCTGTTTTGTCTTACAAATCCATTCGATGCAGCGAGCAGCAGCAACCGACAATTCATGTAAAAGCCTCTTGTCATGGGTCATTTCAACCACTTCTTCCCACTGCAATAAAGCCCAAGTGCATGTATTTTTATTCTCAAGTGAGAATTTCTCCTTGGAACCCTTTCACAGGGAGAGTTTCTCTCATGTGGTAAGCGTATTTGCCAAGAGCAGTTTTCTCTGTTTCTGTCGTATTTTACATCCAGCAATCTATGTGCAGTCATTGTTTATTTGTGCACGCCTACTCCTTCATGTCTGGACTGCTCTTGGTGGCATTTACAGATTTTTTGTGTGTGTGTGTGTGTGTGTGCAGGAATCTGAGATGATGTTTCAGCCTGAGTCGGATCAGATGCCCCCAGCTGAACCTAAGGTGAAAGAGTCACACGTTTTATGGGGTTTATTAACAGAGGTTGACCCTTTGTGTTATAAAAAAGTAATAACATGACACAGTCCAACATATTACTGAGCACTTTTATGGATACATTCAAGTGTGATTACAATTCACTCTTTCATTTCAAATTGATGCTTTTAGTCTCCACCCCTGGACTTAATCGACACGGGGAAAGGGCTGAAGGTTCAGACTGCTACACCTCATCTGGTTAGCCTGGGCAGTGGGAGGCTGAGTGTGGCAATCACCCTGTTGCCACTCAAAGAAGGTAACACGCACGCACACCTACACATTTACACAGAGTCTGGAGTAAAACCACACCTTTGTTGTCATCACACAACCTGTCCTTCCCTCTCTGCTTTGCTAGCCTGTTGCACAACTCACTTTTGGGTTTTTCTTTTCTGCTCTACTTCCACTCAAATTGCTGGTTAATTTGTGGTTACCAGAAGACGTAAACAATAGAGAGCCGGTAATTGCAGTTGAGGATGAAAATAATTCATAGTCTTGATGCACATCCAGAAAACGATGACTTCAAGCTACAACTCAAGTGAGCAGAAGTCATTTTTTTAGATGAGTGACCATGTTTTGAAACTGGGAGACCTGCATCATTTCTGGCTAAAAGACAGAGCGAGATGTGTCATTCTACCAGGTTTTAGCTTTTTTCGTATGTATAACTGCAGGCTGGAATCACTGACCCGGTTAGCTGTGATTTCAGATTTCGTCAGCCATTCATTGTTACAGTTGAAGTTTATTTTTCTACTCACACTCATAAACTCAGTAAGCCACAGGTGCTTCATTATTATTCTTGATAGCTGCCAAGCACAAGATGGAAAAGCTATGCAAGAAAAGCCTACAGCATGATATAACAAGTGGAACATGTGTGTAGTGTATAATTATTTAATAGCCTTGAGATAGCACATCTAGTATTAAATCAAACTGATTGGCACACGTTCAAAGGCTTTAAAAAGTGGTGAAACACTACTACCAGAGTTAAAACATTGGTTTCTCTCTCACACATTATCTATTATAAGAAATAGGATCTTATTATACGCAGCAGCACCTCCTTGGTTTATAAAGCTATCATTATGTTGCTATTGTATTAAGAAAGAAGCTCATCACTGAGATAGATGGATTTGTAGTGAAATTGATTAATACATTTACACATTACTATTAAGATAATAGATCACTTGTTGTCAAGACACATGAACTGTGCTGTTAAGTCATATCTGAACCATTGTCATAACCCAATTTGATTCTGTTGTGTATGTTTTTCCATTATCAAAATGTGTTTCTTGATCTTCCAGGGGTTACACGAATAGGCAGAGAAGATGCTCCAATTCCTCAAGATATCACGATCCAAGGGCCCGGCATTGAGGCAGAGCACTGTCTTATCATAAATGAGGGTTAGTATCAGCTCACATATATAGTAACCAAATAAAATGACAGTCTCTGAAATTAACTGTTTGTTATCTAATGCTAACAAGCATATGTGCTCCTAAATCTTTATCATCTTCTATCGTTTAACATCTAGTCTCACAAAATGGAGTTTTATATTAAGATTCGAGAAGCCACATTTTCAACATATGTAGAGATTCCTCATTAATACATTTTGTTTTATTTGTGATGTTCCTATATGGCACATTTTGGTGCGATTAACCTCAGCTTTAAAAGGCTTTTACCGGTTAATGCAAGTGTTAGAATAGGAAAAATAACCTGGAGGGACACTTCAAGGTGAGATTCTTGGATACTATGAATGAGATGTATGAGTAACCCTGATCACGTCTCATGATCACACACACACAGGAGGAGTGGTGACCCTGGACCCCTGTGGTCACCTCTGCAGTCTGGACGGGGTTCAGGTCACTGTGCCTACACCGCTAACACAGGGTAAGTTGATCACACGCATTAACATAATTTCTGCTCTAAGAAAAATCCATAAGTTTGACACACACACACAGACACGTCCTGACACACAGTCTGACACAGTGCCACCTACTGGTTAAGCAATAATACAACAAAAGTTGACTGGATTGCTGGGAGTGTGCATGCTTTCAGTATTTCATAACTTGTGTTGTTTGTGCAACACAGAGGCTGGTAATTTGTGGCTCGGTTAGGTTGCATTCCTGTCTGTGTGAGTGAGTCACCCGGGCTCCCAAACATTCTGCTGGTGTTCTGCCCTAAAACAGGAGAGTGTGCCGTATGTTTGTACGTGTATGTATATATCTGAGTCTGCAGACAGCTCCCTGTAGTCCTGTGTGTTTTATATGTGCTCTGCGTAAAAGCAAGCGTGTGTGTTTGTGTGCGCAACTCTTGAGTTGATTTCATCTGTAGTGGTTTGGAACAGCTAGCTGCCATAATGAGTCACAGCTTCCAGCAACGGCAGAGCGCAAATAACCCTTTAGACTCTGTCATTATCGACTGTCGAAAATTTGTCAAAACAAACTGAAACAGTCCCTTTAATTTCTATTGGGGACCAATGGTCCTTCATCTGTTTTTTCTTTGCTTGTTTCTCGATCTTTTGATCTGTTTACTTTGAATTCGTAGTTTCGTTTTCCCCCTTTCCCAGTTTTCCAGTATTTGATTAGTCACAGACCTTTTCCTGTTTCTATGCTTTCACCTTATGTAATATTTTCAATCTCTTCCGTTTCTTTTTTTATGTTTCATCTCATTATGAGTCGCCCTCTAACTTGTCCATCCTTCCAGTTTACTTTACTTTTTCTTTTTTATTGGTGTGTTCTCAGTGGCTGGCCATTTTTAGTTAAATATTGACAGGCCTGTTTATCTTTGAGCTAAGCCAGGCTGATTCAAATATTGACTTCACATACACGAGGATGGGGCACTGTGAAGAGGCAAAGGTGGAGAAAAAGTCTGAAAAAAAAAGGAAAACAGGAAAGTTTGTGAAGTCAAAAGGTCATTGTTAGGAAAATCTGGTCGACGGAGAGAGAGAAGGAGAGCATTTTTCAGGAACATCGTAGCCTCGCACTCCTGGAACTGAGTTATTGTAACTACACACACATATTGTAGTCACACACACCAGTCTGGAGGCGATTAACTGTGTTTAGGAAATGATATGTTCTGTATTTTGGAACTTAAGAGTTTGACCTGGAATCACATGGGCTCTGCTGGTTACACACTGGAACAGCTGGAAGGCACTTGTAGAGATCAAGGGAAAATGTCTATGTTTGCAGAAATACATTGACAAACAGGCACTAAAACTTCTAATTCAGTTAACTGTTCAATAAAATGTGCTTCACAAGCCTTATAAACAAGGCTTTTACTCTGGGACTTTTTCTAGAGCACCATATCTTTTCACCTCCACCCCTCCCCTCTTTGTTAAGCTAAAAGACATGCGTGCATATCAATCTGGTGGTCTAAAGTACATCCAAATCTATTAGTCTCCCACACACACAAACATTTCTCTCTCTCTTATATATCCATCACATACAGACAGACGATGTAGCTGATGATGTTAAATTGTATGCCGAAAGCATAGCATGAAGAAACAAAATTATTTTGTTTGTGCTGTTTCTTATTGTTATCGTTTTAGTTTAGTGCCTATTTAAACTCTTCAGGTTCAGTATTGAGTCACTCAGCCCGTGAGATTGCATTCAGTAAGATCTATTCTTTATCCCTTCTTTCCCCTAAAAAGTCCAATGGAAATACTTATTCGGTCTGTTAGTTTGTCATTATAATAAAATCTGCCCCCCTCTCCGGAGAGAGAAAGTAGTCCCCGCAGACCAGCTGGTTTAGGGTTACGCTTGTCCAATGGATTCTCATAAAAAAAGAAAAAAAAGAGAGAGAGAAAAGGAAAATAGGTAGGAAGACAAAGAAAGCTGAGGGGGCGTCCTCCACATACCTCACTGTCGGACTCTCTTTGAACCTACCATAAATAAACAGAGGAGTGCTTGCGTTCGAGATCACCTCTCAAACTCTGCGTATGGTTTATAATTATGGGAGGAAATACACGCTTTACGGTTTTAGTGGCCTATTAAGTGTACAACAACAAACATCTAAATCTAACTGCAATCACAGGGTTTCACATGTTTAAGCGGGATCTCCGATCCCCCCTTTTTTCTGTACCAACACTTGGTACGGTCCCGGCTCAGACTCCCGGGATGCTAAATCACTGAACTTTCTCCGACACGGACTCCGGGCGGCTTGGGAAGCGAGTCGAGGGAGGGAGGAAGACGACACCACAACCCTGGAAATTCATAGTTTTCCATTTTTTACCTCTCTCCTTTAAACCTAGGCCTGTCATGACAAACTGCCACACGCTTCAGGACATGAGAGTTTATTTTTCTTGAATTGTTTTGTTTCGTCGTGTTGCTGAATGAGTCTCATCAGGTTAGTACTGAATTCATAATTCAATTTTCAAAGCAACGCTATATTGACCATTTTTTTGCAGTAAATCTTGTAAATTTGAATGAGCAGTAGCTTTTTTTCTTCTCCTTTATTTTCCATGACTGCTCTCACGATGAATTGGAGCTTTGCTTCTTTATTATCCATCACTGCTCCCACAATAAAACGGAGCTCTTCCCCCTTAAAGATGTTACTCTTCATCGTTTGATACTGTTTTAGGAGAATGAGATGTCCCTTCTTTTCAGAACTCTTTTTTTCATTGATTGAAAATTACTTAATAGATCATTTGCAGTTCATCTGCCCTTTGTGCTGAGGGTCATCTGCTTCTAATCTTGGGGGTTTGATAAGCCTGTCTGTCTTTCATTGACCATTTGATGAACCGTCCATCTCTGATCCGTGACAGCACACCTTTATCAGTCTGACGTCTGCAGACAAATCTGCTCTGTGACGCTCTGTGAGGCAGGTCAATGCATTCGGTCTTGAATTTGGGATTCACCTCCAAGTCGGTCTGTTGGCGGCCTCACTGAACACTAAAGTAAACAGGTTGTTTATCAGAAAGGATACGCTGCATTTGGTCAACGGTCGGGGTCAAAGTCAAACCTCAACTCTGTCCACCTGGGGTACAGATCATTGGGAGGAATACTGGCCTCTGATTGAGCTGAATTTACTGTTCACTTACATGCAACTGGTACGTAAAGCCATGCTCTTGTTTGTTACAGCGGGCCTACTCGCATGTCGTAAGATTCTGGTGCCGTTCCACCACAACAGCATCAGCGCTTGTGTGCATGCCTCTGGGTTACGAATACGCTGCTTTCAAGTTCACAGACTGTTGCAAGCATGTAACAAAGAGAGCTGCTTTATGGTAATGAGGGCAGGCTCTGCGGCCCGGGACACCCGACACCTGGAAACAAAACCTGCCTCATTGTCTCGGATGTCTCTTGTTTTTCTGCCCGCCCCTGAGCACGTTTTGGCCATTATCGGCAGCAGTCCGTGCCGGTAACCAAGCTTGGTGTTTTTATTCAGCAGTTTTTTGCCTTTTATTTGTTCTGAGCGGGGACAGATCGGAGGCTGGCTGTAAGCCTGGCCCTCCGTCAGAGAGAGGTCAGCCACATCGATGCTCTCTGGGCGAACGGCTCGAGGTCCGGCAGACGTCGTGGATCCGGAGGTGAAGAGAAGCCCCCTCTGGCTGAACCGTTTCCCACAGAATCCCCAGATAATGCCGGCCTGTGTTTTCATGCAAGTCCCCACTGGACCCTTGTGGCTCACGGAGGTTTAATTTGTGGTTTTGAGGACAATTTACGCTCCCACTGGGGTCTCTCTGTGTGTGTGTGTGTGTGTGTGTGTGTGTGCGTGTGTGTGTGTGTGTGTGTGTGTGTGTGCGTCACTTCATGGCTGAATCAATTCTGCTTGACTGCCATGCAGGTTTCCAAGCTCACAGTATCATTCATGCTACACAGCACTTTGCTTAGATCTAAAAGAAAATCAAGGAACTTATGCTTATGTTAACCAAACAGAGATGCAGTTCCCCCCCACACCCCCTCCCGTAACATCGTGGGGAGTTTAGATCTACATGGGAACAGAAATTGGCTCCAGACGTGATGCAGCCTCGTACATCTGTCCCCTCAAAGACTCTGAGGTTTGACTTTGTAGATTGCAAACTTTAAATTATCCTGTAAATGCATAGACAGAGTAATTTCAAGTGTTTTCCATTGCTGGAAAGTGTGTGTGTGTGTGTGTGTGCATGTGCGTGTGCACAGAGGGGGAAAACACAACTTACTGGTAAACAAGTGAGCACGTGAAGGAGATTAAACTTGTTTTATTGTGACCGATGTGAAGAAGTGGGTTGAGATCTTCCAGAGTTTTTTCTGTTTCCCCTTGTCTGTAAGTCGATACAGAATTATGCATTTTGGCTTTAGTTCTCCACGCACGTTCCACCTTTATGGCACTGTTGTGAGCGGGTGGTGGAAAAGGTGGAAAAGTAAGTGGAGGATTGGCAAGTAGGCCTTTGCGAGCTGAGGAGTTCAGAGGAAAGTAAAGGAGGAGGAGAGCTGGGGGCTGTGAACAAATCAGGGCATCACATTTAGCCCCCCCCGCCAGCACCACTTAAAAGGTGGCACATGGCGTGATGTTTGAGGGGTAGGAAATTAGATTTTCACAAGAGCTGACTGCTGGTTAAGTGTGTGTTTGTGTGTGTGTTTGCCTTTGGGTTGTGCTGCTAAATACTGCGACGTGCTGTGATTCATTAGGCAGACGCTGCTACCCCCCCCCACACACACACACAGATACACAGAGCATGCACATTTAGAAAGACTTTTATTAGTCATGTCTGGCAGTGAGAAAGC
The DNA here is from genome assembly GCA_907169785.1 of Menidia menidia. Classification (NCBI taxonomy): domain Eukaryota; kingdom Metazoa; phylum Chordata; class Actinopteri; order Atheriniformes; family Atherinopsidae; genus Menidia; species Menidia menidia. The sequence goes on from CAJRST010006668.1 coordinate 8,130,181, forward strand.
CATATTATTAGATCTTACTCACGCTGGCTGACATGAATGGATCTGCGCTCGGGTTCTCCCCAGACTGGCGCGTCCTCTGATGTCTGCCGTCACCGTTTGGGCCTGAACCTGCCCCACATACTGTTTACAGAAGTAGTATGCATTTGAAAAAGCTCCCAGCTGCGTAGACTAAACATTTTTTAGTACGCCGCTTTTGTGTGCACGCCGTTAGGGGTTAGGGTTAGGGTTAGGTCTCCACCTGAGAGGAGAATTACTGCTTTGTAACTCGTAAAAAAACAAAATATCTGCTGTTGAGGAACTCTGAGGCAAAGTCTAGAGAGAGATGCAACCTCTTTCGCTCAAGCTGTGTTATTAAATTTGGGTTTAATGCATCTTTCCAGGGTGAAAACGGACAGGGGTTTATGAGGGGAGAGGGGGAGGGAAAAGGGACCGTGTGGACGAGAGGAGGAGAAAAACATTTGATATTTTTCCATTGAGTCTTTTTCCATCCGCGCCCCCCTTGCCTCGGCGGTTGTGTCTGACTTCAGGTCCAAAGAATCTGATGTAACGGCAACAGAGCTAAAAGGTGGGTGCTTTTTAAGCCCTTTACGTTCAGGCCAGCGTTGCAGGGGGGGCAGGAACTGGCAGAAGTTCGCGTTCACGTTGGATTTTGACTTTCCCCTCCTCACTTTTTGTGTTTTTTCCTGCTGTTTTTTTCAACCCTTTTCATGGACTAGACCTCCTATTCCTCCTCCCTCTCATTTCCCTCTGAGGTATTTGGACAGCTGTGGACAGCTGTGCGTATTGCAGGGGTCGTGACCCCGACATCTCGTTTGATACCTTGCCCCGTCCAGCTTAATTGATGGCCAGAGCAAACACTGTGGTCTGCAGATCGCTAGCTGTGCGCGGGTTAGCACGAAACTCACCCGGCCTGTGAATAAATACTCGTTTTAAGCTGAGCTTATCCTGAAGATGAGGTCTTATTTTGTACCTCTCCTTCAGGGCTGCTGTGATGAGAAAATTAAAGTTTGTGCCTTGACGTTACACCACAATGTGCCCACCAGTGGGACCAGCGGCATATCAGCGGTTAGATTTCATTTTTGTAAATCACGAAAAATCATTTACATCCATACAAGTACGACCTGTTGGTGGATGATCTGAGCTCCTTTGCAATGAAAAATCAGTGTTTTCTTTTCCTCGCTCAGAGGCAACCATGTCCCCGTTTTGCCGCCTTTTTGCAAATGATATATGTGAGTTGTGTAGTTTTGGATTCTCAACTAATTTGTCTAAATGCTTTTGTCGAAAATAAAGCAATCAATGTACCTTTGATTTACCAAGATGTCTGACAAACAAATGTGTTCCTCTTATGAGGCAAAAGTATTCTGTCTGTTGTTCAAAAAAGTACAGATGTGTCACACTTTCCACAAACCTTATCCGATAGGTTCATCTTGCCATTTGTGTTTTCCCGACAGGATATTCCCTTTGTCTGGGTAAGTCCTATTTCTTCCGGTTCAACCATCCCGAAGAGGCCATCAGAATGAAGAGCATGCTTCCACAAAAGAGCCCAGTGTCAGCTTTAGCCTACAACACAGGTACGTACACAGAGGTCTTTATTTCTTTATTTCTTCCTGTTCTCTGGGATTATTACACAGCTTCAGAAATGTGACGCTTGCGATTGTCAGGTTTTTTAAATCACGATGAGAAACCTGGCTTTGAACCCTCACATTTATCCAGGTTTTCTGATCATGGACCTCCTACGTTGCGTCTCTGATGCAGTGTTACCAGGAGCGACCATTCAGGACCTTCCGTAAACAAGGATTTGCAGAGCTAAATACACACAGGGTGCTAAAAAAAATACCTATCGAACCGGCCTCGGTAGTGGAGGTTCGTGTCCCTTGCCTGCATGAGTTAGATCCAGTGGAATTCTTGTTCTTTAAACCCCAGAGACGCAAGGAATGTACTCCTCTCTCCCACTCTTCCAAATACGCATTAGTGAAACTGTTATTGCAGCCATTATCTTTACCTTTTTTCCCTTTTTTTATTGCCAAGGCTCACACTCTGACATGTCTATCTAAAGTGAGGACTCCCACACAGAGCAGGAGTAGCTAAAACACAGCAGGGAGTTATCACAATGGAGGAAGGCTGATGCGCACCAGGCCCACAGTATAAATCTGCCCATGTATGGACACCGAGGCTCCGCGCGTGCTTTTAGATCTTATGATGTCTCTCATTTTCTGCCCCATTTCTCTCTCCACCATGTAAGGTTGGACTTTTTCTCACACGTGGCGCATGGTCAGCTAAGCGCTGCCAGGCAATCGGGTTTGTGTTAGGAGCTGACCAGGCTGGGGGGTGCTTACCAAAGGAAGAAAATGTTTTTTAAAAAAGGAACAGGTTCGTGCTTCTCGGCTCGCGAGCGCGCCTCAGTCTCTGGCTGAGCGCAGAGGTTTTGAAAAGCTGGGTGGTCCTGGCTCCGGCGTTGCAACAGCTTCTTTTCCACGGAGAGCCTCAGAGGGCTCGAGCCCGTGGGCGGCTCAGTCGCATTGTTCTGACCGACTGTGTTTTCACCTGCGTGTCTAATGACAGGATGTCAACGGAGAGCTCTCCCCGAAAAAGCAAAAACAAACCGCAGCCATTAATCAAACATTCTTAGGAGCAAAGTCTACCAAAGTAAATCATCATCGCTGATTGTAACGTGCAGCAGCAAGGAGTTTAAAACAGATGGAGTTGAGGTCTGGTTTAAAAAAAAAAAAAAGACCCCCTAAGCTTCTTTCCCGAAGGGCTAGGGGGCTCTTATGGGTGTTTGTGAATAATATGTGGTCTTTTTCGTTGACCAACATCCTATTTCTGAGCAACTCGGCTTCGGTTAAACTGTTTGTTTTGGATCCTGTTGATGGTTCTGTGCACGTGTGCCGCCAGGTTCTGCGTGCACACAAGAGTCAACTTCTAGTTTTGGGAAGTCAGTGCCAGCTTTGGGTTATTTTGGAGCAGCTTGTTCTGCCAAGTGCCTCATTTGTGAATAGCCGCAATTTCAGGTACATGTACAAGCTTAACCTCTCTCTAATTTCTTAAATTATGAGTATTTTTCCTCCCCGTTTTTTTCCCTTTTTCATCCCGTTTCCTTCTCCTGGCTCAGATGTCAGTTCCCCTCAGACTGCAGAAAAATGTCTTTCTGAGGATATCTTTCCATGTCCACATAGCTAAACCCAGTACTTCAGCTTTTTACTCTTTCACAAGCCCCTGCCCTTCTCTTTCCCCGTTCACCTGCATTTGTTTATGTGCACGCTGCATGTTTGTCTCTGTGCCTTTGCAGACTATCTGAAGTTTAGCAGTGACTACAGTAATGCAGTGGTGGGGGGCACCAGCAGCGCGAGGGGCATGCGGTCGGCCTCCGAGCTACGGGACTTGATGGACACCCTGCAGCGCAAGAAAATTGCCCTGGAGAACAGCCTGAGAGCCAATGGAAACGCTCACCCTTCCTACCTCAGTGTGACACAGGTCAGCCATAATTTTTTCTTCTTTGACGGGCCCAGCAGAGCATTTGTGGACAGTCTACGCCCGAGACTAAACAGAGCTAACTTTTACTCACAGCCTACAGAATCCAACATGGCTAATAGTGGTTTGCCCTTTGTCCTGGGCTCTGTTGTTGTACAGTGCTGAGCTGGCGTACAGGTATTATATTGTTTGTGTGTTTGTTTCTCTTCCTGATGCAGTCTCCACCAACCACACCTGTCTCAAGCCCTGCCACGTCCTCATCAGCCTACCAGGACCAGTCCAGGCGTTTCCACGGCTCCGATCGTCCTCTCGCGTCCTTAAGATCTGCGCCCCCGCTCTCCCCCGGCCGCCGATCCGACCCGTCCTCCTCGTTTGCCGCCCGCCCCTCGGCCGGCCGCAGTCAGGACGGCTTCGGCGACGGCCGGCGGCAGCACAACCCGGGCTCCACCCCTCTGCTGTCCGCCTGGAACGGCGGGGGCTCGTCCACTTCCGTCGCCGGCAGCGACAGCTACCTGCTCTCCCTCCCTCCCCCCTCCTCGTCCTCCCGCGCCCCGTCAGCGGGGGGCGCGGTCAGCATGCCGTCCAGCCCTCGCCTGGGCCGCCGCACCTACGCCACCCAGGAACCGGCGCCCAGCAGTCGGACCAGGAAGTACTCCACCGGCTCACTCAACAGCACGATGACGGGGGGGCACAGCCGCTCGCTCCCACGCCTCTGCCCCTCCCCGTCCCCCCGGGCCGACAGCAACGGGGCCCTGACCTTGTCGATGCTTCCACCACGACGTTCGGACGTGGCCGGGGGTTACAAATACGGCAAAGATGCTTACAGCCATATTCAGAGCACAGGCCCCGAACTCAACCACAACTCCAGTAACTCCTGCCAGCAAGGCTCTAACAAGAATCAGGGGGAGGGCGTCGTGTCTATTTCCCTTTCCGCCCCTAAGAACCCCTGCCCAACAACTTCCCCCATCGACTCAGCTGCCCCGCCAGATGTGACCATCCCATCCAAAGCCGGAGGCTCCTCTTCTCCTCGCATCGCCAAAAAGCTCAGCCTCACCTCCACCAGCTCGGTGGGCTCCGTCAGCTCCACCAGCTCCAGCCCCCCGGAGGCAGAACGCCCGGCCAGCCAGGGGCTCTCTCCAGGACTAGATGTTTCTCTGGCCGAAAGGGAACGGCGAGTTGGAGGACTGGAACTCAACTTTGCCCCGGGGCTGGGAGCCGGAGAGAGGAGGGCTTCGTTCGGGAAGGCAGGACTGGAGCCTGGACTGGGTCTCGGGGAGAGGAAGCAGTCGTTTGGAAAAGCAGGTGTGACTCCCCCGGGGGGATTTAGGGAGAGGAGGGGGAGCATCAGCTCACTGAGTGGGAAGGAAGAGCTGACCGACTACCACCAACGGCAGAAGGAGGAGAGACTTCGCGAGCAGGAGGTTGAAAGACTGGTAAGGTTAATCTTTTTTTGGGTCAAAATGCTAGAACCCTTTTTTGTGTTATACAGTGTTTACCCAGTTTCTCGATTTTGGGTGAATTATCTGTGTAGAAGCCTATAAATGGGCACAGGACCACTCGACGTTTGAGCATGTTTCTGAGAACGAGTGTAAAAAGAACACACTGCTAGCATGTCCTAATTTTAAGTGGAGGATGGTTATACATGTAAGATATGGAGTGAGTATGGGAGGGCCTCCCTTCAGAATAACATTCTTTTTGGCCTCTCGAACACACAAACTCCCGGGGAACTTAACACACACACACACAAAGTGAGGTTTACCACTCAACAGATGCTTATGGCACTTTGCCCATACTAACTGGACTATTCTTAACTCTGTACTTGGATCATGTGTGTGTGTGTGTGTGTGTGTGTGTGTGTGTGTGTGTGTGTGTGTGTGTGTGTGTGTGT
>CAJRST010006668.1:8135767-8155469 GCA_907169785.1 Menidia menidia
TGTGTGTGTGTGTGTGTGTGTGTGTGTGTGTGTGTGTGTGTGTGTGTCTGTGTGTGTGTGTGTCTGGGGTGCATTTTGATGTCAGTCATCTGGAGGTCCACCCAGTGTGGTTTGTACCACTGAGAAGCCTCAGAACACATCAGTCAGCGTTGGGTCAGAGAAACCGAGATTACAGAGTTATACCGTAACAGGTGGATAAACACACAAATACGCAACGTGTAATAAGTGGAATCAGAATCCCACACTTGTCCCGGCTGGGATTCGTCACTATCTCTGAGAAATTGTTCCTGTTCGAGCAAAGGTGCAAAGTTTGGCGAGTTCTGGAAAACAGACTGTGAGCTGTTGAATGAGGGCCAGCTCTAAGCCCTCTGGCCACACCTGGCCTCTGCTTGCTAAGCAGACCATTTGCAACATTTCAGGGGGGGTCAAATAACCTGTGTGGTGAAACCATGTGTGGCTGTCTCATCGCTGTCCGCCCTCTAGTGGTAGTTTGTAAAACCGCACCCATCCAAAATGAGTAGCAATCAGGTTATATTTTCACAACTAGTACACATACACAACTATCCATCATGACATTTATACCACAACAGCTGCTTGTGGAGGTTCAGTTTTTAATGAGGAGCAGATTTTCCCCACTCTGCCCACTTCTGCTCATATCCTTTCATTGTACGATTTCTTTCAATTTCTCCTTCTCTTTAGCTGACTGACAATCTTGTTGGAGCTCCACAGAGGCTTGTCCCTTAGAACCAAACAAGGTGACAAACGTGACACAGGCTTGCTTTCTTTTATCTGCCCCAGCTACACATCACGCTATTATAAATAGGGTTGGATGGGAGGGGCTTTTTGTCAGGCAGCATTCACACTTCACAACATAATCGGTCCAACGTTAAACTCTACAAGCGTTGCATTGTGTGGCTTTTCGCTACGCTGGATGTCGCTCTCGTGGTCTCTCTAAAGTGGCAGATGACTGTCTTCACTCTCTCGGCTCAGATTCCATCGTGGAGCGCAGTTCCCTGGAAAGTGTCTTGTTTCCCTCAGCGGCTTGACAGACACAGGTTACTGTGTTTGGAGCCGTGACTCGTTTCCCATGAAGACTTCCGATTGTAGTTGACAGCTGTCCTTCTTCTCATTAGCTCTCGCCGACACTCTCTCTCTCTCACACACACAGGCCAATTCCTTTTCCCCCCTCTGTGTGTTTCTAATATTACTTCCACAGGCTTGCAGGGCGGCTCATATGCTTCCTGCTCTAGAGATGTTCCACTGACGGGGGGGGGGGGGTCATTTTGGCTCCCCAGCTTCCGTAACTCTCCACATATAGCTGTTCTCCGACAGCCAAACCTGCGGAAGGGAACTTTTGCTTTAGGGATTCGGTTAGGGTGAATATTATATTATTCCGAGAGGTTGTAAAACTTATATGCTAAGTTTTTTAAAAGAGGTCGTACTGATAACAGTATCAGTAAATCCCTCTGGATTTATAGGAATTGCTGACTTCTCCAATGCTTCCCCAGGTAATGTATATTAAAGTGGCAGAGATCTTGTTGATTGTGCAGTGTGTGTGTTTAAATCTGGCTTTGTGCATTGTCTCTGGAGCGGTGGCAGCTTCTGTTTATACGTCCACTGGTGTCAGATAATCTAGTCTTGGGTCACAACATCACAGCGCTAGTAAGAGCCAATTTGACTTGAGCTGTGCGTGCACCTACTATGATTCATACAAATCCGTGTCTGTCTGTCATCTCAGGAGAGGCAGCGGCTAGAAACCATCTTATCTCTTTGCTCCGAGCTGGGACGCAGTGGAAGGGACGGAGGTGGACCGGCTCAGAGCTCCACCTCAGCTGTCGCAGACCTTCAGAAGATCAACCAGGAGCTCGAGAAGCTCCAGCTGAACGACGAGGACGACGACGACGCGCCGTCTGTGTTTTCAGACTCGTCGGCTGTCAATGGGACAACAGGGAACGGTCACTTGACCTCCCCTGGATCAGAGAACGGCTACTACGATGATGATCTACAGGCTAGACAGAGACGCAGCAGCGGTCACAGAGACTACAGGGCCGAGTCGCCCGCGGTCAGCCTGCGGGGCTTTGCCCCCTCGCCGTCTCCACGCTTGCAGCGGACAAATGAGGTAATTCAAACGAGGCCACCCTACATGTCCTTAAACATCTCACAAGCATAAATTTGCATCACACGTGCACTTTGAGTTGATTTCTGTTTATTTACACCAGATGTGAGCATCCTTTATTGATTATTATGGGCATGACTCAATTTAGGATCATGCTGTGCTTCATAATCATGTGCTTCATGATCATGCCGTGCGCTCACTCAAAGACTGACCCAAAGAGATCATTGTCTATCATCAGTCCCATAAAAGATAAGAAAATGATGGATGTCTTATCATCTTTAAGATAAAGAGTGTTCCAAGAGGGCTAAAGTAGCACCTTTGGCTTGGCTTGGCTTCTTAGTAAATCTATCAGGATTAATGTGGTACGTGTTTATGCCTCCTGTTCTCCCTGGAAAACATGAGAGCAACAAGGATCGCTCATCTTAACACTCGGAAAGTATTGATATCGATCCCTCATAGGCACAGATGGAAGATATTTACAGCTCCTTTATTAGATTAGAGCAAGCTAAGTGTCACCATTTATAATTGACAGCTGGCGCTTGAACATCAGGGCTTCTCCATGCTTGTGTCTGTCTGGATTACCCTCATAATTTAATTTGAGATGTTTCGATTTTGAACAGTTGCTAGTGCTGCATCCTGTGAACTTGCCCCTTATGTAGCATCTTTGAAACGATTACATCAACGTCTATTTGTGTGATTTTTACCAGGCCCTGGAAGATGTCCGCTGCCGAGGGCATGACTCGATGGCGTCGGAGGAGGAAGTGAGGCGCGTAGAGGAGGAGAGGATTCAGGTGCTGAACAACATGGAAGAGCTGGAGCAAAAAATTAAAGAGCTGGACAACCAAATCGAGGAATCTGCAAGAGAGGTAAAGCAACGGGGTGGCCTGGATGGAAAAAAAATCCATCTTAAAAGGATTCAGAGACTTTTTCTTCTAACTCTAAATTCAGTAAAAGCTTGGTCTAGGTCAAATATTTCCCATTTTAATTTTGAAGAAAGAAAGCAGAGGCCCTCTTGTTTCAATGTAAAATGGAAAAAAAAGCATGATTTCCTTAAAGGTGGAGGTTGAGCGTGCTCTGGTTGAGGCAGAGCAGGAGTCAGAGGTAGCTGCTCTCCAGCGGGAAAAGGATGCTTTGGAAGCTCTTCACAACAAAATGGAGGACCTCGAAACCAAATCCCAACAGGAAAAAGAAAAGGTATTTAACAGCGGACTCTTAATTCAATGGGGTTGGGTGTACATAAAGATAGAGATATAGAAAGTGGTGATCCATGGTATAAAGTGACTGATTACACATCTTCTCTGATGATATGATGGTGAGTCACATGAGGAGCTATTCAGATGTTTAAAACCTGGTATGACAGGGTATAAACTTTCAACACTACCTTCAGGTTTTTATCAGCACTGGATTCTATAGTGTGTGGTACTGGAAGTGTATAGGCAGCTCAAATAATGTCATACATGCGTGGGTCATGTGACTGACTGGTAGGTGTTAATCCTTCTCTTGCTCTCTGTGGTCCAAATATATATCTGCTAATACTGTCCAAGGCGCACCAGTCACCCAGTGATCCTATCTGGCACACACTGCTCCAAGAAAGCCCACCAATGTATGCAAATACAAGTGTGTGTGTGTCTCCCCTCTACATTTGTACCACCATATGGTAAAACCGAGAGGGTGGGAAGGCATAAGTAGATAAACAGATGGAGTTTCTAATGAATGCGTGCGTGCGTGTGTGTGTGTTTACGTTTATGATTCAGTTTACCTTTCATTGGATTTATTCATGCCCCAACTCCGAAATGTCGGTTCAACAGCAGGAAAGACATAACGGAAGAGTGAGACTAAAAGACCAAATAAAGGGAAAGGCAGGTCGGACATTTGACTTTAACCCTGAGAATTAAACACGAAGTTCAAAAGTAGATGGGGTTGAGTGTTTGCAAACATTTTGGGTGCCTGTGTGTGTTGTGTACTTAGAAAGGACCATTAATATGCTAGTTTATCCTATGCTGAGCCATTCCATATGTCCCTGTCTCCCTTCCCATCCATTCTTTTAATCCTTCCCATTCAAACAAACTCGAAAAAAAGCCGGACACAAAACCCTCTGTTGGATGACTCATACCACCTCCATAAACCCTTCCTCAATGCCGATAACCAGCTCTCCGTTGTTCTTCCATAGTTTTGTTCTCCAGCTTACTCCTACCCCCCCCCCCTCTAGACTGACCTGGTTGCTGTAAACTAACTGTGGCTCCCGCAGTCCCCACTAACTCAGCCATCCTCTCTCTTTCCCGTGTGTGTGTGTGCGCCTGTCCTTGTACTTATATGTACACGTAAACAAACGTGTACATGGCATACGTTGTGTCGAATGTGCGTACGTCCATGTGTATGTACACGTGCGTGTGCCAGGCATGTGAGCTGCTGCAGGCAGAAAGGGGCAGAGTAGAGAGGTTGGCTCAGATTGTGTGTGAGCAGCGCTCCCAGCTGGACAGTTGCCCTGAAGCCACCAAGGAGCCCCTGCAGGAGCAGCTAGCCAGGGTCAGTACACACACACACACACACACACACACACACACACACACACATACACATGCCTGCACTTACTACAAAATGAGTACCAGGTTAAAAGACACGGAAAGTGAGGACTGAGGTTTCTACCTCTCTCGAGAAAAAGTGAATATTCTCTCTGGACATCAGATGGCATGGCTATCCAAAACACCCTCTCAGATGTCGTGTAAAAAAAGTTTCAGAAAAAGATTTTAGCTCACACAGTGAGAAAAAAGTGTATGAAAAGGTGTTATCGAATTATCAAGTAATTGAATAATGATTTTCATCAATTTCACTTTGATAACATGTTAATTGTGTTAGCATAATTTGATAAGCACCATCTTATTCTAACTAATAGATGTTACTAAAACAAAGTTAGATACTTTAAGAACTATACGTCATAAACTCATAGTACGCATATACTCAAAGGGAAATATATTCAAAAGCCTTTGTAAGGAAAATAAAATAGCTTACAATACAATTTTCACCCTTACTGTTAAATCTAAGCATCATGTAAACACTGTAAATGTTGGAAAGTGCTCCCAGAGGTGTTCTCATCAGAAAATAGGAGCACAGTGCTTGCACACTTGCATGTAAACATGCACACATTTTCTTAGCTAACACCAATCCCAACTCCCTCACAGCCACTCTCTGTTTGTAACTAACTATTCATGTTTCTATGGTGACTCATAGCAATCTTTCATCAGATTAGCTACCCTGTGTTTGGAGTACAAAGTGTCTTACATGTTAGATTGTACGATTTGGACGCGGGGTCAAAGGTCTCCCCTTCTGTGGTTTACGCTCAAGATTGTGTTCTTTGAAAGAGTTGCCAATTTTTGAGCAAATGCGTACACTTTGTGACATCCTGCATGTTAAACCGGACAGTGTTTCTGCAATGGTGTCTGCATGACTGGCAGTCTTCAGGAAAAACCAGAGTTGTCCTCTTCTGGTGATGACTAGCTTGCTTTTGAGTTTGTAAAATAACTGCATGGTTGGGTATATTTGGGATTTGTTTTAGATTTCTGCACTGACATGAACCTTCACGTCATACCTTTACACACATTGATCATGTTAAGTGGAATTGGATAACACTCGCCCATTGTTGGCTGGGATAGGCTCCCGCCTAAGATAATGGATGGGTGGATGGAAGTGGATAACAGGAGATGTCTGATTGTTGAACATAACGATGATGAAATGACCTATGAAATATAAATAAATGCTCGAGCATACAGTGTGAAGCTCAACTGTATTGACAAATACACTTCTTGACCGGTGCATGCTGATTAGTTGTAGAGCATGTACGTCCTATCTTCTCCTACTTTCTCAGTTCAGAATGCCTGGTGTAGAACTGATCTACAACTTGCTATTTACAGCTGTCTAAGCTGCAATTTATAAGATACTGAACAACTATAGTGTGCATGTTGGCTGTCTAATAAGAATGATGCTACCAATCTGCATATTATCAAAGATTGTAGGGAGAAGGAAAAATAAAAGATGGAAAAGTTTCCTGGACACCTGTGACCAAGGCAAAATGAAACACAGTGCCTAATCTTCTTTTTTTAAACATAGTGGTGGTGACGTCCCGGTTTGGTCTTGCTTTGGACCACGACAGCTTGTTCAACTATCATTTATGGCTTATACTTGCAATTATAGAGGGAAATTGTTGGTCATTTATTAGTGGGTCATTTTTTGTAAGTGAAATATAATAATGTTTTGGGCCATGTTTTTGCAAAAATGAATACATGTTCTAAAATATGCAATTTTTCTTTATTTTCTATGAAAATATCCAAGCCCACTTAATTTTCTTGTTTTCTTTACTGTAATTACTATAGGAGTGAGTTTGTTTTTTGCCTTGGAGGTGTTTTTTTTCTTCATTTTGGCATGCTTATCATCCCCACTGTGTTTATTAGGACTGTGAGATGCTTGAGACAGAGACAAAGCGTTTCGAGGACCTGGAGTTCCAGCAGCTCGAGAGGGAGAGCAGACAGGACGAGGACAAGGAAACCCATACGCAGCAGCTCCTCAGGGAGATCGCAGACTACCAGCGCAGCACCGTCACTCGCAAAGTAGCAACTCTCTCTTTTTTTATGTTCCCGGAGAATGCGCGGAGCGGATCCACTCCGCTTCACCTGAACTGTTTTAGGTAAACAGCATTGGCTTCTTTAACTCATCCCACAGGAGCGGCTGTTGACGCTGAAGAAGCAGGCAGCGCAAATTACCCAGCAGGCTCAGCGGGAGAAGGAGAGCTTTTTGAAGGAGAAAAGCAACCTCGAATCAATGCTGCAAAGGGTAAAGACGGCCACCTCAGTCGTTTTGTTAAGGCAAAATGAGAATGTCAGTTCAATTTAGATGTTTTTGTTTGGGTTGTGTCCTTCTCTGTGCGATAGGAGAAGGAAAGCCTTGCCTCACTGGAACGAAAATACTCCGACCTCACCGGCGGCCGAAGTTTCACCTTAAGGGAGGTAGGCCTGACCAGCCGCTCACACACTGGGTGGGAACAGGTCCCCCGCATTGAACTCCTTTAGATTTAAGTTGGGGAAATCACTGAGACCAAATCATTTGGATTTCCTTCTCTGTTTGCTAGGACACAGCCTTTTTAGCTGATGTGTGTCAGTCCCTCCTTCCCTCTATTTTTCTCAGGAACGCCGAGGTACTATCGTCTTGTTAGTCAAGTGCCTCTGTGTTGTTCTCATTAAACTTTTCAAGTTTATAAAAAAAAACAATTCCCTCACCTTTTCTCTGCTTGCATCTTTTGTTTTCTTTTTGTCACTGAAAGAGACATAACAATAGTTTGAGTGGATACTTACACTCCCATGCTGTGCGTTAATGCCGACTTAATCTTGAAAGTCTATTGTCAAGTGTATCTTAACAGAGTTAAGTAACCTGTTGCCACCACATTCCGCAGCATTCTAACAACTAATTGTTACGTTTGGCACATCTTAATACAGCTGACTCACTGCGTGCTATGCCTCACCCTTTCTTTTTCCCCCATCTCTCCTCCCGATACCCCGCAGGGCTATGTCACAGTCAGTGAAATCAATGAGCTTTACTCACAGCTTGGGCAGAACCCTAAACCCGCCTCTGCCCCCCCTCTGGGCAAAGCTTCTCCCAAGGCGGGGGTAAACCTTTCCCCCGAAGACGACACCTCGAAGCCCACGGCGGATGAGGTGTGTGCCGAGGTGCCGCGGGTATTTTCTCGTGTGCTTTAGAACACAGGCCGATGATGAAGTGTCTCTTTTTCTTTCCCCTCCACAGTCTTTTGCTCGATTTCAGGTTGTCTGATTACTGTTCTTTCTTCTTTCAAAGCTCTGTCATTCCTCTCCACAAGCCGACTGTCACTCCTCCTCCTCCTCTTCCTCTTCTTCTTCTACTTCTCATATTAACGCTCGCCCCCTCCCTAAAACTCCCTCTGTGCACTGGCCAGAGATCATGGTGACATATCGAGACCCTTCCCCTCTTCCTGACTCTCCTCCACCCCCCCTTCCTGTCAAAAACCATCATCAGCGACACAGGCAGGTAATGCGGTTGTGTGTATATGTCCAAAACTGCTGGTTCTTACATGGCAAAGACATTATTTAGAATAAAGTCCAACTGACACTTTATTCTGACACTGCTGTTTTCATTTATATTGACCGCTCTATGATAATTCCATTCACTGTTGTTTATCGTACACCCGTTAAAAGTATATCGGTTTATACGAGTGAGGCGAAGTGCTTGAATTAAAGTGCAATACACAGTTCCTTCCCCCAGATGGCAGTAAAATATAAGCTTCTCCTCAAAGGAGAGTGATAATACATCATTTAACACTTGTGTGCTGTCCTGGGGTCATTCATACCTTGAATACAGTGAGACCCCAGGAGGCCACACAAAATTGATTGTACACACTCGTTATAAAGAACTGATAAAGGTGCAAATCTGGTCTATGTCTGCGTGTTTTTTTTTTTTTAGCATTTCCGATTGCTTGAGGAAAGGAGAAGGTCAGAGAAAGATGGCGGCTCACATCTGAGCGACACTTTACCCCGGAAGAAAACCCCCCCCTCCCTGAACCCCCAGTTCTCGTTCGCCACGCTCGGACGAAGCTTCCCCTCCAAGGTACACGGCTGTGGACATGAATGCCTGCTCAATCTCGTACACTTCGAAAGTAAAAGAAAAAAGCTTTTTTTTTTTTTTTCTTGTACTCGTTAGTGCCACCAGCCTCTGGTACAGAGCACAAGCTGTGGCAGCATCCTTCCGAGAATTCTCTCCCTGTCCAGTAAGGAAAGTGAATCCCGGCGTCTTCACAAAGGTACACGATCGCAAACTTACTGTTAAACCATATACGCCCCGAAAAATGATTTATGTCACATGTGCCCTACAGCTCTGAAATGTTCTTTTGGCAGGAGAAGTCACATAGTTATTTGTATTATTATTGTATGGAGATGGAGGCCCTGTTAGAGGTCTGGATTGTGGGTGTTCACTTTACTGTGTTTTGGGAAACTGCCCTTTTTTACACATCCGTTTATCTTCCAGATAAGATAATGCAGGAATTCAGGAGTCCTGGGTCTGGTTGAGTTTCTTTTTTTAAAACTCCAGTTTAAAATGCCCTTCCATGTCAGTGTTTTTAGATCTCCACGTGTCAGAAAGTAGTTACAGAGCTGATGGCTGTTGATCTCTCAAAAATAGTTTTAGTTTCCCTTCCATATGATGCTGAAACATTGCCTTTTTTGTCCATGATTTGTACACTAACAGGGAGCCCCTGATCTGACCTTGTATTTCCTTGCCACAAATTGATATTTTGTACCCTCAAAGTAGTATTTTGTGGCATCAAATTAGCAACTAATGGCTTTTTGGTAAGCAATTGGAACACATCTTTACTAGAAACGGCAAATGCTTCCTTGAGATAAGTAAGCCCATATTTGAATGGTTTTGTGAGTATGCATTTAGAGTGTTTTTTTTCTTTACCCTACATTTGCATTTTGCCATCTTGTGAAATACTAATAGAAGACCCCGAAATATCAATTCATGGCCACAATTTCTAAGCTTATTTTAGATGTCTTGTCTTCATTAGAGCATTAAGGTACTGTGTTTTTTTCTGGGAACTGGAATGTTTGTGGTCCCTCAGTCTCTCTGGTTATTTGATTTAGCTCATCAGATGGGTGGGCCTCCTGATGGTATCAGTTTTTTTTTGTGATGTGCCTCTTCCTGTACCCAGGGGCTGACTTAGTCTCTGTTCAAAGTATCTACTCAGTCATTTTGTCATCATTCTTCTGACCGTGTTTATTTTTTCCCCCGTCTCCGGACATCTTAGAAGAGCTTCGGGATCATTTTAAGATTTTTAATTTCATATTTTCAATTTCCACCTGCTTTTCTTGCATTTAGTTTTTGCATTTAGGAGCAATTAGTTCTGAAATAATTTAGCCTTTAAGTTTTTCGAAGTATCTTTTTCCCTTGGACAAAGGAAAAAAAAGCGTCAAAGTGGCGGCCCTTTGTGTTCAGAATTCAAAGCCTTCTGGGCAAACTGTCCCAGATGGAGAGCCGGAAACAGGTAACACCGCGTGGGGGCCCACAGGCCTCAGAAGAAGAAGTGATTTTCTCAACTTCTATTCCTTTTCTTTCCCTGTTTGTGCGTCTTTAGATCAGCAGGGCTCCCGGGCAGCCTCCCAGACTAATGTCTACCTCGACACCTTCGGGTACCGTGACAACCAGGCTTTTGACACCCTGAGCGTGGATAGCAGCGACTCCATCGAAACCAGCATATCCGCCTGCTCACCGGACAACGTCTCCAGGTACGACAGAAACGGCAGGAACAGACGTTTGACGGTGTCATTAGTGTGTGTTTTTGCAGCGTACTCTGACAGCTGAAAGAAAGGTGTCGGACAAAATTGACAAGGCAGAAAATACAAACTGAGGGATGCCACTTTTTATGTTCATAGTGTGATGGGAGGGGGGGGGGCGGGAAGGTCAGTAAATGTAAAAAAAAGTGTGTGGAAAACGTTCCCGTCTTTCATGTGCCCTCTTGGGGAACAGGAGCTTTGGAGCAGTGCGAGTTATAGGAGTTAAGGGGGACTCTTGATTAGTGCTCCGGGGATCAGGTTACGGAAGGCGGAAAACATGAAGGTGTGCGTCTGTGAGCACATGTGTGTGTTGATGTTAACAGTCAACCCCCTCAGGTTCAGAGCTGAACGAACCAGCATGCGTGGAGGTACAGATGGGGGTCCAGTCCCCCCCCATCTGTACTGAAACCATGTGTGCTCGCTCGCTCTTGCTCTCTCTCTCTCTCTCTCTCTCTCTCTCTCTCCGTGCAGCTCTTGAATCAATCTTTTTCCCCCCTCGTCTTGCTTCACCGAGTAGAATGGTCTCGTTTCAGCAGATTTGAAATTGCATGCAGAATGATCTATCTGAGCTGGGACCTTTGAGACTGAGCTGGGCTTTAGTGGGACTGCTTTTGAGCTCATCCTGGACTGGAAGGCACGTTGTGGAATGTGGACCGACGACAGACTGAAGGATGGATTTGTGATACAGAGTAGGGGGGTAGTCATTTTGCCAGTGAAATACGTGCAGAAAGAAAAGTGAAAATGTTCCTGAATGATTTAAACTTTTGAAAAGCTTGAACTTGACCTGAGGTTATGCATAATGACTATGAGTGCCATTCACTGTCATCGATTGAGGTAAGAAAATGACAAGATTTGGACAAACAAATGAAAAAGTGCATGTTTTTTAAACCTGTGGAAATTGAATTATTGTGGAACTTGATTATTTCATAAATCCCTTTGATGGTCTTTTTCCACACAAAAGGATCAATTGTTTAAATCATGTGCTTGAAACGCTAAGTTCAAAGCCACTGATGTCCTGTAGTCCTGCTGTTGTGTGTGCTCTGGGCTGTGTGGAGAACTTCACTTGCTTTATATAATTCCAGTTAAAAACCATAAACTTCTGCAGGCATGGACAGCGTGGCTTTGAGACGTCTGCAGCAGAGTAATTTCTGAGAAGTCTGGAGTTCATTTGACATGGAATTGCTTTCCAAAGGGAAAAACAAAAAAAAGGAAAGAAAAAAGAACAAAGAGCGGGAAAAATCTTTTTTTTTTCTGTAGAAGCTTCTGTTTGTTCTCATCTTTCATATCCTGCCATCCAGTCCCTTTTTTCTGTTTCCGCTTTTTCTCCCCGTCTGCCTGATTTGTTTATACTTCAGAATAATGTGTACCATCCCTCTTAAAGTTATGACATCATCACACATCAACACATGGGTATGCTTTTCCTCCTGCTCTAAATAAGAGAGGTGTGTGTGTGTGTGTGTGTGTTTCTGGTTTGCACATGTTACGGGGACACAGACAAGTTTGCTCTGTTTCTTTAAAAATAATGATAATGACAGTAGTTTAGTCAGAAGAAATGTAAGCACAATTGCGTGTGTGTGTGTTCTTGGGGATAAGAGAGCAGAATTTAGGGATAAAAACAGAGAGACTGAAATAGTTGTTGTTTAAGGTGACAAAGCCTCATGCAGAGAAACATAAAGGCAAATCCCTTCCCTCTGATGTCTGTGGATACGGCATGGCTTTTCCTAAAGCTATCTGTCAGAGACAGCAGGAGAGTTGAGACGGTCCAATCCCAAAATTGCCTTAACATCCTGGCCTCCTCGGCAGATGGATTTCCTCTGCGATTTGGCACACGCGCAGATCCACACATGCATAAACAGGGAATAATCAGGAGCGTTCCCCAGAGAGGCTGGTTCTCGGGTTTGAATGCTGAACGAGAATTCCATTTTTAGCCACAGCTCTTGTCTGTGTGTGGGTGTGTGTGTGTGAGCGTGAGCAGGACAATCACACAGCTTTAACTCTGGATTACGCTAATGTCAAAAGTCTTATTTGTTCATTGATGGAAAAAGGAAGAAAAAACAAACATCCGGAAAAGGGTTTCAATTGTTTCAAGCTGTCGTTTTTGTCGTGGGAGCAGGTTCGATAGATTTGAAGCAGCACATTAGTTGCTCGGAACACTGTACATTGAGTTTTTTTTTAATTCCCTTTTTCTTTCTGATGGCAGTGCCAGCACATCAAACATGGCCAAGCTGGAGGAGATGGAGCGCCTGCTGAAAGAGGCACAGGCCGAGAAGAGCCGCCTCCTGGAATACAAGGTCCATTGTTCACCTGTTGATTTTCACCTCTGTAACAGTCCCCAACAGCAGCTCCAACTATAAGAGATACGATGTAAAGCTAGAGAACCCCTACATTCCCAGGACACTGCTCAGTTTGACCAGTTTCAAGTGCTCTAAAGCTTTGCAATCGTCCGCGTTTTTTTCTCTAGGATCGAGAAGTGGAAATCCGAATGCAAGCCCTGGATGAGGAGCGGAGACGGAGGGAGGATTTAGAGAAAAGGTTACAGGAGGAGACGAGCAGACGCCAGAAGCTCATCGACCGTGAGGTGAAGATGAGGGAAAAGCAAAGGGCGCAGGTGAGAAATCAAAGCAAAGTGTGAGACTGTTTTCCAGTCCAGCAGGCAGAACAGAGCCGGTGCCTTTAGCCAACACGTTTTTTCCCAAATACAGACTCGTGATTTTAAAAAGAAGCGAAAGCCTCTGGTTCACTGACCATATTTCATCCCTCACAAACCTTTTTCTCTCCCTCCAGTCCCGCCCGCTGACCCGGTACCTGCCGGTGAGAAAGGACGACTTCGACCTGCGGGCCCACATCGAGTCGGCGGGCCACAGCACGGACACGTGCTTCCACCTGTCCATCTCGGACAAGACCTGCCGGGGCTACCTGATCAAGATGGGCGGCAAGATCAAAACCTGGAAGAAGCGCTGGTTCGTCTTCGACCGCAACCGGCGCACGCTCTCCTACTACGCAGGTGGGGCCGGAGGCCGGGGCCGACGAGGGCGTGTCGGGGTCCAGCCGCCGTGTCTGACCGTTGTATCTCCTCTGCAGACAAGCACGAGGCCAAGTTAAAAGGAGTGATCTATTTCCAAGCTATAGAAGAAGTGTATTACGACCACTTGAAGAACGCACATAAGGTACGGTGCTTTTTTTTTTTAGTCCATGTCAGTCTCCTTGCTTGTAAATTCCTCTTTTACCCATCGTCATTCCTTATGCCCGTCCCCACCCCCCACTTTTTTTCTCCATTTCCTCTCTTTGATCTCGCATCGTGACCTCCTTCTCCGTCTGTCCCCTTCAGAGTCCGAACCCCTCCCTCACCTTCAGCGTGAAGACTCACGACAGAGTCTACTACATGGTCGCTCCCTCTCCGGAGGCGATGAGGATCTGGATGGATGTGATCGTCACGGGGGCCGAAGGATACACCCAGTTCATGGTGTAGTGACAAGTGACGACAAAACCTCCAGCCCATGCGCTCTCTCCATATGAGAGCTATGTGTCTGCCTCTCAAATAACCCGCGTGGATAGAATTTTGACCCTGTGTTGTTGAGATAAACCATCAACACAACGTCAACATCAACTGAAAGATGGCTGGTTTACATTCGTATGGAGCGTTTATGTGGTAGTGTGGACGCACGGGATGAAAATTCTTTCTGTTCATATACAATTTTTAGCTTATTCTAACAGCAATAATCAAATGAAGGAGATCGGAGATGCGAGGTGCCGGGACACTGCCTTAGAAATAAATCCAGGAGTGCCTCAGATTTTTACTTAAGCATTACGGATCCGCGTTCAAGTTAGAGTTCTGCAAACACAACCAGACTTTTATTTTTTTGTGTAAAAACTCACGTTTAATCAATTTTTGAGTGTTTTTCATGGATTAAACAAACGCTATGATTGATTTAGGTTGTTAAGCAATTCTGGATCTATTTTCCTTATTTTTTTGTAATCACAGTTTAACTTTGTGTATCGTTACTGTGGCATTCTCAGGTCCACGCTGCATGCGTGGTGCGTCTTATCACGTCGCCGTGTTAGATATAAAAGTGCCTGCATGCCCCACGCACATGCCTGATAAGTGTGTGCTCATGATATAGCTCCAAGGTGCTAGAGTTATGTAATATATCAAGACACACCCTTTCCATAGACTTTTTAAACAGCAGTGTTATCACACACCTGGATGGATGGGTGTTAGTTACTGACTATTTTGCTGTCTTTTAAAAAATGACGAGTGCTGAATTTACAAAAGCAAAGAAAAATAAGACTTTTTCCTTTTTTTATTTTTTGATGGAGCATGAGAGGCATACATTTTTATTTAAAGATGTACAACATTTTTAGATATTTAATGCCAGCTAAGATCCACTATTAGCTAAACTGCATATGGACTTGGACGATTTTTAGCCATTTAGAATGTTTTATTTGTTCATCTTTTGGACAAGGAGTCCAAAATTGGTACATTTCATTGTCTGGTGACTGTTTGTTGTGCGGCACGGTAAATAGTTGTGTTACACAAAACAGACATGTTGCTTCAAATTACGATTCCACTACAATTTCTAAAGCTGCTTGTATTTATATATGATTCTCCATCTTATGTTAAAGTCTACGATGTTACTTGTTATGTAATGGTTCACTGCATTTCTGACATCTCCTCCTTGATTCTTGTCATCTTGTTGACCAAAACAATTATCCAAGTGATTTGATGTACATGATTTGTTTTTTTTTTGTCAATTTCTTTTTTGTTTCTGTAACAATAAGATCAAAAGTATATATATACACAAATACAAAGTCCTCTTTTTACCAACTAATGGATCTGTTACTAGTCGTTTCCCAGAGATTCCTTTATCTTATAGTATTCTTTTTTTTTTCTCCCATCATTGACCTTTTAAGCGTATCAGACTGTATTTATGTCACAATCAGTGCATGTATGTTAATTTTGTATTTTCATATAAATAATAAATGATATATCTTACTTGTCTGTGCTACAGTCTTTTAGACTCTGTTTCTTATGGTAGATACGTTGCTTAAAAAAATAACCACCCATTGACAGATAAACGTTTAAAAGAAAGATAAAATGTATTCATTTTGATGAAACCTTTCGTTGGGTCATTGCAGTAAGAGCACCGCAAGGTGGTGCCAAAGGGTTATGTTACATGTAGGCACGGCACGGCACGGCACGGTCTATTCCGGGAAACGGACAGCCGTATCTTATAATGAGTCCTTGACTAATGAAAATATCATTTTGAAAGAAACCAGAACTTCCTATAATCTTGGTTGAGCATGCAATGGGACAAATATCCCTCCAGGGCGTGTTTGTGGGAGTTGTAGTTCGATAATGACGTTAGCAAGACGGGTGCTAAGTGGCAACTTCCGCGTCCCGTTTCCATTTCTGAAACACCTTTGGGACGCTAGACGAACCGACAACTCGATTAACGGGAGAAGGCGCAATGAAATGCCATGAGGGAGACGCATATGTTGGGGAGAGCAAGCCACAACCAGCTGAAGTCGTTCTTAAGATAATTATTGTATCTCGCGATTTACAGCAGAACTCTCGTGGGCTATTGGCCTACGGAAGTCACGCGACCGCGGCATCACGAGCATACGACATCATTCCTTCATTTAATTGGCCAGTAAAAATACCCGTGATGCATGGCGTGAGTGAAAGGTAGTAAAGCAAGACCATTTAAATGCAATTTAAAACCATTATGACTGACACGCACTCTATTATTGCGATACAGTTGTGCTTGGTAATGATATACAGCGGCAAAGATTACAAAATTACAATGTTTTCAACCAGTACTTAACACGTTATAAGTTCAGGGCCCTATATATTCCCCACAGTGCTCGTGCTTCTGTCGGTTGGTCCGATGGCAGTGGAGTTTCAATCGATTGTTTCAGTCAGTAACAGTTTCTCCTCTCCCTCTCACTGCCGGTCTTGACTAGCCTTTTGCTTCCTTACGTGGCACGTGTCTTTGGAAAACAGTATCGACGAAGTGTAAAATGTGTCCGTCTAACAAAATTGATAAGTAGTCTTAACTATTTAATTTTGGCTCCACGATAAATTGTGCCCCACATAGGCCCCATATAGCCTGTAGATAATTAACCTCCACTATATTGTACTAAATTCCATGCTCTAGTAAATGAATATATGTTAGCAAAACAAATTTAAAAAAGCTGTAAAATCACTCATGCGTCTGTGTTACATTTGTGAACTAAGTTTTAATTGCGAACGAAATTGGAATGTGTCTTTGAATGGTATTTGTCATATTCTGTTGTGTGTTGTGGTGGACCGGATCGACTTGGGCCTTGACGAGCGGCCGTGTTTTCAAAATGCAGGAAGACCTTGAAGTTTTAGTTTTTATCTTGGTCCCTTGTTGTCTGATTGCATATTTTTGCAGCCTGTTTGATGAGAAGCAAAATCATAGCACTTGTTTGATTTTCTTTTTTCATTTTACACCCCCACATAGACTTAAGATGAACCTGTGCAGAAGAAGAACAAGAACAAGAAGAGGAAGAAGCTGTGCCTGGGTGAATAAGCGTTCAAACAAGGAGGAGTCTGAGGACAAGCTGATCATCTGAAATAGGTGATGGTTCATTTTAATGAGGAAAAGTTACATCCATCATACAAGGTCAATTTGTCTTTGTGATGGGAATCAAATTGGACTTTGAAAAGGTGAAGATCAAGAGATGCTCGTGCTTTACGCATGTATTCTGATTGAGATATAATAGGAGAGGGATTCCAACCCGTCTGAGGCTTGTCAGTAGGACAGACCAGATAAGGGCAGGAAAATAATTCAAGGATCCTGGGACACAATCTCAGCTGCTGCCATGGTTTCAGAACAAACAATAAGCACACACAGGGATTCCAGGAGCCCGCCGCCGTCGGGTTTGTCTTCGTCCCAGTTTCACGGAAGATGGTGATGATGAATTTAACATCTCTGCAGAATATGAGGAAGAACCTGAGTCGGTGTGTTCGGACAGGATGTCACAGACAGAGAACGATAGGGAGGTGTGTGAGGTTCCCCATTCCCCATGAAGGCATTAATTAACGATACCTCAGTTGGTTTTCCAAAGTGGGACCCGGGAATCAGCCTTGATGTCACAGATTTGGGCCCCATTTTGTGCATTGGCTGGGGCGTTGTGTTGCCCTATTGCGTTGAGCCACGGCACATTTCTCGACACAAACCCGCACGGGAAAGCCTCTCCTATGCCCGTTAATGCTTGTGCCTTATAATCTGACCCGAGGTGCTATCAAAAACACAACGACCCGGCGTGTGGCGAGGCTGACGTCTGACATAACCTCGACGTGTGACTTACAGGCAGATAAGACGTCCAGAAACGAGTCGTCCCAAAACAACCACAAACAGGTCAGGGCGAAGGGTTGGTGAATGTTGTGTGTCGCTAACAGGACGTCTTCCTGTGGTTTGCCGTCGTCTTCTGATTCACTTGTGGTAGTTTTAGATCCCGTTCTTACCAGTTCTTCTATTTGGGTGGCTTTACAGATATGAGGGCATTCTGTTTGACCTGACCTTGTTTAGTGTCTCATTGGATTCATTTTTATATTTCTTATGTAATTTGATTAGTTTCTCTGGGTGTGATTTTTTATACATATACATATATATATATTAGTTTTTTCCCTTCTTTAAGAGCTTGTAAACATATTTGATTTATAAATTATTTAGAGGCTGTATCAATCATTCATGTTCTAATGTTCTAGTAGTTTTTGTCAGAACTCACTCTCTGAGTGGAAGCAGAGGCTAAGAAAAGTACCAAAATAATAATCACTCTAGAAAGGAGGCAGACAAGGCTATAAACATAGTATCGAATAACAATCTCTCTTTCGAGGTAAATCAAAACTGAGGACAAAGTATCAAAACAACACTTGCTCTCAAAAGAGGATGCCTAAAGATATAAAGTACAAAATAAACTCACTAGGACGAGGAATAACAATGAAAGTTTCAAGGCTTGGGTTGGGTTGGAGACAAGGTTAAGTGCTCAGTATGGGTCAAAGGACAAAAACACAACGGCAGGAGACAGGGAGGAATGCAGACTGTTCCAACACAGGAAGGGAAGGGAACCCCAGGTGAACACAATCGGTGATCAGGCATATGACACACACAGGGGAGTGCGAGTGGCCTGAAACGAGGAGAGTTACTATCAAAATAAAACAGGAAATGACAAGACAACCATGGAGACAAGACAAAACACCCCAAAAAATCCCCCAGGTGTGGCAGTTTTCTTCATTTTTGGGTATGAATCTGCAACTTCCTCGTGCACACTGCCTCTTTCCCTTCTAACAGAAATTGTTCAACCCCCCCACTCACACACAAACAAACACACACACACACCGAATTAGGCCCAGATCGATGCAGTGTGCACTGTCTCCTGATAAAATGAGATTTACGTAAATGTTTTGTTTGCTTTGTTAGCCGATTACTTAAACCCATCTATCGTTTCCCACACACAGAGACAAACAACCACACGCTCACATTCACTCCTCGGGGGCGGTTTAGAGTCTTCAATGAACCCAACGTGCGTGTTTTGGGACGGTGGGAGGACGCAAACCGATGAGTCAGAGCCCCCCTAAAAAAAAAGGCTAAATCAAACCTGTATTTTTATGTTTTGTTATTTCTGAATGATCGTGAATTAGAGCGGCGCGTGGAAACGCGCGCGCGTGTTTGTTTCTTTAAGAAGCGGAGTGAAATCTGAGCCCAGAGAAAACGAGTCGCGCACCAACAGTCCCTCCCTCCCTCCTACACCAACTACAGCCCCCCCCCATCCTCCCCCCTCCTCCCTCCCTCCCTCCCTCCCATCGTTTTTCTGTAATCGAGCGTCGAGCAGCGCGACCCGCTCCTCTGCAGCAGTTATGCGCCCCTCGCGCTGGTCGGGATCCCCGGTACAAGCAGCCCGACCCGCCACCGGCACCGAGCCCTGGCCCACCCGGACCCCCCCCGGGGGCCACAGCAGCACCAGCAGTAGCGCGTAGCAGGGATACAGGGGGGGGGGGAGGCGCAGTCTGGTTTACCGATCGACAAAAAAAAATGACTCTCCACGGCTCCGGGCTTTCCCCACACGGACGCGGTTCTGCGCGCGAGCCCGCCGGACACCCGGTCCAGCTGTGAGCCAGCCGGTCATCCTCTGAATGAGAGTCCGAAGGTGAGTCCGGTCCGGTCCGTTTTTTTTTTGTTTTTTTTTGGCTGTTCTCATCCGATCGGCC
>CAJRST010006668.1:8160887-8200082 GCA_907169785.1 Menidia menidia
CCCCCCCACCCCCACACACACACTTTTAGACACACATTAGTGTGATTCACCTTTTTCAGGTTGACAACATTGACCTTTATTTCATTAATCTGAGAACAAGGCGCTTTCTGAAATAACAGGTTGTTTTGATAACTTTCCGGTTCGGCTCACCGGTTGGGAGCTTTTTCACTTCTTCTTCTCTGGTTTTTCTTCACCTTGAACGGGTGACACTAACAGTCAGACCTCCCACGCTGCCGGTGCAACAACCAGGAAGTGTTCTCTACCATTTCCTTCCCCGAGCCGAGGACTGTTTGGGACCTGCTGCTTTCCCCCCCCCATTAGACCGTGATTAGTTCCCCAGCTTGCCCCCCCCCCTCCCTCCTGTATTCTGCTGACCCTTTGTCACCATTTGCCCTTGGCAACGGGGTCCGGCCTTTCGCTCGTGGGCCTCAGACACGCACGTGTCCCTGTAAACCAATCCTTCCCCTCTGCTGCTGGCTTTTTTTTTCTCTCTCAGAGACACACCACCGGTGCAAACAGCAGCTCAGGGTTTTGGTTTAGAAGCTTAAGTGAGTTTGGAGATTTCCACGTTGGGATAGGTCATTATTTTTGGGGCAGGAAAAAGAAATGACCGGAGGGTCAGAGGTGTGTTGTAGTAGCGGTTATTTCTTTTTCACTGGACAGACCTATTCTCACTTTCCAATGGTGATGCAGGTTGCTAAGGTTGAGTATTTTTGGCTTCTTTCAAAGCAAAAAAAAAAAGAAGAGATCACTAATGTAAACAGGCTTGTGCAACATTCAGAAAACAGTTTTCTGGCCTTTGTGGACTTCTGTCCGTGACTCACATGTGCACTGGCCACATGCCATTATGCACGTCCAGCTGCTACTTCTGGGGTCCGTGGAGGGACACTTTCTCTCCGGGCAAAATCTGGACGCCAAGGCTGGCTGCAGGCCCCCCATTTGCCCCCCGAAGCCGCAACCTGTCAGCACGCACCGCATAGTTCCACAGCAGTTTACCAAACTGTTGCCTAATGGAATTCACTGATTGACCAACAGTCCCGGAAAGGTTCTACGTGAGACAGGTTAGTTTTAAGAGGCCAAAACCAAAGCTGGAAGTCAGACTCTGGTTCACCCCCCCCCCCCCCCCTGACCAGGACTCCTCATTAGTCTTCATTAGGTTCAGAGTTATTCGGGATAGCCATCAGTAAAAGTTGCTTATGGCACCTCCAAGCAGGTCATAAACTATGGAAAAAAGATCGTTCTTCAAATGTTAGAAGTCCAAGTTGCGCCCAAAAATGAACCTACTGTTGTGGGTGGTTTTTTGGGCAGAAATCTGTTGAGGTAGAAGGCCCTGATTTAACAAATATATCCCAAAAGATTCCTCTAGGTTTTTCTCAAGAGCCCAAGCTGGACGTTGTCAGAATGAAGCCCATCATAACTAAAACTATCTTTTATTTGTTGGTATAAAATCTCATCAGTGACTGTATATATTGAATACTCAAATAGCCTGATGAAATGACGCCTTATGTCCTGGGAAGGGAGGGTAAAAAAAGACTTCTGATTGGCTTTTGAAGCAGCCCGTGGTCCAATGTGATCCTATGCAGTGAATTACAGGATCTTAGGCTTTTTTTTGGGGGTTTAGTTTATTTTGTGGCTAGAGGACGCCACCGACATTTCCCCGACACCTCGGGAAAATGTCTCTGCTGGTTGGGGGGTGAACAAAACGGGAAAAGAAAAAGTTGACCGTAGTACGCTGGATCAGAGCGGACAGCGTGCGAACGGGCTTTGTTTCTTTTTCTTGTTCCTGAGAGGCAAAGTGTGCTTGTGGTTGTGTGTGGGCGTGGGCATGTGGGTTTTTCAGAAACTCTGAGCTCAGACCGCACTAACTGATGTCAACCCCCCCTTCCCACACACACACACACACAGCGTGTCCTGATGCTTTTGTCTTCCGTCTAAAGGAGTGTGGACTCGCTGACTCTCTGCCTTTCTGCTTGCTGACCGCTCCCCCCCCCCCCTGCTCTGCCCACAGTCGGGTCGGGTGGCCATGGACCCGTTCAGCCAGCTCATCCTCACCATCTCGGTGACCAGCTTCTTCACCTTCCAGTGGCTCTTCCACAGGGTCAGCCCCTGGATGTCCAGCCGCGTCAGCCTGGGCTTCGGCGGCCTCAGCGACAAGCAGAAGGTGGAGTGGAACTCAAGGTGACCAGGCATGAGTGTGACCGAGTGTGACCAGCGGAGGCCGGGCGGCGTTGCTCCTAACTGACGTTCGTGTATTTCCTGCCACTGCTCGCATGCGGGTTTTGCTCTGTGTGTGACAGTTTCAGAGAGCAGGAAGCGGCGTTTTAAACGCGCTACAATTCCTTTTCAGAGGTTTCAACCTCCTTTTTTTCTTTTTTGAGAACCTTGAGCACCTCTTGTTTATATCTGCTTAAAACTATTGCTGCAGATCAAGTAGGACAAATGATTAGATTATCTTTTTGGGACGTTGCAAAATGGAAAATCTCTTATTTCCCACCCAGTTTAACTTCCCTGGCTGATATTATCCGACAGTTTGTACCCAGTTGTTAAGCAGCCGTAGTTATTTATTTATTTAATTTTTCAATTTTTTATTAATTTACTTTGTCTCTTCGCAAATTAGCACCAAAGAAGAAGCCGTGAATCCGAAAAAGCGCACAAATCAGTCCAGCCTGGTCTGCCTTGCCACACTTTTCCCCCCTTTTTTGCATTTTCTCTCTCAGCTTGGGGTTATTGCACATGAGAGCTGTTTTTGAAAATGGCCGCTCGGTTTACGAGCAAACGAAGGTAAACGCTAAGCAGTTATGGATCCCGGCTAAAAAGATCCGCGTGGCGGTCCGTGACTTCCCAGACTCGGTGTGAAGTCTCCCGGCCTGCTCGGCTGTCGCTCAGCGACTGGAGAGAACCGCAGGGCTGTCTCTCTCTCTCCGTCTGACTGACGGCGGCTCGGCGCTGACCCCTCAGCAGTATTTAATCTGGAGCTCTAATTGGTCTGAATCTGTGCGCGCCCATGACAGGCAATTAGCTGATCCACTGTGAGTGCCGAGAATTCCTCTTGTCTAACCGCAGAGCGGCTCTGAGGCACTTCTGATTAGTGAAGATAAATCTGTGCTGTTTCGTTACCAGTGTCATTCCAATAGTTAAATGTTCTTTTTATTTCTTTTCCCTCTCTCTGTTTTGTTTTTTCAGAACGGTGTCGACATTCCACGCGCTGTTGGTGGGAATATTCTGTCTCTACATCTTGTTCTTTGATGATGCCGTCAATGAAGACCCGGTCTGGTGAGAAAACTAGCCATATCGAAGTCTTTAAATGGCCTTTCAGACCCTGCTCGACTCTCACGTCAGAGTCCTAAAAGAAAATGCAACGCATCAAATTCAGTTTTTGTCACCGGTTAAATGAAAAAGATATGTAATTCTCGCATCCACTTCAGAATCAGAAGGACAGCTCATGGAAACAAACGCAGGTTTAAGATACTATCGCACTGGAAACCCGTGATATTAATATTTCATGTTAACAGTGAGTGTTTTTTATCTCAGGAGAAGCAAACACCCTTACCATAATTCACCATATATATATACGCAAAAAAGTCCCTTTTTCTTTTTATTCCCTTTTTTATTGTGATTGGCAAGACTTGGTCTTGGTTTGCGATAAGGTGGGGGATTCTGTCATCGACTGCTAGTTATCGCTTGTTTGTTTTGAGTTTTTAAAAAATGATAAAACCATATTAACACCACTGGTTATTCATTTTAAATATTTTAAGGTGTAGTTTGACATTTCCATCTACTAAATACCATGAAAAATATTAATTTCACAAGTATGAAACGCGGTCGGCCATTAAAAAAACTATTTTTTGGGGTCGCCATTACAGGAAACAGTAGACATAAACACGAGGATGAATAGCACACACGCTGTCACAGTAGTGTATGTATCTCAAGTGGGGATTTGCGGTGTTCTGTGGGCTTTTGCTTGTATTAGAGTTAAAGAAAACATCGTCCTCTTGTCTCGGTTTCATACAAATGGAGCGATGAACATCTGTGGTTTGACCTAAAGCTATTTCTTGTCATCAGTTGGCCTCAAGTTCATTTGCGGGCCAGGTCACTGTTTTAAAAAGATGGCAGAGTATGTTTGGTTCATCAACCGCAGGTGGCTTCTGCATAGAAAATCGGCCACGATAAAAAAGAGAAGCTATCACGGCCATTTTTAACAAATTCAGTGGCTCTCTATAGAGTTTTAGGGAGCATCTGGTTACTGGGATACCATCTAAAAGCGAAGTGACTCTGAAATGACTTTTGCTTTCCTCAAACAGGGGAGATCCCACGCTGGTGAAGACCAATGTTGCAATCACAACAGGCTACCTCATATCTGGTAAGAGAAAAAACATGCAGTTACAACCAGGTAATGTCAGCTTTCATTTAGTTGATAAATGAATGAAGCTTTTTTTACACGCTGTGAGCTTTTAATCTGTTGTTTTCTTCACTTTCGGCCTTTATTACACCATTGACATGATTTCCTTTTCCCCCTTTATCTCTGTTTTCCAGATCTGCTGCTTATATTTTACTATTGGAAGGCGATAGGCGACAAGTTTTTTGTAGTTCACCATCTGGCAGCATTGTATGCTTACTACTATGTACTGGTGAGTGCCCTATTGTCCAATAGCAGAACGTGCAGGCAAGATGGGAAGGAGACAACCAAGGGTGAACAGCTGTGTCCTCTTTAGCTTGGCGGGTACTTTTTAAACTCCCCCGAGTCGCCACACACTGATACCTCAGGAACGTCGTTGGTTTGATTGAAAGAAAACGAAAAAAAGATCAAGTCAGGGCTTTAAGTAGAAAAGCTGCAAAGGGTAAAAACACTCCCAAGATGGCGTCCATCCCACTCTGCTTTGTTGCCCCTGTCCAGCTGGCACATTTGTTGTTCTAAAGTAGCGAGGCATCGATCACTTTTGGGGTTTTGAGCTTGCTAGCCTCCAGTGGGTTAGAAATTGTTCCTTCGGACGGGGTTTCATTGGGGACAGAAGGTGGGTCTTGATGCGATTCGGTTGGCCGTGGCCGGCCGTAGAAACCAGGGACCTCCTGGGCAGGAGATCAGTAGGGTTAATAGGGTTAAACTTCAGAGGGCAGCATTTAATCAGATTTGATTTTTGGACGTTAGCCCTTCCGTTTCCGCCTTTCTGGCCTCTATGGTAGCGTTCACGGGGCAGCGCTGTTCACTCTTGGTTCAACCTAAAACCCTCTAGGTGGCCAGGAGCTGTCGCATAATTACAGGAAGTGTATGACGATGGTAATTTTTGCATGGAATGCTCAGTGATGGTACTGGCTGATGAACCCCCTACCCCCTCCCCTCCTCTCCTCTCCTCTCCTCTCCCGTTTCCCGTCACCTCTCACTTTGCCTTTCCAATTTCTGTGCCCCTTCTGTTTTATTTCACTCACCCCCTTCGATGTCCGCTGAACCTCTGGCAGCTTAGCACAGCCGAATGCTTAACCGTAACCTCTGTGCGCATGCTGGTGGCTCTGAAGCACTCTCTATAGCCATAGCTTTCTCGTTACCGTGCATGCCAACAAGCAGTATTATTTTTTTTAAGTTACTCACCTGCTTATCTGCAGCACCTTACACTTGTCTGTTTTTTTGTTGTTGTTTTTTTGGTGCCAGAGCCTAGTTTTGCTTCCTTTTTCTTCTTCTTCTTCTTGCACTCCCTGATCCAGAAAAAGCTTCTGATCGTGATTGTATTAGGCTTCACTCCTGTGTGCAAGATAGTCTGATGCCGCTTTTAACGCCGCTTTGAGTCAGTCTGCTGGACTTTTATTTAGCGTCGGCGGAGCGTGTTTACGGGGAGTTTACGACACCGTAAACGCTCTTTATTTTCTCTGGAGGACACAGGACATACAGCGTGCATTGCTCTGCCTCCTCAGCACCCAAATATTTATTTATTTTATTACTTTATTTATTTAGAAGTACATCTTACCCCTGATCTCTCACTGTTCCCGACTTTTCTGCATTTACAGAATTGTTTTTTCCTTCATGTGACAAAACTAATCTATATAATCCATTTGATCTTTCCATTCTAATGTTCTTTTCCCCCCTCTTCTGGACAAAGTAAGCAACAAAGTGTCACGTGGTTGGAATAAAAGGATCTATATATTTTAATCAGAGCAAGCACCTGTATCTAAAACGTTCGGCTAAACGAGGGGAAGTAGGCCATACTGTCACTGGACACTCATGACTGTTTCCTCAGACTAGATCTGAGGTTTTTTTGTGGGATAGCAGAATGATGAATATCAGCCAGCCGTAGTGGGAAAAGCAACATTTTCAGCCACATCATTGTAGCGTTGCCACATTTCCTTTTAAAAGGTTACGATCCAACAACCCCTGATGTCATTTTCTTTTGATGTAGTTTTCTGTACCCATTAAGATTTGTCATTTGTCTTATTAGTCTCATTAGTTAATGTGTTTGATGTGTTTTTGTTCAAGTGTTCATGTCAGGCTGTCAGTGAAGTTTACAGTCGAAGAAGGACGTTCAACCTAAAGACACCTAGCCATGACAAAACCTTTAAATAAAATGCAGTTAGAGTTGTAAAATCGGTATCACGCGAACACCAATCGGTCTAATTTTAGGGTATGTTTATATTATTGATAAGGCTGTCATAAATGGCTCTGGAAGTCATTTATCATTCATGTAAAAGGAGCGCAGTCTGTCTTTGTGTGTCTCTTTTAACTGTCAAGGAGAATCTAATCCAAAAGACGTGATCGTTAGATGCATGCTTTCTTCTCAGTGTTGTAAGTGTTGCTTTCTTATTTGCTTCCAGTTTATTGTGGCTTTTTCTTTTCTTCTAATATATCTGTGTGTCTCTGTGTCCTTTGCTGACTTTAACACAAACAGCCCCTCTTTAAACCCCACATGCAAAAACTACCAAAATCAGGTTTGGGGGATGTGTTAATCCCCGTTCATGCAAAAACTACCAAAAAGGGTTTTACGTGTGTCATTTTTGGAAGCGCAGTTCAGGTACTGATCTAGATGGGGACGACTTTATTCCTGTCTTGTCTGCTGTTATTGCTGTTGTGTTGTTACTGAGCAGATATGATGCCCAGTCACAGTATGGACTTACCAGTTCCTAGGGGTACTAGCATGTTCACGCCACAAGGAGAGTTCATATGACACGGCACATAGGCTCTGTTTTAACACAGAGTAAGTATGTCTCACTGACCGCCCTGTGTTTCAGCCCATTGGGGTAAGTATCGGACCACCCTGCTGTTAGCCCCAGACTGCACGAGAAATTAACTCGAAAGGGTTTTTTTTTTATTGTTTTTTTTTGTGGATGTTTTGTTACAATTGTCACAAATAAGAAAATGCTGAGATGTTCGGAGCACAAAAGTTGAGCGCTCCTATCGTTTTTTGCAACCTGGTGGCCCGACAGCAATTAAAGAGCGGGCGTTCTGAAATCGGAGGACCCGATCCCGACACTATAGAGAGAGTTGTTTGACATATTGCTTCTTACTCTGCATGGCTTTTGATTGCTCCCTCAACCTAGTGGCTGGCTGAGTGTTTGTATGGTTGTATCAAATGCTGTATCGATTATTTTCAGGCGGATTCCCCCTGTTCCATCTTTTTATTATGTAATAAATTAATGTACCGGAGCGGCAGCCTTTTTATTTATTTTAGGAACAGGGTGATGCTTATGAAAGTTTGGACCTTTTCTAGCCTGTCCGGAAGTATTGACCCACCATTTAGAGAGCCCAAGCTATACTTTCCAACGTGACCATCTTGAATCTAAGAGGTTTCATGAGTTTTGATTGTAGAAGACATTTAATTTCTCAATTTAGATTTAAAAAAAAGAAATATTTGACATATGTGGTAGGAGTCACGTCAGTCCTCCTAGGAGACCTGTTCTGATTGGAAAAATTAGTTAACAGGCGTATTTTTTTTTTACATTTATCTATTTTTTTTTATATATGGAGGAAAAAAATGTGGATGTTTTTTTTTATAAAATGAGGCATTACAGTGTACCTTTTTCTCACAAAACCATAGAAAAAATCTTGGCCTGAGGGTGAAGAAGACACTTGTTAGATTGATCTCTGTATCATTTTTTATTTTTTTTCACAGCTGTAGTTATTCTGCTGAGAAATAGTATTTGTATGTAGCCAGCGTTGCATCGGCTCCATGCCTGCAGATCCAAACGACTCGGTTGTCTTGTTTTTTGTCCCTTTCATTGTCTTCTCCTTGTCTTCTTTGTGCTTACCTTTTTTTCCAGGGCGAAGGAATGTTGCCTTATTTTGCTAACTTCCGTCTGCTTGCTGAGTTTTCTACACCATGTGTAAACCAGCGGTACGTACTCGCTTACTCATGACCTGGTTGGGTCTCAGGTCCTCTTGGTGGGTCTCAGTGAATGCAGTTGGAGGTTAAGAGTGCAGATTCACCACCTTAAACACACTACATTTTAAAAAATTCAAACGAGTTGAAATCTGGTCCAGTTACTCATAAGTAACTGTGTCCAAACAAGTGGAATCCAGTTAATTTCAGTCTGCTTTGGTTAAGTGTTTTTTAGATTTTAAGCCGGTCCACACTGACTGTTCGTAAATATTTCTTTCTTATTTTTAAATTAGATATTTAATGCTTAGTTTAATATACGTGTTTCTTTCTGATAAACCTAGATATCTCTTGAGCTAATTATGTGTATTCGGTTTTATTTCCCTCCAGAATCTTTGCCGATCCACATTTGCACTTAACACCTGTTAACTATTACAGTTGCAAAAACTTGTCAGCTAAAGTTGTCTGATACATTTTAAACATTCACAGTTTCATCTCTTCTAAATATTATCCTAAAAATGTCTGTGGTTTCAGTTGGTTCTTTGAGGTACTAGGTTATCCCAGGTCCTCCCGGCCCAACATGGCGAACGGCGTTGCCATGGCGGTAGTCTTTTTCCTGGTCCGCATCGCCGTCATGCCGGTCTACTACAGCCGCATGTGCGCGGTCTACGGCACCGAGGCCTTCTACCTGGTGCCCTGGGGGGGCCGCGTGGCCTGGATCTGCTCCAGCATCTGCCTGGACGTCATGAACATCATGTGGATGCATAAGATTGCCCGCGGCTGCTACAAAGTGCTGCGCTCGGCGCGCCGGAGCAAAGCTGGAACACCTCAGGAGAACGGGAAGACGGATTAAGGGAAAACCAGGGTTTTTGGAGGGGAAAAAAAAAAAAAAGAAGCCACCACGGAAACCCGAGTGGCAATATTCTCAGTACACCGCAAGTAGCAGTTTGGACCCTAACGCGCAGACACAGGACTGGACGCTGCAAGATCCGAATGTAATGAGGCAGACCTCTTTCTGGGAAAGCAGGCAAAGTCGCTGATTTATATTCCGATGGGCCACTTAAACGCTCATCCCAAAGCCATTACGTGACCTCGAAGCAATACTCTGTGTGCACGGCCGACTGGTTGTTTTTCCCGAACGGTTCACAAACACGACGGAGGTCACCCGGGGAAGAAAACGGACTGTTATCCCAACCACAAAATTGTCAAAAAAGTTTACTGTTCTTTCCGTGCGCAGCGCTCGGGGAAAAAGGAAAAGAAAGACTGCAGGATTTGAGTCGCAGAGCGAATGTGGTGACATGCAAGCTGCTGTGTGTGTGTGTGAGGAAAGGAAAGATTAGAGGGAGTCCACCGACACATTTTCTCACCTCCACATTGGTCAGAGCCACTGTCACCTTTACCCACCATCACTCACTTTTTTTAGGTTGTCCGGAAACAAGGCAAATGGGTTTTAAAAGACACAAGCACTAAAATAATTTGTAACTTTTACTAATGAGATGATGTCAAGATGTCTTTTTTGAATGTCAAAAGGGATTTTGTTAACGCGCCGACAGGGGGCTGAAGGTGTTTTTTTTCGAATATCGTCGCACCACATTTTCAGTGTGAGCAATGTATGAACAAATGTGCGCTCTTGATTTTTTAAAAATGTCGTCTTTTCCACACACTTTTTTTTGCATTGTATTTATTTCACACTGTACAATGCATCTGGAGGAGAAGGTATGGAGTCAGAGTCCAATTAAAAGCTCGACAACATCCACATTCAGATGACACGGCAATTGGTTTTTAAATAAAAGGTTTGGGTTAGAAGTGGTATGCAGGTCTTAGATGCGATTCTAATCTGTTCATTTGTGCCATTGACCACATGTTTAGATAATACACTCACTTCCTATTTATGGGATCTATTTTATTTTATTTTTTAGACATGAACTGTTGATTTTCCCATTTGGTAAACCTTTTGTCAGAAAACAGTGAAGGGATCTGGAATTTTCTGTTGGCTGTAAGGTAAATGTTCCACTGGATGTGACCCCCCACAGCAGGTTTCCATTTTACACAAAGAAGGAAAATGGGCAATCGCTGTTTCAGATGGTAGAAATACCTTTTTTACAATACATTTTTATGGTTTCTTTTTCCAGGATCTTGGTACCGTCAATATCTCTCGATATGAAAGACTTCTTCTCACCTGTTTGACGTATTTATTTGTTGATTTGAAAGAAAAGAAGTAATTTAACAGATGATGGATTATGGGGGAAAAAGGCTCTTTTGTTTGTTGTCATTCATCAGTGGGAGCATGAACAGTTCGCTTCAGAGGGTTTTGAAGACGAAACTGATGTTTGTTCAAATTAAAGATTGGAGTCCACTGATAATTTCAGAGACGTACTTGAAATTGTAGTTGCACCCTAACTAAACTGTACAGGAAAAGCTTTCTGTGCGATGTTTGGCGACGCAGAAACAGGGATTGTTTGACTTAATTTTTGCCTTGCCACCATCAGCATTTGATTTTGTTGCCTTTGTAGAACAACGTGTGATTGCACAGTGATTTATTTGTTGCATTTAGCTCTTCACGGCACTGAAAAATGAGTTGTTTTCAGTGATTCGCGTGTCTCTACTGCCCTTGTGGTATTTCTTTCTGCTTTCTTTTTTTTTTTGGTTTCTTTTGCTTTGTTATGTAGAGAAAAGCTCATAGGGTGTTTTTTTTTTTTAAGGTCAAAATTCATTCTCTCTGCCTGCTTTGGTTGGTGACAGTATGTCAAGAATCAGTTTAGTTTACCGGCCATCATAAGTGACAAAGATAGCACCGTTTTACTGACAAAGTCTACAGATGAAGAATTATTGTAAAGTGTCATTTTCACGTGAATATCACTGACTTTTTGGGTTTTTAAAAGGAAAAAAAAGAAGAAACAACGTTCTTTCTGTCGATATTTTACCAGGATTAAACGGAAACCATGCAATGGTTTCTGGACAGCAGACTCCTGATAGGATCGTGGAAGTCTCTGTGTACAAGCTCATGCATGGTCAATATGGTCTTCATGCACCTTCTATAACTGCATGTGGTATTGCATGAGGATTGCACTGTAAACAAAATAGCATATTTGCAAGACCAGTTTTGTTCCATGTTTTCTTTTCTTTTTTTCTTTAGTACATGTACATAATGTTTACTTAAACGTTATTCTTGTACTGTGCCACATAATGTAATGTACAGGTGAAGATACAAATGATGTGATTATCTTGAAGCAGATATTTAGTATAATATCCAGCACAGAAATATTCAGTAAGGGAATACTTGAATACTAATCAGCACAGTTTAACAATCTGGGCAGTGCAAACAAACATTAATCTTACAAGCATCTTGCATAATATGTAATCCATTGTCTTTAATTTATTAATGCAACAGAGAATTACTGAGCAAAGCAGGTTTCATGGTAATGGAGAGCCCAGTGCTGCTAAGAGCTACATGGAGGCTTTTGCTGTTTTAATGCTGTTGGAGGGATTTATGAGTAGGTGTTAGTGACATTCTGTGAATGTACTGAACATGAGCAAATATTTGGCATTTACAATTTCATTTATTCTTGACAATAAATACCAATTTGACTGCTGTGGTGTGTCTCATTTGAACATATTCTGTCTTAAACCGCTCACGGATCAGTAGAATTTTGTTATAATTTCAGAGTTGTGGCCCCCACCCCTCTCCAGCCACAATGCACTGCAGAATTTATTCTAATTGTTTTGAAACTTATCACTTCAGTCCATTGTAGATCTTAAAAGTCAGTTTACTAAACCAAAAATGACTTTGGTAAAAGGTGTATTTCTTCTCAATTGCATTTGTTTGACAAACATTTTGGGAAAAGAACGATCAGTGTATGATTAAAGGGCATAGTTTCTGCTTCCTGCTGGTTTGACAGGAAATAACAGCACATAGACCTTAATTTATTTCAGCACATAGACCTTAATTTATTTCAGGACAAGCATATATTTCCCTGCGTAGCGGCTACCCTGATGGCAACAGTTGGTCTACTGATAAAGACTCAGGTTTTGTGCTAGAAACAACCACATGAGGACAGTGTTGTCTGATATTCGTTCCCATTGTTTGATGCAAGATTTGGCCAAATCTTGCATCAAACAATGGCACCTGTCATTTGATATATTTGTTCTGCAGGTTAATTGGTTTAATAGTTCGATTCTTTTTACTGCGGAGACATTGTGGGGTGATATGTAAGCTACTCTGTTCGGTTTTGGGTGACTTCAGTGTAACAATAACATCTTACACAGAATCCTATTGATTATTATTTTGATTTCTATATGAGTCTATTTTCTATCTATTATGAGGTATGGACTTTTTGTTAAAAAATTACATGAGTTTTTCAGAAAGGGCCCAGTTTGAGCTGTCATTACACTTTAGATGGAGGAAACACTTTCCGATTTCTAAGTCTGAAACCAGGCATTTATTTTGGAGTGGAACAGTTCTCTGTGATCTGTGATATAATTGACTGGACTCAAGCGGTCAATCCTCCCAGCACTCTATGGTTTCAGACCAGCTTTGAATTTGTAAGGGAATTCATCTAATTAAACTGATGGAATGACAGAAAAAGATAAATTATTTTAGAAAAAAAATTATCTCCTGGAGATTTGCAAAAGCCAGCATGCACATAACTGGAGGCAATTTACAAAACATCAAGCAAATGAATGATGAACAAAGTTTCTTTAACATTATTGGTCTTTTTTTTACGGGATCCATAGGAAAGATATGATGGTGCCAAATCATTAGTCAATTAGTAAGCCATTATAGTGAGTATTTACAATGCAATGCCACGAAATACACATATGGTTTCAATGAACTCGTCTCCTCTTGTGTGTCATCTTGGAATAATTGCGAGTGTAATTCCATGAAGGCCAAACTAAAATAGATTATCACTGATTGTATCATCCTGATGCTTTTATAGTATCAGGGGACTTTGGATCCGGTGACTGACTAGTTTTAAATGCAAGAGAAAAACCTACTAAGCACTATAGAGCGACCAAAGTGCAAAATCACTATCAAAGTAAAGACCGTGTTTTCCCTAAGGAACAACTATTTCACTGTGGAAAAGCTAAATTAACATTGTGCATTTATGCAGAGTTGCTTTCCCTGTTAAACAAGTGTAACAAATTTGATCTCTTACAGCCCTTCTCAGTGACATTGCTATTAAACAATGTGATGCTAAACTCATTTTTCATTTTCTACATGCACATGCATGATTTTGCATGTAAACCTTTGGAGGCATTTGGCCTTTAGGCTTAGGTACAAGTCTTTGAATGAGGTTTATTTTGTTTTTCATATATATATGAGGTAGAGAAAGCCATTACTTTTTTCATGTGTTCCATAAATGGCGTCAAAAAAAGGAAAAAAAAAAGGAAGTCACAAATGGCTAGTAAATGTCCCGGCGACCTTACATTCCCCGTGGGTGTCTGAGAGAACAAATGACTGAGACTTCCTTCCCTTCGCTCTCCATGTCTTACGTCTGTGATGGCTCCTCTGCTGCTCGCCTGGATCTGAAGTTGTATTCCAATACACGATTATAAAAGCTCTTGAGATTAGTAAAACGCACAACTAAACTATATAAATAGCTCTCAGGTTAGGCCATTACCGTGAAGATATAACAGAAGTGGTTCATACTTTCAGATGTATACCAAAAGTAATCTAATAATGATATAAAATGTGACAGACTTAGTGTTTTACCAACAGGATTCTCTCCGAACACACAGGCAGACATGGTCCCAGTTTGTTTAACAGAGATTCTTCCAGAACACTGATTCTTAACTTTAACCTAAATATGACAGTTACATAAAAGAAACAGGTAGAATAATCTGTTTACTACCTGATAATGATACACGGATTCTATCTTTGTCTGGAAATTACTTCACATCATTCCAAGAAGAATCCCTTCACAGAAAACAGCTCACAAATAAAGCACAACGCACAAATAAGGTCAACTTGCAGTCCAGTGATGTAAGGCCATAAAGCAATGCCATTATCTTCGTCACCAGCGCAGATAAAGGACGTTGCTTAAGATCCAAGAGGATATTCAACATTTGTTAGAATGGTATGCAAGATATTTCAATACAGCAACAAAAAATGAGGGGAAATTTTATACCTAATGTCACAAAAGGGACATTTTTAGACATCCTGTATCCAAGTCCTGTGTTTGTTACTGTATTGTTATCACTATTTGGTTGATATTTCCAGTTTGACTGTTGAATATGGAAAGTGTGGTATAAAAAACGGAAAACAAACAAACAAAACGCTGTTAGTGTAGATAGTCAATGGACTGGCAGATGTGCCAAATTGGTCTCAGAGGCTAAGGGTGTGACAGGAAATACACACTGAACTACAACCA
This sequence comes from Menidia menidia, assembly GCA_907169785.1. Classification (NCBI taxonomy): domain Eukaryota; kingdom Metazoa; phylum Chordata; class Actinopteri; order Atheriniformes; family Atherinopsidae; genus Menidia; species Menidia menidia. Next base: position 8,175,556 of record CAJRST010006668.1, read on the forward strand.
ACATATGACCAAGGCCAAGCAGGGAATCTGCAGGCATTAGGTATAGAATTTCCGTGAAATCCCTTTGGAGAACGGAGATCGCTGCACTCACAGATAAGATAATCCACTTTTTCGACCAAGCCCCCGCAGAGCGCCGGGGCTTTAAAAGGAGTGGCTCACACTCCCTGCCCTATAGCCTCCTCCACCTCTGCAGGTTGTCCACAGTCAGTTCAGCCAACATGTCCGCAGACTTCTCTAAGAATGCTAAGGAGAGACCGGAGCCTTTTAAGGCAGAAGTCAAAGGTTGGTTGAGTTCTTTTCTTCTAATTGACTTTACTTTAAACCTATAATGCCAAATGTATCATATATGATTCATACGGTTTCTGAAATGTTTTGCGTCTGACGCCTTTTTGGATAATTTAATGGTAAAAACTTTGCTCAAAATCCTACTGTACACAATCAGGTACACCTGATAACAGGGGGCAGAAGACTACACAAAAAATAATCTTGACTTATCGCATTGTAAGAAATTATTAATATAAAAAAAGTTTTACATATTTTGTTAAAAGGCCAAATAAAGATTTCAAACCAAAAAAAAGTAATTTTCAGTTTTGTTTTATTCTTGGATCAGGCTTTAAAGGGTTAAATACATTTTCTTTTAATCCCCTTTGTATTCTTAGCAAGTGCATGATCTTAAATGTAATAAATTGGATGTGTTTTCTTTTGGAAAAGGGACCATTCCCAGCTGGCTGCAGGGCACACTGCTGCGCAACGGTCCAGGGATGTTTTCTGTGGGGGACACAAGCTATGACCACTGGTTTGACGGGATGTCGCTCATGAACAGCTTCACTTTCAAAGATGGTTTGTTTGCATTTTATTTAAGATAACTCTCCGATTGACAGTATTGATCTGTCTGGGGTTTAAAGGTAAGATAACTCCCATTTTGCTTCTGTTTTTTTTTTTCCCCCTGCAGGGGAAGTAATCCACCGAAGCAGATTTCTCCAAAGTGACACATACAAATCAAACATGGCTGCAAACAGAATAGTTGTGTCTGAAATGGGGACGATGGCCTATCCAGACCCAAGCAAAAACTTTATTGTCAAGTAAGTCCTTAGAATCAGTTTGTTGTTTGCTGTTCGGCTTCTTACTCTCTTGGAGGGAAGTGAAATGGATAGGATGCTCTTTCTCACATCTCTATTTATTCATTTCAAAATGGCCTTTTCAGGGCAATTACTTTTCTGAATCACACCGTGCCGGATTTTACTGACAATGGCGCCAGCAATTTCATTAAATATGGAAACGACTACTATGCCACCTCTGAGACCAACTACATTCGCAAGATCGACCCCGTTACCTTGGAAACTCAAGACAAGGTAACAGCTTTGAATGCTCTTTGTCATTTTTACGCAAGTTTATGCAAACCATCATTTCAGAGGTCTTCCCTCTCCCTGACGTGATCACACAGGTGGACTATATGAAATTCCTGCCAGTGAACTTGGCTTCATCCCATCCACACTATGACAAGGAGGGCAATGCCTACAACATTGGAACTTCAATAGCAGAGAAGGGAAAGACGAAATACACTCTGTTCAAAGTCCCTGCTGTTTCAGAGAAAAGTAAGTTATGTAATCTTTGTGCCATATATCTTTATGTGTGTGTGGGATCGTTAAATATTTGATGCATGTAATAGAAATAGCGTAAACATGGACTAAAAATGTAATAGATAGATTATATAAACATCAGATTTTTTTCTTTTTTGTCGTCCTTGTATAAATTAGCTGACAAAATATGAATGCATTCATGCTTTTTCCACAAAACTACTTTACTTTTCTCGGTTTCCGTCCTGGGATAATTAAAAAAAAACCTGTGATTCTGGTTGACAAGATGACATGTAAATAAGAGATTTATTCAGACGGAACAAAAATCTATCTTCATCGTGAAGTTCTGCGATAAAAAAACACTCTTATTTGAGCCACAGGCAGAAAAATTCAGAGACTGGTGCGATGTGATCCACCTTGATGACCAGTAGTCCCACCTTTATCATACGTTTGCTTTTTGTGCCATTATTTTGTAATATAAACCTCAATATGTTTTCAGTTCAATAACAGTGTAGCCTATCTTCCTTACCATTTAAATGTGACACCAATAGCAATAGTGACCGCAAGTTAGCCAATTTAAACAACTTGCATTTTGTCAATGTTTCCAGTGTCCTCCTTTTTCCTCAGTAAATACAGTTTATTTACAAAAAGAAAATATATTATAGTGATCATGATGCTGCCATTTACAACTTGTTTCAAAAGACTAAATTCAATAAACTTATGTGGATGGACTTGGTTCCAAACAACTCACAGCTTGTTCACTTTTTTTTTTAACTGTCAGATAAAGGAAAGAATGTCCCCGCTCTGAAGAACGTGGAGGTGATCTGCACGGTTCCCTGCAGGTCCCTGCTCACGCCCAGCTACTACCACAGCTTTGGCATGACTGACAACTACATCATCTTCATCGAGCAGCCGTTCAAGCTGGACATCCTTAAGATGGCCACCGCCTACATGAGGGGCGTGAACTGGGCAAGCTGCATGAAGTTCTGTCCTGACGAAAACGTAGGTTCCGGTGGTTTGTTCTGTGTTCGGTTTTTAGTACAGACAGGAGGTGCCTTTACATCGAACATACTGACTCTGTCTGAATGCTCTGTTCCCCATCAGACCCTGATCCACCTGATAAACCGAAAGACTGGCAAACAGGTGGACGTAAAGTACTACACTGGAGCGATGATTGTCTATCACCACGTGAACGCTTATGAGGAGGACGGCCACGTGGTCTTTGACGTCATCGCCTACAACGATGTCAGCCTTTACGACATGTTTTACTTAAGCAAGCTTAAAGAGGACACTGATTTCCACAACAAAGGCTACTCCCAACCAAGCTATAGGAGATATGCACTTCCTATCCATTGTGACAAGGTGGGATTAAAAAAAAAAGCAATTAAACAAAACAGCAATCTAATGATTTTCAGGTATAACTTAAAATAAGGCAGTCTAGCTTAGGCTGACTTTTGTTGCTGGGTTTTGCAGAGTGCTGCGGTCGGGGACGACCTGGTGAAACTCAAATACACAACAGCCAGCGCTGTTAAGGAGAAGGAAGGCAAACTGACATGCCAAGCAGAGGTGCTCCTCGAAGGTAAAAGCCTAACGGAAGCCATACTCACATCAGCAACTGTAATTCTGTTTGTAATGTGTGTTTTGAGCCTCAAAATATAATCTCCTAACCAAAAATCTGGGATTTTCTCTCCCTCAGGCATCGAGTTGCCAAGGATCAATTACGACTTAAACGGCAAGAAACACCAGTTTGTCTATGGAAACGTAGTGGAAGAATCCGTGCTGTCAAAACAGGTGACGTACCTCATTATTTTTTAGGGACGGTTTGGAACATGGCTCTTTTAAATGGTCCACTGGGAAAATAATTGCGAGGAGCCTCTGGAACTTTGCCGTTTCTGTAAGACTAGAGCTGTCAAGCACAGGGATTGTGGGAAACAGATTTTTCCTGACAACTCCGTCTCACAAACGTAGGAAACAAACGGCAGTGCTGAAAATGACTGGTTTGCGTAGTACGCCGTAGTTAAATCTTTTGAACTTTAAAGACCTATTGTCCCAACATGGGCTGAGTTGGTGGGGATTTGAATGCATCACTTGTACAGCGGGACATCAGGAGCGAGGAAAATTACACATCAAAGTACAAAACTGCAAAGGTCATCCAAGAAACATTCGCAAATAGGAAAGCGAAGGAATGATCAATTCCGGATTAGACAATGACATATTGTGTTAATCCCCTATGGATGCAACATTCTTTAGAACGGATAGATTTTTGTGGCCTCCCTGGAAGATATATAAGCTGTAATAAAAATTCTTTTAGGGAGCATTGTTTGCACGTGGGACACGACATAATGTGTCTGTGATTAAACGAAGTTATCAGGGGATGGTACTTTGTAAATCGGAGTTAAAAAGAACTGATAACAGGCGGAAGATACAAGATGAACCAAATGAACTCTGGCCAAATGTTTACAAACTGAGTACTACCTAAATAAAAATGAAGCCAAATTAAAACCAATGGCACAGCGTTTGTATTGGCGTGAGATAAATCAATCTAATTTAAAAGTATGGCTCGCCTCGATTTCGTCCTGACGTCATGGAAGCGTGACCTGAACTGAACAAGAGCTTATCTCTTGGACGTTTGAAGGAAAGCGCATGATAATGTAGGACTTTAAACCAGGACTCCCGCAAATGTGAACTCCGAGATTTGATTGTCAGACGAAGACCAAGTGGTCCTTATCTCTGGTCTTTTCCAGCATGTCTTGTACACGTTTTTTTCCTCAAACGGAAAAAGACTGGTGCTTTTGAGCTGTGCTATCACTGCCTGTCGCATAAAGTTCGGGTTCAGCTAAATGTTTTGAACAATTTGTGGTTACCTCCTCGTTGACTTTAGGTTGCAAAGCTCGACACGGTGTCTAAGGAACTGGTTCGCTGGGGAGAAGACAACTGTCTGCCCTCAGAGCCGGTTTTCGTCCCCAGACCAAACGGAGAGTCAGAGGATGATGGTGAGACTTCAAAATAAAATGCACGCATGATGCAGATTCCAAGTGGACTGCAGATCTGCGTGTGATTTATTGTGACGTTTTATGACAGTTTTAGATACAAAGCTCTGACACGACAGCTCTTTTCAATCCGCAGGAGTGGTCCTGTCGTCGGTCATCAACTGCAACCCCGGCCAGTCTGGTTTCATCATCGTACTTGATGGCAAAACGTTCAAGGAGGTAGCTCGTGCTTATGTGCATACCGACCTCCACAAGGATATGCACGGACTTTTTATCCCCGGGGGGAACTGATCCGTTTGAGTGTTTCCCCTGGTCCGCTAAAGCAGGATCACCCAAGAGATGGACCCAAGTTTTGTTTCCAAGACGATCCAATGATTTGCTATCAACCAGCAGCTCCCATGTGCTCAGTCATCCCACTGACTTCATCACTGCCCCTGTTAACTCTTTATATTTGTGTGTATATTTGTCTTTATATTGTGCTAATTAGCTTGTTATCTATTTATACTCCAAATCTCAGATTGTATGCTTTTTGGCATTGCTTGTTAGCATTTTTTTTTTTTTGCTTTTAAACCCTTTGGCTTGTATCTTGTGCTTCTACCTTGTTAAACTGAACCCATACATGTTTGTTGATAAAAATGGAAATGCATTGATTTGTTTTATGTGCAGATCAAAAATGTTGTTTTTGAGCACTCCTGTGTACATATAGCTGTCGTTAGAGTCATGCTTCTCGTTTCATTAAAGATAAGACATGCCAATTCTGGAGTTTTCTTATTTATTAACTCTACAGAACCATATAGGTGAGCCAAGGCAATGCCCATCATGCAGTTTTTAAATTAAAACACATGCACACAACATATGCTTCAGATATACTATCAAACCCCTGTGGAAATGTCCTCAGTCAGCTTTTGTCGTCTGATTACGGAACCGCTAACCACTGATGACGCAGGAGCAAAGATCATTGAGTTGACTTTTATTCAGGCACAATAAAAAAGAAAAACAACTTGTGAAAGGGAAGGTTGTTTTCAACGGATAGGAAACGGAATTCCAACACTAATAAAAGTCAATGTTTTATCAGACAACTCAGTGGCTTCTTGCAGTGTTCCAGAATGTACTGATATGACCAGTTTAATGATAAATTGCATTTTTGACCCATTTGATCATTTGAAACTGACTTAATGTTCTTTAGTGTTGTTTTAGTGGAAATTGGTAAATTATCCTGAGTAATATGCTCTCTTTAAGCTTTAGTAATATGTGTTAATAGTACAAAATGTGAGCATCCAAATTACAAATCAAACTAATTTCCCACCATTACAGCATTGAACTGGCCTATAATTATAGCATTCAATATCTTCCTATAACCAGTGAAGAAATCTTTTAAAAAAATATGTACCCCAATAATTAAACTAATAAACACCCATAAGCAGTAATTGGTGGACATTATGCATTCTATTTCCAATTTATAGTTTCATTTAACTGTTTCTGGATTTTGTGACTCAAGTCGTCCACCAGATGGAAGCAACAGCCAAACTTCCTCCTAAAATCCAAACGTGTCCCTTTCTGGAGCTGCAACAAATCTGAACTTGTCCTGACAATTTTTTCTTTTCACCAGAAATTTAATTACACACAAAAACTTTCAAAATTGACAAAGTAAAACCTGCTGAACTGTAACAGCAAAGCACCTGACAATATGGCCTGTTTAAACCAATTGAAATACTGAAGATAACAGGAGTGAAAACACAACTTGTGTCACCGACATGGCAACAGTGCTGCTCATTAAAACACCCTTCACCTGAGTCACTGGGTAATTGTTTTTTGGGGAAATACACATAAAAATGCCTGTAATTATTTACAGCGGGTTAAAAAAAATACTATGATGTCACTATTTCAAAGAATTTCTTTTTACAAAAACAAGTTACAGAGCTGGGGCTAAAGGACATTTTAGAGTGGATATTCATGTATTCGACTGCACAAAACAAGGCACAACTCAAACAAAGATTTACATCTTTTTCCCTCCAACAGGGAGAAGGACGTCTACATAATTTGAACTATCATTCTAACCGCCTGTTATGATGACACAAACACATAATGTTCACCAGATGAACAATAACACGTTAGAACTCACACAGTCTTTCTAATCTCCAGTAGCAATAAGAAAAATAAGAACATAACAGTTGATTTTTTTTTGTCTCAATTTTCATTTTAGTACAAACCACACTATAAACAAACCCGCACACTCATTTGTGCACCAGTGTGACTAAAGAGGAAAAATATCAAATGAGAAATCCGGCCTTCACTGCCATAGATGCAAAACTGGGAACATCCCCATGGAGCAGACATGTGCATAAAAAACTGGACTTAGTGGGAATAACAGAAAGAAATGCTGTTGTGTACATCATATCAACAGCTAGGGTAGAATCATGTTTCACTCAAGGATGTAATAATGCATCGGCTTGTCTGATCCTGTGTGGTGTTCGTCAAAAAAAGCCATATAAAACATTTAGTGCAACTTAAAGAATTAATAAGTGTGGAACCTGACATATCCAAATATGATCCCAGGAATATCCATACATTATTCCTTTAAAAAAAAAAGATTTACATTCAACAAATGAATGTTGAAGCTAATTTGGAGAGACTTGTTGTCGATTTAAGATCCACAAGGAAATGCTACATTATTTGCCCCAGTTTCTTCCTAATCTACTCAAGCCATCTCCCCCCAAAAAAAGGGAAAAAAAGCATGCAAAATACAGCTTAATACTGATTTCACTCAGTGAGACACTGAAACCATCAGTAGTGAGATGACGGCCACCAAAAGTAAAAAAAAGGACACACGCTTCATAGTTAACACACAAGCAGAAAAATGACAGGGAGAGCGAAAACGGTGAAGACAAATAGTCCGGACGCAAGAGGAGTCGGGAAAGAAGAAGTGAGAAGTGACTGTCCTCGCTTTCCTGGAAGTGTTCTGATGCAATCCTGATCGAGTCGTGGCTGCGGGGGGGGGTCGGGCGATGGACGGAAAAAGAAGAACACTTTAAGTTCATGACATTTTCAGCAAGTCTTGAATGGCCCTTAGATCTTTTTTATCCCCGTTTACCTCCGCTTTTTCTAACCCTGGACTTTGGCGTCTTGCTGAATTCCCTGTAGATCTGATACAATTCTGCTATAAGCAGCTTGTAAGAATACTGGAACATGCTCAGGTACTCATGTACCTGAGCGGTGACTTCTTCACGGTAGGAAGATGGCGATGGGAAAGATTCTGCTGGTTCTGGTAACAGTCACTAGATGTCACTGGCTCGTCGGGGTTTGGTGTTCAGGGGTGAGGCGACGCCACTCGGGTCCCTGCCGCTTAGCTGCCTTTGGCTTGAGACGCCTCTTCTTCAGCTGCAGAGTCCTGCTTTTTCTCACCGTCCTCTTCCCCATCACCTGGCGGGGACAGAAAGGGGGACGGGGTAACGGTCAGTTTGGTGCCTGTGAAGCTTTCGACCCGAAAGCCTGAAAGCCGGAGCCGAGCACAGTGATCCGTTTAAAAAAATCCAAAAGCCTTTCAAAGTGTCTTTTCAGTCACTCTCTTTGCTGAGTCAGCTTCTTTGACTCTGGATGCATTGGGGGTAAAATGCGGTACTGTGGGAGGACCTCTCCCTCACATTCTGCCTTGAGAGGGGAAAAAAAGCAAAAACAAGCCACAGATGCAGCCCTGCAAATGTTTTAAAAACATCAAAAGCCTGATAACATTCAGCCAAGTCTTAAGATACCTTAAGCAGAGCCTGAAATAATCATTAAAATATTTAAAGAGCACATTTTCTCTCTTTAACATTGAAAAACTGATACATTGACATGTCTGCATTCAAAGGGTCAAAATGTTGGTTAACACTCAGAAAAGCCCCCAGCTAAAATTCAGAGCCTATGAAAACACTACTGCAGACTAGACTATATTAGACTATATTAGAGAAAAAATCCTAGTCCCCTGTGTCCGTATACAGGATGTCAAGAGTAAACTGTAACTGACCTCCAAACACGCCGTGAGGCCAAATGCATCAAGCTGTGGGTGGATTTTCAAAGAAAAAGGTGAGAATATGCAGAGGTCTGCAAAAAATAAATTCACCTTCCCTGGTGTTTTTCTTATCATACAATCATACAAAGTTTTATGCAGTTTTGAGGTGACTTTATGACTTTATGTAAGCAGTTTGTCTGTTTAGAATACTAGATCTGATGCAACTAATTGCCTTAAGGAGCAACATCATTTTTTAAGCAAAGCCGGCCGATAAGCAGTCTAAGCATCACGTGATCTCAGTATATACACAGCTGCTCTGTCTTCCGCATCACCAATCAACATGCACCAAGCGAGCAATGTCTCCAAGACTGAAGAGTTCCAAACACACCTGGGAAAAAAGTAGGAATATGGCCAAAATGGAGCGCTCCACAGAGGAAACGGATGCATCTGTCCAAAGGAACGCCTTTAGTCGTACCCCACATTTCCATCATCCTTGCAACACTAGAATGGTTTCGGTGAATACATTTCAAAGTGTGATGATTTAAAGATTGCTAAATACCAGAGGAACCTGTCCAACTTGAAAGAGTTGGAACAGTTTTACTTTGAAAAAATGGGCATTAATCCCAGCAAATGGAGGTGCCAAGTTTACAGACTCATACCCTGGAAGAATTGCTGCTTTTGTACCGACACAAAGAGCGAATACATACGCAACCTCTTTTTATTTTCGCTTTGCGATATGTTCCACAAACTTGTAGTTTTTCGTTCAGTTAATCATATGCATTCAAAAATTGATACGGCTTAGTTGATTCTCCGAGTTCTGCAAAGAGAATCCACGACTGAATTGAAAAGGTGGTTTCACTTAAAAGTTGTGGATTCTGACAGAAGTAAAAAGGGGAATTTGACCACAAACAGACACCGTCACAGCCACCTTTATGCATGATCCTTCTGAAATTGCATCTGGCCTTAATTTACATTTCCCCTTCACTGGATCGGCTGCTCTGAAGAAAGGCAGACTGTTAATGCTCACTTTTTCCCTTTAAAACACAGCCTCCTGTGTAAGGAGATGCCTCTGAGTAAATACTATACACTCTAATGTGTACCGAGTGAGGAGTAAGTGAGCTATAAATTGACCGGAACCACTGGGGTTTCGCACCATTTCTGACACTCAAAGTATCAAATGACACTCTGTTACTGACACCGGTCCGGATTCGATTGCCTGCTTGGGGCCACTACTCACCTGACTTGTTGATGCTGAGCTTCCCCAAACCCTGCGCCAGGTCGGTGGGTCCCTGCGCGTCCGGGGCCGATGGGATCTCGTGGACGGCGTTCCGACGACCGGATCGTTGGGAAGCGATGAAGTCCACGAAGGTCGCCTCCACATCCGTCATCGCTGACACGCCTCACCATAGCACGGCCTTTCACACACAGCGACACACACTCGTGATTAGGCATGCATTCATACATCTCTTAACCCTAAAGAGCGCAGAGAACTTGATTTCTCAGGTGCGTTTGTGTTCAGAGGGAAGAATGAGACTCACCGGGCTAACCATCTGCTCGGTCAAAAGCATCCCTCCCTCTTATTTTACAACCTCATACCTGGTTAATCTATTTTAATCGCAGCCTGGGGGGCAGGCACCTCCAGTGATGCAACGGGGAGGAATTAGAGTATATGAAAGACTGAGGGGTCTGAGAACAAATGGACGGCAAACCAAAAAGCACCCTCAGATGGGTGATGATTGTAAAGAGGCACAATGAGAAGCTCCACTCATTTCAAACTACGCTCATTTAGTCATGTTGGATGAGTGCATTTAAATGCATCTGCGTTTCAGAACCGCCTCAGACTCAAAGGTCGGTTTTGTGTTCCTTCAGTCTGAAGATAACAGGTTGAAAATGGAGAAAAAAAAAAAGAAACTGGACAAAAATGACCTCAGGTCCAGTTTGTTTGTGGCTATTTCCGGGAGCGAGCAATCTGTGATTGACCACGGCTATTTTTGGACTCCTCTGTCACCGACCCAGCTCACCCCCTCTCAGCTGTCCTCCTCAGACTGGCTTTAAGATGGGTGAGAACCAACAGATGCTGCACATGAATGCAGAAAAGCTTCAGCTGACAGTAAGAATGTTCATCTGGTATTATAAACTGCGTTGAAGATCTTCCTGATAGAAACTCAAAAACAACCAGACATCCCTGTGAGAAGTTTTAAAAATGTCTTTCTCCGTCTCAATGTTTTCCTCCTGATTAAAAATTAAGAAGATGACTTGCAGTTTCAATAAAGAAATCAATCATATTAATAAAATATATGTAATGCAAAGGATACAAACACATAGTGCATTCTATATGTGGAGGATGAAGGTTAAAAAGTATCCTATGTATGTTTTGAATGAGAAAACTTCCCCTTCACTTCACATCGTCATATATTTTTTTTTACATGTTGCTTGTATGATGTTTTTTTTATTTTTTATATGACATCTGTTTGTTTTATTTATATTCTAAAAACTATTTATAGACTGCTTACACAATTCAGACTCTTTGCTGTGGCTGAACCTCTGCAGTTTATTCCCATGTGGAAAAAAAAGGGATCAGCTGGCTTCTACACCAATGCATGATCTCTAGCACAGACTCTAAAAATATAATGATATGACTGTAATACACAACAGAGCAGTGTCCTCGGAGGCCTTATCTGCCCTGGCTGCTCTGTTCATTGACCCGCTCCTGTTGGGTCAGTCTGCAGCAGAGGGGACCAGCAGTTTTTCTAACTGGAATGCAAAGTAAACAAGAACATAATACAACCAATTTGAGACTTGACATTGGCCCCCCAGCATTCTCTTTTTCTCCTATAGACTTCTCGACTCTTCAAACCTGTTATTCAAGAAGGAACTTAACAGTTTCAATATCAATGTTTACAATTATTAACGTTTAATCGGACCAACAAGGCCAACAAAGAGGAAAAAAACACACACACAAAAGGGCATATAATTATGGCACTGTATGCATTGTTTTGATATCTTACATTGAAAAATAGACGCTTGAAATCAACTAATAAGCTTGAATCCATATAGAGACGTGAGACAATAGAAGCGGAAAAGCGTAATCTCACAGATAATTTACAACCCAGATGCGTCTCTCTGATTTTAAACCTCCCCACAAAGCGGGGTCAGTGCCAGAAATCACAGCCTCCCCCCTTATACCTGCTGCGCGTGCAGTTCTGAATGGCGCGCGCACGAGCCGGACCACGGCCGGACAGGTACCTGTCAGGGCTCCGCGGCTGTCCGGCACGCGCAGGGGTCAGTCACTCCGGCTCGAGCCCTTGGCACTTTGGCGTTCACAATAAGAGCTCGTCGAAGATGATCGACAAACGACAAGAGCGGTCTGGAGCGGCACCACTTCCGGGTTTGCGTTTCAAAACAAGTGCCCTTACGCGCTTGTCCGCGTGAGTATAGGACTTTTAGTCTATCAAGTCAGGGAAATTTACATTTAACTGAGCAAAGCGTTGTCAGAGCTCTCTTTTTTGTATCCAAATTGATCTAATTTATATGATGTAAATAAAATAATTTTCCATTCTTATGATCGAGTTGCAGATGTTATATCTGAGCCCCATTTCAGAGTGTATGTGTATGTGTGAGTGCGTGTGTGTGTGAGAGAGAGAACGAGGGAGAGGCTGGGAGTGAGAACAGTGATCTTGGTGTTCATGACAGCCCTTCAGTGGCGTCCTGACTGTCAGCATCTGTCTCTGAATGGAGCCATTCAGCCGACACATGTTTTCAGTCTGGTGAACAGCGCTTCCGAGTGTTTGCCCTGGGCCAGTGTCGGGGCAAAGTCATAAAAGGGAGCTCAGTTGTTTGGGAGCTTCAGTTCAATGAGAGACACTTGAACATAGGGTGTGTTACCACTAAAGGCAGAAATGCTTATTGGATTATTTATCTATTTCATATCAAATGGTTTTCGTGCCCACTCTTATTGCAGGGATACACATCAGACGTGTCAGCACTCACGGGGGAATTGCTTCAATATTTAATGACTGAGATCAGAGAGGGCAGAACGTATTTACCGAGGTGAACTTACATAATTGAACTAATAATTAATTAATGATAAACACGGTGGAGCAAAACAGAAATGAGTAAACTAAGTGACGATTTAAAAAGTCACAGAAATGTATGCACTTTTTGAATGCGCGAATAACCATACCGGAATATGTATTTCCTCTTGAATGTGACATTCAATTATTTAAAAAAAAGGTTGAAACCAGATACTAAATATATATATAAAAAAAGACCAATTTTGAAACGGTTACGTCCGTTACCGCGAAACCGGAAGTGTGGGGTGGTGAATCCTCTCGTTTCTCCTGGTTCTGTTTGGCCGCCTGTAACAACGGGAGCAGCATCAGACAAGAGATAACCTAATGATGGAAGAATTTGAAGGTAACCGAAATCACTTTCCTGATATAATTTTTTATAGCCACGGGGTTGCAAAATCGCTCTTATATTATGACCCATCCAAATGAACACCGAGGGATTCGTCGCTGCTTTAGCTTGCCGGTTTTTTGAAAGCGACCTATATTTTTTTGTTTGGGATTTAGCCCAAGTAATGCTAGGTAACGCCAGGGCCAAAGATGAAGCTAGCTGCTGCCTGTCTGATTGGGTGTGATTCCTAGCCCGAGCAGTTATCCCGTCTTAGCACGAGCGCTAACTCGCGAAGCTTCAAATGAATGAAGTAAATATCGCATAGCAACGGAATTCCGTGATTAAACTGCCTTTAAAAAAAGAGACAAACTTTGTTTCCTTCTTTTTTTTTCTTCTTTTAAGCATTCTTATTTTGAAGTCGTAAACATGCACGCTACTGTTAGCTTGTGTCAAATACAGCCGTTTTCATGGATTCGTGCTGAAAATGTAGGGCAACAGAATAATCAATGCTAGCAACAATAAAAAGCATAAAACAAACAAACAAAATACACCAGTTATGAGAGCGGTGGTAAGTGTCTACCGACTTGGATATATTTTCTGGGTCTTGGGAAAGCATGCTCGTTTAGTTAATATATTGAAGGATGGTGGTTTTGCTACTTTATTCTCTGTGGTATTTTTAAACCAGCCTCCTGACAGGATATCTGTTTTTCCACGCAGATGCCGAGGCTCCTCCCGCCGAGGATCTGGCTCAGTGTCACACCTGTAAAAGATGGTTCTTCCCAAAAGTCCTGGTAACTAAACATACTCTCCTCTGTGGTCTTAAACAGGCGATACAAGTCAGTCTTGGAATTGTGAAAAAGTGTCAGAGATTGGGGCGTTGATTTGGCTGAGTTGACCTCCTTTGCTTTAAAAGAACACACAAAACAAAAACAATCCTTGGATTTCCATCAGATGCACAACAACCTCTTCCACAGACCTGATCAGCTGACTGGCTATCAGCTGTTTGAGTCCAAACAGCTGATAGCCTGTAAAGAGCTGTTTTTATAGTGTCAGCACATGTGTGAATCCTTCAACATTTAGATTCGAGGCATAAGAATAGCTGTATCTATCCACTGTGATGTTTGATATCTCAGAGAAACAACAGGCTTCCGTTTCAGTAATGTTATATATAACAAGTTATTTCCCTCTCCGAAGCAGATCGACAATTACTCCCACCGCCCCATTAGTGGATTATGGCTGCAATAATGCGCAGTGTTCCTGCTGGGTGATATGTATGGCAGGCTTTCATTTACGTGCACTTGGAGACAGTTAAAGTTTGAATCTATCAGATGCAGCATGTTGCTGTTACAGTAACCCTTTTATGCAACATTAGGGGGGCTGGTCTTTGTTTCACTGTACAGTCCTCCTCCAACAGGACAAGCATGGAAAGATCTGCCAAAAGACCACAACGAAAAGGAGGAAGGTTTTTGACTCGAGCAGGCAGAGGGCAGAGGGAACAGATATCTCCACACTCAAACCTATCAAACCAAAGGTAAGAGCGGAGGATTGGAGATCTAACAGTGAAAACATCCAGGATTTTTCAGTTTTAACAATAACAAAAAAAAAGATGTCTTAAAAAAATGTGTGTACTTTTGATGAGTAAATATTAATACCTATTGAGCAACATGAACATTCAGTCACTGTTTAAAAATCCCAGAGCCAACAAGAGAATCCATCAGAATATGTTTGACGTTTTTGGTGGCAAACTGCTCACACGCATTGAGCTCACCTGACTCTTCTGCTACTTTACGCATGACATTACAGTTTTTGATTTGTTGGATGAACGTTTATTTCCACATGTCAACCCCTTTCAATTGTATTTCAGTCACAAAGTTCAGCTGCCTCAGTGAAAGTAAGTTGATTGTTATTTTTCTTTTATCTATCCTTCTCTTTCATCTACATGATTTTTAGAGGCTCATTTAATCTGTTGGGGCCCAGAGGGCTTTTGCTTACAGTTAGTGGCCTTGTAAATGCTTCTTTGTGCTGAGCCATTTACACGAGTTATTAAACATGTGTAGACTTATGCTTGTCTTATTCATATTAATCAGTGGAAAAGAAAAACCTTCTTCTGCTTGTATTTGTGAAATCTCATGAGTTAGATTTCCCCCTTTGTTTTCTTTTTTTCTTTTGCTATGTATGTCTTAACAATATTGTTTTCTGCTCCGGAAATGGATTACCATCTAATGACTCCTTAAAACCGGGTATATGGCTTTGCCTTCATGTCCCCACGGCCTGCAATAAAGTCATGCGGTCAGTCTACGACTCTGTTGGCTGGAGTTGATCCAGAAATTAGTTTAATTGTCCGTTCTGCCGACTCGTGAGGTTGTGGCCCGAACAGGCAAATTTCTATTTGTCTGATGGTTACATCAGAGTTGGGACAGCTCGCAGGAAAGCAAAAAAGCAAAAAAGCTTAAAACCAAGGCAGACGGGACGGTGGTTGTTTTCCCAGAATAAGCTGTGTTGCTCAAACAAAGTAGGGTAATGAACTCAAATACTGTAACTGTAGGAGGAAGTAGGAAGTCAGTGGAGCTATCATGTTGCCGCAGAGGCAGCTAAGGAGGCAGTGCTGGGTGAACTACTTCTGCCTGGTATTGTTAGCCTCAGATAAGGCCGGAGCTGTCAGTAGGGTTTTTTTTAGTTGTTATTATTATGATTACCAAGGAAGACTGAGCGATGCATTGCAGAAAAAAAAAAAGACTTGCAATTTTAGGCATTTCCGGGTGGAGATAAGAGGATTTTATCACGACTCTGATACACTTCCAATCAAGATAAACCCGACACACCCACGCGTCTCACCAATAGCCTCAGTTCTAGAAAAAGGAACCGTTCACCGAGTTTCTGTTTTGGTGTTGCCCCGCCAGGCCGAACCGCCGAAGAAGCCGTCCAACTGGCGCAAGAAACACGAGGACTTCATCGCCACCATCCGGGCCGCCAAGTCCCTGACCCAGGTCATAAAAGACGGGGGGCCGCTGCCCCCGCCTCCTCCTCCCACCTACGACCCAGGTGACCAGGGGCCGCCGCGGACGGCCGCACATCCAGCGTTTTGCCGCCAGTAGATCCGATTTCTGATGTTGCTCCGCCCCGCGTGCCCCCTACAGATTACATCCAGTGCCCTTACTGTCAGCGGAGGTTCAACGAGAGTGCAGCTGACAGACACATCAAGTTCTGCCAGGAGCAGGCCGCCCGCATGCCCAACAAAAGCAAGCCGGGAGATGCCAGGAAGCCTGCAGCTCGCGCGCAGGTACAAGCACGCATTCAAACCATTTAAGCCTATTTTTTTTCCCTCTCCCTCTCCCCTTGTTTTTTTTTTTGGCTTAAAAAGCAACACACAGAACTATCTGATTTTCGGTGTTCTCCGATTGGTGAAACAAAGTGGGCCGCAGCTGTCCCTGCACGCGGTCAGCGATCCAGGCAGGACTCGCCTCCTGTGCCATTCTGCACCGTGGTAGAGCTGGAGAAGCCTCTGGCTGATTGTCAATTCATCACTTTGTCGTTTGAAGGGTGAGCAGGATGACTTCGGCCATCGAGTTTGGCAGCATTCTCCCGCGCAGAGTCAACCCCAGAGGCCTCGGGGCAGTGGATGGAGATAGCTTTATTAACGAGTTAATTCAGCTTCTCTGAATCACCGGCTTCAATGCCCAATCAGATTCATGCTCCACAGGCTCCTGAGGCTTTGACAGACAGTTTGGACAGTTTGTGGTTTACCTTTGAGCACCATTTAACCAGCCACTTTGCGTCCACTGACGCAGGACAACAAGAATGTTGTTCAGAAGGAAAGAAAAAAACAATAGAAAGTGAACTCTTACTCTCTTGTCTGCTTGTTCCCACACTTACCAGAAGGCTTGGCCTTTTGGATGTTAGCTCGGTGCTGTCTCTAAATGTTAGATAATTGGAAGCGTTGTTCATAAATCATTTCTAATGATCTGTTTTATACCCTTGATGAGATTTCCACTCTAAACGGAACGAAAAGCCTCACAGCAGATTTAGCACACGACTGCAGAGCTCATTCAATTTCCAATAAAAACAGTGGGATCGCAGCCACTTTCAGTCTTTTCCTCATTATGACAACAGAACAGTCATTATGTTGGGAAGATTTCCCATGGGGACATTTGAAAGCTTGTTTTTTTTTTATTATTATTACTTGAATTAGAGCTGAGCTCGCCTTTTCTTTCCCTGTCAGCAGTGTGAAACGCACAGTCATCCCTGAGTGACACAGTTGCACAGATCGCATATTTTAAGCCGTCACAGGGATTAACATTCAAGCATGTGCACAACCAGGAAGTATCTAGCAGATGTTTATTTAGATTTGAAAAATGTTTAAAAAAAACTGCTTGATTTTGAGGACTTTGATACGTGCAGGGACTGTGGGAAATCAAAACGACACCCCGAGAGAACGGCGGTGCTGGCAGATGTGAGAGCCGCTGGCTTCTGAGCCGCTGTCCTTTGCCTGCCTCGAGTGGTTCAGGAAAGCTGGCAACGGAGGGCCCTGTTAAAACAGTTTACAGAAGCACTCCAGGCACAGCTGTACGGGGTGGGCAGACTCTAAGTTGTCAGTTTTACAGGACAAATGAGTCACTGAAGAAAGCAAATTGGGGGAGGATTACATTTTTTCAGCCACCCGATCCCATCTGAGTACGTGCAACTCAAAGCTGTAAACCATTCTTGAGGAAGTCTTTGCGAAGTATTTAACACAAACGCCTTGTTTCCGGTTATGCTAACCCTTCAATCATTTGAGCATCTTAAAAAAAAAAAAGGTCCGTTGACAGACAGCCTGTGTTCCTAAACCCTTTCTGTCTCTGGGCTGTAATCCCGTTACTCACTGTAACTTCTAAACTGTGTCTGTAATCAAGTATTTATTCAACTCCGTGACATTTAGCTTGTCTTTGTTTTGCCTTGTGTCAGCCTCAGTTGAAGCCCACCCCTGTGAAAAAGACCAACTCTCCCGCCGCGTCATCCATCCCCTCGGCCTCTTCCCGTCTCCCCCAGAGATCAGGCCCCGCGCAGTCCTCTGGTAAGGCAGCGTAGAGGGTCTTCTGTGTGTTTGTAAGGGGGTTTGTAAGCACAAAAAAAAGATCTGGAGTTTATCACACAAGGGACAATGACCTCAAAGCCAACCCTCCTCACTGTGTACTGATGTGCATTTGCTAATTGTTTTATTTTTTTTCTAAAATGTCTCCGACTCCAGCTATCCCCTCCAGCAAGGTTCCCTCGGCGGGCTCGGTGAGGAGTGATCCCTCCGGCCTAACAAGCCCACCTTCAGGGTGAGCGCACACGCCGTGTTTCCACCTCAGTGAGCTCACCGGGCTTGTCCTTAAACGCCGATACCATGAGTGTTACCATTTTGATTTTTGCCATTCTGGCAGTTGAATCTATTCCAACATTTGCTGAGTTAGTCAAACAGTTTTTGTTTCTCTTTTAAATTTGTATTTATCGTTCCACGTGAACTTGTGGGCCAAACTGCTTTCGTTCCGTTTTCTCATTTCGACAATCAGTTTTGGAACTAAAAGAGTTTCAGCAAGATAAAATGGAAAGAACAAATTTAAAAAAGGGAACAAACTCTCCCTTTTCTTTGCTACACTGTACAGGATGCAATGACTTCATAGAAATATTTAGTAACTATGACTTAAGAGCAGAAGATTGTTTCAATTTCATGACATCATGACATATTTTTTTTACGGACAGAACTGAGTGAAAAAGGTGTACATTACTGTTTAACATTACTTCCAAAGAACCAGACTATCTGGTCTTGAATAATTCCAGCAACATAGTGATTCCCGAAATTGAATCCATGTTTTGTTTTATCTTTGAAAAGGGAATAAAAGAGGACACTTTAGAACTGGTGGACAAAAAGGAGCCTGAACCAGCAGATTAACTGCATGTGAATCTGAGACCTGATGAGTGTTTTTTTTTTGTGGACGGGTGGCTGCGAAGGGGCCGTTATAAAGAAAGCGAAACAAGGAGAGACGTCCGCTGTCCAAAGTACACACAAACTCGTCTCGGGTGACATAAATAGCCACTGCAGGAAGTAGAGAACTTTCCCCGGAGCCCAATGTTCACCACCATTCCCGAAAACTGCGTAAGGGAAAAGGCAGCCAGCGTTCCGAAAGGGTTTGGCAATACCCTGCTTCTGTTTGCATGCTCGTTTCAGAGGACCATTTCCCCAGAAAAATCTGAATAAACGAGTATTTGCATACCGTATCGGGAGATTTTTAATCCTATAATGAAAAGCCCCGTCTGTTGTTGTGATTGTGGTGGTTACAGGCATGAGCTCAGATGCTCGTTTGGAATTTGAGATATGTGCATATAAAAACCATTCATTACCACACATCCTTGTTTCTCCCCTCACTTTTCTTTTTTTTATTTTATTTATTCTTCTTTGAAACCCCGCTCAGCGTGGGAACCAAGACCCGAGCCCCCAGCTACGGCTCTGTCCGGAGCACTCAGTCTGGACTTGGACTCAACAAGAAGAAAGCGGACGCCTTTATATCTCGGTGAGTTAGACTCCCACAGACTTTTTTTGTACCCCCAGAATTCACCTCTGCTTTACGCACGCGTCTCTGCTCTTGCGTTTATCAGATCTGGCAGAGCTTTCTTCCTCAGGCTTTCTATGCCATCTGCACTATTCTAGTAATCCATCAACTGACTGCTCAACCTCTTTGTAGGTTCTGTCGCTCCTCACTCCATGTTGACCATTTTGACGAGTGCTAATGCTCTCACTAAATTCCCAGAGATACAATATCTCGGGGTGTAAAGTCTCAACCGCCCGCCTGTGTCACATTCCCAGGAACGACGTAGACGGCAGAAATGAAGTCGGCAACGGTGGCCTGAAGAGCAAGTTCTGTCACGCCTGCGGGACCAAATACCCCGTAGAATCCGCAAAGTTCTGCTGCGAGTGCGGCGTCAGGAGGATGTGCCTCTGATGGAAAGTCAAAAGATCGAGTGGCCACGCGGACACTGGAGCGGACGCGGAAAGAGTTTCACCAAAGCCGAGGAGAAGTCAAAGGAGAGAGGAGCCACTGCATTTCCATCTCCATCGGCCCACAGGGGTCTAGTTTCCTGGCAGTCCAGCGGGGTGATATTACGGTTTGAAGTTCTACAGTGAAGGTTTGGGATGCTGACATCTATGACGACATGTCTACTTAGAAGGGCTGGCATCATTTACACTATTAACATCAGCGGCCTTAAAAAAAACAAAACCAAGATCACTGCCTTGAATCTAGACTCCATGAAGCAATTGGGAAAAGAAAGTGAGGTAATTTGGAGGAGGAGGAGTGAGGGCCATGGATGGGGATGAAGGTTCTGTCATAGGTTAGACTTACAGAGGGAAGTCTGGTGCAGCATTTAAAGACTCAAAGGGTGCAAAGGGTTTTTAAAATTGGAAGACGGGAGATAAAGTTTGCCCCTCGATTGTCCTCGTAGTTCCTTCCCTGTCCACCGTTACAGTTAGAGCGTTCCTCCATCCTATTTACGTCCAGATCTTATCAAAAAGAGCCATCGAAAGTGCAATATAATTGACTACTGAAGAAAGCAAGGTGCTTATCTTAGAAAAATGGGCAGGGTTGTCTATGCTGCCACCTTGATTTGAAAGGGCCTGGTCCCAAAACGAATTATCCACTCAAGGTAATAAAAGCGTCACAGATAAAATGTAGCTCTGTCCCTTTAATTTCATTAACAAAAAAAAAAAAAAGGTCAGACTAGCTATTTATTTTCCAATTTCATTTTAATGAATGAACAACGACTGCAGCTTTTCCTTAATATTGTACAGTTTGTATTTGGATCGGTAGGAGATCAGTCTGGACACCGGCGTGTTGCGTTTGCTGTCCCTGACCGTGTTTTCCCAGTCAGTATTAAATGAGGCAAAGTTCGCGGGATCGGATTGAGCAACACCTCAGATCTGTTTCGGCTCCGTCGATCCCTCTTTGATCCCGCAGGCTTTTGTTTGCGGGGCGCCGTCGTAGACACGAGTACTTTAAGTCATTGTATCTTTGTCAGCCAAGGATTTCAGTTATTTTGAGCACAAAGTAAACCGCTGCGTTGGTTGTCAACAAATATTTAAACGGACCGAGGAGACGTGGGTTTTTAAACCCGGACGCGGTTGTGCGCTTCATGCCATGTATATCCACCATAAATAAACTTCTATGAAGACATCTGGTCCATTTGTGTGTTGGTTTCAGGACCACATTTCTTTTCAATTGCAGGTCACAATGAGTACAAAGTAACACAAAATCTTTAAATTCTTTTAATATAAATATAGCTACAGCTACCCATGTCAAATACAAATCCACTTGCTGTATCTTCTTGGATAAAATATACATTTTACAGACATGAATCGGCTAGATGTTACCTAGCAGGAAGAGAGAATGAGTGCAGCAGTAAAAGTAGAGGCCGGTACGAGGAGCACAGATTGAGCATTTTCCAAGCACAAACAATGACATGTGGCAGTTTGTAAGTTCTTACTTCCATGCAGTAGTACATTCTGGCTGTTTGGTTTGACAAAGGTTACATAAAGCATCATTAATCACAGCACTGACTCAAAGTGTTGGGGAACACGATCTGTTATTCTTTTCCCAGAGTACGGCCTGTGAACTGAACCCCAGCCAGCTACGGCGGGACGGGCTTTTAATGTATCAATCACTGGTAAAAACGTGTCACCGACAGAGAGCACCCATGACCAGACTCGCAGCCCCGAATAACTGACTTTAGATGAGCCGAGATAGCAAAAACAAGCCGGGGGCTTGTCAAGCCAAATCCGACACGAAATGAAAGCAAAACTGAATTTTTAGCACCTTTGCCTTAGCCGCCATCCTCAGTGCGGCTAAATGTGATAGCATATCCTTCACCGTCTAATTTAGAAATTGTGCTTTTAGTTTCACATTGATATTCAAAAATTCAAATATAGGTGTCTTAACCCAGTTAAGATGCTTCGTAGAGAGTGTATTTTGGACAATACGAGGAGTCCAAAAGGCGCGTTTGTGCAACACAGAGTTCCAAAGTCCAGTACATCGGACACTTTGAC
Source organism: Menidia menidia (assembly GCA_907169785.1). Classification (NCBI taxonomy): domain Eukaryota; kingdom Metazoa; phylum Chordata; class Actinopteri; order Atheriniformes; family Atherinopsidae; genus Menidia; species Menidia menidia. The sequence continues at coordinate 8,197,564 of CAJRST010006668.1, forward strand.
ATTTCTTTAGACTTCATAGCTTGTCTTTGTATCGTTTAGGGACTAGTCTTAAGAGCCAGTAGTCACACAATACCCCAAACAGCTGCAAGACAGACATACTGACAGGAAAGCTTAAATGAAGTGAAAGCTTCTTCTTGCATAATCCCACACAGGACTGTTTTTTCTTCTTCATGCGTTGCTTGTATTCAGCTGAACATTCAACATCTGATAGCAACCGGTCATGGAAGACAAGATTGCCTGAGCTCTGCACAGTTTTCTCATTTGTCTTGTCGCTCTCTTCCTTTTCCTCGGGCTCAAGGGGGAGTCTTTAGTCTAGAAGATAGACAATGAACCATCAGCAATATAATCAATTAAAAAATGCGTCTCAATTGCTGGCACGCCGTTGATGCGCGATCCTGCAGTGAAACGGGTGAGTCACTATAATAAAGCTGCACTTGTTTGAATAAGGGCCCTGGTTTTGTTCAGATGGGTGACTCAGACTTTTACGATGAGCCCTAACCATCTTATTTCAATCTTACCCTTGGCTGCTAGAGAGGTGCTCGTGGACAATAAAGGTGTGGTTTTCTGTGCCATTTTATAAAAACAACTTCCATTAATTGGACAGAGACACAAAAGTATCTTTGTTCAACCTTAAGGCAAGTAACCAAGCCGGTTAAAAAAAAGGCCGTGCTCCCGTCTAGTCTCTGCTTCTCTATCTGTGTCAAAACGTATGCTCACTTTCTTCTTTTGTACTTCTTTTTTTGTGTTTGTTGTTCGCTGTATTTTGCTCTGCCTGACAGCAAGTTAAAAAGTCTCATAAGTGAACAGGTTATCAGGATACAGCTGAGCGGCAGTGTGACCGACTGGTGAGTCACCCACAACCCGGCACTCTCCAGCCTAGATTCCTCTGTCTTTGTCGAGCATATTAACAAAATCTAATACAGATAAATTCTCAGACTGTTTATTTCTGACCCACAGATCCATGCACTGTGCAAAGAGCTGAAACTTACCGCTTTGCTGGGACAAGGGCAACCTATTGAAAGCTGGATGGTCTCCACCAATGCTTCTGTGTGCGGTATTTGTAAATTGTGCATTTTGCAGGCCAGTTTCAGCAGGGTGCTGGAGAAATCCTGCAGAAGACAAACGTGTAAGAAAGCGTCCGTACTTTCGGTCGTACAGTTTGTGAGCTCTGTGCCCACAAATCATTGTGATAATGGAAATACTAACGGTAGGGAAAGCAGTGGTTTGCAAAGTTGGACCAAGGTTGATTGGTTTGATTTAAACAATACTACAGAAGTGTTTACCTCTCAGCATTTGCCAAGAAGTTTTATGTTTTAAGAACTGCTCCTGTATTCGGCTGTAGTCAATTTGAATGAATAGGATCTTGATCTCAGTTAGTGCGGGCGCCGGGGTAATTTTTAAAGAATATTCAAGCACTTACACAATATTTAATGATAGACTGAACAGCTGATCGATAAAAAAAAAAACAAAAAAAAACCTGTCTATCACGGTCCTGATGTAGTTATTTTTTACTTTTTACTCACTGGTCTGTCAGATCTGCAGTTTGGCAGCGGGTATTTCTTCGCCGTGCAGTTGTTTCCCACTGATATAGAGATGTTTTCCCTCTTAAAGAAATAAATGAAGCATTGTCAACACAATGAATACAGCAGATATTTTACACAGAGACATTTCAATCACCCCGTTGGACAAAAAAATGATTATTTGTCCTATTGGTGGGACCTAGGAAACACCTTTAAAGCGTCTAATATCTTCCAAGGTGTATGTATTTATAGACTGTTTGATAGGTGGTATTTTATGTCAGGATGGGATCAAGATTCTGAGAAAAGTAAAGATAATGGAGAACCTGAAAAATCCCTCCTATTGAGTTACAGCTCCTCTGGAGGAACTCATCCTCTCGGTTTCCGCAAGTTTGCTCAAACTTGTCTTTCATAAACTTTCTCAGTGATAAGATGTCATGAGACAAACGTTTTCACTCTAGCTTAGCCAAGAAAAAAAAAGGCATGATCCCATTTTGAAAAAAAAAGAAGAGAGATGATGGATGAGATGCTATTCCAAACAACTTAAACCTCATTTTATTAGCAGCACAAATAGGAGCTATCAAAACTGACGTATGACTAATTTAGTCATACTCTATCACCAACTGACAACCTCTGAGGCTTTGAAGCATTAAGAATAAACCAAAGAGGCCAGGACTGTCTGGATAATGAAACTGTTCAGAACACAAACTCTTTCAGAATGAAATCAAAGGCAGAAGTGAAGCAACACTATTTTTTCTTTTTGAAAATGTGAGCAAACATTTGTAAAAAAAAACAAAAAAAAAACAAAAAAGAAATTCTCTGAGTCATCTCAAACTTTCATTTCATTTTGAATACAGTCACCGGCATGCATAATTGCTGAAACAGCAGAGCCCGGAGGCCTTGAACACACACACACACACACACACACACACACACACACACACACACACACACACACACACACACACACACACACACACACACACACACACACACACACTA
>CAJRST010006668.1:8200967-8251460 GCA_907169785.1 Menidia menidia
GTCAAGAACACACACACACACACACACACACACACACACACACACACACACACACACACACACACACACACACACACACTACTTCCCCCCAATACCACAGTTATTTAAAGTTCAGAACCCTTTTACACAACCAAATGAGAGGTCTGCAAAGCATTGCTGATTAAAACTATAAAAGGCACTCCAGGCAATCCTACTGAATAAACGGATTAGAGGTAAATGCGCAGATTTAATACTTTACTACTACTTTACTACTTTACTTTTAAAGCGCTTTAAACAACCTTGTAATGTATTCATCCATTGGAAGCGGATTTAACAGCCACAAAATCAGCCGATAGGTCAGTGCTTACATAAGAGTGACTGAAATGTGTTCAGATTTTCTTTTCTTTTTTTTTCTTTTTTTTTTTTTAGTCCTGCACGTAAACTTCAGCTGGAGAACGCATGCTTAAAGCCCGCTAGTGCCGGGAAGCCAGACACCAATTTCCAGTAAATCCTTGACCTTTTTCACTTTCCTTTTGACTGGTGGACAGTGAGTTATTCACACGGAATTCCCCCCTGCCTGGAAAACTATATAAGTCTCCCAACTTATGCCACTTGCGCTTGTGGGTCTGCGGAGAAGACGCGAGACGGATGCGCACGTCTCGGCTCACCGAAAAGTTTCGGATCTGCCACTCCGTGCTGCTAAACGTGGATTTTATTTTGTTCTTTTTATCTTTACTCTGGCGCTGAGATTAGTTTGAGACTTTCCGATCTGCGGGATGTTTACGTTGTGCGTCGCTACTTAAGAGATTTAAACCTTCTTGTGCGAAAAAGCCCCGCGCAGTAGCCTACGCTTTTACTCACCATTGGTCATTCTTCATTCATAGTCGCCGAGTGCTAAAGCTGGAAACGGACATGGCCAGGCGCGAAGTCATTGCGGCTCGTGTACAAAAAACTCGAGTGGCAATCCAACTGCACGCAACTGGGTCGGCGCTCTCGAGATTCCGCGCGCGGTTCAGGAATTATACTCGTTTCCCACGATCTCCATTACGCACCTCTCCGGGATCCCAGTGCGCATGTGACTCGACTTCCGTCCTCGCCAATAGTTGACTTTACTGCCACAAGAATAAGGTTCATCCTCCACGTTTGCTGAGGTCACGGTTTGTTTTGGAAACGATGGAGGCAAAACGCTTTGGTGAGCGCTCGCGTGCGTCATGTGATTGGCAGGTTCCCGTGGCTTCATCCAGCTGCTGCAGCGGTGCTGTCAAGGCTTCACGGGCGGGTGAAATGCTGCAGCATGCAGGTAAGGAACCTCCCTCTTTACAAGAGCCCTTATCGTTCCTTGAAGAATCCATTCATTCATTCATTCATTCATTCATTCATTCATTCATTCACTCTGTGATGTATGCAGGGTTTATCCTGGGCTGTGAGTCCAGTGCTCTAACCCCTGATGTCAGCACTACCCGCAAAGAATGCGTCCCGGTTTGAGAAAAACTACTGACTACTTCGGGAAATGCACCGTTTAAAAGTTGTTTTCCCACCTTTCTTTTCTGTTTTTTCTGTTTAAATCAACGTACCCTGTTCATTTGTCGTCTTTGTTTCAAGTCAATGAGAATTTGAAAGACAGAGGTAAGAGGAACAAAAAAAATCAAAATTCTTAACACATATGAAATAATAAATCTTAAATAAATGATAAGTCCAGTCTTATGCATGTATGAATAGACGACGAGTGCCTCTGACACGTCACATTAGCAGTTTTTTAGTAGGTTCCCTCTCCAAAAAGTAAATGTGGTAACAGCAGCGACCAATAAAGCCTCTGCTGCTGGTGTGGTTAGCACCATCGCCTCTCAGCAAGAGGGTTCTGGGTTCGAGTCCCCGGGGGAGCCAGGACCTTTCTGTGTGGAGTTTGCATGTTCTCCCTGTGTCTTCCTCCAAAAACCTGCATGTTATGTTGATTGGACATTCCAAAATGCCCTTAGGAGTGTGAGAGTGCCTGGTTGTTTGTTTGTCCTTGTGTGTCTCTGTGTGGCCCTGTGATGAACATGAATATAAAGTCCCAAATGCAGTCAAAGGACATTTCCCCCCCCTCTTTTGTGCTTTTGCTCAACAGAAGAGCTCACAGATAAAAAACAAAAACAAAACAGCAATCTGTTCACCTCAAACCATTTAGGCGTCCTTTGGAACATTATACGGCAATAATGGACGACACACAGATAATGATAACTCTAATGATGATAACTCTAAAGATCATTGCAGTAAAATGATAAATGACTGAACAGGCTCCACTGCACAGGGCTGGGCTGTGCATACAGGCTGTGGGACTCAACAGTAGGTGTCAATCCACAGTAAACTGACATATTGTGAAAAAAGATACAAGAGGTCTTGACTGACAGAATTCAAGTGCAGTATCTGTTCTTAAACTGTTATGAATAAGAGAATGATATATTGATGCTTTTAGGAAGTGACTTACAAAGCCAGGACTATGATATCATTAACAATTCTCACAGTTGAATTGTTGAAAATCATTTGGACTAAAGTCAGTGACTAATGAACCAGCAAACAGGTCTTGAATTCCTTTGAAGAACTTTTCATGCGTTCACCATGTTAAACATCCTGGTTAGATTGTTATGAGATTTGTGAAGTGAGCGATGGAAATTCCTGACCTTCGCTTTGTAACTATGTGGTGCAGAAGTATCGCTTGAATGCAGAAGAGATTTAAATGAAAAAAACACATTGGAACTTTTTTTTTTTTTATCAAATTGAAGTTCCCTGTCTAGACAGAAATGATTCAACAGGCAGTTTTCATCCACGTCAGCCCCTTTTTTCGGTTATCTTAACAGGTGTGTGGGGGCTCTCAGCAGGCCTGTAGCAAAGGTTTTGTGGCGAACTTTTCTTTCTCTCGGTTGTAGACTGACACTGACAAACAAAATCCTGTCACGTAACGTGTTTGTAACGCCGCATGATAACTCTGTGAATGAAGAGTTTAATTTTACAAATGCGGACAGATTAAAGTTTATCCCTGTAATCTGTCTCTTTTGAGATCTGTCTGTTCCCACTGATTCTGTAGGCTTTGTTCAAATTTGTTCAGCAAACGTGGTTGCAGCCTTTTTTTCTGGATGTTTGCATTAATTTTCCTTCCCGCACGCATGCGGAGAAGTCTTAGCAAGGCGAGGAATCCTGCAAAGGGGTTTCTCTCGGCTGCAACTGTTGCAGAAGCCACCTTCTGGATCTCCTTTCATCACATTTTCATTGCATTGAGTGTGTGTCTGTTTGTGTTTGTGTGTACGTGCGTGTGGGGCAGCAGTTATTAAAGACATCCATCACTTGTGTCTCATGGGATTCGGAATGTGACCATTGTAACCAAGACAGCGGCAGTCAAACACACAGACGATGTTCCCCAGCAAGATTTGTCTTGTTTCCTGGTGTGTTGTGATTCATTCTTGAAAAATGCATGGAGTGTATTTTGACACACTGTTTAACTTTAAAGCTATTTCGAATCCTCTCGTCGGGATTCGAACCCCGGTTTGGCTTCGTGTTTATTTTTTCCGAATTGTTCTGGTTTCGTGAAAGCAACAAGCACCTCGCCTTCTGCAAATGATCACAGATGTTGGTTGTGGCCACTGTCTTATTTCAAATGCATGGGCGTTCACCACGTGCAGGGGGGAATGTTGTCAAGAATGTGTGAATAGCGTCACGGTACGCGCTGAACCGCCTGCCTTTACAGACGTCCTCATCTAATGAGAGATGGAGGTACTCAGTGGGGGAAATAAAGTATCGCAAAATCCACCGTAAAAGAAAAAAACTTTTTAATGGAGATCTTTTCTGTGTATCGTTCTGCACATCATGTGGGTCAGTAACCTGTGCATTTTGCTTCTTATTTGTAGTAATTAACCAAAGAGCATCCTGCCAGCCTATTTCCATCATGCTACATTCTTACTGATTCATATCAGAAGCAAGTGCTGCAACTAAATGTTGATGGATTCAGTCCTTTTAGTTCATTAGCAAAGCTGGACACCCTTTAGAGATGGAACATTAAGGATAATTACAGCCCCACTTAAGTTTTAGGTTTCAAACTCAATCTCATCATTACCGTTCTTGTTGTGAATGCCATTACTATTCACATTATGCCTTTTCTTTCTAGTCTTTTCGGAACTTCAGCTTGATTTGAAATTAACAAGATTAGATTCTATCTGGACTTCAGACATGTTGCTGTTCATGTGATCATTATTTTTTCTTTGACTGTCATGGGGCGCCACACAGGAAGTAGTGTAATTTTTTCTCTGAAACGTATTAGTTAATTCCCAAAATGATCATTTACCATACAGAGCTCCAACTCTGTACGAAGGTTGATTTAACTGTAAGGATACTAAAACATTTGTTAGCTTTGTACACAAGAAAATCAACACGACATAGATCTAAGGATTAAAAATAAAAATGAAGAACAGAGAGCGTTTCTCTGCAAAAACAAAAATACTTTTCAACCACCCTGTAAAACAAATGTATAAATAGTTGTAATAGTGAACATTATCAGTACAATTACCAATACAAATGACTCTAGCTTTAATATAATGATAGCTTGAGACGTTATGGGGGTGGTAAGATCTGTCTGGGTGCCCAGATTTTTTTTTTTAATGAAGACAGGTTATGACATATGTGTCACAGAGACTTAAGGGTGTGACTTTCCTGGAATTCATTGTTGCTTAATATTGTAAAGTGAAAATGACATTGCTAAGACCATTTCCCACAAACTGTGTTGAAATGCGTTTCATGAATGGCAATGTTTTGGAACGTCCTTGCAAAATAACACTATCTCCAATCTCAGCTCCGTGTCCTATTACAGCACAGAGTCTGTGAAACATACAATGTTTCCAAAGTGTCGAGCCAGAATAGATAACTCATACCATTATATAAACTTGTGGTATACAGACAGACAGACACAGATAAGTGCAGGTGCATGATTAAACTCAAAGTCACACACTTATTAGACACTGATCAAAACAATAAAGTGCAATTTACCTAATTTTAGGTAATTTAGAGAGGCTGTTCATGCAGCCCCATGATTTTTCTTCCTCATATCATATTGCATACCATGCTTGAAACATTAATAAAACCACATGAGTGATAATTGAAATAAAAAGGTGTATCAGAGGATTCTACAGAACATCATACCCACAGTTTGGGGAATTTTGAATAATTTTCAGACATCTTTTTTTTTTTTTGTGTTTGCAATCTTAAGAAGTCCATCAATTCTGCAAGAATATTTTCAACAGGTGACTGCCCCATACCTTTCCTTTGCACTGTTTGGCTGTTTTGTTGTTTAACGTCTTTGCCACATCTTATTGGAATACCCTGCCTGATAATCTTAAAAGCTGTAAATCTTTCAGCACCTTTATGCACAAACAATGCAAAATCCATTTAACGACAGCCTGTGAGTACTAAAAAACTTTTGATTTTATGTCTGTTTTAAACTAAAGAACATGGTTGTGTTCATGTTTTCAAGTTTGTTATATATTATTGGATTTTTTATTAAACCTGCCAAGATGCTGCACTTTTAAATTTGCTTAAAGCTAACTCAGAGAAGATGAATTGAATGTAAATATATATATGTTTATTACTGTTGATGGCCTTTGGCAAGTAATACTCTAATAAAAATAACACTGCATAACCACTTCTTTGCTTTGTTTTATTTTTCAGTCTGTACATTCTGCATTACCATCAACACATAACTGTGCACAATTAAATATATTCTGATACTAAAATGATGATATTAATGATATTTTAGAAGTTATGCCAATTATAAATGAACTGTATTTATTTAGCACTTTCCTGGTCTAACTTATATGTTTCTCCAACGTGTCCCATTAGTTTATTTACACATGCACCTAGATGGTATGTTTCAGTCTTTTTTATTTTTTTCAGGCAGCACAGTGTTGTCTTCTCTATCAGGACGTAAATGCAACCTAAAATAAAAAGAACCAAACAGAATGCAGGTAACGTACCACAAATCCTCTCATTAACAAAAACTAGAGACCAACGGTCCCTTTACTGCTTCTTTGGAAATAATTAAAGTTAGAAGAGGCTTTAGTATCTGACCCTTAGCACTTGTGAGAAAAACAGAAATCTCAGCGGGTTGTTGGACCATTTAGGTTTGAACACCATAAAAACCAGCAATGAAAAAGAACCTTAGCTAAAAATCACTGGGAGGGATTACTGTGCCAATATTTTTAAAGAATTTAAATCCAATTATTCTACAGCAAGAAGATTACAAGTGAAAAGTATTAAATTGTCTTATCTACCCAGGAATGAAGACAGATTGTGCATTGGCCAGAGAATTGTTTTTACAAAAAAATCAACAACTCTGAGACTCAACAGACTCTGGTTAACGTAACAAATAAGAGTACACTTGGAACAAGACTAAACAAGTATGGCTCTGCTAAAGATGTTGCCGTGTTATATTAAAGATTTTAGCAGAGGTTAGGTTTCTAAAAATACAAATATCAGGACTTCTCGAAAAATGTCTTCGGATAGATAATAATTTCCTACCAATCATCAATCATGGTGATGGAGACATATTGTTCTGTTTTTTTTAAAGCAGCCTTTTAATCTGGTTAAATTCTGGACTCCTAGCGTTTAAAGAATCTACTTTGGTTCACTCTGTATTCAAATCTGATCGGTAAATCTTGTTTAGAAGGCTGTAGAAACCACAAAAGAATGGCTGAAAAAGAAAGATAGATTTAAAGTACTACAGCAGTCCTGTCATAGTCCATAATTTAACCTCCCTAAAATGCTGTAGTTGCAGCTTCATTGTTCATTATCAATGCATGCAAATCTAAATAAATTCCAGTAAGGCCATAAAATACAGATGGCCAAAGTTCTTCTTCCTTATTTCTAAATGTGGGCTTGTTGTGGAAATTCTATTCTAAAGCAAAAGTCTGAGTCCGTCCAAAGAAGAAAGGAATACAAAAACTTCCTGAAGTACAACTTCTTACAAGTGGTTCATATGATGTATCGAGCTGCTCTAAAGTAAAATAAAATCATGGTGCATTTTATACCCTTCTCTGAGTCTGAAATGAGAGGTAAAGTCTGTGTTTCTTCCTTCCTGCACCGGTATAAAACAATTTCTCAAGACATAACAGGAAGAGACAAAATTTAAGGAGACCTCCTCTGAGATCCTGACGGAGGAAAGAATCCCATGAGAAAGAAAAATAACCTTTTAAAGGTGTTTTCTGGTAGAAAGTTACCAGAGAGAGGTGAAGAAATTGATTATGCATATATTGATTTCCCCCACAGGCTACTTTCATGCTGAGCAAATTGGACTTCAGCCCACTACTACAAAGCCTGTGTTTGTCCTGATGAGTAAAATCTTTTAAAAGAGGATTCATTTTTCTTTCCGTTTTCATTTGCAATAGTGAAGCGGTTTGGAATTCCTTTCAGATTGGAGGTCCATGGTCATTAAACGAACCAACGGAGGCACTTAGTTTGCAGCTGCATATTTTTGGCAAAAGCCTAGAAATCTCCCACTGGATGAATCTCCGGCTTTATCAGATTGGCTCATATATACGTGTAAACAAATTCCTTAAACATCCAAAAGTCTCAAGGTTTGCGCAGCTGCTGCTCACACTCCTGCACGGTTTCTGGAATCACTAACATGCTGTAAAACGCTTTTTACTCCCTCTATTTCACCAGCATCCGAATCAAGTGAACTATTTTCAACCATCCTGTTGAACACAGCAAACTGGCTCATCGATCCCATCAATTAAACTTGAACTAAACTTCAAGTTAATTCTCTTACAAGCTGAGCTGAAAGAGGTGTAAAAGTATGACTTGATAGTTAATAATAGGTATTTAGTGATCTTTAAATGCATAAATGAAGCCACCTTTTTGTGCTGTGAGATGATGGGCTATCAAAAACAAACTACAGTTTGCACAAGGGAAAACAGTTGAATCTAACATGAGTATTCAAGTCTTAGGATGAAATGAGTCTGAAAATTATTTTAAAAAATATGGCAAAATCCTGAGTGAGCTGCACGAAAAAAGAAAAGAAAAAAGAATTGCGTAATCCTTTAAATGCAACACCACTTGCTTACACTTTCACTTGTAGCAGCTTGGTATAAATAACTGTTGAGGTGTCGAAAACATATATTGCATGACTGTGCGCAGACATTCACAAGTTTGTACTTGTGCTGCACAGATATTGAACACACACGAGGTTAAGTAAAGTTTATAGAGTGTCGTGCAAAGCTTTTTCTTTCATTCCATGTACTTCCATTGAAAGACATTAGACTAGAGGATGAGTGGATCATACTCAAATGCCCAAGCGCCATCTAGTGGTACATTTCCAAAACATACAACCCCCATTTCACATCCCAGCATACAGTTAAAATAACAGAAAATACATAAAGGGATTATAAAATGCTTGCTTTAACATAATAATCATAATAATAATACTTTTTATTATTACTATTACTATTATTATTATGTCTAACAGAAATTAAAGTTTAATTGACCTCTTGTTCTGTCTTGTTCTCATTGATCTGTCATTGAATTTATCTCAGCTTTAATCATGCAGGCACACAACATACAGAGACAAGCAATAATGCATTTATTCATGCATTATTGGCAGTGTAAGAGAAGTATGATTTTTTATGTCTTTGACCTTACTTACAGAATTTTATGATGAACAATTCAGTGGAGAATAGCCAGTACACCGGGCCTCTGAATTATTTCCCCTGCTTCTACCCCCTGATCTCAGAAACTATCATAGTCCAGCTAAATGACCCGCTTTAGTCCCGCATTGTCTTCCGATCTGTCCTGTGCCAAACCCCTCTCTCTTTTCCGTGTCCTATAGGATGCGTTTTGGTGCCACTATGCGCTATCAAACAGAATTCACAATACTCTGTCTCCTTCAAAACCTTTTCCTGAATGTTCACTTCCTGTGATTAACGTGGAATGTCCCGCCCGTGGAGATTAGATACCAGAAACTGGAACACCTACCTGTCTGCCATCATTTGGATGATCTCCCTGAAACTATCAACTATTAAATACATTTACTTGGACCTAACTTGAAGCTGTCTGTCTGCTCTGTGGTCCAGCATTCAGCCTTGTGACATTTTTCTTTCTTTCTTTCATTATAATTTTTTTTTAGTGAGTAAATTGGCATATCTGTGTGGCATTGAAGAAATTTCCAATCTTACCCAAGTTGTGTATCTGTGTCTGCAAAAGCCACCAATTTCCCTATTTTCTGTATTTCTTTGTTTGTTGTAAATGAGAAAATCAAGGTTTTGCCAGTTATGTGCGCATTTACATGAAATCAGGGATGATTAAGTGATTATGTTTACCCTCTACCCGGCTGAAAAAGTTGAAGGGTCTTATCATCACCTTGCAGTGTTTAAATTTATCGACATGAGTCACAGTTCCAAGGGTTAAAATAATCAACAATGTTTTTTAAAGTTGCAGCAGCATGAGATTGTTGCACAGATATAAATATCTCATTTCTCTCTTTTAAATGTTGGCTCTGTGGATATTCTGCTAAAAGAGACTTTTCTTCAAATGAAAAGAATCTAAACATCTCTTATCGTGGCTGCCTCTTTGATTCTTTTGGGTCATTTCACTCAGTTAAGACGATTCCTAAGCATAAAGTGAAAGCCACCACACGGCTGTCTTAGCCAAACTGAGAAGACCGTAGACGTTAATTGTGAAAACCTATGCAGAAGTCCTGAATTCACTTATGTTAGCCCGACTCTTTTGTTGGAAACTTGAAAATAAACCAGAGTATATCAAGAGTACAAAAATGACATTTATTAGGTAACAGGCAAAGTATATCAGCGCTGGGCTCTCTTCACAGACAAAAACCTCTCTCAGGATCTCAGTCTGGGATCTAGGTGTGATGGTCATTATCTTCTGGGCTCGGTCCGCCTCTTCAAAGGAGGGCTGGACACAACCAAGTCCTGCTGGCTAGTTACCTCTGGGCATAAACAGGCCAAGACCTAATTCATGCAGATGACATTGGAATGTGGCAACAAAAGGAGTGTGTATGTGTTGAGCTAAAGGTGTGGATCTAATGCAACAAAGAAAACAAAAAGAGAGAAAAGAAAAAGAGAGACAAGAGAGTCTGGTCACAGCCAGAAACTTGAACACAAAAGTATAGTTTTAAAAGGAATAGACAATGAGTAATTTACATAGATCATGTTATAGCAGACAATGCTAAAAAGAGTAATTATAGCCAAATTCTAACACTTACTTATTGACCTGTTTTTTTTTTTATACTATTTTTTTTTACCACCATGATTTTCAGCATTAAGCCTTTATCAGTGCTTAGCAACACATCAGATTCACGAAAATCAATGACCAAACAGCGGTTAAAATGTCAATAAGCACAGAGTATGTCTAAATATAAACGTACACCCATATCTAAAGGCTGTGCAAATCTCGGTGCATAAAAGCCAAGTCTGTGAGTGTGTTTGATGTGTGTGACCTTTAATCAGCCAGACGGCACAGCAGAATAAGCTCACGTACTGCGATCAAAACAGCTACACGGGTTGGGAAAATTCATTGTCTCTCAACACACCAAAGAAGCCTTTAAACTTAAACTGTTGTACTTTCACCGCCGTTTTTAAAGACCTTATTATGTTTTTCGTGCCCACTCCATCATCTTGGTTTCTATTTGTCTCCAGTAACCACTCGTGGTGTCTCTCTCTGGGAGGTTAAAATATATATATTATTTTACAAAACTAATCTAGTTTTGTTGTTTGTCGATGGGGAGTCATTGTATCAGGAAGGATTTGTAGTGCAAACAAATGTATTAGTAGTTCATGAAAACCCTCTTGGACCCTGGGTCAGATAAACAAATTCCCACTGGTGTCGCTGACTAAACGATATAGGGAGCTCCTTTTGAATGCAAACAGAAAAAATGTAAAGTCGTACTTCTGTGCTGGAGATGGAGCTGGACTTTTTGCTATGCAGTGTCCTTCACACTCGCTGAGCCGTCACAGAAACTGTCACAGATTTCCAGAGATAACCTCTGTGCCATGTGACGCGTGTTTGTTTTTCAGTTAGATTTTGCAAGTTTTTTACAGAAAAAGGCGTAATTTCAATAAGGAGAGATCTCTTAAACGGTGTAACAAAATGTATTAAGAGCTTTTAATTTGATCTTTCATCTCCTAAACATACACACATACACACACACACAGTCAAGGTATTGATGGGTCAAAGATGGAGAAGACCGAAACCTATGAAGGGGAAACATCTGAGATTGGAGGAGTTTGAGAGACAACAGATTTTATTTCCCGAATTTATTCATGCATAAACTTCACGTTAGGGTCTGACCACTGAGGCTGTGATCAGCTGTATGGCTCGTTCCATATTTCCTGGTTTACGTCTACTATGCTGTAGTGTAATTCCCTCCGGAAAGGAGATCATAGATCTCCCGAAAGTCTTTCGGCTCTTTGGGAAGTTTTATAATGGGCTCAATCAGTTAATCCATGGCACTTGTATTTCCACGTGGCCCCGTGGAGCAGACATGAAGATAAACACAACTCACAGACGCTTGACTGGATGAATCAGGTTGTTCAGGTTCATGATCTAACTGTCCAGCCACCCATTTTCCATGGATCAAATTCAAGGTCTCAAGCTTTTCAGGAATAAATCAAAAGATAGAATAAAAAAAGAAAAGGGAAAAAAAAAAAAAAAACGTAGTCCTCAACTTACCTGAGTCAGCAGCGGTGACATGATATAGCCACACACATCTGAAACACTCAGCATTTCTGGACCTTGAGAAGCAGGTGTGTGTGACATACAGAGGAATAAAGTCATACAGGAATAGATGGGGGGGGGGCAGAGAGATGATGGAGTGCAGGTCAGGTGATATTATTATCATAACCTCTATGGGGATCTGGTTGACATGGAGCGAGGAGGAGTTAGCTGGGGGGATGGGGTAGTGGAGGCTGCGACCAAACTGATTTCTCTCAAATTATTTTTTCCAGGGGGGGGGCTTATCTCCTTTAATCACCTTTTATGATCAGGTGTTGATTCTGTCTGAAGCTTGGTTTAAGGTAAAAGATGGGATAAGGTAAGTGTTTTGAGACGCACAGAAACTAATGTTTAAGATGCCCAACCATAAGACACCTAAATAAAAAACACACGTGAAAGACAGTCCCTGTCAGACTTTGAAATGAGCAACTTTTCTGTATGTTTCACCTTCTATCATCTCCTTTGGTGCAAGAGGAAGAAGCAAAACGAGCAGAAGGAGCACAAAAAAAGCGGATTTTAGGCGTCTCCCAGCCTCCTCTGAGCGAGCCTCACCTGAAGATGTCGCTCCACGTCCTTCCATGACACACAAAAAAAAAACACACAAAAAAAAACCTTGACGTGCGCGCGCATGTGCGTGAGCGAGTGCGAGAGCTAAACGGAGAGCTGGGCTGTCTGCCTCCTCTGTGGTGCCTCCGTGTCGCTGCGGTGCTCCTCTGTCTTTCTTTCTTTCTTTCTTTCTTTCTCCATCTCTCGCGCTCGCCGCACGCGCCTCTCCTCCTCCTCCTCACCGGTGTCCTCCGCATCCCCTTTTGCCTCCTTCCTTGCGGATGCCTCGGTCCCGCACCCCCTCACCCCCCGCCCCGTCCTCAGCATCCCGGCAAATGGTCATTCCGTCCAACGCAACTCTGGACTCCGCTTCGCTTTGATTTGCCCGGAGAACACTGCGGATTGACTTGGAAGAGGAGAGGACTAGGGGGGCTGTTCGGGAAACGAGGGGGAAAGCCCGACAGTGGCCAGGATCTCACTTCGGTAAGCCATTGTGTTGTTCTCCCAGATGTAGACTTGCTGTGATAGGGCAATGGGGGGGATGTCAGCTCCAGAAATGCCTGTTTTCAGCCTCTCGTTTAGTGTGCTTGCAATTTGAAGATGTTCAGCAAATGTGGTGAAGAGTTCTTTCTGTGATTGTGGGAAACTGGTTTGAATATTTTTTGTTGTTTTTGGCAACAGGCTTGTTTTCAAAGCTTCATCAGCCCAAGACCTTTGTCCTTTTAATGTAAAATATTCCTGGTTCCACATAACTGACCTAAATGTGCTATTAGATCTGCCTAAAAGTGTTCCAAAAGGTGCAAAATGCACCTTGCAAATAAAAAGAATAAGTCTATGGTTACACTTTATTGCTGTATAACTGAAATTGTTTGACAATGTAATTTGCTATTAGAAGTTGCAGATAGATTATTTTGGGGGGGATAAGACACGCCACCTCCTCCTGGTGCGTTATAGTCCTATGATCTCTTTGTAACTGTCATTTGCTGTCAATTAAGTTTTATTTTCTGTGAGTTTTTCTATAACGAGGTGGATACGAGCATGGCTACTTTCTACCATTCACACAGCCTTACTTGTGGTTTGATCAATAGGCACCCACAGGAGGGTGTGTGTGTGTGTGTGTTGAAAGCTGGCAATCTGTCAAGGGCACACAATGCATCCAGAAGATGATGGGAAGTAGAGGAGGAGGGCTTGGCTTTTGTTCGGCGTGCTGTGGGCACATGTTCAGCCTGCTGCATGTCAGCACCTGGGCAGGTGGATGATGGACAGCTTGGGGGGGGGGGGAGAAGTACGAGGTGTAAAACTGTGCTGCGCGATAGGCCGTTTGTCTCTCGGCCCATGCTGCTTGGAAATGCAAAAAACTTTAAGCTGAGATCTGCAGATAGGGCAGCTTTCTCTGTGCCAGGTAAGCAGCTGTGCAATCACATGTAATTCTCTTCAAAATGACCTCTGGTGGAGGAAAATGAGGACGTCGATGTTATTTATTTATTTATTTATTTATTTCCCCCCTCTCGTCGACAACAGCTGCTCAATTAGCCTCGACCGGCACGTTATCCACTTTCCCTGCACTTCAAGAGCTGACGGTGTAGCCCACTTCTTCCCCCTGAGCCACACATCTTCAAGAACTTCACTAGCCTCTTTTTTTCTGTTCTTATGGTTAAAGGATAAAGAGCATTACTAAAGGACCTATCCTTGTGGGAACTGTCTCAACAATTCTTTTTTGCAATCTCCCTACTTGACTCCCTCAGACACGCACACACGCACACGCACGCACGCACTCCAGCCTCTCTCTAAATTTTCCTAAAGATTAATTTCTTTTATGTCCAGTGAATGTCTCCAGTGGGCATGAAAAGCCTCGTCCTTCATCACGGACACCGATTAGGCTAATTCACACAGCAGCGCCGGCCTAATGCCTAATCACTATGCTGTGCTGGCAGAACAGGACTGTCTTTATACTGGGGTAGCACAAGGGAGGGAGAGAGGGAAGCAGGAAAGCTAGCCGCCAGTGCCTATTGATTGGACGGAGGGGATACTGGCAGGCGTCCACGGGATGGAGTGCTGACGACAGTCCAACGAGCTACCGCGACGAGCTGGCCCAGCCTCACACAAACACACACACGGCAATGCTGATGTGAGGGGGAAGAGCTCGAGTTATTGTTGTTCTCCTTGTGGGAGAGCAGGGTCAGAGAGGATTTGAAAACGCTGCGTCTGTCATGACTGGGTATTTTTAATCAAAAGAAAAAAAGAAAGTTGGCTTATGTGTATTTCGTTGACGGTGTGATAAATTGGTCAGTCAGACATGAATGACTCACGGCCCACATCAGTCACAGGTAATTTAATCTCATCTCTCGCCTGGCCTTTAATTAGGAATTTGGACGAATTTCCATTATATTTTATACTGAACATATCGTGGTGTTCATAATTCATGTGCTAGTAACAGAAGTGCGATCACACCGAGAGACTTTCTTGTGCCAACAGCGTTCAGAAAACTTTCCAGAAGTTCTGTTTTGAAATAAATTCCCAAATAAATGTTAGAAATTTTAAAAAATGGGGCTGGGCATGCACTTGGACCGCCCGGTTGTATGGTAGCACCATGGTACCCTCGCGAGCAAGAGCACTTCTGGTTCGAATCCCTTCAGGGGCCTTTTCGTGGAGTGCGAAGTTTGCATGATCATGCTGTGTAAGCGTGGGCTCCGTCTGGGTACGCTGGCATCCCCTCGCCATCCAAAAACAGACGTGTCTGGAGAAATGTTGATTGTAAATCGACCCAAAAGTGAGCGTGAGCATGCATGGCTGCAGAAAAGTTGTCTTGCTTTGTGTTGCAGCGTGTATGTCTCTATCGTCCATGTTCCCGAAAGTGTCAAGGAACTAAAAATCCAATTAACAAAAAAAAAATGGTTATGTCTTCAAGCAAACGAGTACACACAATCTCTTATTTGATATATATGCTAAAGGTTTTCATCCAATTGTTGTTCTTACGGATGTCTTTGGGCCTCAGGCAGTTGGCTGACAGTTGAGCGACACTTGGAGGCTTGAATGATTGCATATTCATGGGAGTAGGCTCGCTGCTAATTGGCAGCCACAATGTGCTCATCAATCTGGTAACTTGATGCTCATGTTGGTGATGGGGTTTCACAGCATTGTCATGGCAGTGGAATAGTTACAAGATGTACGTGTTCTGCACCATCAAACACGTAATTTCGTTCTCCCTCCACTCAAAGCTTTAGTAAAACGCACTCAACATGTTCCACATATTACGCTTTGTGTATAAGTTTGTCCCCCGTGGGTCATTTCTGAAGTGGCCTAATTATCCTTTTCTTCGCTGTTATTCAGATTAGTGCAGCCCATAAGTGCCTTACCCACGCAGGAAAACACTGACTCCTGTCAGTGATTGTGCATTATTGAGTCCAATCCAGACAAATTATTTAGCGAAAGCGCACATTTATTTCAGCTATTCGGTCAGTTGGTTTATTTAGTCATCATACTTGATCAGGTTATTTGTAAATGATTTTGAAATATGTTTAGTTGCAAACACTGTGATGACTTATCAGAAAACTTTAGGTTGTATATCTTTACCTCTCATTCTTATCAAGAAAAACTTTTTCCAAAGATAATAATTACAAAAAGATAATCTATCCATTTATGTCATATAATCTGTCATTCCAAGTATCCCAGTTCTCATTAGCAGGGAGGCGGGTTACACCCTGGACAAAAACAAAAAAGAAAACTGTAACTACCATTTCAGATGATTTTTGTAATTGGAATTGTTCTATGATTGAACACTTTAATATAACTCCAGAAAATCTGGAAATGTCTTTGCTTTATGACAGTGGGGTGTGGGATAACTGATGTGAAACCACAGGTCTGTCTGAGCCCTGCTCATGCACAGCAGTACACGCACAGCCATTTGCTTTAATGCTGGGGAGACATCTTCACAAGTCTTCAATATCATAAAAGTGACAATTTTATGTTTGAAGACCTCTAAAGAAAATTTTTTCATCAAGAAATTGTACATTTTTCTGTTAGTTTTTCTGCAATAAGGTTGTTGTATTCAAATTTACATAAAAAAAAACTGTTGAATGTGGAAGCCGGTGCAACAAAGATAATTTGCAATGGATATGTTACAGGGCTGTATGTTACAAATACACAGTGAACCTTCAGAAAAGCTGTTAATTTCCTAGACTGAGGATTTTTATGTGAGAAAAACATTATTTGTGAGTGGAATATTGGCAAACTAAGACTTTATCTGCGAAGCTGTGTCGATAATGATAAGGTTATAACTGATTTCGAAACCCCTTATAAATAACACATCAGTGGTGAACACGCTGGTCTTCTGTTGGCCGTGTTAGAGAGCTTTAAAGGGAAAGTCTGCTGTCTATTAATATCTTTCTTCATTAGTTTTACTTTAGGGGTCCAGCACAGATTCAGACATCTTTTATTTACAACCTGCTCAGAGCAGACGGAGTGATGATCGGGATCATATATTTTTCATAATTTCAAACCCGCACATCGCCAGCTTTACCATCAGTCATAAAAAATAAAAAATGACTCATCACTGACCAAGAGGGCTAAACAAATATTTATAATCTACAGCAAAAACAAAGTTTAGTCTGCATATGTTATACATCTAATTCTTTCTCTGAACTCTATCCAGCACAATACCCTTTATCTCATGCCTTTTACCCTGTTGTCTTTAATTCCTTTAATTTACATCTTGTTTTGTGTGTTCTCAACTTTATTTCCTCTAGATGGGTCTTTTTTGTAAACAATAAAAAAATTAGTGTAATCAAGTTGTTAATGTGTCATGATAAAATGTAGAAAATAAGAAACAAATAAATGAAAAACAATGAAAAACTGGAAAAAACTTTTACTAAAAAAAAATAATTCAACTCACTTCTATATAATACTTTTCAAACGGCATTTAAAGTATGATAATCAGTGTTATTGAATTAATTATATTATTCGATTAAACTATTGCATTAGGTTATCTTCTAATATTGACCCCTCGTGATTGCTCACAATAAAATGTGATGGGTAATGCAACTGGTGGTAACCGGCTGAGTCTTGGGCTAAATTGCTGTGCTATATTTAGCATCTCCTGTATAAAAGCCCTTCCTCTCTTTGTTGCCTCCATCATATAGATAAGGGATAAACCTTTAAGGACAGTAATAAACACATCCAAGACAGTGAAGACCGATAGTTTGAGAGAGGAGTAAAGGAAGCCATCTATGTTAAACTGGAAATAAACGGGAGGTGGGTGTCGGGTATCAAGCTCCAAGTACTTACTCCTTCCCTGGCACTTTCATAGCCAGTCACAATGTGACCAAAACTCTGCCTTTCAGGATCACTGTAACACTTTTTCACCTGTAGAAATCAAAACGATTAAGTTTGATTGAGTTGAATTGTGCACTTCACCGTCTAATTTGGCCCTTTTTTGTTTTCCCTTCTCAAACTGAAGCAGAGAAAGAATCCGTTGCATGTCTAGTTGTCACATCATTGCCGATTTCTTTAATCTCTTTGGAAAGACCCAGACTTTTGATGACACTGCTCATATACTGTAACTGTGACAGGTTCCTGCTAACGGGACATGAAAACCATAAACGTGTGGATGTTTTTGTTTAACTTGAAGATGTCATTCAGAAGAGAACCAGTGCAGGGTTAGAAGAGTTTAATTTCAGCAAATGAACTGAATTTGAAATGATGTTGAGACCTGTGAAACAGCTGTTGTATGTACGGTGTGAAATGCTGCTTCAGCTGTCTGTTATTGTCTCTTCAAAAAAAGCTGAAAAAAAAGCCCAGGCTTGGATCCCACTCAGGTTTCGTTTATTTTTTAATCCTTCCTCAAAAATGTATCACATTTTCTTTTTGTTTCCTTCTCACAAACAAGTGAAGACGAGTTGTCTAGGGTTAACAATGCTTTGGATTTATGTCTCGATTTTCACCGATGCTATACGTTATAAAAATATATAGCCTCACCGTACTGGTAGGTGGTAAAAGGTAAAACTATTCAGTGGCTCTGTATGGCGTTTTGTGGAGATTAACGAGAGTGGGTCTTTGAGGAGCGCAGCAGGGAGAAGACGGAGAGAGATGGAGGAGGTAGTGGTGTGTCGAAATGAGTCCAGCAAAGCAGAAATATGTGGCGGTGAGAAAGAGAGAGAGAGACACAGAGAGGGGGGTTGTGTGGATGCCTATTAGTCTGCCTCTGCCTCTGACTCTCCTCCCATCATCTAATGAGCTCGCTGCAGATGGGACTCCCTCTGTCACCCCGCTTCCCTCCCCCTCCTCCTCCTCCTCCCTCCACGCCATTATCCATCCTCCTCCCTCTCCTTTTTAGTATGATAAAACAAAAAGAGAAGCAAAGACGTGAACGGCGTCAATGAAAGACAAAAGGGGAGATGAAATAAAACAGGGAGGAAAAGAGAAATGAAACAAAACAAAACTCGGGGGGTGTGTGAGATGTAGGTGAGTGAGAGAGGGAAGTGGTAAACTGTTTAAAAAAAAAACATGTGGGGAGTGGAGTGAAAAGATGAAGTGGAGCTCAGGAGTGAAAGCTGCCTATAAGGGGTGAGAATTGGCTGTGGCAGAGAGGCTGAGTGAGGGATTTACAGTCGCTGGTATCAAATAGTGGGAAAAGGGGAAACGAGCGTGACAGATTTCGTCAGGGATAACCACAGAACAGCCCCACGCCGTGTTTATCTCCATAAAAATGGAGATGCGGCATAATTAACATCACTGAGACGTTGTAGACCTTATAGTGGAGGCTTGGATGTCAGCGGTTGCCGAGCCACATCTGCCACGTTGTACTTGTTAAAGGAAACAAACAAGTGGCTCAGCCAGGGTTAACCCGTCGTCAACGGGAGGCAGGAGCTGGAGCACGGATCATCCTAATTCCCCCCGGCAGATTCCCAGCCTGTGGTTTCCTTTGGCTTTTTTACAGCTGGTGTGGGGGAGTTTTTATTGCCTTTTGGTGCGCATGCACACTTGCGTCCTTTTCAACGCGAGAGAAGAACTGGAATCTGATTCCAGAAGTTGCACAGAGTTGGAGATTGTATGCAAGAATGTCGCTGTTTGTGTACAGAAGTTGTGAATGGCTGCTCAGTGTGTTTATTCTTTTTTCTCTTTTCTGCACAGTTTCCACACAGGGACCTGTTTGTTCATTTAGGCTGGACGCTTACTGGCCAAAGCATCGACTTGCGCTCTTTGTCATAGTTGAACTTGCGCGCTGAACATTTGGTGGATTTATTTATTTATTTTGGTGAGAGTACAATTAAAGACAATTTCCACAGCATGTCTGATTGGTCTAATTTTCACAAATGATAGAAATGATTTTTCAGCAGCTGTGAAGCCCATATGTTTGGTCCAAATGGAGAAAAAAACAGAAGAGCTGATGCAAAAGTGCGCAAAAAAAAACAAAAAAACAACTGGAATGATAATGTTACATGTGAGGTAAACATGGTGGTATATTGTTGTCGGCTTCAACGATGGTCTCAGCAACTGCAACATAGTATTATCTCTGACTGGTCAAGTGGATAATGATATGTTTCTCTAGATGCGAGCACCTGTGTCTGAATGTATGCAAGTGTGTGTGGGTGAGCATGTGTGTGTTTGTTTCCTGTCTCTTCCTTCAAAGCGCATTTGATTATTTTCTCTGTCCAAAGAATTACAGAAAATGTCAATGGACAAAACCATCCAATTTTTGAGAGGCATCCAGCACTCAGATCTGTGATCAGAAACACAACACCATGAAGCAATATTCTGACTCTGCAGGATTAGGGCACAAAGCAGAATTTGCCTGGAGATTATTCTTCCAATTTTTTTGTAAGCTGATTTGTCCTTTAGAAACACAAGGTAGCAAAAGGTAAATGAAATCTGCAGGACTGTTCTGCCACTGTTTGCTTTAGATAGGCCTTTTGAAATATCTAACATTTTCTCCTGGAAGTACACTCATGGATCCCAAGGAATTCATGTAACATGGAAATAGTGTACATAACTATTGTTTTGGGGTACATACTAACCTTTCTTTCATTCTAACATCTGATTGTGTGTTTGGGTGGATGGAATGGGGTGTTGTAGTATTAGGAACCCAGCACCAGCTGCTACCTTTGGTGTTTTCACCTCATGATCTGTCACCATCATGCACTGCTTTGATTCATTCTTTAAAAATAAAAATAAAAACGTGTTCACAATCTGAAATGGTGATGATTTTTGCCAAGATATTTGATTTTAAGTGTCCATGAACCATAAGATTAAAAGGGGCTGTTCCCATCCCTGCTTACAGGTGTCCTTTTAATAAAGACTGGAATGTAATGGCAACAGTGAAGTGTTGAACTCATTATTGATGACCATATTTAAAAGTAATTTTTAGGGACTAAAACGATATAATATATTATATTATTATAGCCGTTTAACCTATTGAGTTGAGAACACTGACTCTTCATAGTTTGTACTATTGAGCCGAGTTCTTGAGCTGGAAGGGTTAGACTGTCTAATTCCGTTTTTCAAATTGAATGGATAACTGCAGGTAATATATGCAAATGTATGTATGTTTCTAGGATTGCCAGTCACGAATTCTTGGTAATCCTTGATCTCATGCCATCTTTCTCCTTCTCTTTCTCTCTCTCCCTCTCTTTTTTTTTCTCTCACATATACACACAAAGTGCTACAAATGGCCCACTAGATGCCGGTGCTTGAATCAGTCAGCAGCCCATCAGCGGCTCTCACTGATTCTTATCAGCTGTGCTTTTGCTGGGGTTTGCCTCCATCTGCCAATCAAACGTTTTCTCGCATCTCCAGAAACAGATGTGATGGAAACGATTGGAAATACAGCGAGGAGAAGAGCTAGGGATCCGACCAAAATGGCCTATTTATGGATTGAGCCAACCCAGTTTATCAGCTTGGACTGACGGGCTTGTGTGGATGTGGACTTGTGCCGGTTTGGATCAAAGTAGAAAAAGGAGAAAAAGAGGGCCATCAGAGATCAGAAAAAGGAAGTGGTCGACATGAAAGAAAAATCAACCAGAGGATGGGCAAAGGCCTACCTCGGCAAAAACAAATTGCGGGTGACATCTCCAACAACCACCTGTTGGACCTCAAGCATGTGAAAAAGCGAGTGAGGATTTATTCAGGCCATTTCCAAAATTGTAAATGGACTGAACATTTCAATGGCATTTTTCTAGTCTTTTACCTGTGTCCATTCATTCACACATCACACCTTAGTCTGTACAGTTTTACAGGCTACACTCCGTTCTTTTCTTTATCACGCGCAGTCATACGTCAGTGGGCGGCGTGGGGGTCAGCATCTACATGTGACCCCCGGGAAGCTGAGAGTCTGACCACTTACTGTCCGACTGGCAGATGACTTCCTCTTCCTTCTGAGCTACCGCCGCCGCCCAATTTAGCCGTCAGAGCTTCCGCCAGTCTGGAAGAAGAAAGAAGAAAAGGAGTTTAAATAATGTTTTGACCGTGGGGTACTTTCATAAGGTGTTTATTGATGTGTGTTGACAGTGGGGAGCCTCAGCTCTAGCTGTCCACATTATTCGATTTCATTCCGCACTCCCTGAGCTAACAAAAGCAGGTTTTCTGTTCAGGTACACAATGTGCTCGCACCAAATAATGCTCATGTCAGTGAAAGCTACATAGTCTATCCTAGTATTCAGCATTTATATTTATTTAGAGCTCGTCCTGAGGCATCCTTTCTTATCTATATACAGTTGCTTTCCTGTCAACAAAGTGCTGTCTTTTAATACAACAATATGAGAAAACATTTCTTCTTTTGGATGTTATTCAGAGTCAAATGCTTGAAAATTTCCCGTGGACCGGAGAGCCATATAAACACAGAGTTATTCAGGAATAATAAGACATGGCAATGAAAGGGACCTGTTTTGTCGCGTTGTGCCACCGGTGGTGGTACATGAATTATATATAACAGAAATATGAAAGAGGAATGCTTCACATTGAGATTCCTGAGTAAACAGGAGGCTGTAGGAGGTGCTTGGCAATATGATATGAATCCGGGAGCTTAATTCCCGACCATTAAAACCAGTGAGGTGCAATTGTGGAAACATTTGAACAAATTTATAACCCATTTCTTCAAATTACTCATGGACATACTCAATCATATTTGTTCAAATGTTTTACGTTTTCTAGATATTATCACTCTACACTTTGTCTAATATGTATCAAAAGCAGCAGAACTTTGTGGCATAAAACTAAGCATTTATTTTTATCTACTCGCATCCTGATTAGGATAAAACTTGAAAATTAATATTGTAGGGGACAGGGGCTAAATAATGGCATGCCATTAAGAGGCCAGAAAGATGGAAAGATTGACTAAAGAAAGTACATTTTTGTGTGAATCGCTAAATTAAGCAAAATAAATTAAACTGCTTAAAATATTCACAAAATAAACCAGAAATTATATTCCTGGGGTGGCCATCTCATTGTGGTTGTTTTCAGACTAGACTGCTCTCAAATTCAGTCTGAGTTCTTTTTCACCAGGATCTCTTCATGTAAGAAATTTAAAAGAGGTGTAAAAAAAAGGAAACAAAACACTCAGCTAGTTATATATAGCAAAAGGAATCTTGTGAATAATTTGGTATCAGATTGCCTTATGATTACACTTTGTGTTACTTCTTGCTGTTTTTTTGTTGTCTCTCGCATGGGAATGCCGTACAGCACTATGACCAGACTTTAGATCTGCAAGTGCACCTTAATTTCACTCATCTGTCTTCCGTGGGTTGCATCTGCAATGTATAATTCATCAGGCAAACTCTCTGTTGATATTATCTGCATATAAATTAACTTAGATATTTGTGGCTCATGAATTTCTAATGACGTATGCACACAGATCCAAAGCTGTGCATCAGCTCCCACACGTCTTGCTTGTGAGAGATGTATCTTGTGTTTTAGACTGGTTTCAGTCTCCAAATAGGTTTCAGAAAACTTTTAAAAACCAAGGAGCACATGGGCTTTCTATTAAATGTCTGGCATAGAGCATACCAATTATGACTCCACTCTGCTGATGTCTTTAGAGATTTGTTGGGTGTCTTTTATAGCAGACTCCAAGAATATAAAAAGGACTGCAGGGTTGTGTTTCTGTCTTTTACTGTTTGATGGTGGAAACTTGACAGAAGCTTTTACTAATTCAAAGAACAACAGACATGTGAAAGAGGTTGGAGCATGTTAATCAACTCCTGGCTTAGCATTCTGAAAGGGAAACCGACGGAAAACACTTTTGATGGTGAGAATGATTTGTAATTGCAGTCAGTTTTTTGGTTTTGCATGCGTGTTTAAGTTTGCCTCTCTTATGAGTCGCTTATTATTTCACGAACGTGTTAGCAAACCAAACAAATTTCATCATTCCCTCTGGAAAAACTACAGTGACTTGCAAAGATAAGACACCCCTTGCTGTTGTTTAGGCCAATTAAGCTCAAAATCTGCTGGCTTTGGGTTTGTGCCCAACGTTTGGAATAGAAATCTCTGTCTGTCAAAGGGAGGCTTTTGAAAGGGATTGAGTGAAAAAAAGGGATTGCTGATTCCTTAAAAAATGCAGAGAAACTGCAGAACTCCCACAGACACATGCACCATTTCTGTCACTCTCATGCCTCATTTTCCCCCCAGCCTTCTCCCTGTGGACCGCAGACAAATGAGCTGATACACTCTCTACAACCAGGAGACAAACGATTGATCATGGTCGCCAAAAATGAAAATAAGAAAAAAAAAAAGCCACTTTGCAGCTAAATTACTGTATACACAAACTCGAAACTGATACATTCACATACTGCAGGAAAGGGGGACACAGAAAAGCAATGAGGTGGGAGCCAAGTCGGTTATTCACTCTGCTGGTGTGCTTATGTGATATTCATTTTAATTATTTGACCTGCACTATAGACTTAGGATGATGGAGGATGTTTACTCAGTGGGAGGTAAGGTTCATAGAGTTTTATTTCATTCTGAGAGGACTATTTTTTCCTCTCCATTAGTTGAAAAAAAATTATATTGATTTCCCAGACACAGCAAACCAAAGCTGGGGATTACATTTCTGGCAGGTAGGCCACCTAAGCTGTTCTGTTACTCTCTGTGGAAGAGAGTCACGAGTGTTTCCAGAAAAGATCACATTGAAATGAAAGTCATTTTTTTACTGTGTAATTGTTCGGTTGCTAGGTTTTACTAAGCCCTGAATGACATGTTTGTTCTCATCTCTGTTCCATACAGTGGGATTGGTCTTCATGAAGTTCAGTAAGTCATAGCCAAAGCAGTGTTATTTGAAAATTGAGGAATTTTCTCACTTGAGTTCATTGATTTGTTTTTTGTTCTTATTTATCTGGAGCTCTTTGTCTTTTACAGTCAACCAGAAAATAAGCAGACAAACAGCAGTTTTTTTTTTCCAAACAAAGAAACATTAGACATGCCAAACTATGCTCCGTTATGGACGAGTGATGATGACGCCTCTTGTTTGATAACTGTTTTGAAATGTTGCATCAAAGATCACAAGGTCTAATGAAACCAAAGTCACGGTTGTGTGTCTGACTTTATTCTGCTGGAGGTTCCTAATCTGCCAGCGCGCAGAGCTTAAACTGTTATGATCTGTGGCAAGGGAGGGGTTGAGCCAGCGGTAGGAGTTTTTTTAGATCTTGTCAAGTGGTTTCAAAGGGTTTCATCATTACTATATCTATTGCCAGAAGAGTACTGCAGAGGAGTTTAAGAGTCAATCAATTTTCCAGGAAATAGCGTGATTGGGATGGGTCGGTGTAGTTAATGTGGAAGAGGTACAGACGCGTACAGTATTGTACAGTAGTGTGCATACGTTGTGTGACTCCACAGCTGTAGCTCAAGCACGCAAACGCCTGTGTTTTTTTTCCCTTTTTGGTGTGGGATGTTCTGTAGTCATACTGTGCACCAAATTGAATTTCCATTCTCTCATGGGAAGTCAGACAGTGTGACTTTTCTCCCATTAAAGCACATTTTCTATGACAGCAGGAGTCCAGAGCTGGTACAGTTGCTTCCACTGGTTTCTCCAGCGGATGCCCCCCCTCCTGCTCTCTGAACGGTGTGAGCTGAGCATGGACGGCCCCATGCTGGATCTGACTCACTCGCATTGTTAGTATACGTATGACGCACGCTCCAAAATGCACGTACACGAAGAGCGAAAAATATCCCAGCACATTGAGTTGAGGAAACACACACACCCACTGCTTTTGACACATCCACCACAGGGTAAACTGAAGGGCAGCAGGCCACCAGCAACAGTTTATGAAGCCATTAAGGGCCCATTGTCCGGAGACTGTGATAACTGTTGAATCAGTAGCTTTGGTTGCTATGATGTGTGTATATCATAAGCTGGAATGAAATAATGTGAAGATGTGGCAGGAGATGGGCGGTAGATGGACAGAATTAGACTCTAAGTACTGATCAATAACAGACACAATAGCGGCTAATCAGTTCAGAAGCTGTGCGCTGACAATATGGGTGTGGTGAAGAGGCCTCAGTGTAGATCCAGCAGAACAGGCTGTTGAGTGAGAGCAGTCTGAGTACATTACTGAGTGACCTGTGATTGCTTTAAATCTCCGAGGAATGTCTGTGGTTAAAACAAAATCAATAATGTCATTAACTGGCAGGCTACCAGTGTAAAGAAAGTTAATCAGATGAATTTATCTCCGAGGCACATTGATATTTGTGCGCCGCTCGTATGCTGTATTGGATGACAAATAATCCATCTGCGTCTCAACATCGGTCTAGCTAATGCATTCATGCACAAGTTTGCAACTGAACTTGATGTTAAACAAATTTAATGAGCCCCCTGCAGCCAGTCATTGTCAATTCAAGGGCGAGATAAGTGTTAAGATCGATTAAACATCAGGTTTATGTAGCTGCGGTTGTGGTGTTGGACTGAAAAAACATGTCTTATGCATTTTCTATATGATTATTTTGTTTCCCTGTCGTGACTGGGAATGATTGGCACTCTTGTGAATGCACCCATATAGGAGAAATAAGTTTGAACTTCTTACATTTTCCAAACACTGTTCTAAACACTATTACTAACAGTTCATCTTACTTGTATTTAAATCTCTCAGAAACTCATGGATTGTAGTTTACTTCCAACGTATTGCCTGTTCCCTTGGCAACCACTGTCACACCATCTGCAGGGGTCTGGGTTCATCACCTGGAGATGCCACTTTTTTATGGGTTTGTGTTTAATTCCTGACTCAGCCCTTCTCGTAATGGCATACAGCCACTCCTGTAGATTCGTAGATTTCATCGGTGACATCCTGTTGTGGCTTGGTTCATCCAGGGAGATAACATGGAAACTATATGAAATTTGGTGAAGGATGGTTATTTTTCTTGTGCTTAGTTGCAAATTTGAAAGTGCACTGTGGCCAAAGCAAAACTGCAAGGGAAGTCATGGTCAGTGGGTATGAACAAATCACTGAAATGAACATAACGAAGGAAAAATCTGACACATACACAGTAAACAAAGTCCTAACATAAAAAGATAGGGTGTTGTTCTACCCTGAAACATGTAACTGACAAGCTAGCATCTCTGGTCAAATGAATAAACCAGGAGTAGGAGTATAAGCTATTAACTTAAACGTCCACAGTTTCAGCATATGGAAAATTCACATCAAAGTGATGTTGATAATGATTGCTACAGCACAGCTAAAAGTACATTTCCAGGAACACTGTAACTGCACTACAGGCGAATATTATTGGGACTGAAAGGCCCTACAGACGAGGCTGTAAGGTTACAACCAATAAAACTAAACACGTATAACAAAACAAGAGACATTTTGGCCAGCTGCTGATATTAAATTGCAGCTGCCCCGGAGATATTTATGAGGAAAGTTTATGGGCACCATTTTTGGATTGGTGGGGAAGCTGAGGGAAAACCCAGTTAGGATGCAACAGCTGGGGACTGGAAGGTAGCTCTGAACATCCATAAGAGCAGTCAAGGTATGGAGTGTGATGCAGGCGTTTGGCCATAATGCTCCCAAGTGAAGGCAATTAATCATTTTGTCTGTTTCCGTACACATATCACCCACACAGTAAGTGTTTCCTGCTCTAAAAGCTGATTCAAAGCGCCCCTGCACACCCTCAAAGGCTGCATGTGAAGAAATCTGAAGGAGGGATGAAGGGACCATTTAAGAAAAACTGCACAGACTGGATTTGGTGCATAATCGTGGAACGTCCCACAACTCTGCAATAAATCTGCATTCTACCGCCGCACATTGGATTTATGAACGCTTGATCCCAACTTTTTGTGTTTGTCTTTGTTTTTGAGGAATGTTGTTTACAAAGGACTGCGGGAGAATCATATCCCAACTTTGCTTCTTTTATTCAGATCAGACAGTATACTTCACGACTGGCTTTCATTTCAGGAAAAAAACACGCACACTCATTCATTTCTGTTCTCACATAGTAAGACCAGCAGCCCCGAGGCTTTTTGGCTCGTGAAAAGGGGCAGAGAGCTCTATTGTTTTCTCTGTGATTCAGTTATTACACAGAGATTTGCACAGTGAAACTCTTCCGTGCCACCCAGGGGCTTTGGACTCGGAGTTAGCTTCCACCGAATGGCTTTATCTCTCTCCCTTTCTCTTTCTCTCCTGTCGTATCTCTGTCTATTTGACTCGCTTTCTGACACACACTCACACACACACACACATACACACATTGATGTTGTGCATTTATGCAGGCATTGCCACAATTATGACTGAATATTACACACATGCAAATAATGCTCCTGCTTATAAGGAAGACGATGAGGAGTGGAAGAGGACAACAGCACTTGAACAGAAATCCCCAGCACAACAGCCATTTTTTTCATTCACATAAACCTTTCCATAATGTAACGGTGCATTCACCTGCATTCTTGTCAGTCTTTGTTTTCCTGATTTTGTCTGTCTGTACAGTAAGAGCGGATCCCAACCACAAATCAAAAAGGTTATTTTCCCTCTTTTTTTAAACTCTTCTTCAAATTTTAAACATTCCTCTTCTGATGTTACTTAAAAGGTGGTCATTGTGATTCTCAAGACACTTAATATTCAACACACTGCATTTCCACAAGCATGTATTGACATTAACATAGTTCATCTAGCTGCAAAACTCTGCATCACTGCGGGCACATTTTGGTCTAAGCCTAAAAAAAAAAGCTAATAACTTGGAGGAGGTAATTGATGGTTAAAGGCCACACAACTAAACCTAAAAGGGGGTATATGGGGTATATATGTATATCTTTTTTACCCACATAATCAGCAGCTGAAATGTCACAACCACATCTATAGAAATGATGGGAGAGATTCTGCATAAAGGGTGTGTCAAGAACTGAACAATTGAAAGAAACAGATTTCTATGTACTGAACATGATTTCCTCAAGGAATATATGCAACAGTGTGTGGAAGATGCAGTGAAATAGAATACACAGGGGTTGCAAAAAAAAAAGAGATGCAAGCTGTTAAATAGGGGGAAATATTGTGGGAGTAGCTGAGAGAAAGGGAGGAAATGTGTGAGGTGAGTGAGCAGTTAGATGACATCATGCTGTTAGAACTGAGGCAGCAGGGTCCCAGTGGGATCCCCTCGCTTCTGAGAGATGTACGGCATCTCAGTGGGATCAAACACAACCAGCAGGCAGACTTTCAGCTCCAAGCAGCTGGAAGGCCATGAAAATAACAACCAGGCCTTTTCTTGTGTGTCCTCCTGTTCACATGTACTTATCATACATCGGATGGAAGGGATTTGGTGTTTATTTGATTTCCATTGACAATGATTCTGACCATGTCTAACTACACGTGTACTATTTGATGGATCCTGGTTGACTTAATGAGTTTAAGGAAATAATATTCACTCAGCTGGAAGTAGTACCATTTGATAAACCTGCATGTTAGTGACTTTTATAAGCAATATTACACTGAATGAGTTATGGGATGAGGCTAGCATGTGTTAAAACAATTAAACACTCGGTAGCAACAGTTGTAATGATGTTGTAATGTGCGCAGGGGAAATCACTGATTAAAATGTACCCACAGCAAGGTACTTTTGGAAGCGAAGGCTCATCCATGCGCTGAGTTTAGGGTGAGGTTTGTGTGTGTGCTCGGAAGCAGTATCACCTCACATTAATGAAATGTACATTATGTGTCAAAAGTCTGAGTGACGGGATGCATCAGTCAGTGCTCCCGGTCTTGCTTATCAAACTGTCAGGGGAGCATCTTCCTATCTTGCCAAGGCTCAGCCCACACACATTAGCTTTAAACAGCAGGTTTCACAGTGTGCCGTGCACGGCAGCAGCCAAACAGAGGCTTCTGCCATAGACAGGAATTTAGTGTTTTGCTGCTACACAATTTCCCATTTATAGATTTTCATAAATGGGAAACTTCTACAATGAATGGAGTCCTGCACTTGAATGAATATTTCTCAGAAGGTCAGAGCTGAGGCAAATGAGTCCTCATATTATTTGTAAAAGAGCTTCAGAAAGTTGTGTGTTTTTTTATATTAAGGAAAAGTAAATCTCTGTTGAAACAATATGACATTTATTCTTGGAACATGGAAAGTACATAAACAATGAGTTTATCAGTGTAAGCCCTGCATTCATATTATGTTATATATTTACACATAATACTTTGAAAACATGCTGTGTATTATTAGGCAAATAAGTATCATGTACTCTGATCAAGCAGAAAAAAATTAAGTCTTATTAACTCTCACCCTGATTTTTTAAAGCTCTTTGATGGATATGTGCCTATAAGTTTTTTACAATAATAAAAAAAAAGCTTTGATTTCTTACTCCTGATGCTATTCTGAAAAAGAGAGTAGCGTTTTTTTGTGATAGTTCCTTCTTTCATTCACAACATTCTCATCATGTTTACAAGAGCCTGTAAAAGACATGCAAAAAAAAATTAAATTGATAAATAAATAAAAAAGGCAGACATGAAATACCCGTATCTCGGTGTTCCGTTTGGTTGTGGCTCAGAGAGATATACTGTTTCATTAGATCACAGGCTGACTCAGGTCTGCTGTCTCTGAGATAACGCCCAGGTAAATGTTGGTTCTCATCCCCTTTGAATGCCAATCATATCTGTATATACAGGACAGCATATGATGGCCGCCACTGTCAAGGTTATCAAATGAACCCCCCATGCCCTCCTCGGTCTCGGCCTGTGTAATGACTTGCACACTTTCATACGCTTGTGTCTACACCTATTTAAAATACCATGTGGCTGTGCCGGATTTAGAGTCACTTCTTTTAGTTTTGTCACACTTTCTGTCCTCCTGTCAAAGTCGCTTTGAATGCATGCCATCTTTATTAGCGGATTAGCTCACAAAAGCTGCCAACTCAAATGATGATTGTGGTGACATGAGCGAGCGTTGACTGAATAGTTATGCCTGCTGTGGGAAATGCTAATTTTGTGCGTTGTAAATTACAAGTAGAATTGAATCGGTTAAAAACAGAAATGGAAATTCAGTTTCTGTGCACGTCGATTTATTGACCACGGCGATGGAACTGGTGGGGTAGCTGTTCAGCACCATGGACAGCTCCAGGATGGAGCCAAGTGAAAATAGATGACAACTCCAGTTATGTTTGGGCTTTTTAACTCCACCCTCGCATCCCCATATTTACTTCCTTGTGAAAAAGAGAAAGATCTTTGAAGTTATATTTTTATAGCTAATTTCAATCAGCAATAAAGTTAGGCTCTCAATTACATAATAGATGTTTTGATCTCTTGTGAGTGTTTTTTCTTCTGCCAGAAGGGGAAAAAATCAAATAAATTGCATTTGGCTCTGTCTTTGGCACATTGATGCTTAAATCCTGCATGAAAACAATTATATAATTCACAACATAAGATTTTGTTGATTTACCTTTTGAAATGTGTGACACAGCAGTATCTATAGACAAAATTATACTACGGAGAGAAGATTGCTATATTTGGAAAGGTATGGACAAAGTTAAGTTTTGAAAGCATTTCCTAACTATGGTGGAGTGAAAAAGTAATTGTAGAAAACCCAAAGCCTTTTCACCACAGGGAAAAGATGAAAGCAACACAATATTCTCTTTTCTTATGATTTTCTCAAAGTCAATTCATTAAATGCAGCTGCAGCAGATCTGATGCTCTTCAAAATGTTTCCACGTTTGCAAACACTATGAAATGCAAATGACTTTGCACTGCTTTAGTGGGCTATATGTCAAGGACAATGCATCTGAGACTAGAAAAAAAAGCTTTCAATGATTGCAAAGAAATAGTAGGAGCTATGAGTAGTCTACCCTCGGGCATGTGTTATCAGATAAATTCATCCTTGTCTTTCTTACAGGAAAAGCTACAATATACCTTTATTTATTTACATAGTGGTATCATACATCATTGCATGCATACACATGCATCCTGGGGGTAATGCATAAAATATTCCTACCATATGAAATAACTTCTTGCTTATGCTATACCACTGCAATAGCTGTATCTCATAAACTCGCGATAGGTTTATGTAATATTTGAATATGGCAGGAATTCATGTACATACTGCACAGCTTTCATCTTACATACACTTAGACAAAGAATGACTGGACTGGGATTTAAGGATATCGGGGTAGGTAATATCTTTCCACAGATGTGAGGGAAATGAAACGGTGTTTATAGGTGTAAACACAAAAGGGAATATATCTGTGTTTTAAGTATATATGTGGAGACAACTCGGAGAGGAAAAACACAAAGCGGGGAGAAGTGTATTAATATCTGGCTGTTGTTTCGATAGAACCCACTACAGGCAACAACATTTGATATCCGAGTCTGAACAAACCCAGGTTGCTTTCACGTGTAGTCCTTAATGGGATACATATCTAAAGTGACCTCAGTCTGATGGTAATGTCAAATTTCATCTCACTTTTACATCACTGAATTGAGACTGAGGTCACAATTCCTTGCCGCGGGAGGCAGGACACAGCTGTGTTACTTCAACAAATTCAACATGGTGCGTTCGATGTCATGTCTTCCTTTGTGCCATTTGTCACTTTAGGGCTGTAGTCTAGTGGTGGTCAGATTTAGATTTTGATGTGAACCATGAAAAAAAAACTAAAAACAAAATAGGAATTGAGCACAAAAACTGCAGTGAGGACATAGTCAAAGATTCACATGCATGGCAGACCAATAATGAATTGGGTCTAACTGAGCACTTAAGGTGCATATAGTAGAAAAAATACAGTTCAGGTCAAATAACACAAATTGTAAACCTGCTGTTAATTGTTATAGATGTGAAGCTATCATAGATTGTCACGGACCTGGATGAAAAAAAATCAGGCCGTGTGATGTCAGACTACTTGGTGCTTTCCTGTCTGCCGATTATAGGGAGATTACAGGGTGCACATTGTTCTGACACGTGTGAAGGAGAAAAGATGGAGGTGCGAAACAGAGGAAACAGAGATTCAGGGATCATTAAGTCTGATTTCCACCTACCTTCTTCTCTAGTTTCTTTGTTGTCCCTCTGCCACCCTCTCATCCCATGTCCCCTTATCTAAATCCAGCTTAACGGCAGTTTTTATCCTCTTGAGAATTTGGTCTCTCCTTCACATGCATTCAGCCATTAGCTACACCCCCTCTACCTTGGAGAGGCCAAGGGGGGTGCGGGAGACCTGCTCAGCTGACGTGGCTTTGACAAACATTAATTTATGCCGACCGCGTAATCTTTTTCATCTATTTTGCTCAGAGGCTTGAGTTTGCATCGGTCCCTGTTGGTGTCACATCCTGGGTTTCAGAGGTGATGGCTTGACAGTGTTATTTCAGATGTGTTAATGATCCACGGAATATAACAGTGTGTCAGTCAAGGCGATGACACCCACTTTTGAGTCCATTTCCAGACTCAATTGCTCGAGCTCCCGCCAACATTTGGATCATCATTTTTCTATGCTTGCCGTTATATTTTTGTGATATAAGTACCAGTAATCGGTGGATCTAAACATTTTTAAAGTCACGGGGAAAACTGCCTATATATATATATATATATATATATATATGTGTGTGTGTATTCCAATAGAAATATAACTCTCCTCGGACCAGATTGACATTTAGAAGGCAAATTTAATATATTGAATTGTGCTAGTTCAAGTGGGATGAGGCTTTAGGGGGATAATGCAATTTAATGCTGGCTGATAAGGTCTCGCTGCATTTGTGATGAGCAGCATGCTGTATAGCGATCCGCTCTGAGTACCAGCACCTCCAGGATTCACCTTGCACGTCGAGCTATTTTCTGCAATAGTATGCATGTCCATTAAGTAACTCTCCTCCTGTCTGTAAAGACAATGGATTATTTTCGGCTACAGTGTCAAATAACACTACTATCCTGAGCTTTTCAACGCCTGCTTAGATTTTTGCCGCCTGTTTTTCTGCCCGGGCCTCGTTCCTCTCCAGTAGGAAAATAACCGACAGCGTAGAACACATTCGGTACTAGGAGAAAAAGGAATTATTTCTCCCTTTCTTTCCTGTTTGTCTCACTGTCGGTTCAGGGATCTCTGACTTTGTATGCAGATGGTTTCTTCTGCCTTCAAACCTTGCATCCAATCTAGGTCAGCCATCTCATTGCTTCCCAGCTGCCTGACTGAACTGTGTGCATATGTGTGTGCATGTACAGCACTCCGGGCTAAAACAACAAAAGTTGAAATGACATTCATATATTTCTCTCCTTTAAGAGAAATGCAGTTCCGATTGTATTTGTTTGCATAAAAGACTTGGCAATAATTATTATGCTTTTAGTAGCATAGCTATGTATATCATATGAATGTTAAAGGAGCAATAGCTTGCACTATTGATTGAGATAATCAATGTTGCTGTCTCTGTTGGCAGCTTGCTTTGGGGCTTTTCAGAGGAAGCAAACAGGCCCGAGGCGTCGTATCCAAGTTGTCTGTGACCAGCCTCCTCAATCGTGGAGGCTGCTGGAGTCAGGAGCCACACATGCCTATGCCATATTGGCTCTTTAATGGTTTCTGAGCTTTAGTAAGAATCTACTTTTTTTTTTTTAAGGATACAACTTTTAGGAGCTGTTGTAACACACTGGATGTAACATATTGGAGTTCAGGCTTTAATTTCTAAGCACAGGTCTGAATGCCTGGAGTGCAGTTGGTGAATTAATTGAATTAGTTTAGTTTGCATAGATGCATTTAAATCAACTGTTTTATTAGGTAGAAATATCTTCGGTTGCATGCTGTTTTTGCTTGTTAGCTCATTCAGCTCACAGCAAGAGGGCTCCAGGTTCAAATCCTGGCCGTGGCCGTTCAATGTGGAGTTTGTTTGTTCGACCCATGCATATTATGTAGGTTCTCTGTGGGCACGATGGCTTCAAAAAGGGTTGGTAATTGGCGATTCTGAATTTCCCTAGGGAGTGAGCGCGCGCATTGGTTGTTTGACCATCTAGCCGAGCAGCGTTCCCATTTCAAACGAGATACTTTGATCACTCCAGAAAATTGTGTGCCCAGGTTCCACAAAAGCAACACAAACGAATGGTGAACACTCTCTCGTGATGCACAGAGCTAGAGGTGACTAAAATGCAGAAGAACAGAACTGTTGCTTTGTTTCAGATGCTGTAGTGAATTTGATGTGTCACACGAGCAGAGAGTCTGAACTTCGGCCCTTTTGTTTAAACTCTATTGCCTTTACGTTAACGACAAACATTTGATCGCAAATTATTTGTTTTTTTTTTGTTTAAGCTGATGACATAATTACTACAGCAATTCTACTCAATTCCAATTGATGTACATGGCTTACATGATTAAGGAAGACAAAAATGTTAGCGTCCACATGTTGTGTCTGTGTGGGTTATTGTGATGAGCACGAGTTCAGTTGATAAAATTGCTCACTGAAGAATACACCTCCTATTTTTAGGTTGCGGTGTGTACGTGTGTTTGTCTCCGCATACACCCTTTTCATGTCTCAGCTCTGCTAACTGAATTATGCATTATTCAGAGTTTAATATTAGAAGTTATGTGGAGGTAAATTAGAGCTATCAATCATCCAAGACATTCATATTTGCTTGACTTTGGGAATAATTTTTGAATAAGACAGCAGCCTTTGGAAGTCAGGAGTGATTGGCTGAGGAAATTGGGTGGAGAAATTGTAATTATTATTTCTTCTTTCCTTCATTCTGATGACATTAGCGTTATTAACCGTATGTTAGAGATGATTATTGTTTAAGCCCTTGAGGATGATGAAAAGGTGCACATAGTTGATCACTAAGTATGTATCAAAATTTCTCTTTTTTATATTTAAATGACATGATCCTCAGTCTGAAATCTGAAAAGCAAATTATATGGGTTAAGGTTTACCGTGGCACTACAGTCTCTCGCAGCTTTCAGGCTGTATAAACTATTCGAATCAAATTACTAGGGAATAGAAAGAAAAAACATACATAGCTCATAAAAGTAGATGATGAACATGCATGTTGAGCAACTCAAAATTAACAATAGTTTGCCTGTTCATGTGTACATAGACTCAAATGTTATTTTCGCAGAAAACCCCACATTTGAGTGACAAAATTGTTTATCTTTCCTCCAATACTTAGCCAATCAAGAGACCCCCTAAATATAATTTTCAAGCTGTGGCTTTGTGTTATCAGAAATGTGTGCTAATATGCAGCGATAGTCACGTTGCAGTGAGTCCTAATGGAGGAACTAGACTTGAAAAAATGGGTTGGAACTTGGAAAATGGTTGTTATTTTTTTGGAGTAATCCACTGGAAAAGATAAAAAAAAGTGTAAGTTCTTCTTTACTCACAGATCATTCTTTGCAAGGCTTGTAATCAGCGACATAAAATCGTTAGCAGAAATTAACCCGGGCACATTGAACAGGAGAAAATGTAGCTCATTACAAAGATTTGTTCAAAGGGTAGTTGATTATCATGAACCGTTCTGATTATGTGACACTGGCCACGCTAACTGATTGCCAGTAAAACTCCAGTTCAAGTATATGTTTTTAAATGTTTATTTCTGTGTTTTAGGACTTTTAGTTTCAGCATTGTAAGAAATCAGCTTAAAGGTGAATGAAGAACCATCAATTGCAGTATTGATTTACAGTTCTTTCTGTTTTCTGTTCGAGAGAAAGTGTGAAGCACTGGTGATTTTTACAATGGGCATTTCTACAACGTTTATTAATTTGTAGATGTTTCTGATCATTTTGCCCAGAGGTTATGTTAAACAGTGAACCAGCTAAAACAGCAGCATTACCTTAAAATAGAGGTAGTCAAACATTTGGCCAACCTTGTTTTTCATCTGTAGTAGCTTTCTATGACTATAATTGATATAATTGATATTTTTTTCTTGGCTAATTTATTGTAGACTCCTATTTTGAAATAAGAAATGTCTGATAACATTAACATTTCCCTCTTCAAACTGGAATAAAGAATCCCATACAATGGATGGTAGCTGAGATTGTTAACAAGTGGAGAGCAAATGGAATGAATAGGTGGAGTGATGCAGAGGGAGTTAGTCCTCCTGTCCCATACCAGCTGGAATATTCTCTTTCCTCATGCAACTCTCAGAAGAGTTATGTGTGAATGATGGACGAATGAATATAGTTATGGTCAGAGAATGCGCTGTGTCGTGTGACTGAAACATACCATTTCAAATTTGAAGCACACTTCTTTGAAGTCTTCAGTTTGTGCAGTCTGGGCTACCTAAAAAAAACAAGGTAGGGCAGCGGTTTCAGGACCATGACCTGCCGGGTTTCTGATAACGAATTGCACACACTTATTATTTTTGTGCAGCTTTACTCGAAAGAAAAAAACACATTAGAGCTGAATATTGCAGCATGTTTGTTTTGGGGTTGTCAAACATGGAGAGGCTGAAATGCATTAGTCATTTACCCTTTTTGTGTGACAATCAAACTAATTAAAATTTAAAATAGAATAGTTTAAGGAATGGACAGCTTGAGAATGGGATAGTGGAGTTAAAAAGGTCAGCTGTGCAGATAAACCCTACAGTCATGAAATGACCGAACCAGACAGATGAGGGGTCAAAGGTTAAAGGGAAAGGCCACCGCACGTGAACCTCAGGGGAATGTGTGTGCATATAATGAATGTATAAATATGTGCGTGGGTGGGTTTTGGGGACGTGTTCATGTAAGGTGTGTTCTTGTGGAAGGGAGCAGCTGTGAGTGTGTGTCAAGAGGTGACCATCCTACAAAATCTCCTGACTCAGGGTGTGAGTGACCTCTGTGTGCTTTCACGCATCGCTTATGGAATGGAGCACACATTTTTTTTGTCGACTATTCGACTAAAATTCCAAAAAGCAATGTAAATGACGAGCCTCTTTCAGAACTTTATAATGTCTTTTGAGATCTGCACAGCATAAATTGTATTCCCCCATTCAGTACTGACAGATTTACTCTGTTGTCTAAAGTATTTGTCAAATTTTTAATTAGATGGTTATTAATTAGAATTTTAGAGTGGATGCTGAAGTATTGGAAAGTTCTTGATATCGGAGACCATTTTTTGTTTCACTGAAAGGAAGAATGACATCACTTTCAGTTTGCAGTCTTCAGGATAGACTTTTCCAAAAGCAGCACTTTATATTTATTTTAACACAAAAATGTCACAAGTTAATGTGTTATTATAAAGAAACCTGATTAAGTGGAACAGTTTAAGCAGGAAAGCAGCCACAAATCTCATTAACATTAATCTCATTATCATCTATTTAGAGTTAATATATGGGCTTCCACACATGCAATTATATGTTCATCAGGAATTCTGTTTTAAGGACTATGCTAGGCATAACCGATCAGAGTTATTTATGATACGAATGATCATCACACTTGCATGTCTTGGAACTCAAAGTCTAATTGCAAAACTCAATTGTTTTTATGTATGGGGATTTCCTTTTGATTGTTTATTTCCACTTTGCTCTTTGCTACCAAATCCCAGTGTGAGCTGAGGTTCCTGTTTCATTGTCCCCCTGCAGGATGCAACACATCTATTCAACAGCAGCACAACTGTGCCTGCGGACAATAGCCTCGGAAGAATATCGGAGTATAGTATTGTGACATTTGATGGCAAATGTGCTGGCACTAGAATTATCTCTGCAGCAGCCCGTAAAGCAGTGAGCCAACTTTGCAATTTTCTGAATACAGTACCTGCTGGACGCTAATGACAAAGATTGTCTGTCTGCTCTACACATGATTACTGGCTTCCTCAGCCAATAAATGTGTTCTGTCGCATGCGGGGCCTCTAAAGTAGTATTCTAGCTGTTTTTACTTTGTTCTCTAAGAATTGTTTAATTTGGTTATTACATCCATGTTATGTCCTCTGTTCAAAGGCCTTTAGACCCATCTCTGCCCACTGAGCAAAACTGTACATGGAATATTAATGGGGACTGGTGCTCTGGCATGGTTTACTGGCACAATGGGAATGAAGGCATATTTATTATTACATATCAAGCCTGTGATTTTCCTTCCATGAAAGAAGAAAGGCTGTATGATGGTATAATGCTGTTACATTTTTTCTTGATAACTTGCAAAATAGAAATCAAACCACAATAGCTGGAATCATTGCCAAAATGCCATGTCTATAATTAGCAATGGGACAAATGCTCATGCTGGCTCATTTTGGCCATAGAGGACTTTGGTTCATTTCCAGAGGAGCTCACAGTCTGAAAAAAGAATAATAATAAAAAAAACTAAACCAATTCACATGCTGGGTGAAGACAATCTTTCCTCTGCTCAGTGACGTGCACATTTGGCTGTCTCATTCACGAGAAGTACGGCGGCCAGCTACTATGTCTATTATGATCTCCTCTTGGGTTTCTGGTTACTCAGGAGCCAAACTCCGCTGACTCATCTTCACTCAGGAGGGGAGATGTCAGATGCAGAAGTGATGTTTGTCAGTTAGAGTGAGAATTACCATCTGCAGGCCATCTCACTAGCATCTTTTATTTATCCACACCACCCTGTCTGGCCGGCTGTCTGCGTGCTGGCTAGCTCGGCTGCTTGATAGACTGACTGGATGTTTAATTTGCAGACTGTCTCGATGCTCTTACAGTCTGGGAGCTGTGACTTGCGTGCGGGAAGCAAATGATTCACTCTGTGCCCGGCTGATTAGATCTTTGGTAAATATTTCCACTTTAAAAAAAACAGATTTATTGAAGATAAAACTGTGTTTAAATCGTATACAAAGCAAAACATGAAAGGTATGTGTGGGTCTGTATAAGTTCCTGTCTACTCATCAGCTCCACTCCCTTCACCTGAGCTCATTATCCTCATCTGCCTTCACGCACTGATCATCCTCCTCAGTATTTAAACTCCATGGTT
Organism: Menidia menidia; assembly: GCA_907169785.1. NCBI lineage: Eukaryota > Metazoa > Chordata > Actinopteri > Atheriniformes > Atherinopsidae > Menidia > Menidia menidia. The sequence goes on from CAJRST010006668.1 coordinate 8,240,497, forward strand.
TATCTCAGCAACTGTCACGTCTGTGCAGGTATCATCACCTCTTCTGGCCTGGTTTGTCTCTTTGTGGTTCATGTACATCGTTTATTATTATTTTTTGCTTCGATGTGTCTCTCTCTGTTTGGTTTTTGTCACCCATCTGGGTTCTCAAGTTTAGGTTTTTGTTTATCCAGCCTAGCTATGCCTCTAAATGATATTTTCTGTAAATAAATTCTCGTTTAGTTCACCTTCACTTGCTGCTTTTGTCCATATCTGCACTCGGGTTAAACTCCTTAAAATATCCCAGGGTTTCTAATGGGACTGACAAAGACCAAAATGTTTGCTGTGTGTCTGTTGTTGTTGTTTTCTTTTTTTTAGACCTCAATTCAGTAACCATGACAGAGACACCCATACTGTCAATTAGAGATATTTATCTTTTGCCTATATTTTGAATAAAGCAATTAAAAATTGGGATTTGTGGAGCATTGCATTTTTAACAAGTCTACAAGGAATTGTAGCTGTTTGTGTGTTTGCGTTGCAGTTAATTATTGTTTGGAAATGATCTGTTTCAAGTTCTGTATTCACATGCCAGAACTACTCACTGTAGGAACAATAGCCTTAAGGTTGAGTTATTGCCATATTTACAGGGATACTCTCACAAAGGGATAGTTTCACCCTTTTTTTTCAAATCCAGGAATTTGGCTGCAATAAGAAAAATGACAAATTTTCATAGTTTTGGTCTCATTTTGTTGGAAGAGAACAAATCCACAAAAAATCAAATAAATGACTGCAGATGGTGTTGGAAATAAATAGACAGTTATAAATAGACGTTTACTGCACGTCTAACCAGGTAACTATTAGGGATTCTGCAGTTGTTATGTGACTTGCTTTCAACCCGGAGTGATTTCAGATTCTGATTTGGTAAATTGTTGCCCAAGCAATCACTGAGGTAGTCGCATCTAAACGGAAGTACACCTTCGCCGTTTCCTCAAATCAAAGTGGAATTGATTGTGTAAACATGCAAAGACGAGTGATGACAGCTCTCTAACATTTGTTCTTTTTCTTTGTATGTGCGTGTGTGTGTGTGTGTTTTTAAAATATTAGCCATGCCGGTGCCAGATCAGCCAGCAGAGCAGGAAAAGGGGGCCATGGTTCCCCCTGTGCTGCCGTCCTCCAATGGAGACAGACCTGAAACAGAGACTACGTCCTCCATCCTCGCCTCTGTTAAAGAACAGGTAGCGACTCGTTTTTATTACGATTGTGGTTAAAAGAAAACAGGGGATTTTTGTGTAGAGGAGGCAACTTTTTTATTTGTTGTTTAACCTAGGCTTTCTACTCTGGCCTTAAAGCCAATGAACAGTTTTCTTTGCAGCAGATAAGTAGCTTGCCAAAAAAAAAGAAAGAAATCTGCGATTGATTGGTGCTAAGAAATGTAAGTGTAATATAAGATAAAAAAGTGTAGATTAAGGGAAAGGAAATGCATGGAGTGAAGATATAACTTAAAAAGCATTTAAATCAAAGCCATTAGTGTTTAAAGGGAATATTAAAAGGGTAAACGAGTTATTAAAAAGGGGATGCCATGTTGTTTGTTGGAATAATTGGAGAAAATGTAAGGCAAACACAGAGATGCTATTTCCAAAAAGAAGAAAATTGAGTTGCATAGCTACAGTTTTATGGAAAGAAACATTTATATGTTGGATGCTATGGCAGAGGAAAGCAAAAGTTGTCCGAAAGTGAATTTAAAAATACTATACAAATACAATACATATTAATTTGGTTACATAACTAAAAAATGCAGCATAGATAAAGCACACACAACATGTTAAACCTGCTGCACAAAAGTCAAATACTTTACCATTACAATACACAAATAACTTATATAATGAGCCAAAACATTTAACACTTCATCTGTGCTCATGGCAGTGAGAGAAGGAATAGAAATGACCAGGTAAGTGGCACATTTTATGCCTTAGTATTTTAGTCCCAAAGCTCTAAAGACCATGGAAGTGGGATATAAACCATAATGGCGAAAGCCGTTAATTTTATGTAAAATCTATACTCGCCCTCCACAGCCAAGAAAAAGTCGTGAACTTGTGAGTCAAGAGACATGAATATTTGGTATTGTAATTTTCGGTCTGCCGTGGATACTTGTATATGAAATATGATATGTGTGGTACTAAGGTTCGTCAGTCAAATACTGGTCCTGGCCCTGCAATGTCGGAAATCAGTAATCATTGTATTGCAAACGTTAATCTGTTGGGGATTTACACCCAAAAACACCAGAAAGTCCTATTTATTCTGACTAAATATGATCAACTTCACACTATCTGCTCTGTGTAAGCAGAGTTGCTGTGTTAAGGGGTTGGGGTTTGGTTTAAACTGCAGCTATAACTGTCTGTCTTCTTACATAAGGTTGCTGATAGCCAAACATAGCTGAGTTTTGTTATTATAAAAAAAAACAAATATATGAAAGTTACCTGTTTTTATCTTAAGTCACAAAGAAGTACCAAACACATGTGAAAATCATCATCATAACATGAGCTGATCTCAACATTTGTGGCTGTAGCCCAGCTAATGCTTTCGTTGTTTTTTTGAGAACCACATTCCTGATGTTTATCTCTCATGTGTAAAAAAGTGAAGCATTAAAACAATGAAAATCACGTCACCAGTGTGAGTTCGGCTTTAAACTGAGCGGATCAACAGAAAAGTGGTTTTTCCACTTTAACAGATTAGTTTGCCACGGGGCTTGTTCTGTATGTATCTCTTTGCAACTGAATCAATATATCTAATACAGTTCTGTGGTATGAAACGACTTCACATGAATATATTTATTCACAATCTTCGCATTTGTAAAAAAGTGAGGCCCTTTGAAAAGGATGAACTCAAGTCAACACAAATTAAATTAGCTGATTTGTTTTTAGCCTTGAAGTTGTTATGCTGTTTGGTGGAATCCTTTTTTCATCTAGCAACAGCTATTGCAATTCATCATGAGTCATTTTACCCACATGCAATGATTCTGACATTTTACCTGAACTTAACATCATCCATCCATCCATCCATTATCGTTACCGCTTATTCCCCAATGGGGTCGAGGGGGGAATGGAGCCTATCCCAGTAGCCAATGGGCGAGAGGCGGGGTACACCCTGGACAGTCCGCCAGTCCATCGCAGGAACTTAATATCAGAAAATGTTTTTTTAGTAGTTAAGAACAAATGCTCAAAGCAATTTCACTTTCTTTGCTTTGGTGTGATATTTTTTTTGCCCTGTGAGAGAAGCCACACAAGGGCTTTACAGCATTCAGACACTAAAGCAGAATTTATACAGTATTTATCCTCACTCTCAACAGATTTAAATGTACATCTCCCGAGTAACCCAAGTAGGAATACATTACAGTAGTGCAACCTTGGTTAAAGTCTTATTTTCCTCTGGTGTTTGACGTGTTCGGAAATCGCTTCTCATGTGGCATTGCTTTTCACGATTCTAAGTAAATTCATTTTCCAAATGACAACAAAAAACACGATGTATTTTGAAACGCATACAATTTAGATGAGCTCTACATTAGCAGCGCAATTAATTAAATGGCCTCTGTTTTCTTCTGTAATGCATTGTGTTTTCCCCAGAAAACACCCCTGATCAGTCATACTGCTGAGGGATCAAAGCTTAAAACATTTGGTGAAAACCACCCGACTGTCATCATTGTTAGGGTTTAGCTTCCTCGCATCACTGAACGAGGTACAGCAAACCTAGGGAGGAACTCAATAGATTACATTTATGAGATGAGAAAATATAATAAATTGATAATTCTGTATTAGCAGATCAAACATACATAATAATCATCTGTCTTATTGGCACACAGTAAATCGATGTAGTGTACACTTGTTGAAAACAGCTCAGAGCGTGATCAGAATAAATTCCTCACTGTTAGAAAAAAGATTAATGTAACCTTTCTTTGCATAATAAATAATACTCAGGCTACAAAAATTCTAAATGGTTTCGTATTATGAGCATTGGTTGATATCTACCCTAGTGCTTATGATTATATTTGTGCTTATCTGATCAGATAAAATTCTCATTTGTGTGACTAACTCACAAGAGTACCAAAGGACCTCGACATTTAGCATCTGTAATGCAAATTAATGACATTTCTGAAGAGTTGAGACGGCGCGCTTCCCTCTGTTACTCTCTTCTTCTACCACTCTCGTCTCTTAATAAATATGATTAGTTCTTGTGACTGACCTTCCTCCAAGCATCCACTATAATCTCATGTATGGTGATCCAGAAGAGTCAAATGTTTCATATTCAGAGATCAGACACGAGATTGCGTGACATGTGCTGTACAAATACTTCTTTCTCCGTTATGTGACATAACTCAAGAGCATTGTGGAGTGTGGAGACTATATTGCATATTTTGTGGACACTGTGTTTAGAGCATTGTCCTTTGTCTTGACTTTGACTCTGTCAGAATAAGATGTTTTCATTTATCATCATTTCCTTGAATATTTTCACCTTGCACATAAAGGTAATTATCCTGGGAAGATGCTGTAGGACATATAGTGCTAAAGTGGTGCATTTGGATATTGTTTGTTACCTTGATTATTATTATTATTTGTTAAAATATAAATTATTTTACAATACAGTAGAGGTGAGGAACATCAGCCATGTTTGGCAAAAGCACAAACAAAACAAACTTCAAGCTGTCATTTGACCTGCAGGTCCAGTTATGCTTTTTCGTTCTATTTTCTTTTCTGATTTCAGCTTGTGGTAAAATTGTTCATGGATACAGTAATATGTATGGACAACATGCTCGTACGTTATATACTGTAATTTACTTGATATCTATCCATCCATTATCGTAACCGCTTATTCCCTAATGGGGTCGCGGGGGAACTGGAGGCGGGGTCCACCCTGGATGGTCCGCCAGTCCATCGCGGGGCCACACAGAGACACACAAGGACAAACAACCACACACACTCACACTGACTCCTAAGGGAAATTTGGAATGTCCGATCAACCTAACATGCAGGTTTTTGGACTGTGGGAGGAAGCCGGAGAACCCGGATAGATAATTCTCACTATAGTTTACATATGTTCTCTGTCCATTCATGTTTTCCTGTTTTAGTGTGTTCCTCAGATATGTATTGTTCCAGTAACCCAGCAGTCCAGCTCCCACAGTGGCACACCATCAGGTTGCACACACTTTTATCAGTGTGGTGTCCCTCTTAGGATTGCACATGCATGAGAAACCCATGCATGGCTCAGAATTCATTATGCAGAAACCATCTGTCTGCCTGTGTGCCCATTTGTGTGTATGTGTGTGTCTATGTAAGTGTATTCTTGTCGCTGGCAGTTAAGGATAAAACAAAGTGTACTTTATCCATGTAGGTGAACAAAACACTGTTGCCCCGGGGCTGTTAAATGATCTCAATAATGCACAAAATGAAAAAGGGAGTGCAACTTGACAGTTGATAAATACATTGCACAGCTGGGATAGTCTCCAGCATGGGTTAAATCCACTGTTTGAGGAAGGTGAGAGCCATATCTTGAACCGTAAAGCTATAATTATCAGTTCCTTCTGCTGTCTTCGGGAGTCGATGACAGTCTGTGAAACACAACAGATCTGAGGCACGGAACGGTAGGTTAAAAATAATTTTACTCTCTTTGAATATTACACAAAACAGGCCACTTTCTACTCCTTGAACTTTCCCGGAGGTAATTAGATATCCTGGTATACCACATTAAGGCCCCATAGATGAAAATATCTGAACCGAAAACAAAACAAAGGATTACCACAGTGGTTTTATTTCATAGTACGTAGTGGGCTGTGACAATAGCAGCTCAAGGAATACCTTTAGGGGCCTAATGTGAGTGGAACCAGAAATCAGAAATGGCTGTGACTAAGACAGATGTTTTTAAAAAAAAAAATGTTTTAACTTACACTAAAAATACTGTTGTCCCCAACTCCTGCTGACAGATGAAGCATTCAGGCCGGGGGCCTTTTTCCATTCAGTTCAGCTGAAGCCATAACACATTTTTCAGAAAACTGTCTCACAAGTTGTTTTTCATCCTTCATGAGGCGGGAGTTGTCCGCACTGGTAATTAACTGTGTGTTGGTCTTTGAAAAATTGGATCAACTGTAAAAATGTCCACCACTTTCACAATGTGTGAAAGAAAAGCGTTTTTTTTTTTAGATTGTTTGCTCTGGAGTTTTGTTGGTGAGTTGAACAGTATGCGTTTGTACGTATGCTCAAAGTGTTAATGCAGTAAATTGAAGGTAAGTTCAAAGAAATTGATTAGAACTGGATTTGTTTGGTTGTTACAAAATCCCTTGCCACTGCAGTGTGATGGAACATGTCTAGGAACTGCTTTTTGTGATATTTATTCATTTAAATTTGAAATTCTGTGCCAAAACATAACCAAGGACATATTACGGCCAACTGCATAGAAAACGTCTTAGTACATTAGCCGTAGTTTAGTAAAAAGATGGGTCAGATACTGAAAAGAAATATACATAAACAATGTCCACATTCAATGATGAATTTCAGCTGGATGTCCTCTCTCTTCCTCTTTTTTTATTCAAATGTGAAAACTCCCACAGTGCTCCGAGTGGAGCCTTTTGAGTTTCACAAGTAGTTTTGCAGTGTGTTGCATCATGTCTCAACTCGCCTTAGGAAAGCTCCGCGGAGACCAATTTAACCAGTGCTGGTTTGCTCTTCAATCTATCAGTTTTCAGCATATTTCAATATAGCTGGATTTAGTGTCCTGCTTTGCTTCTGGAATAAACTCTGGCTATTTAAACTTGTTTCTTGCAAAATGATCATCTAACTGCTTTTTTTAAAATCATGCTTTCCTTCATGCCCAATTGACAAATAATTAGTTTGATGGTATTTGTTTTTCGAAACTCTGAGCAGACACTTGATCTTTCCAGAGAAAAACTGTTGTTTTTCATGACAGACAGATTCTTTATATTATCAATCTCCACACTTTTGGTCAAGTTGCTCTTCGCAATTTACATTTTTTGTCTCTAAATTATGTTTTTTTTGTAGAACTTATTTATTTGTTTACTTTTGGAAAAAGAAAAACACATAACAAAGGTCACATATTTTTGATTATGTTTCTTTTTACCTTCACCATCTCGAAGCAACATTTTAAAATTTTTGCTATTAGAAATATACATGATTAAAATTAGGTATGTGTTAGGCAAATTAACCACGTTGTTTATTTTGGTTAGTGTATTTTGATTTAGTCATTTACTTATTTTTCTATATTCAGAAAACACTTTTTATATCTTAAAGTAGAACTGTTATGTGTCCACTTTGCGTCGAGTTTGTTCAATGTGAGCGAAAAGTATCTGTAAAATCACTTGGGTTACATCTAATAAAAGTAATGCATTTGAAAAGATGCAAGGCCTTTTTTTGAAGCTGATGCAGTAGTAAGGCCAGAATAAATATTTCAAGTTAGAAAGAAAGGCACATTTTTGGGCGCTGCTGTATAGCTGAACCTTCCACTCCTGCACCGATTATAGAAAGTGCACATTTTCTGTCTCCAACTTACCAAAAAGTGCTTTAAGAACTGATTTAGTCGATGTCTCTGTGTGCTGTTCGATCTTGACAGTAGATCTGTGCAAGACATGGAGACCACTTACTTTTTATAAAGTCGGTGAATGTATCTCTAACCCTAACTTTGCAAGTTTTTAATCGAATGGATTCTGAACCCAGGGCCAGAGTAACAGGGAAAAATGAACTCCACCTCTCAAATACACTAAAGTATGTTACGAGGACTCACAAAATAGAAAAAGTAGAAACAAATATAAAGCTAGTTGACAGTTTTTGATGAAAGGTTTTTAATAGTTTCATGAAACCTGGAATATGATTGACTAAGCATCATGCCGCGTGTCATACTGCTGTTATACATTCCTGTTAGCAATCCCTGTATATGACCCTCATAATCCCACAAGTTCTCTTTGAACTGGGATACTCCAACAGTCACACTACCAGCGGTTTCCGTTCGTAAACCGCTTTGGGTGGCTCTGCCACTTATTGTGCGTCTTTATTGACACCCAACATTTGTCAAGTTCAGTGTGCCGGTGTAGGAGGAAAACACTCAGCTATTGGGTTTCCATTCCGTTGAAGCATACGGGAAGTGTGTGTGACTCAGCAACTTTTTATCGTGTGTCCTATTCAGGCTCATTTATCCATTAGTTTAGCTCTGTACAGCCCTGCTGACTACCTTTGTCTCTGCGTGTGTAAAGTTGCATAAATCATGTGTATAAACACATTGAGTTGTTTGTCAGGTAGAGATGAAATTGAATCCGTTCCACAAACTCAACAGGAAGGCATAGGAGGCATACTTTGCACATACACATTCATACACAATAAAATAAATATAGTTACTCTTTTAAGACAAAACTGTAGGAGCTATGGTGAAGCTGTTGTTCAGCAGTTACATTCTGAGTCTTTCCTTCAGTACAGTGTGTAATATTAAATGTGTTTGGTGTGTTTCTGTATTTTAGAGTATATGGATCACCCACAAATACCAGAAGCTGTTTTAATGTTAGCAACCTATTCATGAGGGTGATTCGTAGCTTACAGGTGAATATAAAAACTTCCGTGGCGACTCAAATTGATTTTTATACAGGCCTGAAGTTGGAGGTGGCTGTAGCAGAATTCCCTTGCCATTTACTCAGTGAAGTAGCATTTGTGGGGGACTGGGATAAAAATAAAAAGGGTCGTAATGAGTTACTGCTCTCTGGCTCTGAAGTGCTGTAACTGGGGAGGAATTATTACTTGGACCAAAGGCTGTTTCTGATATTTGCCACCTTTTAGAGCATATGTGGTTCCGTGTGCCTTGAATGCCTCTCTGCCAGTGGTACAGTGTTCCATTTAGGTAACTGCACCTTGCCAGTAACCCGTCTACTCTTCCATCCTTACAACTTGTCAGCTAGCATGTGATATGCTACCACATTTTTTTTCCACGCTTTGATTAAAGAATGCACCCAAATCTCAGTCTTTCAGGATTTTATTCTCCTGTTGTAGCTCTGGTGCAGCTTCTTAGGAGAATCAACACAACATTAAGGATCGCCAGTTGAATTGATTGTTACCACAGCGCTCCTATTTTTCAGGAATTGACTTTTCAAATGAGCTGTGCGAAAAGCGGTTGACAAGAAAGCCCAACACACCAAGCTTACGGTCAGCTATCGTTAACGTCTAGACCGTCTCGATCACGAGAAAGAAACTCTCTCGGTCTTCCTTAGGGGGCTTTGTTTTAGCCGATTCATCATGTTAAATTGCTATCTAGATGGGCAAAGCGGGGGAGAGCACTCTGAAAAGCTTTTCAGCATGATGAATTAACTCTGATTTAATGCAGCTTAATCTGTTAGTTTTCTGTGTATAAACTGCAAATCTACAATAAGACCATACAATACAAAACACTCCACATGATTAGTTTAGTTAGTTTGAATAGAGACCCAGGCAGCCTGTATCTGAGCTAGAATTTTGTGTGGTTACAAAAAGTGGTCTAATGATAACCTCACAGTATGCAAATACTCTGTTTACATAAAAAAAAGACTACACCTTACAGATTATTTAAAATACCATTGCTGGGCGAAATGTTCTCTTCTTGTACTAGCAAACATTTCACGTCAGAGTCAGCAGTGGGGTGTTTTGTCAAGAGCAACTGTTTTCTTTGACACTGCCAATGTGAGAAGACGCAGCATGGGGTTCTGCCATAGCTGCTTGTTCTTGGCATCAGTTTGGTGTTTAAACGCCCTAAGTTTTTCACCGGCTAGACTCAGATGAGATGTGTGTGACTGATTCTGTTCACAATTGTGCTTTCATTGGTCACAGGCCCTGTTGTGATTGCCAGGTAATTCTTATTGATAAGTTAATTTTCAGACACACATAAGTGGCTTCCACCTGATCATCTAAACTTTAAGATCGTGGCTTTTTTTTTTTTACTAAAAAGCCTAGGCTGTAACTTGCAAATTACACGGATGTAGTTCAAATTTTAATTAATATTTCAAATCCGATTTGTGTCGTTTTTTGCCACGAACATGGTTAATGATGTTTTAAAAACATATCATTGTATTCAAGAAGTCCTCTGAATTCTTTCAGATTTGATGATGGAAACTAAGTCTCAGTCACTGAGGAGGTGTCAGTTAATTCATTGTTGGATACCGGAACATCCGACTTCTGTGTCAGCCTTTGAGATAGTACAGCGCGTTGTGCCATGCCAAATCTTCTAAGCATGTCTGCTGCCGTTGCTGAAGACAGAGCGTCTGCCTGATAGGACCTACTGTCTCTCCGGTGCCTGACTCCTCTCTCCTCAACTGAAATATTACAACCCGAAGTGGGAGTGTCTCTCCGCTGAATTCCAGCTCACTGGCTAGACTTTATGCTGAGAAAGCACCAGAGTTCCTCCCTGTGTCTCTCAACGTTAAACAGCGTTTTGTGTGATGCACATCCCAACGCCACAGAGCGAGCAATAGTGGATGAATAAATAGTCTCTGAAGCCAGGTGTGATTCCATTTCCTCAGCAAAGACGATCTTATTCTCTGCTGCTTTGTGCCTTAAAACTAATTATCAGAGTTAAGTCTTTCCTATGCAACTACATTGCTAAGCTTTTCTGGAATCACCTGAGAATTATGCAAGGATTCTAATATAAGACTAAGATTCCTGATTCCTGTTTGAATAAAGATGGTGGAAAAATCTGTTTTCTACACTCACCATTTTCAGTTATTATGATTTAAGTGTTATGGTTAGCACCATCACCTCACACCAATAATTCTCCTGGTTTGAATCCTTGCTGGTGCTTTTCTGTGTAATATTTGCTCTTATGGGACTCCAGCTTCCACCCACCATCCCAAAAACATGTATATTAGGTTATCTCGATGATTCTGAATTGGCTGTAGGACTAGGTGTTTTTTTTTTTTTTTGGTCTGTTCGTTTGTCTCTGCATAGCTCTATGATGGACTGACAAACTGTTCAGGGTTT
>CAJRST010006668.1:8254184-8334358 GCA_907169785.1 Menidia menidia
TTAAGGGGGAAGCGCAGCACTCAGGTCAGACACCAGGGAAAATGTTTCAACTCCACTGTTTTTAAGAGCCTGCTCTTTCCATTCTCTCTCTCATTCTGCCTTTAAAGTTGTACTGTTCTGATTATTCATTGTTATTTATATCCTGTAATCAATAATCACTCTTTCTTTTTCTTTGGCACAATGGAACAATTTTCCTTTTAATCTCTTCGACTATTTAGAGATTTACATGTATTTTACTTTTAGCGCTACACAATTTGGTCTTCTGCTCTTGATGAAATGATTAGAAAACATGAGAGGACTGTGTGTTTCATCCCTATTTGAGAGGAAATGGGCCTTTCATTCTCCTTGAATCCCTATCGATCTGAAAGTGAGAAAATGGAAAGATTACTATGTGATGGAAAGAGCCATTAAAGAGCGAGGCAGGTAAACCTATTTGTCAGTTGGCTGGCTTTTCTAAAGTTATTTATTGAGGGAACATTTGCCTATTGCAAAGCCTTTTTGAGCAATGCTCTTCTATATTGTGCAATTCAGTAGTTGAATCATCCAGTTTCAAATCCCATGTTTATTGTAATGAACTGACTCGGGCTGAGGGTTGCAGCAACCTTCATAAGGAATTATAAAGATTCCTCTGGTAATTTCTTTTCAGTTTATGTATCATATTGTTTATTGTCAGTGATAAAATTCTAGCTCAGAAAGTGAACAACTGTTTTCCAATGGCAAAATGGCACCTAATGAACAAGTACATGTATGACTACACAGGACCATTAAATCACCAAGTCATTAAGTCAAATGAATACATGTGTTATATTACCACGACTGAATGGTTTGTCTGTGCATGCATAGTCGACGCAAGGGCTGCTGGATACTTGGATACTGAACACTGGACAAATCGGGCCTAACTTAATGGTGCCTGAGTATTACTGAGGAAGAGTGAAATGTCAGGCTTCTTTTTTCTATCAACCATTTTATCACTCCTGTCTTAGAAGTGCCTTTACCGAAAGATGAATTCTTCAGGTAAGGTATTAATCCACCAGGACATCTGTCGTAATATGTTATTGACTAGCCATTTTGACTTAATCCTGTACTCTTCTGTATAATTTACCTCCCAGCAACATGAGTAGGTGCTGCCTTTATTTAGTCCGTTCAGGCAATGCTGAGCAGCATGCTATAATATTTCAACTGCACAATACTGGTCAATAATAAAACCTGATTTAATAAAAATTTGGAAAATTGAGTAACTAGAACAGCCAAAAATATGTTTAATATTGAGCTTATATTCTAAGTATGTCAGTGTATTGATGATGTTTTATATATTAATTTATACATTATAAATTAATGCATGTACTCATGACAATGATAACCTTGGTTTCTATCTTTTTGTGCTCCTGATCTTTTATAAAATGATACATTTCGTCAGGAACTCTGTTTTATCAAGAACACTATGTATCTCCTATTCTTACATCTTTTCTTCTGTAATAAAAACATTTGTGAGTATGGATTATTTTCAGGTTTAGAATGATGGTAGATTGATAACTTTAGATATTGAACTTTTGACTCTACGGCAGTGTTTATTTTCTGTCTCTTGTTATTACAAGGTATTCTTTTGCTGATGCTCTTGGCGTATAATATGGCATTATTTCTGTGGTACACGGTGTGTATGGCTTTGTGCATACTATATGCAACATTACATTTCCATATGCTGCTCTGGGATTTTGAGAATTCAGTTACCCCCTCAGTCACATTCAGTACAACATGCCACCACAGTGCACGGCACAGCCCAGCGGGAAAGCCAGCTAACAGCCTTACAAGCACTATACCCTTCTCCTCTCAGCAATCTTCATATATAAATTACGATCACACTCTTCCACCAAGGTTGGCATATATATTGTACTTTGTTTTTGCTGTTAATTAGGAATGGCTTTTTCACTTAAATCGTTGTGGAAATAAGTCGGATCATGCCACACCTCTCTCTGTTTATCCTATTTTCTTAGTCTTGTTGTAGTCCTCGACTTTTTTTGTATTTTCTGACTGCTCCATCGCTCTTCCAACAATCATTTTTTACCTATGGTATGGTATTCTCTGATTGCATTTGTTTTGACATTTGCAAAAACATCATACCCCTTCACACTCACTGAAACCTATACCCACAGTGCTTTGCAGCAGTTAGAGATGTGCATCAAACCATCTCTAATGAGCTTGCTTGTGTTTGTTGCAGTCACGGTTGTTGATGGTGAAGTAATTTGCGTTTTCCATAGAGCTCTCTAAACTGAATAGTCCTTATTATTACTTGCTTAAACTCAACAATGCAACTAATTCATATGCAAACAGGCAAAAAAACAAAACAAAAAAAAAAACGAATAAGCGTGATGAGCAAGATTTCATACAACCCTGATTAAGAGTCTCGTTTTTCCTTGCATACTTGAGAGGTGGGGTTTATTCCCGTTTTTTTAATCTCTTTATTGGTGATGAAGTCATAATAAACCCTATCACCATGCAGAAACTCCCTTTTGAAATCAGGTCTTGAATATTTTAGAAGCGGAATGGTTTGGAACATTTGTTATATATTTGAAACTTGTTTCATCCCAATTTGGGATGGAGATGTCATATTGTATGAGGGAAATACCCATGGTAGGAGCTCTACCCAGTCTGGCCTAAATGTAACTGTCACTGGAGATGGTCTAAATATGCACTTTTCTGAATGTGCCTCTCTACATTTCTGTGTTTTAGAATTAGCTCCTTCCTTCCTTTCTAGCATTTTTTTTTAGCTCGCATATGCTTTCCTCCATGTTTATAACCTTTCCTCTCAATTATCTGAACCTATCCACGGGTTATCAATCTCCAGAGTTCTTTTTTTGCTATTTTCTACTTCTGAAATCTCCTTTCTCATTACACATGTCACCCTTTATGTATCCAGTTACCGCCCACTTCTTCTTTAACTTTGGTGCTTTTCTGTTTTTTATTTCTACCTCCTACTCTGTTGAATCTACTCCTACTGCTCTCCATCTGTCTTATGTCTCTGTGGTACAACTATGCTTGAGGGGGCAGCCAAAAGATTGTCAACTGTCATTTTTGGTGAATTCTTTTTTTCTTTTAATCTTTTTTTAAAACTGTCATCACAAGATCCTACTTTTGTAACATCTTTTCATTTTGTGGCTTCATTCGTTACTATTCTGGATTCTCTTTTTTTCTCTTTTGTTCCATGTCTACCAACCATTGTTTTTTTTGTGTGTTTTTTTTGTCATTCTACCCCTTGCGTTGCACTTCTTTCCATGTGTGACAGTATTCAGCCCAAATGTGCTCCTCTAAGCTCAAATTTGTTAAGGCTAACGCAGCCTTCTTCTCCAGGAAATTTGGATAACTGTGTGTGTGTATCTGTAATCTATCGCAAGGTTTAGAGGCTGGGACTTAAAAAAGTTTAGACTGAATGTGAGAAATAATGAGTGAGTCCTTGTGATTTTCAGATGAACGCGTAGGTTCCTCCAGGTAAAACATTGAGCTGTGCTTTCCAGGTACTGGTGGTATAACTTTCCAGCAACTGAAGAACCACAAGAGAAATGAATACAGTAAACTATCGAATGAAATGAAGCCTCGGGAAACTTGCGGTCACACCAAATGGAGGAGCCAGACCGAAAGTGAGTCCTTGGGGACATCTGAGGATGTGGTGTAGTGAGGTTTAATGGTTTCCGGGGATCGTCTGTCTGGTAACAAAGTGAAACTAAATCATCTGCTTACAACTGGGTGATGCAACCGGGCAGGTGGGCAGATCCTAATATGAGGTCATAACTAACAGTTGTTTTCTATATAGTTCTGGTAGTGAGGTTATGGCCGCCAGCTAAGAGACCTGGGAACCTGTTGGTGAGCGGAGTGTGACACCCAGACTCTACACATAAATCACACAAAATAAATGACAGTCCCGATGACTAGAAGTCTGCACTACACCCACACCACATTTCAAATAACACTCACCAATGCATCAAGAAAGGCCTCATCTCAAAGTCTGCCTCTGAAAGACGCGTCTACCTCACACCAGCCTGCTTTTGGTCCTCCTGGGGACGGGATGGAGACTAGCTCTGTCGACGCTGCATTAAAGATTTAAAACTGTGTCTGTAACTCAACGCGTAGTGATAGCGCTAGCAGTCTTGGGCAAAGACACCGCGGAGGGAAATAGACATGGGAAGAAAGATTCGGGGACAAAAGACAGAAGCTGTCAGTGGAACGATGATGACTGGAAATAAGGCAAAAATCACTTCCTGTCATTTTCCCTGAGTGAGACATAACACTGTGTTGTGACAAAGACTGTATGGAGCTCTGTATGGAGAACCTTCTCTTCTCTTAAACCTATTTCTGTGCAATTTACCATATACTGTGTGTATATTCTTAAAATAGGAGAAAGGCTGGTATAACTTATTTCTTTACATCTATGTAAGGAAATAA
The DNA here is from genome assembly GCA_907169785.1 of Menidia menidia. Lineage (NCBI taxonomy): Eukaryota > Metazoa > Chordata > Actinopteri > Atheriniformes > Atherinopsidae > Menidia > Menidia menidia. The sequence goes on from CAJRST010006668.1 coordinate 8,258,619, forward strand.
ATTCTTGTTTTATTTTATTATGTTAAACTTTATTGACCAAAGAAATGAATGAAATTTGATAAAATCTTGTAAACTACGTCTTGTTTGTTCCGCATTAAACAGATATTGTGGTCTCTGAACATCTTAGACTTAGACATAGACAACTTTACTTTCATTTTGCATGCAGAGTGTGCACACAGATAGAAATTTTGTTGCATACAGCCCACGACAAGAACAGAACTCAACACAACAATACAACAGTCTGATGGCAACAGGGAAAAAGTTCTGTCAATATATGTAAGTATAAATGCCATCAATAAGCCATATTTTTACCAACTTCCCCATCTTATAAAAGGGGATAGTGATATTTGTCTTTTCCACCACTTCATACGATGTTTGGAGTGTAGGTTTGTCACTATTTATCTATTTATTTATTTATTGGTTGGATCATTTTATGACATTTCTTTATGACAAAGTGTTAAGTGATTCCGACACTTGATCTGACAGAGAACCCCACGCCTTAAAGTCTGAGTAACCAACATGATTTCGGTGCTGTTGTGAAGGATACTTGTTTTGGGACTTGTGCTCTAAAGCCTGCGTTTGCCAGCCTCTCTGATGCCTTTGTGGCTAAGCCTTGCTCGGGCCAAAATGGAGGAGAAAACATCAAAGCACAAGTGGCAGAAGTGCAGAGAGGGGATTATCTGTTGTTTTACCTAAGGTGGTTGAGCTGAACTTGTGCAACCCTAAAGTTTCCTTTCCCAAACCAAAGAGGAACTAGTGTGGCGTTAAAGGTCTGATCCTTTTTAAGCTTAATACTGCATTTTAGAGCTGTTGAATCTAAAGACGGTCTAGTGTCAGCTAATGTTAAGAAGTGGCATAGCTATAAGTGTTCTGCCTCTCCTGATGGATCTGAGTGGGCTTCCTCTCAGCCAGTGATTCTCTCTTTTGGTCATTGCTCACTGAAATCTGGCCACTTGGTTATTATGGACATTTTATGAGTTTGAAATAAGATGTCAGTTAGTTACAAAAAAAACAAAGAAAGTTATTCCTAATGAGCCTCTTCAGCTGCTTTCTGTTGTAGGAGAGTCACATCAAGGTTTTATAGATGACTACGTAACCTATTGACTAAAGTTCAATCCAACTTTCACGTGTGCAATCTCTCAATTCCCTGCAGCGATACCTTTATGCTGCCTTAAGTGAAAATGTGTTATCAGAGAGTTGGCGAAGTTCTGTACTTCTTTCAGGTTACCAAAGGTCATTCAAACAAATCAAAGAACTAACTATATGTCCTGTGAATTCAGCCGAGTATTTGAAGTTTTAGCTGGGAAACATCGGGTTTCCAGTGTTTAATCACCTTGAAAGAAAGAAAAGAAAATTCCAAAAACTCTGCAGTGTACACATTGTTTTGACTGAGCTCCTCAGTGGGTTGAAGGTATATCACTCAACCTGTTTGTGATCTGTGAAGCCGAGCTGGAGTCAGTGGGGTTCATGTGAGCTAAATGAATGTTTGGCCACACAGATCTTCAGAGATCCTCTCAAACTGCTGCGTGAGCAGCCAGAAGCAGATTCTTCTGATGATGTAAATGTTCTTGATTATATAAGTTGCTCTTGTGAGCGGTGTCATCATGCTTGTGAAGTAGTCAAATAGGCCTTCATCAACACAAAGAATATGATGCTTTGGCAAAAAGAAATGCCGTAAAGTGCAGCTTCCTGCCTGGATATTCTGTATTGGCTCTTTTGCATTTATCAGAATTTTTTTTTTATTTTTTTTTTATACTCTTTATTTAACATTTTTCATTTCAATAAAACATACAACACACACAGAACTTGGGGCACTGATACTTAGATAAGTAGAAATACAGAAACAAAATAATACATTACAAGATGATACACCTATGCTTCCTTGTTCTTGTACGTTAGCCATTTAGACCAGCGTTTGTTGTAAGAATGTCCTTTCATACGTAAAAGATATGTCAGTTTTTCCATAGAGTGAATCTCCTCCATGACATCTCGCCAGTGGCCCAGCTGGGGTGGGAGATTCTTTAGCCAAGACCTTGTAATTGCTTTTTTGCTTGCAATTGACAGAACTTTAAAAAGGTACTGATCTTCTTTTTGAAGCACTTTTTCAGACATCAACCCCAGCAGAAAAATTCTAGGGTCCTTGGGGATGACATATCCCAAAATTCTCCCTGTAGTCTGACAGATTCCATCCCAATAAGTTGCCAACTTTGGGCAGGACCAAAATATATGAGAGTGATTGGCGTTCTGATGGCCACATTGTCTCCAACATTGCTGTTCTTTTCCTCTATGTCTACTAGTAATTTGAGGCGTAATAAAGTATCTGATTAAGCACTTCCATCCGAATTCCCTCCATCTTTTGGAACTAGTAGATGTCTGTTGTGTCTCACACATTGAGAGCCAATCATCGTCTGTAATTATTACTCCCAATTCTCTTTCCCATTTAGACTTAATGTTCATGGTGTTATTTCCGTTATGTTTCTGCAACCCTTTATATAGTTTGGAAACAATTTTACTAGGGAGGTGAGAATAAGCTTTCGTAAAAATGTTCACAATAGTGTTACCTTCTGGAGGCACACCTTTTTTTATTTTTGTGTTGTAAAAATGTCTTACCTGAAAATATTTAAATAAGTCTCGGTTCTCAAGATTATAATCCCTTTTCAGTTGCTCAAATGTTTTAAAGGTGTTACCTTCTACGAACTGACACAAAGCCACGAGTCCTCTATCTTTCCAGTCTGAAAAAGAAGGATCAATTTCTCCTGGCCGAAAGTTTGAGTTACAGGAGGGCCACATCAGGAGTCCAGTGACATCCGCCAATCTGTATCTATCAACCACTTCCTTCCAAATTAACAATGTGTCTTCAACTATACCATTCCCATTTTTGTCTGTAACTATTTTACCTCCCAGACGTGTTTGGGGTTGGGCCCCACCCTGCCTTAGTTCTATCTGTTTCCATCCGGCCTCCATTTCTGGGGAGCACCAGCAGACCATGAATCTCATCTGCGATGCATAATAGTATTCCCTCAAATTTGGAAGGGCCAGACCCCCCTGGTCCCTATTAATTTGGAGTATTTTAAATTTTATTCTTGGTCTGGTCCCGGACCAAATAAATCTGGAGATCAACCTGTCCCAAGCATGGAACTGTGCGCTAGATATTCTAATAGGCAATGACATGAAAAGGTATAAAAATCTAGGAAGCAGATTCATCTTCACTATTTCCATTCTAGCTGTGAAGTCCAACAATAACCTTGACCAGGCTGACAAGTCTTTTTGTATGTTTTCAGTAAGGTTATCAAAGTTCAAAGTAAATAGCTCATGCAAATCTTGAGAAACAAATACTCCCAGGTATTTTAGCTTTTTGGCATCCCACTTAAGTCCATAGTTCTTTCTTATAGATTTACTAGGGGAGTAGTTAATTGCCAGGACCTGTGTTTTTGTGATGTTTAGACTGTAGCCCGACAGTTGACCAAACTCAGTTAGAGCTGACATAACCTTAGGGAGTGTTATATCTGGGTTTTGGAGGTATGTGATTACATCATCTGCGAAAAGGGCAATTTTGTGTTCTTTATTTGCAAAATTAATTCCCTTTATTCCATTATCCTCTCTAATAGCCTGTGCCAAGGGTTCAATGAATATTGCAAAAAGCGATGGGCTTAGACAACATCCCTGACGGGTTCCTCTGTGTAGTTGGAAGCTGTTTGTTAGGTGCCCATTGATTTTGACCCTGGCCTGTGGTTCATCGTAAAGTGACCGCAGGCACCTAATAAACTGGTTATTAAAGCCCAGGCGTTCTAGTACCTTATATAGAAAGGTCCAGTTGACCCGATCAAGGGCCTTCTCTGCGTCTAGACTAATTAATGCAGCGTTGAGGCCCTGCTTTTTGGTTTGGTCTAGGATATGTAATGTTCGTCTTATGCTGTCATGAGTTTGTCGGCCTTTGATGAATCCCGTCTGGTCTTCATGTATTAGGTCTAACAAGTAATACTCCATTCTCCTAGAGATTATTGATGTAAAAATTTTATAATCGACATTCAGAATTGAGATTGGGCGATATGATTCGCAGTATTCAACATTTTTCCCTTCTTTAGGCAGGACAGATATTACAGCCTCTCTCCAAGATGGTGGGATCTCAGCCCTGCACAATGTCCAGTTCAAAGATTCAAGCAGGACAGGAGAAAGCTCCTTCCTGAATGTCTTGTACCATTCATTTGAAAATCCATCGCTACCTGGGCACTTATTACTTTTCAATTGTCCAATAACTGTATCTAATTCTTTCTGCGTAATGGGTGCAGATAGAGTTTTGTTTTGGATTAGACCAAGTGAAGGTAGATCCAAAGCTGCCAGATAATCGTCAATAGCAGTTACGTTAACTGGTCCTGGATCAGAATATAGTGTTTTAAAGTAATTTTCAAAGGTCTTGTGTATTTTATCCATGTCATAGGTTAAGTTACCAGTTGAGGATTCTCTAATTTTGGTAATCGAATGCTTCAAATGGTGTTTACGAAGTTGTCTAGCTAAGATCCGTGTAGCTTTTGGGCCTGATTCATAAAATGTTTGTTTGCAGAATCGTAGTTTTTCCTCAAGTTCCTCAAGTATCATATCATTTATTTTATTTTTGGTTTTTGTTATTTGTTCTGAAAATCCTCCATTTTTAGTCATTTGCTGTTTTAATTCTAATTTCCTCAATGTTTTTTCCAATTCGTCATATTTTAACCTTTTTATTTTTTTCAGATAAGCAGTTCTAGAAATTAGTCTCCCTCTCATTACTGCCTTGACAGTGTCCCAAACCAAGGTGGGGTTTACCTGCCCATTATTATTGTCTTTTACACACTCCGTTATTTCTTTTCTAATCTCCTTCGTTGTGGTTTCATTATTAAGAATGCCTATATTTAGGCGCCATAATGTTGTTTTAGGCCTATTAGATAAACTGATGGTCAGATAGATAATGTTGTGGTCTGAAATATCCGATGTTCCAATTACGCATTCCTTCACTTTAGATCTATCAATGGTATTCATCAAAAACAGGTCTATCCTGGAGTGGACTTTGTGGGTAGCAGAGTAATGAGTAAAGTCTCTTTCTTTAATATGAAGAGCCCTCCAAACATCAAACAGTCCCATCTCCCTGATCAGGACATTTAGATCTTTTGACCGACCCGTTTTTTGTTTCTTATGGCTTGTTGTATCTAGGACATAATTAGGGATTGTGTTCCAGTCTCCGGCACAAATAAGAACTCCTTCACTAAATGAGATAATGGTATCAAAGAACGTTTTCAAGAAAGTCCTGTCGCTCTCTGGCGGTACATATATATTAGCTATTGTGACTACAACATCATCAATTCTCCCCTTTATTATAACAAATCTGCCCTCTTTATCTCCCTTCTCAGAAATCAATTCAAAGTTCAATGAATTAGAAATTAGGGTGATCACCCCCCTCTTTCTACTATTTCTACAGGAGCTATAAAACGAGTTCAGGTAACCAAATGACTTAAACTTGTCATGTTCTTGTTTAGACATGTGCGTCTCTTGTAAAAGAGCGATTTGTATCCCATCTTTCTTCAATTTAGCTAAGGCCCTTTTTCTCTTCACTGGACTATTCAAACCGTTTACATTCAAGGAAGCAACTTTTAAGTTATATGACAGTAATGTATAGAAATACCTTGACTGATTTGGCCCCTGGATCCAGAACACGAACAATAACAAAACAGAACAGTAACAAACTGACTTCCAAGGTGAGGAGAAGCTCCCTCTTCTCACTCGTGACCCCGTTGGCAAGTCGAGGGTTAAACCTCTCGAACTGAGAGGGCCCAAAAAGGACAGTAAAAGCGCCTTTAGGAAAAAACACGTCCATCCTATTAGTCCAACGTAGAAAAAAAACAGTGTCCTCTCCCACCAAATAGTATATCAGAGCCCAGTAAAAATAATGTTGCGTTATGTTATTCTGCCTATTTTCACTCGGCCATGCTCCGCTGGAAATCCTGCAGTTTGTTCTTGGCTCTCAGCGCGACCGCCGCGCCGCTGCTCTCCGCCGGCTGCCAGCCCAGCAGCGCCCGGAGACTCGCCTCCGCTCCGGACCCCCCGTCAGCTGTCACCGGCTCCTCCGACTGGATTCCGCGTCTCTTCAGCTCGTTGTAGGCTTCCCGTGCGCTGGAATATGTGCGAGTTCCTGACTCCCAGTGGATCCTCATGTTGGTAAACGGTGTTTGAAAGCGAACGCCTTTCGCTTTGAGCGCTTTCTTGATAACGTTATATTCTCTGCGCTTCTTCACTATCTCAGGTGCATAATCGTGGTCGAAGTGAATAATAGAAGAGCCCACCTGGATCTTGCCTTTTTTCCACATTTCTCTTAAGATCTTTTCCTTTGTGGAAAATTCCAGAAAGTTGACAATAATCGCCCTCGGTGGTGCGTCGGGTGGGGGTTTAGTTGCCAGAGTACGATGTGCGCGCTGTATGTTCAGGTCCAGGTCCTCCGGTAGTTGTAGCTGGCTTCTCAGAAACGTCTCGATATACTGTGGAGTTGAGTTCCCCTCCTTTCCCTCTGGTACCACAAATATACGGACGTTGTTTCTTCTGGAGCGAGATTCTAAATCAAGCACCTTAAGCTGTGTTTTCCTCTGTTGTTCGATGCACATGCACAGCGCCTCGGTTGCCTCCTTTGCCCAGGTCTCCACCTGATGAACACGGGTCTCCGCCTCGTCAACCCGCTCTGTCAGGCCCTGGACCTCAGTAGCAATATTGTCCAGCTTACCGTTGATCTCATGTCCCAGATGGTCAATATTTTGTTGCAGCTTTGCATTATCACCCTTTAAAGCAGTCTTCAAATCATCGATAGCCTTAATTATTCCCTCCGAGTCCATGTTCGTTCCAGGGCTCTCAGCTTCCGAGCTAGCCACGTTGTCGTTAGTTTGCTTCAGACATGTGTTAGTCTGAGCTACTTGGGCACTTTTATCCTGAGTTTTGGGCATTTTTGTCGATTTTTTATAGCTCGACATGTTTCTCCTTCCGTTCATAAATTATTTTATCCAAATAGTGAGCAGATTAACGAGTTTTGAACGGAGTATTTTGAAATTAAGGTGGGAGAGAGGCTCTGACGCACCGTCTACTCCATTTGCTTCCGGAAGTCTCTCATCAGAATTTATATTTTACATTCCAAGTTTCCTGGCCCGTATGTGATTATGACAAAACTGAGTTACACAGATTATGCCATTTTCTACCCCTGATAGGTAGCATACATCTCGTTTGTATCATGCTTATGTGCTGAATGTCTGGTGAGGAGATAAAAGCTTGCAACAAGTGTGTTGTGTTGCTTTTAGTTGTTTCTCATTGTCCCGGTGACAATAACAGGATGTACAGATTGTGATGGGTCCCATCTTTCTCTCTCTATATATCTTCCTTGGTTGATATGTAGTCATGCTGATCGATTTCCAGATTTGCCTACCCATACAAATCTGTTACGACACAATATTGACATTTGTGATGGTCAGACTGTCAGACAGAATCCATACCATGTGAGTGTAAAATGGTCTTGCGGTTTCTGGCTCCAGATCATTGTTTGTTTGTGATGTCACCAAGCCTGATTTCTTTTGTAATTCTCGTGTTTGGGATTCTATATGCCGAGTAGGCTCAGCTTGCTATATGACAAAGCTATATTTGCTCAAAGGATATTTCCGGATGCCTCTGACATCTCCGCATTTGTAATGCCAGATCATCTTCTTCACCACACTGCCATGACAACATTGTACTAAAAAATTTTGTAGAGCAACAGAGAAGCTCAGTTTCATTCCAGCATCTTCACCATAAGTTACTGTTCTATAGCATAGTATATCCATAGATAATACCTGGATGGAAATCATGCATAACGGTTGTGCAAACCAGAAGAAATTCAATATGCCAGTTTGCCAGAATCTATTCAATCATGACTTAATTGCAATACATTTATTTTCTATGAGGGATATGAAATAACAGAAATAGAAACAGATTATTTTTCTATTGTTACGGCCACAGAAGAAAATGATCTTTTAGTCAAAAAGTTTTTTTCTTTCTTCTTTAGGGAAATGCGATGACAATTATTGAAATCCAGCAAAGATCACTTGAAGATGATGAACTTAAAAGATGAACATGATGAACATTTTGAGACACCATGTTAAACATTTTGGTTCTTTAAATCTGTCAGTCCTTCATTGACATTGTTCTCAATGCATACACATGCAAAGACACATTGAAACTGATTCAGATGCACTTAATTCAGGAATGTTGCCTACGTGACTTACATAACAGTCATACTGTAGATCCAACAGCACTTTTTTTTTTCCATTGGGGGTGTGAAAACACCACTGTAACACCTTAGAATGGTGATGACTTTTATTTGCCTTTGCTTTTCACCTGTGCTTAAATCTCATCCTATTGCTTTTTTTTCATTTGTCTTTTCACACTTGCCTCTGGTCTCTCCTTCCTCATTTCCTCCTTATATTGCTCCTGTGCGTTTTGGTTTGTTTTTCTTCTACCTGTCGTGAATGCAACAGGCCTTGATCGATACAAATGTGGTCATGACGTATATTCATTAAAGTCGGATCATTCCACAAACACAAAATGCTTTGTGAATGATCCGAGTTGAAGATGGTACAAAAAAAACAAAAACAAACACTGATAAATAACTAGTTCGAATGAAATAGTATTGAATGGAATTGGAAATGAGAAGGTGTATAGATATGTTGTGAAAGCTCTGATATGGGGAGAGATGAGAGCTCAGGGGGAGAGGGATTGAAAAATATGAGTTTACGGAACCTGAGAGCAGAAGAAAAATGGAGAGACAGAGCCGAAGAAACTGAGACAGAAAGATGGAATTTCGGTTCAGACTTAGTATTTGCCCTGTAGGACTGGCGAGCGGAAGGTTAGCCAGCAGACAGCCCACTCTGTCACACTGCATTTTGTCAACAGCATTGGAAGTTATTTCTGCAGGCATGGGAGCTCCGACTCAAGTGGCTTGGACTTTTTTTTTGTTTCTGTTGGATGTGCTTGTGTCTGTTAGTCAAGAGCGAAAAAGCTGCTGTTCGTTACCCACAAAACCCTGTTTAAATACATCAGTATCTCCCAGAAGACACAGTTGACATTTCTTTCTGTCTTTTAATCCTTAGTGTTGGATTAGTTGTGTAAGGACGTTGTGTCTCTGCATTAATGTTGTCACAGCTGTGTGCTTGCCATCTTCTCTCCGTTCACTCACTGTCACACTATAATAAAGTGCCCAACTCTTCAACTCATACGCTCTCCTGAGAGTCATTTCTGGCCGTTTTCCCTCCCGTACACACATCCGCATTCACACACACACCCATGCGCTCATTTATCCCCTTGTCTAGAAAGATTAGTCCCATTGTTTATAAATTGATCATCTTCAGCACGGGCCGTTGGAGAAAACCCTAGCATGGACTGTAGCTCAGCTACTGCAGGGACAGGACTCCGGCATATTTCATCACAGCCTAATTGGCCACAGAAAACAACAGTAGCTTATTGTTTGAAGATACAGAGGGGAAAATTGCTAAATGGATTTCCCACTGTGGCTGTGGAAAAAGAAGTGAAAAGGGAAGCTAGTTGCTGTTAGAGTTTAATGTGTGAACTTGAAATGTGATGTGGATGGGGGGAAATTCAGGTTGGTCAGAGGGAAAAGAAGAAGAGAGTATCACAGGAATGAGTAACACATGATTTGAGGTGGAGGACAAAAAACAACCAAAATAAACGTTTATTGGAATAAAAAATGTGCTATGAATAGAAAATCACTACTGAAACTACTTGGGCTCTCTCCAGGTACTCAAACTTCCTCCCACCACGCAAATACATCCATGTTAAACGATTTGGTGGTTCTGAATCAAATGTAGGAGTGAGCTTGCAAAGTTGTTTTCCATTGTGTTTTTTTCTTTGTGGCATTGTGCATAGAAGTTCTTCACAGAATCATGTCAGGTTTTAACACACTGCTGTCTGAGACTTAAATCAAAAAGATTATCAGCCATGTCCCTTGAAGTTAGAGATGCTGTGAGATTTTTGGAGTCTTTTGGTGACATTATGGACCATATATGATAGAGTATTAGAAGTTGTCATGAATACCTTTTGCAGAAGCACATTTTCAAATATCTCCAGAATTTTTCAACACAGTTTTCAACAGATTGTTGGACCTATACACATCTTAGATTACAAGAGTCTCCAACTCTTTATGATGCTCTCTTTATGACCAGTCAAAAAACAGATCAATTGTCAAAACCAACAGACTGCTGACCCGTCTACGCTGTACTTTGCCTACTGGAATGGTTTTAATCTAAAGTTTAAGGAAAGAGAGGCTCCCCTCTTTTGGACAGCCTGAAGAAATGTTGTAATTTCACATCAAATAATTTCACATAATGCCCTCTATCATGGTGGATTCCTGTCACCCCGTGTTACAAAATGAATGTCTTCTCAGCAAATGTGTTTAATCTCGGTCTGACATTTACACAAAACGGATGTATAGGACCTGCAAGCGCGCACACACCGGAGCTGATTCATCTTCCAGGCCTCTTCAGACTTGAGTGTCCACAAAAAGTATAACTCACAGTGACATTTCAACAAATCTATCAACGACCTCACTCCAAACTATCTCCACCCTCTCCATATATATATATATATATATATATATATATATAACACATGCATGGGTTTGCAAAGTAATAACCTGGTACTGCACTGAAGTTAACTATCCACTCAGAATCAAACTGATTTATTGCGCCTCCTTTTGTCTGTTGTTTTCTTGAGCCACAGTAAACTTGAAGGTCATTTATTGGCTCGTGACTGTTACGCTGATATATAGGGCTTCAGGAAATGACATTTTAAAGACAATACAGAAGCGAAGGAAATAGAAAAAAACCATATATTTTGTATGGCACAGTTTACATGTGAGACTGTTTTAAACTTTTATATTGTACTGCTGTGTTTTTTTTTCACAGACTCTATTTGCAGACTTGGCTCATCAAATATGTGCATATTTTATATGCTTGAACTTTGTCTTAATTGATATCTAGGTGTGTGTTTGTCTGTGTCTGATCGCATACACAGGAGCTCGGAGACTAATGTGTGCACAATGGACTGTTTCTTAATTCTCAGATATTATGTGTAATTTCCACAGCCCGCACCTGTCCCTATTCACAGCAGGATTAACTCGTTTTCGTCAATACCAACTCCTTCAAGTTTTTAATTTTGAGAGGCTTTATGAAATTATATCCTCTCTCCTCTTAGCTAGAATGTTTGAACAAAGTAGATTGCAAAGAGACTGCTGAAGAACCAGAGCTTATGAAGCGGTCGTGCAGCTTACCCCTTTTTTTTTCTCCCCGTAGGCATTTGTGTTTGACAGCTTTAATCAATACTATTAGAACTATTAAAACTCAGTCCATTTATAAATGGTGAGAAAATGAAGCAATCGGCGAACGTTTTGTCATTATTCTTCCTGCCTGCTACCTGGCTTATTCAAGTGTTTGTTTATACATAAGCAATGTGCAATATTTCACATTCATACTGAATTAAATTCAGTAATACAGTTAAAAATGTGTGGGAAAACATTGGTACATCTCACACATAAACAGTGATAGAATTAGATAACGTTGACTGTAATTTGGTTTGGGCAGGGGGTGCAGAGAGAATAGAGATGCACAATGGAGTACTTCTGTAATTAGGCACACTGTTCTTTTTCTGTACTAGGCTAAAATGTGTTGTTGTTTTTTCAGCATTTCTCAACTACATAGTTTATACACAAACAGGTTTAAGTCAACTTTGGACTATCTGTCCATAGCTTACTCATCAAGCTGGTTACTGTAGTTATAATTCATCTGGTTATTTGAGAAGAATTAAATTAGGGGTTTTTCCCTGTTTTGAAATAGGAATTTAAAACTTTACTATTTATATTGTTTGAAATTATCTATTTTTTTTTATTAAGATGTACATTTCTTTAGTCTTCATGAGCAAGATATTTTTTTCATACTTTCAAAACTTTATATCTAAACAGAGATGTTTCATATTTATTCCGAACAGACTGCACCCTAAATTTAGCTCTATTTTACTTTCTTGACTAAACATGATGATAAGTTATATTGTTTTGTAGATGTTTTAATGTTGCTCAACAACTCCCGCCTAACTAAATACTAGAAGCAACTCTGTGTTGCATGACTTGTTTGGAAATTTTGATGAGTATTGCAAAGGAGCTTTCTGTGTTTGTGTGGGTGCTGTTCCGGCTCTGCTTGGATGGAAGCACTCAGCAGTCTCTCTGTTCCAAAAGTGCTGAGTATGAGGGACGGTGTCAGATGACAAATCTAAGGGACAAACTGCGTCTAAAACAGACATTTCTTATTCTCTGTCCTTCAAACCCCCCCCCCACACACACACACAACCCCGCCCTCATCTTCCATCCTCTTTGTTTCTCAAATCCTCTTTTGTGATTATTGATTGTGAATGGACAGTTTTTAAAAGGACTCTGCTGTTTCCTTTCTCTTTAGTCCTTTGCTTCTCCCCAAAAACTCCATAAAGGAAGTAATGTGAAGCTGTGCATCAAAGAAATGACAGTGAGCCATCAACCCCCCACCGATCACTGACAGAGCAGTGCTGTTGTTGCCTCTGCCGCGAACAGCTTTCGCAGTTTGCAACAGCATTAAAAAAGCATTCCACACCCCCAAATACACAAATACACACGCTCATGTGCCTGCACGGAAAACAGTGTGATCGGAGTGGTAATCTTAAGAAAATGGGCAAGGTGTGATCAGTAGTTAAAAGAAAAAAGAAAGAAAAAAATTATTTTTTTATCATATTTGCTGTTAAAACGTAAAACTATCAGCTTAGCCATGTCTGTGGTCTTTTTCCATGGGCTTCATTTCTTTTTTTCCTCAGTGTCTGTTTTTGGCGCCTAGTTTGTATCCTGCTTCTTCGTACCCTGCATTTGCTTACCCATCTTGTCTTCATAACCCACCTACTGTCATTCACAACAGTTTTCCTCCCCGTTCAACTCTTCTTTTTTTTAATCATTCCCTCTGTCATCTTCCAACCCTCCTCCTGTCGCTCCATTCTAGCTTTCATTTTTCTCCAAGGAGTGGTGGGAGCCATGTTTCAGCCTAATCATGCAATGCAAGAGGAGGGACAATTTGACAGTTAACAGCCCCTTCAATAGACACCAGACTCACACATCCATGCACTCACACACACACATACACACGTATATTGTGGATGTGACTGACTGACATATTCTACTTTTTGACTCTTGCATTTGTGTCCTCGGGCAAGGGCGAGAGATTGGACCTCATTTAGCTCCACTGTGGAGCTTCTCACATTGTACAGACTGAGATGTTGCTGTATTGAGTTTGTGTCTTTCAATGGTCAACTAGATTAGAAAAGCAATCCGCAAAGTGATCTACAGTTCAATTTGAAAATGATTGCCCACCCCCTAATTACCAGTCAACAGTAAACACATCAGTCACTCTTTTCTACTGAACTGTGTGTTTGATTGTTAAACACAAGAAATCTCTTCCTATATTTTTTCTTAGATACAGATACAAGATGACTGTGGCAAGTTATGGCTTTATTTGCTATTGATCATGTAGTGTGAGGTTATGCATTTACTCAGTGTTGAGCCCCATCATAAAAAGATGAATCGCATTTAGATTTTCTACTATGCCATACCGATGTTGAAAGCAGTACAAACAGGTTATACGTGGGTGTTGTAACGTACCGGAACTGTTTATTGTTGGCACTTCATTATCCTCTCACATGCACACAAATGCCAGTTTGTCTTTTTGAGCATCCTCATAAATGTGTGTGTTTGCATGCAACAAGATTTTAGCGATGTGCAGGAATTCCAAAGTACGGAGCCGCCAGGACCTTTTATCCATCTTAGAAGCAGGCCAAACGGTCTGTGGTCATTTATAAAAAGTGAATTTTCATGCTTGTCACTTCAGTTTGTCCTGAACACATACATGCCGAATCTGTCATTCATACAGGCACTTAAGCTCAACAGTACCTGGACACATATTTATTCTTTAAGCCACAAAAAAGTATTAGATTATTCACAATTTAGTATTTCATATTTACATTCATTCTTACAGGTCAATATCGATGATATTGATGATATTTCACATACCAGTCCTGCTGGCCACGTAGTCAAAAACTTCTCTTTGGACACGATGCGACTACACATTTCTCTCTGGTCAGGGGTTACAAAAAATGTTCAATGTGCTTGCACAGGCTAATCTATCAAAACAAGTGTTTGTGATTTCATATGGATGAATGACCTTTGGGGTAGCTCGGGAGTCTCCTGTCACATCACATAGTTGAGATAGAGGGTACAAATGGAAAAAAGCTGACAAAGAAGTTAGGGAGACTTGTGCTGCTTTTGTTTTTTTTTGTTTTTTGTCCAGTATTTATGGACAACTCTGGCCGAGCATGCTGGCTCCTTTTCCAGAATCGCCGTCCTTAATTTTCATTCACTTGTACCAAGTCAAACCATAGTCCACTGCAATATTTTACTTCAATGAGCTGCTCAACTTAAGCTAAAAGAAAACTGGTCCCCTGCTTAAGGGCTCGGTGCCACTACGCGTTCAAATGACTGCGTGCACATTCATTTTTATTTGCTCTGAATTTTTCCAGCTGGTGTGAGCAATTCCGATTTACAGCCTTCTGGTCAGAAGCCATTTCTCAGTCTTTAGGTACCACCACCACCTCTGGCTAAATGAATAAATTGTTTCTGCTGAATATTAATTACGACAAATCCATTTCATGTCCCTAAACACTTTCAGACATACTTTTACATACCTAAAGTGGCTGGCGTGTTCCCCTCGGTTTGCTTTCCAAAGAGCATAAGCTACGACAGGAATCAAAGCCCACGGAAGGAACTGATGGAAAATTAAGAAGTCTTTCTGATTGCCTCTCCAAATCAGGACCTAAATATGCAGTACATCACTCAAAATATTGTCAGTGGATGCCAGTTTTGGATTCCTTTTGCCGACATACCAGAGCGTCAGAGGTTCAACAGTGAATATGAGAAACTTGAACGAGTGCATCGGTACATCCCCAGACAAGGTTATGCTGCCAGAAAAGCAACATCAAGTTCGTAGATGGTTTGTAGACACCTAATTACTTTGTGTCTATGGGGTATGTGGGAACATGCATCCATACTTGCACACATGCACACACACACACACACACACACACTAACACACACGCAAGAGAGAAAATGGAGCTGCATTGGCATTTAGGCAGTGACATTTTCCAAATGGCATTTTGTCTGTGGCTAAATCCACCCACAAAGCATGAACCCAGTCACGCTGTCCCCCTGTATGTGGAGCCACTAGCTAACCACGTGTGGCGTTGCACATGCGTGTGCATGCAGGTGATTGACTTTGATAGACTCTCTAACTAGTCCGGGGATAAAATCTGATGACCTTTGGAGCCGTAATCCTTGTTTTCTGGCCTCCAAGCTGCAATGACTATTTCTGTCGAACAATCATTCTTTATTTAATTCCATCCATCTAATTTAAAATGTCGTTAACAATTTATATATTTGTCTTTATGCATTTTTTTTTCTCACAGATCTAAATAAAGTTTTTCCCCACAGCATCTAGAGTTGAGGAAAGCTGCTTACCAATATTAATAGTCACCCAAATTTAATTTCAAACTGATACACATAATCTGTTTTTTTTCTCCAACATGGTGAAATCTATCAATTTTTTTAAAGCATTCTATTTCAGCCTTCCTGTCGATCTCTCTCTCATGCACACACGTCAGGTTCGGATTTTTATGTTTGGTATCCTGATATTACTTTATTAAGTTGAATTTCACATTATTATGGTAAGCTGATCTACAGCACATTTGAGATATATTATATAATAGTAATGATACACATTTTTAATGTCCCCCTGGGATTGCTAAGGTAATTATTAGGTTTGAAATGAAATATGCAACAAATAAACTCTGGGTTATTGTTCAGGTTTAAGAGGCATAACACAGGGACACATATATAATTGTTTGATACAAATGCAATTGCTACAGTTTTATCAAAACAACTCTGCTGGAGATCTAATAGTAAAACAAAATATGTTGAAATGCAATAGCAAAAAACTGTATTCGCTGTATATCTAAATTTCCCGAATGTGTAACAATAAAGTTGCCCTTGAATGCCATCATTGATTCTTTGCTTACATCAAGAAAATAATAACATGTATAAATACTGAAAACACTTTTATCAAAGGCAGTTAATGGGGGGAAGTGTTCCCCCCACAATTCACTGACAGCATTTTCCGCATTGAATTGATAACTGCTTTGCTTGAGTTCTATTAGTGCATGAAGTTAAAAATCAAAAGCAGCTGTAAATAAACCATGCTTATTGTTGCTGTTGAAGTACCAACACTGTCAGAATAGATCTAATGCCGTATTTTATTGTTAAGGGTTGGATTTAGGACTTTTCAAAGGTTTGTTGATATCATAAACATATTTTCTAAAATGCCCGTTTTGATCATTAGTGTGCAGCCAGTCCACAAGCAATCACTGACAAGTAGCTGAATACAAGCGACACAGAAATGGAGTTCTTCGGTTGAAAAAAAATATAGTAGGGAAGAAATACACAGCATGGAATGGAGATGCATGTAAAGATTTTATAGTTCTGGTTATTAAGAGCAGTGTGGTTGGAATTGATCAAGAATCATGCCAAACTGTGATATGGAGGCTTTTCACTGTTGGCACTCTCTAGATAAGGGAGCGATCACACTTATTGGAAGTTTCTATTTGAAAGACCCTAATTTTCCAATTTGGTATTGAAATAAACAGTTCAAGACATAGACATTTCTGACCTCAATAACATTAACAGATGCTGCGGTGAAGGTCACTTTTTAGAAAACTACCAAGCAGAGGAATTTCTGTCTAACAGAAGCGTGACAGCTCATTTATCATGCAGCTTTTGGAAACTGCACATAGCGCGCGGAAAAGCCACAACCAGGATTCAAACCTGGAACCCTCTTACTGTGAGGGCACAGCCACCTTGTACAAACGAAACGACTGGACTTTTTCCTATGTGCATCTTTGATCCGAGTCTGTGATGATTTGAGATGAAGTTCATCCATATCCGAATGAGCTGGTGTGTCCTTGATTGGCTTTAGATATGATTTAAATCATTAAGCAATTCAATAAACCCACCCATCAGTCTAAAGTGTGTTTTATCTTCTTTTTCTTTTAAACTTTTATGCTGTCAAGGTCTTGCATAACTTTGACAGACCAAAGCAATGCTAATGTATGGCCATAATTAGAACAGAGAGAACTGTGTTGAATTCTTGAGTGGGTCTGCATGTTTATGTTAATCCGACAGAAACTCAGAATACTCTGTTGATTAATATGAGATATGGCTGCTCTGAGTTGATACACCAATGTCTAAACTTCCAAACACACATCTTTGTTCAGATCTAAGAGTAAATTTAGGCAGATATACATGGAGAAAGTAGTGTAAAAGAGTTACAGAAATTAGAGACTTTGAAATCTGATTTTAGTCAAAGCCTTTAAATAATCGAACAAGGGAAAGATCAGTCAAAGTATTGCAGTGTTTGTGTGATGAATATTTATATCGCATATAAAACTGTTATGGGCCAGCTGTTTGCAGTCATATGTCTTTGCAGCTTTTTCTTTTATTTATTTCTTTTTATTTTTCAAAAGACTAACATGGCTGCATATACTGGGCATTTCCTGTTGTTTACTTGAGTGGTACATTAACCAGGGTTTAGATCATGTTCGTCTCCAGTGACCGGCGGCCTGGGCTTAGCCTAATAAAGCTGGGGCTCTCCGGCTTCTCTGTGTTTGAAGCCGATTTCCTATTTTTCTTTTCTGTTCCTTTCATTAAACATTGAGTCACTCCTATGAAATGCAACTAGATTTAATAACAGTCATTCAGGCAAATGTATAGGACAAATTGCTTTTTTGTTAATGATTTAGACGGTGTCGGTGTATAAAGCGGATTGTAAGCCATTAAAAGGAGATGTTAAAACAGTTGAAAGAATGCATATATTCCATTAGAAATACTTACTTGAACACTAAATATTATTAAAAAGTGTGGTGCATATAATTGCTGCCAAATTTGAAAACTCTCTCATCATGAGGGTAGTTTAAAGCTTTTTCGGAAAATTCTATCTGTACAAACCGCCCCATTTGTCCAATGTGGGAACATAGAGGTGAAGCTAATTTGTAAAAATGTCCAATGAAAGTGATGCATTAAAATCTGAGCATCATGTCTGTTTTAGGTTTTCATCTTGCACCTAATGCTCTCCTTCTTTTTCCATGTGTTGGTATTTTTTTCCTCGCCTCCTTATCAGTTATTTTGTACATTTGTTTTTGTGACACATAATCCCTTCCTTGGAGACTGTACTCTTATCTAATGTCCAAAGCAAGTATGTTGTACCTGAAAACACATCGAAAACAGTTGTTGCTTCTAATGTGAAATATATTTTTCAGGCAGGTGAAACAGAAAAGACAACTCACTGATATGACAAGTGGCCGCTATGTCCCTGGTGTGTAACAGTGTTAAATAGTCTGTTATTTAATTAGAAATCTGATGCAGAATGAAACAAGAGGGGACTGTTGATTATCACTGGGAGAGAGTGCTTGTGTATAATCTTACATAAAGATGGCAAGATATACAAAAAGTAAAGCACATGCTTTGAAAGAGACACAAGTACTTCATGAGAAGATGCTTAAAGTTACAACACGCTTTTTATGTTACAATGAAGATGATCATTTTAAATAATGATGAGAGAAGAGTGAAAATTGGGGTTTATGACTTTCTTTACACAGTAGCTTTTTTTGCTACACTTCACCTAGATTTTTCAATCAAAAACATATTACCTGCTGTTTATTATTCTAAAGATAGGAACACAGGAAGTGTATACTGTTAGCCATCAGCAAGATTTTGCTAACCTTGTTGGAGAGACTCTCTTTTTGCACACACTTGCACATTTGTGGGACCGGATCAGGAATACTTCCCTTGGGCATCGCCTCATGTACTGTTCATCAGCAGTCATCTGAGTCTTTTTTTGTCTTCTTTGTCTATATCCCTCTTTATCTCCCTCTGCTCTCTTCTTTCCCAGTCAGTGGCAGAACTCTTCTCTTGACTCAAATTTTTTTTTTCTATACACTCATTAAAGTGATAGACAGGACGAGCAGAGAAAGGAGCGGCAGCGGAAGAAATGAATCTGAGCTAAATTTGAAACATACCACATATGAACCAGAGCTCTAGGCTCAGAAATGGGGGGAAATTGTTAAATTGAGACAGAAATATGCTGTTGCTCCTAGACTGGCAGGGGAATTTGATAGGTTAGCAGAATCTAGTGAGGATCTGCTAAATATATTGTTTAATTTACCCTAATTTACCTTGCATTCATTGACTGGAAATAGCTATTTTTTTTGTTATTAGGAATGTAAGAAATTATTCTCTTATACAAGACCGATGCAGTTACTGACAATGAGATGTGACACATTATAATAACTAAACTCATTGGAGTGGCTTTAATTCTGCTTTGCTCTCTCTCATCCACAGGAAATGCAAAGTTGTTTTAAAATGTATCAACTGAGGTGGACGGGTGAGGGCAACAGAATCGAATAAGGGATGATTACTGACTAATAAAGATGAACATGTCAGAGGAACAAAGTGGCACACACACTTAAGACGCTCATACAGCAATAGCAAAATTAAACTGTAGTACTTTCAAACCAGGGGTAGTGACAAAATCTATCCCTGTAATAAGAGGCAATAATGTAAATAGGAAATGTACATTATTATAAGGAATAAAGTATTTCTTCAGTGTTGGCTGGAAGCAATTACGGTCACACAAAGCACCCCTCATTTTCACACACTTCTACAAAACTAGTGGCCAAGAACAGTGGTGTTGATGAGCTCAAACTCTGGTGTGGTTAAAAGGGATAGAGAAGACCAGAGAACTGTGCCTTTAGAGCAGTCAAAGCTAGACTTTTTTGCTCTCCAAAGGCTTCTGACACCAACTGAACTAAACAGACTGACAGCTAGGTACATTGTTGAGAAAATACTGCTGTAATCAACTATTGAGTCAGATCTCTTCAGAGCTATGCCCAAAGTAACTGCAAGAAAAGGGGTAAGCCCGATATGCAGAGAGACAAATATGCTGAAATGCTAAATCTTAAAGAGTTTTTAAGGCAGGTTTTTTTTTTAACGTTTCCCATAATTTTCTAACTGTGTTACTAACCCAGTTATTTTTTGGAATAAATAAATGTACCTAATTGCTTCTGAGAAAAAGGCCCACACCGCTTGTGTTTAACGTTACAAATATAGGACAATACCTGCACTCTTACCTATTTTGAAGGCGCCTTTCTAAACACAAACTTGTATAAAACAACGTTAGAATAGAACTAAATTTGAATAAATGTGGTCTTTATTTCAATATTTATTTATTGTTTTTTGTTTCAGCTCTTTAGTCCTCTTCACTTTCAACGTTTTATTTTCAACTTTGTCACTGGTAATGGAAAAGTGGGACGGTTTTATCTGGTCATTAGTTTTTGATACTGTTCGGGCTCGTACATTTTCAATAGGCGATGAATCGGTGCTGCAGGCAGTTCGGTCAAGCACACGCCCTCGTGCCTGTGAGGCTAGGGGGTTCAGTCCGAGGTCTTGCGCTGTCTTGCTTCAATAGTGCCTGATCTCCAGAGAAAATATGGATACTTGATAACTGCATACATCGCTCCAAGACTCTGGCACAGGCCTTGTCTATTCTTACATGACAGCTTCTTTGCAATGTGACCAGCAAACTCAAAGGTTGCACAGGTCCCACTATGACTTTATGAGCATTCCTTTAAATGCTAATGAGTGTCAATGGCATCAATTTCCAGATTTGTTTATATTTTCTAAACAGAAATGAGTTAGTCAGTGATGACCATGATAATAATTTCCCTCATGTCAGTGTTGATTTGAAATAAATGGTGCCAAATAAACTCAACATTAAAAAAACACAACACAGACAATAGTTATATATTAAATTGCAGTAACTTTGTGTTATTCCAAACAAATCTGAGAGTATTGAGTTTTTGTCGTAACTTAAGTGGAAACATTCAGAGGTCTTCTGTGCTGTTGGTGCTGCTGCTGATTGAATTTTATTCACCAGTTGGCTATCGCTGCCAGCAGTCATTCATAAAATACACTACTGCCAAAAGGCGATACTCTGGCACGGTGTATGTTTATTTCATGCCACAGACATATGACTGCCCCCCTGCCCCCTCACTCAGTCGGAGGATAAATCTTTGGTTGATGCAGTTCAGGTATGTGACGGGGAAGGGACTGTGTGGGTGGAGTCAGGACACAATTTCTAATGCTTGCGAATGAATGTGATTCCACAGTTGCCATAGAGACCTTTGTGGCTCGCCGACTGTTGCTTTCCATCTCCTGCTAGTTCCAGAGGTGATCACACACACAGAGGCGCACACACACTATCAAAACAAGAGTAACACAGAGGATTTCTACTATTTTGACAGAAATAATTAGATTAAACACACTAAACCTCACATTCTTTTCAATTGTGACTTTTCAAACCTATTCATGTATCATTCCATACAATTTTGTACCATTTAGTAAATGCTTTATTGATAGTGACTTACAAGTGAAGAACAATATTCAAGTTTCACTCCAGCAAGAAACCAGGTCTATGCACTCAGTGTTAAATTAGAAGAAACCCATGGAAACGAGAGATTAAGATAAATAGAACAAGTACAGATGTGTGTTAGGAGTGTTGGGGTTGTCCTCTGGAGAGATCAGTTTTCTAGAGCCCATAATGTGTTACCATAAACAACAAAAATATTAAGCTGATTTGAAATGTGTGTTATCTGTAATAGTTGTCTTTTTTTTTAGCCACGTGTTTTTTTTTCTTTTGAAAAGTAATGAAATTTAACCAAGGCAGAAGTAATTATCTGCGGCACTATTCTTTGGACAGCCACTGTCAAAGTTTTGCAATTTATCCCTAATAGCAATTAGATACTGTCACCAGACCAGCTTCTTATGCCAAAGGTTTTAACAAATTATGTATAACCCCCTTGTCACCGGTCTCATGTAACAACTTTAACTCTAGTACAGAAATTTCCTAACAGGTTCGCTATCCGATTACCATAATACTTTAGAAGATATTTTGCCATTGAAGCATGTTAAATCATCAATTAGCTAAATGATACCTTAGCTGCTTGGATTTGCATGTTTTACTCTGAGGATTCTAACCTTTTGCAGCTCTGGCAAGCGAGGTGGCAGTTTGTTATGTGAGCTGCCGTAGAGCTTTCAAGTGAGGTGGCTCGCGGTAAAACAAAGCTGTAATTTAAAATTACAAGCTCAGGGTGTAGTAGATCCAGCTCAAATTGCGAGTGTTACTTTCCTTTACAATTCAGAGAGGTGGGTGAACCTGGGACTTTGGTGTACATGTGCGTGCGATTTATCTCGTTGCAATTAAATGCAAAGTCTGACAGAGGCTGAAGGAATGAAGTGAAGTGAAGAAATGTGATCAAAAGAAGGGCGACTGGAGAGTGGATGCATGGCTCAAGTACTAATTAATGAATTGCATGAATTTGCTGCATATGTGCATTGTATTGATGGCATTAAGATTCCATTCTGCTCTGGGTAATTGTTCTCAGGAGAAAGAATTCACTGCCCCTTCACAGAAGTAACGTCTGCTAGTACTCCATACAAAGTACTATAACCATCTAACGCTTAGTTTTAAGAGTAAGCTGTAGATATGTGTACAGGCAAAATAAAACACAGAAAGAGAGAGTGCATATTTATGGATAAGCCTTTTTTGGAACCATGTAAAAAAAAAATGGGAGAAGAAGATGATTTGTATTGTTCTGGGTTATGTTGGAGGGGAGATGGGATTGAGGTTTGAGGCTAGAGAAAGAAACTGGGGATCAACTCATTCAGGGCTTCAAATGGCTTTGAGAAAACCAATTAAACCAGCAAAGACTCTATTTTCTTCTTGCTCGCACGTTCTTTTTCTCATTGTTGCACACACTTTCACTTGGTCATCAACCAAAATATCTTTTAATGGGATGGAATGTGCTGCACTATTGATCTGATTCCATGTGGCCTCCACTAACATGAATGCAACATTCATATCCATACACACACACACAGATTCAGGTTGATATTTGCACAGTTATTTCTGCTTGAAAAAAAAAAGGCGTATAGTTTGAAACAGTCAAAAAGCTCCTTGAAAAGTGAAGATGGATACATGTCCACAGCTACATTAAGTGTGATTAAACAACGGTAATGAAAACAGGAATAACAATAACTGGAAAAGACAGTTCACTCAGGTGATTACATCAGTGTATGGTTTTTTGTGACAAACAAAAAAAAAGAAGGCACTTATTCTAAATTATTGTGAAGTATTAATTCAATTCCACCAAGGAATTGTTCAGATTTATGAGTAAGAAATGGAGGACAGATGAAAGATGAAGCTCAAAATATACCTTGGCTACCTGTGCATTTTCTTCTTATTGCAATATCAATAATTTCTTATAATTTGCTGAGTGCTTCGTGTATTCCCATGTATCCACAAAGATAATGAGCAGGTGCAAAGATGTGTACAGGTCAGCGGAAAGAAGAATGTTATATCTACACATACTCGCACACTGGTAGGTAGAGATAGGAATGAATACAATTCTGAAGATAACAGTGCCAATTCATTCCTTTTTATTACTTTTGTTTTCCTTAATAATTGATTTTATCACAGCTAACATTGTGTGAGAGGCGTGGTACACCCTGGACAGATTACCAGTCCATCACATGGCCACACAGAGACACACAATCAGGAACAATCACTGATTACTATGGGCAATTCAGAGAAATTAATTGACATAACATATATGTTTTTGGACTTTAGGAGGATGAACCTGGAGAGAATGCTCGCATGCACAGGGAGAGAACATACATACACAAAGGCCCCCTGTTCCTCCCAGAAACTCCTTGCTGTGACAGTGCTAACCTAAACACCCCACAAGCTGGCCCATTGTCTTTTACAGCAAATTTGAATGTGTGTTAGTTGTGGCATGTAGGCCTACAGGTTGTATGTACCGGGCATCTTAGGTTCTGCAAACTTTGTAAGAAACCATCATATTTTATTTTAGTCATCCACACAGATAATCTGTTAGGCTGGTAAAAAAACAATTGCAAAGAACATGCATACAGAATCCTTTATTTGCTTTGTGCCCTTTACATTCTTCTCTCCTTCTACCAAGGTTCACATCTATGTTTAGTCATCATTAAATTCCCAATAAAACTGCTCGTGCCACTCACTTTAAAACGAGATTTAGCTATTACAAAACATAAATATTCTAACTTGTTCAATCTTAAAGCCATCCAAATAAGTTCAAGACAAAATCAGTGTGCAGAGAAAAATATAAATGCTCCTGTCCCTCTCAAAAATCAAGAGGAACAGGAGATGCTTTCCTCCGCTTTTTTTACACCAAAGCATCATAAGTTTTAAATTTGTTTTTCAGTTTGAACTAGGGGGATTACTGTGTGTGAAATGCTCTCAAGTCTGGTATTAGATATAGAGTCGAGATCCTTCCATATGTGATGCTAAAGCTAGAGTTTAAATTTAAAGTTTGGTCATTGACTGTCAGTTCTAATATATCATACATCAACTGGAAAAATAGTTGTTGTAAAATATTATCTATTCTAAGTGAACATCAAAAATTAAGTTACACCACAAAATGTTACACATTGTTTTCATAATAGCACGTGTGTTCTGTACTTTCCAGTGTTGTTTTTGCCACTTTTGTCTACTCATTTGTGTTTTTTGACTTTGATAAACTGAACTTTTTTTAAAATCCTGGTTGGGATGGGATGAAGCTTGAGTGTGCAACACAGTAATCGTCACTCTTTGTACAGCACAAAGTCTCAGCAATGTGGACGCTAACACTGTTGCATTCAAACTAATTCGTGTTGGTATTGACTCATGGATGTTCCTCTCTGTAACCTCTCCTTAACGAAACGCGTGTCATGCTGCTTTTCTGTCTCTTCAGGAACTTCAGTTTGAACGTCTGACCAGAGAACTTGAAGCTGAGCGTCAGATTGTTGCCACACAGCTGGAGAGATGCAAGCTGGGATCAGAGGCAGGCAGCATGAGCAGCATAAGGTAACATACACGCACCGTGTATTTGAATGTGTCTCATTTAATTGATAACATATTGTTGCGTGAGTATGTCGGTGAAATATTTATGATAAAACGTGTTTGTTTTTGTAGGTCGTATTTGCAATTATGCGCACAAATACACTTTTTTTTGGCAACTGTGTAAATGTGTAAACCTTAGCCACAAGGGTTATTTTGTTGTCTTCCATGACAAAACAGCACCATGCAGTGTGCCCATACTTGCATACATATCAAGTGTATTCTTCTCTGCATCATGTATTTCAACCATAAAAAGAAAGCTAAAGAGATTCTGGTCAAATGTGAAGTTGTGGGAAAGATATTCCACATCTAAATTCATTCATGCATTTTCTGTCCTCCTAATAAAATGTTATTTCCTTGTATGTTTTTATTAAAACAATTTACCAATGCAAAATACCAATCAAACTCTAACCTGAACATAAAAAACCTGTTCGACCTTTAAACATGTAGGGTCCACCATTAAAGCTTTACATAGCACAATGGACATACATCAATAAACACATTAACAGTTGCTGCTTGCTTGATATCACAAAGACTTTGGAACAGACATTAATAGCAATTTGATGATGTTACAGTAAATACCTTCAATTTTGGACACACATGGTCATAAAACCCCTTTTTCACTTTGTAAGTTGATCATTACCTTTTGGCCAAGCCAGCCTCAAAGTCCTTTTGAAATATCACTCTATGAATCTGACCTTTGCATTGCCAAAATGATTTTTCAGAATCAAGAAAGAGCTTTAAGCAGAAAATGGGGGATAAAATTATGAAAGAAGATAACCATGCCAATTAAGTTTCTGCCAGTAGCCTAAACGTTTAAACCTGTCAATTAAATTGAGAAGGATATGGAACAAACATTATATGTTTACCCGTAGCGGCTTAAGAGATTTTAAAGAGGGGAGAACTATGTCTTATTGAATGTTGGAGCTTTGAGTGTTTTTCATGGAGATCCAACCCTGACTTGCAAAGAATGTCATGACTCACCAATCCGCAGCACAGCGTAATTACCCCGACCTTTCCTGCTGGGCTAATGGACAGTCGGACTTGAAAGGTGCATAACTCAGAAATCAGGTAGAAAAGATTGGAGTTTAAAGTTTGATGGTGTGCAGCCTGATCAAACATCTCGACCATATGAAACATTCCCAGCCTTTACCAACCTCTTCTGCCATACTCCAGAAAAGAGTGAATGAGAGTCATCGATACAATTCTGGTTAAACTGAGATATTTTAAAAAGCATTAGAATGCAAAGGTGAAACAAAAAAGAACTTAAGAGATTAATAAAGCACTCAAGGCAGGTGTTTCAGTAGCCCTCAAAATCATAAACTATTTGTCTGCTTCTGCTGCCAAATGTGAGGATGGGTGATAGGAATGCTTGTGCTAACACAGTGGTTTATTTAATTTAATTGATTATTTATTTATTTATCTAATTTTAGTTTAGTTTAGTTGAAGTCAAACAAAGCAGCCAGTACAGTAATGAGGGCTGGTAGGACCCCATGAGACCAGGAAGAATACCGGTTCCATGCTCACATTCATTATGAGAGTGCTGATGTGGATTGTTTGCCCAGTGCCATCATCGGCAAGGGCATAGATAACAAGCCCAGAGGCATTTCTGGAAAAGAGTGCTTGCTGTTTTTGTGTTTCTTCAGCATTGAACATAACTGTTTTGTTTTATTTTACTCAAAATATGACAAATGCTACATGATTTTGCTGTCATTGTACCTGCATAAAGGGTAATATATCTAACCCCCACAGACTGGACTGACTAAGGCCAAGTAAATGTCTTTGACACAGCAATATATGATATTTATGATTAGTATGTCTTCATCAAGGGTGTCCAGATCTGACATCACACCAAATCAGCAGCACACAATGGAGGACACACAAGAACAGCAATCAATCTCACCATAATATGATTTGGAGATCTATTTCCCTTCCCTTGATGATGATTTTTAAGTTTTATGTCTGTCGATCTATTTGTTTTGTTAGGCTACATAGCTGTTTGGTGAAAAGCTGTAAAGGTTTGTTCCAAGTCTTGGTTGTTGATGTCTGTTTTTCAGCTTGTTTGTACGTTTTATGTCAGGAAAACTTTGCTATCCAAGGAACTGTTCCATATAAATTCAAGGCAATGGTGAATAGGGTAGGAAAACACATTTTTCAAAGAAAAAGACAATTATAAACCTTCTCAACACCGTCTGTTGGCCCGGTCTGTCCTAATTGTGTTGAAGCTGTAGTTATTTGTTTATATATGTGAATGAGCTTTCTAATTTTTAAGTATGTCACTTATTGAGTTAATGGACATATAAAATTTCTGTAATCTATCAAAAGTTGAGCATTTTGCTATAACTTAGTGAAATTATACTATACTATACTATACTATACTATACTATACTATACTATACTATACTATACTATACTATACTATCTCATTGGCAAAAGCTTTAAATCCGTGCCTTCATTTTGGGAGAACGGGGGTCATCTGAACACAGAACCTCAAGCACGTCCTCCCGTTTTGCTGCGGGGCGCTGTAGCATTCCCAAATCACCCGGGAGATACACATATATATTCAGTGAATGTTGAGTCTGATCTAAGCCTCACCAAGATGTACAGACAATACTGACCCAGATGCCCAAACCACCTCCACTGGCTCCCTTTGATGCAGAGCAGGAACAACTTTACTCAAAGTTCTGCTCTGACACTCTGTCAGAACACTTTATGTGTTTCCCATTGTCTTAGAAAACCATCAAGCTTTGTTAAGTGCTTTAGTTCAGACTGTGTCATTTTCAGGGAGCGCTCAGTGTTTGGCCATTTGGAATGGTAATAAGGATTTCAAAGAAAATTCCCCCTTTCAAACCCAATTTCAGCCTACTCACTGGGCTTCTGTGAGAAGTTAGACATGCCTCAAATGTGGCATTCAACCACTAGGCATTTAAAATAAGGCAATAAAATAATTTGACATAATAATCAAGGTTATTTACTTTTTTTACCAATTTGTTTAAATTAATTGGAATATTTAAAAATGCATTGATGATTTCATTCACAATTTTCTATTACGGAGAGAAGCGACAAAATGTATTGACTAATATATTGAATCATGATCATATTTGCATTTAAATATTTAGTTTTGGCTAAATACCTTCTACATACTGGTGTGTTAACCATTGCAAAAACATGAAATATAAAATTTTGGTAACTCCCCAATGCTGTTAATTTAGGTAAGCTGTGGCATAAATCTTGAAATGGGTGGTTCTCTATAAAATTTGTATATTCAGATCAACATACATACAGAGCAATTAGAGAAATGATGCCATTAAGGAAGACAGCATTAAGCTTTGCCATGGCCATGCACATTGTTCACTTGACTGTTTACTGTTGTTCCAGTTGTGTGGAAATTACTGCTGGACAAATACTTGCCCTATTGTTGTTGTGGGTTTGTTTTTAAAAAGCTTTGGAGAAAAATATGTGTTTGCTTTTGCATGTCTGTGTGTATTTTTGGCAGCTGCTTGAGCCTGCATGTCCTTAGCTGTGTTCCGCTCAATAAAGCAATTCGGCCAACTCCGCAGACGCCTCCTCAGACCCGAGGACCCTAAAAAATGCCTGACTGCGGTGCACAAACCCAAGGCAGCACTCACTAACATCTGTTCACACTGTGAACCATTGACATGTGTCATAGCAATTTGGCGTGAGGGGGCACAAACTGGCACATATAAACACACACATGCAAACCCGCAGTAAACAACAAATCATTTTTCTAACATTAGTGTTAAGCCAGGGGGAGGTTTTGGCTCATGCTGTCTTTTATGCCTGAATGGCTGCGCAGCTTAGACCTTTAGTGCCCTCTTAAAGACATAGTGCCAAATTCCCAGTTGATAGGCGCTCTTATTCACATCTTTGATAATTAAGTTTCAATGACGGAAATGCAAAGTTATATGGTGATGCTGTGCATACTTATAGAAAGTAAAGAATAGAAAAATAGTGCCAAGTGCCTTTCCTGCATTAAAGATTATCCAACTGGTTTGTAACACTGTCCACACTGGTCTTGATTTTAGTTAATATATGGATATTCCTATAACTGAGATTTAGTGCGTAAAACTCCCCAAAGCCCAAAATGTTTTCAATGGCCACACACTGCTATTGCAGAAATGTCATATTGGACATAATGACTCAAAGATATCTGTGCTTTATTGCATTATAACCTACTGAAGTAAAAAAAAAAAAGTGGTTAAATTAAGCATTTTAGATGAGTATGTATTAACTGATAGTGGTAGTTGTCATCTGCTTCCTAATATTTTTACAGCGTCATGAGCAAAAAGGCCAATTTGCAATTTCTTGACATATTCAGATCATTAAAGGTCCCCCAGCCTCAGTCTGCCTTGTAGTGTCATTGCAGAGCATTCTGGGAGACATTATTGGTTCATTAAAGCACTGTCCACAATGGAGCTAAACATGACTTAGAGCACCAATTTACAAAGGCCATGTTCAACGTGTCATGGAGGCTTATAGATTTGCGAGCAAAGTTGAATCATTTTGCTGTCATATTAAACTAGCTGCATGCGGAAATAGTACCCGCTCAATGCCTGTGGCAAATGTTGTGGAGTATTCAAATATATGTGATGAGATAGATGATGACCTCAGGATCTTGCAGCTATCTGGTGTATCTGAGAACAATGCAACGGTACGTACAACATCATCACTGTATTAAAAATCCCACAATGGTTGGTGATAATTAGTCATTCATTTAAAAGAATAGGCTTTTGTGTTAAAAACCCTCAAAAGTTGATATATGTAGTCGCTTTCTTGGTATGCAACTGAGTAGTTTAGCAAAACAAATGTGGCCATTAAACGGCCCTTAGCTATGCAGCGTGGAACCTGTTTGAGTTTTGTTTCGGGAGATGTGCGTGGCATTGTTGGTCCTCAGGGCTAAGCAGGGCAGAACTCGCTCAGTCAGTAAGAAATGGATGACAGAGACTTTCGAGGAGGTAAAAGAGAAAGACAGATGGCTAATTGATATGTTTCACTCCATAGTTCCTTTTGTTCATTAAATAATAATTTCATATTCTTCCTGTTATCTGAATGTCTGTGTTGTCATGCGTATATGATGTTGTAAAATTGCTGGCTCAAAAAGCTGATTGGTCCAAAAATATGTATTAATATCAGTTGGTTATATCCTTGCTTTTTGTACATGTCGATAGCATGGATGTTTATTCAGTAACTACATACCAATTGAAAAACTAAGATCATTGAACTTTAAATAGGACATCCTGCTGTACTCTGGATAAAGTGATGATGATTTTTACATCCTGGCCTATTGCCTGTTCTGCGCAGGTGAGGTGTAAAGTTCACATCCTGAGGCCTTAACAGCTTTCTGATTGTGTTATTCAGTCTTACACATCTGCACTAAGACCCATCAGGTAGGTCAGAGAAAGGTAAAGTTGGTGTGTGCCCGAGACGATGCATTCACATGTGCGTGATGGACACAAAGGGGAATGGAGAGAAATTGAACAAACGCTCTGAGTCACTACGCAAACATGCATGCATGCCTGACTGCATGTATGCGCCCAGTCACAGAGCATGTAGGAGGCTTATTATTCTGACCGAGCAGTAAGTTTTAGTTCCACACTAGCAAGGACGGACTCCATTTCTCCACATACACACACATTACCTTTCTATCAGGCCAAAACTTTTCTTAGAGGCAGACAATTGTATGAGGAGCAGATTTGACACTGTTTGGGATTAGTCTTCACATAATTTAGGGTACATCACAGTCCATAGATAATAGTTGATGGGCATATCGGTTGTTGGGTGTACCAATTTGGGATGCACTTGTCTGTGCTTCTGTCATTAAACTGTGGTTTTGCTTTTTTAGTTTTATTTTGTTATTGCAGTATTTTTGCAATTTTAATAAGTGCTAATCCTGTGTGAAATTGTTGGTAGCTTTTCTCTATCTCGGGTGTATTCATCACATGCAATGCAAAAAAGAAAATTATCATTTTGATCCCGTGCCCCCTCCAGAATATTGTTTTATATGGATTATGGTTTAACTTTAAACTACTTCTGGTTATTAAAAACAGAGGATTTTAATCTTCATAAGACATTTAAGGCCCAGACGTAACCATCAAGACACATCAAAACAGGATTTTTAGGGTTATGGACTAGGTGAGTTATTTGAGAGGGCTTGAGAAAAGAATTCATAAACACATTTATAAACAAAACTTTATAATTTAACAGAATTTCCTATCTGAGGTAAGCAAGATTGCCATTGATCATCTGAGCTCTCTCTATCATCTGCTGTATTACTTAAGGTTTTTAAAGATTGTGAGATTTTAACATCCAAAAAAAACCCAACTCATATAAAGCACTCTTGTGTGAAATCAATTAGTAATTTGTTGTAAACATGCAACGCACCTTAGAATTATTGCACCGTGAGCGTTGTGTGCATTTTAATTTAATTGAGGTCAATAAAATGGAATAGAATCTTCAAGTGATGACTAATCTTGTTACGTTACCTGCAATATTTAATATATA
This sequence comes from Menidia menidia, assembly GCA_907169785.1. NCBI lineage: Eukaryota > Metazoa > Chordata > Actinopteri > Atheriniformes > Atherinopsidae > Menidia > Menidia menidia. The sequence continues at coordinate 8,290,334 of CAJRST010006668.1, forward strand.
TGTAATAACTGATCATATTAGTTTTGATCTTTGCCGCTAACTTTAAATTAAAATGCTATAGACAGTAAAAAATTAAAGATGTCCACAGTACATTGCATGTAAGTTATACTGTGTTATAATAGATCACTTCACTTCCTTCTATCACAACTGATTTTTTTTTTAGACAGTTTGGATTGCATTTATTGTACAAGCACCTCATAAATGAACAGCCTTTAGTCTTAATTGTGTTTATTATTTTCCCGAAAATTTTCCCAGCTCTTTTACCGTCCCTAAGCACCCTCCTATTTTTGCCATGACTAAAATACTATCCAATTACACTCTTTTATCTCACTATACTTCACTCCCTTCTCCTATGTTGGGTGATAATAGAGGGATCCATCACGCCATTAGCTGCAGGCGGTTTTATAAGCTCAGCAGAATGCTGCATAGAGAAAACTCAAATTATAGGCTGTTGCATTACAACCTTAAAATATATCTTGTGTTAGGGTTCATGTGTGTGTGTGTGTCTGCGTGAGTTATGATGATACTGCAAGTCATGCACCCCCCTAATGACTGATGATGCATTTCCAAGAGGAGAGGAGAAAAATGATGGCAGGTGTAGCATCTCTCACAGCCCTGTCACGCTCACTGTCTATCTTTCTTCCTACCTCTCGCTGTGTTGTTTCAACTCTCCCACCGTCTATTTGTCTTCTGTTGGATTGCGTCTTGACTTTTTACCGTTGACTGTAGATGGAAAAAGGCCCACCTTTGTGTCCCCTTAAAACCCCCATTGCTGGCAGACAGAGTATTTACTCTTTAAATGACCATTAGTCCATTGTGGGATTTGAGAGTTAATGAAAAAGGAACATTTACTCTCAGAGGTCATAGTCAGCAGTGTAATCACAATTGCATGTTAGGAGTTAATTGTCTTTTAGCAACAATCAAGTATCACAAATGTTTTGGGGGTGTGCTTAGAGTTTGGGTTTTCTTATGTGATGGCTAATCTTTTTACAGAGTAGCCATCATCTGCCACCTCTGTTGTTACAAAGCAAGCACCTGAAACCAAAGTCTGGTCATATTTGGATATATTTTTGTCATTTTAATGCTAACTGCATGCATTTTCCTTAGCTTCTGCATTGTTGCTGTAAAGATATACATACACCTTTTTTAACTGTTAAGTTAGTTTAATTCAACCTGTTGAATGCCATGATGATCCTGAGGCCGATGCTATCAAAGGTACGAGGTCCCGCTTGGTCAGTTGGTCCCAAAGTAGTTATTAATCTGTTTATGTTTAAACTAAAAAGAAGGCAGCTTTGCTTTTGGAGTGTGGAACGCCACCTCAGTGGTGGGGAAATGTTCTGAGCTGGTGTATGAAACAGTATAGTACCGACTGGGTATAGTTGGCTCACCACTACTAGCAGCATGGGCTCTGGAACGCTGCAACTTGGAACAGTGGAGAGTGTCAGTGTGGAAAATGGACGTCTGGGTTGCCTTCCTGAGCCTGTTGCCTCTGTGACCTAAACTGAGCGGAAGACAATGAATGGATAGTTGATCTTCTTGTCCAGGTCTGCCTCTGTACCAAGGCTTTGTTATTCTAAAGTAAGACACAATGAAAGTGTTTTAAAATCTCACTGGGTTCTTATTTTCTGCAGTTGATTAATCAAATTTGTCTACATTGCTTTAAGATTTATCCCACATTTTAAAAGATGGCGGGTGGCAGATTACAGTGGTGTTTTTTTTTTTCCCGTCACACTTTTGTGAGTGTTCCCTGTTATCATTTCAAATTCAAATGCTGCTCAAATATTGACTGGAAATGTAGAACTGCAGAGCAGTCAACCAGTTTGAGTAGCTGGTACATTTTGTAACTCTAAAGTCCAAAAAAGAATCTGCTGACACGTGAGTGTGAGATGTCTCGGTTTGTTAGCAGAAACGTTTCTAACTTTAGAATGACACAAATTTCTAAGCATTGCACTTTTCGAATATTGAATAATGAAATCAAACACGACTGCGATGTGAATAACTTTTTACAGCATCCCACCCTAACCCCTGCGCTCGAGTCCAAGACTAGTGTAGAATGTTGTTTGTTGTTTTTCTCTTTATAATGGGAACAAAGATTAGATTTATAATGAAAGTTACAAAATATACGATATACATAATATATCTCATTTCATGAGTTGAAAAATATTAACAGCTTGCATTTATAAAAGAATTTCTTCGAAAAATTGGAACATTTCTGTCGAGGTCTGCCCTCTGAAAGCAATTAATAAGTAGAATTAACGAAATAGAGAATTACTTTGTAATTTAGTTTTATGGAAAGAATTCCCCGGAATTCTCTCCAAAATTTTCAAACACTTCTGCATGTAAGAATCAAATAAGATCCAATAGATCTCTTGCCAGTACGGCATATGATTTCCTTTTGTGTTTTGTAATGATATGGTTTTGCCATTGGTGCTCGCTGCTTCATTTGTTATTAATATTTGTTCCTGAAGGTGTTAGCAGCTGGTGACTCCGTGTCAACAGCAAGGAGACGGAGGCCTTCAGGGCCAGCAGCAGAGGTTTGCCTGACGCTGCGCTAGTGTCTATGTGTGCCTCCTCATGCTGAAGGGAATTTGGGATGTTTGGTTCATTAAACATGCAAATGCAAGCTTATCTTCCCCCAACACTAGATAGTGGTGAGAATAGATAAGAACCTACCAAACCCTGCCAGAGAGGCAGACAGTAAGAAAAAGAAAAAAGGAGATTCACTGAAACAAAATACAGAAACACAGTAGACAAGAGAATTGTGAAGAAAAATAACAGTATAAAGGGGACTAGTGAAAGGGTAAACCTAGCTTTTGATCAAATAACGTGGAAGGTAATGCCTCCACAGAGATTGTGTCTCACCTCTAATACTGTTTCCTTGTTATTTTAAATTAAAATAATTGGTGAAACTACAGGTTAAAACAAGGTGTGATGAATTTGTAATTGACTCACTGTGGGGGACCTTACATCTCGCTCCTTCACTTGTGTGTTTACCGTTGCCCATTTTGTAAAAGAACCAGTTTGTTTTCTTGCGTAATTCCTAAATGCTGTTGTGCTCGTTTGTGATCAGGGCTTAAGGGGTTTCGCTCTGTACAAAAGTTACCCACAACTCATTACGGGAAAGTTAGACTGTGAGTGCATCATTTGATCTGGTCCTCCCCTTTGGCTTTGGTGCTAATTGTTCGAAGGGGTGGTGTGTGTCATGCATTAGTATGTAGGTAGTGGTCTTGTACAAGCCTCAGCTCCAAGTTAAACAGGAATAGTAGTTTGAAAGTAAACAAGCTAACATGTTTTAATTGTGAATGTGTTTTTGCACTTTCTGGACTACCGTCAGCAGCAGCACAAATCCAGGATGCAGTCATCTAAATCCAGTGAGTAAAGACAGATTGATCCGTGTTGCTGGATGATAGGCAGAGGCGGCCGGCGGGGGGGAGAGCAGAAGAACCAGTGAGCATCAGGGATGGAAATTAGGCTGGTTCTGGTGACATGTTAAGCTGTTTGGCGATTACTTTGTGGCTGGTGAACTGGTGATTTGTAAAGCAGATAAGCAGACTTGGGAACTGAAGCACTGCTGGCTGTCAACAGTTTGCAAGCAGAATCTGCCTTTAACCAGTGGATCTGTCTCATTTTTTAACAAGCTCTGCTCGTGTCAGAAAATGTTACAGGGTGGGAGGTCATGAAAAGTCACACCTACAGATACTACGCTGCTGTGACACAAAGCAAATGGGAGACAGATGTGTTGGCTAATGAACAATCATGACAAAGGGTAGATGTGAGGAGTTACATGCCCACAGCAGCAGAAAAGGAAAACAAGGATAAACATAAGGGGATGTCTAAATGAATAAATAAATGCACTATACTGGTTATAATGTTTGTTCTTTAATAGTAGTTCATTTAAAACACATCAGAGTAAGTCAACTTATTTTCCATAAATGGAGGCAGCAAACAATTACATTAGTAGACGAAGAAATATATTTATTTTACAATATTTCTTACTCCTAAACTGCCTGAGAATGTTGCCTGTTTATTAAATCTTTCATTTCCTTGACAGGTCAGAGACCTGAAGGTTTGCTTGTTGAGAAAAAAAGAAAACATCATAGTTCAAAGGTTGGGACAAAATGAGGCTGCCTGCTAAACAGACGGGTACATGACAGAGCCTCCTGAGGCCAGTGACCCGTACACTTTTATTTTCCTCCACCAGCAATTGTTATGATGACAGCGAGACAGACTGTGAAACACACAAGACACAGGGACAAGTATATTTGTCTTGTACTCGCAGACAGAAATTCTTGCTTACCATTGGTGTTATTTTGGAAACAGTAGCACAAAAAAAGGAAAACAGACAAACTTCCCTATTTCCAAATCTGGATGGCGTGTCTCATGGTCACAATGACAAATGCTTGTAAAGATCTGCTAAATGTTCACAGGCATGAGTTTTAGTAGGTTCTGTAATGATGAAAGCTAGTAAGGGGAACTGTCTGCAGAGGGAAAGGAAGTCAATGAAGACAGCACTAAAATGGCGACTGCTTTTCATCCTTGTGGTTTATTAAATCAATTGGATTGAATTGTCAAACTACATCTAAAGAACAACCAGTGGCACTACAATGATTTGATAGGCAAAAAACTCACAATCAACAACTTATAAATGGAGGTTGATGACAGAATTCTCCATCTCCTTTTTCCAGGTGAAGATTGGAGAAGAAAAACAAAACCAAACATTATGGTTCTTTATGATATGCACCCATATTATTTACCTTATTTTTGAGTAAAATCTTGTGTATTATATGGGGAATTATAGTAAATATACCTTCATTAATATTTTAATGTTAGTATTGATCTGTCTCTTGGTATACGTTTCTCTGAAAGCTCTACTGATTCTACTCAACTCTAGAACCAGGATTTCTACAAATATAACTCTGTTAACCTTCATGATCTGTATTCTGAATAGATTCAGCAGGAAATTGTGATGACACATAAACTGAAGTGTGAGTGAATGGAAAAGCTACCAGAGGTTAGGGCTGAGGCCTGGAGAAAGACACCGTGGCATGTGTCAGAGGGGAGAGCGTGACATCGGGGTACAGAACCAGAGAACACTGTGATGTGTCGTAGGCTTCTGTGTCAAAGATATCATTCAACAATCTTTCGAACAAACGGATAAAGGAAAAGGTAATAGTGTAATTGGTCACCGTGACTGTACAAATGACCGTTACCCTGCAGGTTATAGAAACTAGTTTCAGGGTTTTCTAGTCTTAACTTCATCCTGAAAAGAATCCCTGCCTCAGAAAGCACTGATGTATTTACTGTATGTACCTGACCAAGGAGGCAAACAAGTTAAAACGGATTTGAGTGAGCGTTCTGTTCTTTTTTCTTTTGACTCTTAAGGCTCCATACTCTGTGGCCAGTGAGAAAAGAATGCCTGGAGCAGTTTGAGAAGCTGATGATGTACTTGTGGAGTTGAGACTTTGTGCACAATTGCAATCATATGTTTATTTCATATCCATTCCGGGGACATGTTGATTTAATGTCTTTCTTTATACACGCATCTACGGTTTACTACTTTCAGTAAATTACAGGAAAGGCAGCTGCATTTCTTATTTTTTGTTCTTTCAACAGGACACAAGTCCATATTCTTCTCTGTGCTGTTACCGTTGCGTACATGAATAAGGAAAACCTTTCGGAGCCTGACAATAAACACAAACACAGGATAAGTGATTGATAGAATTCATTCATTGAGGCATAAAGCGGTGCAAGAATACTGGTGTTATGCCTCACAAACCATCATATTCCCATAAAGACTTCATAGAAGATTTAGATGAAAACAATAAAGCCAGCAGTTTGATTTCCTTTAGGCCAGAGGTTGGATCTGGAACAGAGTTCCCGGGAGCCAAAACTCAATGTCATGATTACACTTTCCATTGTGACTTTTATCGCCTCTTGTAAATGCCCTCAGATTGATTTTTGTTTGGATTTCAGCCCAATGAGTCAGATAATCCCTCGGCTGGTAAGAAGCATTTGATGTAACAAATGGGTGATAATCTATGGGGATTCTTGGGGAGATTCTTTGTTTTTTAGATGGGTCCTGGTTGTTTTAGTTATTTGTTGCTTATAACTTGGGGTACTTAGAAGACATTAAAATGTGGGCCGAACATTTTTGTCAGACCAGATTAAGATGGGTGATTCAGATTGCTCTCCGGTGCCAATACAGAATTTAGCTACAAACTAACAACCTCAGTGCAATGTAGAGTATGTTAGGAGCAACATTAAAATGTTGGATGAAAATATAGCACGAAAGTGACATTTGGGTCGATCAGAAATGTGCAGCAGATTTTGCCAGCAGATGTGGTCATGGATTTGTGTTTACATTGTTTACCACATTCAGGTAGTCATCCTTTCTTTTTCTCACATTTAACGATCATTTCATGAATTTGATTGTATTCTTGATTCGGATTAAATGTAATATCGGTCAAAGATCATGCTGTCTATATTTGTTTATATGTATTCTCTTTTTAAGCAAAAAGTAAACACAAAAAACACAAAGAATAGCAGCGACAGTCACTTTGTAATGTTGAATTTCAGACTGAAATAAGCAGATTTTAATTTTTTGCATGAATATTTATGATGTTCACTTTGAACCCATTTGACAGCAGAATTACGCGGGTTAACAGACTTAAACAGTAACGTAAACAGTTCCAGTGAGCCGTGCTCTGTTACGGCCAGATGGTGCGTGTGTATATCAATGTGCATAGGTCTATGATGGATGCCGTTGAGTCATCTACCAACATAATGTGCTGATATATTATGATAGCAGGACCAGCCAGCTCCTCTCCCACTGGTTAATTAAAACCTCCACCCCGGGGACCCATTGTGTGTCACATTGCATCATTTCCATCTATCAATCACATGCATGCATGAATTTCGTCACACGTAATAAATGTATGGCCTCGTGCGGATACGTGAAGGTTCACAGCAGCCCACAAACCTGAACACACACCTACACTATGTCCTGTGTGTAATGGAGGATTGACCCTATTAATTCTCGCTTTAAAGAGGCCATGCCATTCTCCTGCAGAACACTCGTTGTGTGCAGTAAGCTATTAGTTCAAAGAAGAAGACTGTAAAACGGTGATGTGGTTCTATAACGTAGTCGTGTTCTCAGACACACATTGAATATCCACGATGGTATGTGGCTGAATTTGTGCATTTTTCAAACTAAACAGGAACATCCCAGTTGTGTTGTCAGTATTACAGTCTGTCTACTTACAGCCCCATAAAAAAAAAAGGTTTTGAGTGTTGTTACTGCATATGTGGACCTGGGGAGCAACTGGAATGTCTGTATCACACACTTCCACTGACCTCCTTATGCTGTACTCAATTCAAACTGTGACTAAAATGAAAAAAATTGGTTTGTGTTTTTGTTTTGCATGAGATAATATTGCATTTTTAGCGCTCTCTCTCAAATCATGAATATTGACAATGCAAAAACTCACATTAACTCATTATGCTAATCATAGTAACAGTGATGGTTCCTACTTGGTGTAAGATTACAAAAATGCAGGCATGTGCTCGTGTGCCTCTGTGAATCTCTGCAGTGTGTGATAAAGTATTGGTAATTGTTCTCAAGGGGGTTTCAAAGAGAAAGACAGTTTAAGAAGCACTGCATGAATGGGCAGTTGGGAGCTTTAGGAGTTTGGCTTGCTTATTGGGTTGATACTCTGTTAAGAAAAAGAGTTTTGTCCACATAGCTTTTTATCTTTTCTTACTGAGCACTAAATGATACCCTTGCTCGTTTTCAAATAGCAGAGAGCACATTCGGTTGCTGTGACAACCAAAACTTTGTTTTTTTTTTCAGAGTGAAGAACCAAAGTTACCTATTTTGTCTAACTTTAAAGTCGAGAATCTCTGAACTCAAGTTTTAGTGTCTGTATAAGCTGCTGCTTTTCAGACAACACGTCATAAGGACAAAAATATCCATTCTAATGAAGTGATTTTTGTTTTCTATCTCTTTGTTGTATTTAACTCGTATGACCTGTGATCACAGCAAGCCAAAAAATGGCCGATTGTAGGAGCGGGTGCCCGGTCACTGACTGGTTTGGTTGTACTTTCATCACCATAGTCAGCATTGATGTTTAAAAGAGGTGCTGACATGAAACATGTTTATGCTGCCAAGGCAGAAAAAAAAAGATGAATGAATCTTTGTGGACACACACTTTACTATGTCTATGGTTATTGCACTCAAGCCTTTATAGGGCAAGTTAGAATACATTTTCAATATTTTGTGTGCTCAAGTTCTTAAATCCTAATTGTTGATTATGTGAAAAGGACTGTTCATTTAATGTTAGATGTGCATTTTTGTGTAAACATACAGAGAGGAAAATAAGCATTTGAACACCCTGCTATCTTTCAACTTGTCCCACTTAGAAATCACGGAGGGGTCTGAAATTGTCATCGTAGATGCATGTTCACTGTGACAGACATAATCTAAAAAAATAAATAAATCACAATGTATGTTTTTTAACTAAATATCAGTTTATCATGTAGGGAAGGAACCGTACATGCTGATTGGTTTGGAGCCTTTAAAAAAAAAGAGAGAAATGCTTTCTTGCCCTCTAGCACTCAACGGTGAAACTATTTTTTTGTTGTTTATTTGGAGAGATGGATTTGACGTGCTGCGTTGCAACTTTAATATTTGTGCTTAGTCAGCAGTTAAAAGCGAACCTTCATTGATTCATCATAGAATTTTGTGCCATGATCTCTCACATATACCGTTTTTTGGAGTATGTTTGCTGACAACGACAAACCAATAATTAACAGTTTAAAGTTTTTTACCAATAATATTGGTTAAAAACATACTGTTTAAGTTTTATACCCCACTGAAGAATAAAAACGGGTTGGCCAAGGAATTAAACTCTGGCCCTGGTAATTCAGATAGCCCCCACTCCACTCATGTGCACACACACAAACACACCAGAGGAATACTGTACAAAAACACACTCATAGATTAATATATCTACAAGCTGTTGAAAGCTGTTTAGACAGTCAGCTCCTTCAAAGATCTTTGAGCTGTTGTATCCTATCACGACATCCCACTACAGGCGCCGAGTGTCTGTGTGTATGTTTTTCACACGGCCTGATGGTCTGCAAGAGATGACAGTTTATTTAGCAGACAAGATCGAGGTGGGCAGAGGGATTTTGCTTATCGTCTAAATGAAAAATGGCTTGTCTGCATTTGTAGCTGAATACACTGTAGGGACAGGCTGTACATCCTGCCATTCAACCGTAAGACCACATTTGTACGCATTTGAATGACAGAACCAGAGCATGGAATTGATTTAATATTGCAGTAATCATCTAAAATATTCTTGAATAAAGTGAATACATATATGGCAAATATTTGATGAATTCAAGACATGTCAGAGAGAAGTAACATGATATAAGGAACTTTTCCCCCTTGCCAAATTGTTGTGTTGACAACCTGAGCGGTTGGTCAAGAGATATTAAAATCTGAGCTGCTATTTTATTACGTAGAGATGCTTCTCCTTATGAAACCATGACTTGGTTGAACTGCTTTTCAGTAAGAGCCAGTAACACTGCTGATAGATTGTGGCAGTGGTTCCAGCCAGATGTTTCCACATTTTCTTTATTTAAAAAAAAAAAAATCAGTTCGTCCCACGAGGCACACTTGACAAGCAGCTCGGTTATTGTTGTGCGACTGTGCTCACTGAAGTTAACAGTGCAATGAGGTCTATCGTGTGTCCCTTCACTCATTAGAAATACACAAATTTGAAAACGCAATTTATCTGGAGATTTTAAAGTTCCAAAGGGAATTTTAAGATCAGAACTTTTTCTTTTAATACTGGTTTTGGTTTAAGCCACAGTGTAACTCTTGCATAGTGTGTCATTAAAAAAATTATGAAAAAAATTTAAAAGAAAGAGACTGTTTTGATACTTTTTATTTGTCTGCAAGATGAGTATCACTACCTCAGAAATTCATTCACATAAACGGTCGTCCAACAGTTGGTCTTTGTTGGTTGTTTTTGTTGAGGTAGTTACAGACAACAACACTACTAGTTATTGGGGCAATTCTGAATGGATTGTGGTCTCCAGAACAATAACATAAACATGTCGCAATTATTCAATTGGTCAATTTAAACATGTGTACCACCTTTGAACACATTCACACGCTCAATCATCACAACCCGTCCATTTTAAAATGTATGTTTATATGTGTAAGATTCACTGTAAAGGAAATATTAGAATAGCTACATTTGGCCAATGGATTCAATCTTTTTATCTATCAAGACTTCAATCAATTAAAACTATTGTTACATTGCTAGAAAACCAACATTTAATCTTATATTCTTTGGTAATTATAGCAGAACCATCACAACTTAGTTATATATCGCTTTGTAACAGCTTTGCTCCAGTCAGCTTTGTTAGATGAATATAAATATTAAGTAACCTCTGTGTGTGTGTGTGTAGCACAATAGCACAGGGCACACTCGGTGTCAGGCCACCCGTCCCTGGTGAATTATGCATGGAGGTTTTCTGTCATTATCCGTGTCGGTGCAAAACGGTGATAGTCCACCTATCATTATAACTATAATAGCCTGGTGATTTAGACTTGCACAGCAGATGTTTTTGTGCCGAAGCAGTTAAGCCCACATTTTGTGCATGTGCACACACAAACACACAAAAGTGCCTAAGGTGGAACAATGGCATGTGTTTTTAAACGGCATTCCAACCTATTGCAAACACTGAGCTTAGCATTTCATGCAACAAAGTTATATTTTATCTGTTTATGATGTCATTCATGTCCGTCTGTTTGCACAGTAAGAATCTTTGAGATATATTTATATGAAAACATCTGCCTAAGAGTATGTAGGCTTCGAATAAGTCTGAGTGGAGGAGGCAAAAGTTGGTGAGAGTTTAAGTATGTCAATTCTACAGTGCATTGTTATCATTGTTTTTGCAGAAGTATGGTTTTGTTGCAGCTGTCAGTCTTCAGGCATAATAAGTTATTTCGGAACACTTTGAAGAGACATTTTTCTTCCAGCCCAACTGTTGAACTGTCAGTCAGCTGTCATGTCCACAAAAGTTTGTCCTCAGCCTTGTTGTGAGAACAAAAGACTGCTTTCTGAATAGACTACCAGAGAGTTTGATGACACATCTGTACGTGTACAGACAAATCTATGCTTTCAGGTGTGCAATATACACAATCATATATAGCGTAACTGAAAATAAACTGCCTGTAATATATATATTATTGTATATAGCTACAGTTTTAAGTTGTATGTCTGAAAATACTAAATGTAGAGCAAATGTTTCTATGTGCACTCTCATCTGAAAGCAAATCATGGGTGTATACTTGCAAACTGAGTGTGTGTAAACTTGAATATATATCCATGTTCACCGCCTTATCATGACAGTAAAATATTCTAACATGCTGCTATCTATTAAGGGTGGCAGCTCTTTTGTCCTGCTACTATTGAGTTATGTAAGGTGCAGACGAATGACTGGTAAGTAATGTGGCTGGTGCAATTCTTCTCTTGAGCTATTTCATAGTTTTGCCATAAATGCATTTGTATGCATCACAGATTCAAAGAAACATTACCCGTTAGAAATGTGTGTATAGTTTGTATATATTTTTATATATATGATATCTTGATGTGTCATGGAAACGGGAGATGACACTGTTTGATTCAAGGTACATGGTGGTTTAGAATTGTCTAGTGAATTCGAAATGTCTCATGTATATAAACTCGTTCAAAATTAGGCAAGTGACTGTTTTGGCAGTTCAGCCGAGGGTGTGCAGTGCTGCGGAATAATGCGACACTTATTAAATCTCTCTCTCATATTTATCAGGCCCCTGAGTGGCTCTTTGAAAGTTTTTTTTTTTAATCTCTCCTGCCTCTCCTATTCCTTCTTAAAGCTGGACACCTTGTTATCTATGATGCCTCAGACATAACTGCATTGAAAAAGTCAGTTATCAACAGCCGATACGACACAGAGTTACACTCACAAATCTTTACCAAAGAAGAAAAAACTCCCTTTTCAACTCAAACAAACATCAGCTTTCTGGGTTTGGTGCTGACCATAACTCAGTATAAAGTCCCAGTGCTTTCCTTTCCATAGGGAGGAGGGGTTCATATAAAAAAATTACTTTTGCATTTCTCTGTGGTGTTCAGCGCGAGAGGGATTGCGACATGATAACTGCCTTTCGTTTTTCAGTGCAGATTACCCAGCAGTGTACATGGGACAAATGCACACCATCAATCCCTGACAGAGTAATGGTGTAGATGAAGTCAGATGAAATAATCTATATGTATTAGTTGGTCTGTCCATGTCTGCATTGATTACTCAGCAGGTGGCTCAATACTCGCCTCTGGATTCCTCTCGCTGTCTCGCTTTGTGTTTTTCTCTCTATTTAACTAACCAACAGCCCCCACCTCCGCCAATCACTGATCAATTCCTAATCACCAAGACAATTTTCACATTTATATACGTGTGTGTGTGTGCTCGGACAATGCAGTGTATCAGTCGACAGCACCATCCCCTTGTAGCTACGAAAATCGTGATGTGAATATTCAGGTGTATATATATATATATTCCATGCTATTTTTTTAAAAAGATCTGCACATTCATTTTCTTGCATATAAAAAAAGGATTTGACAAATATTAAACATCATCCACATCCTCTGAAGGAGTTTTTTATCAAGGGAAAAATGAAAGATTACATTTATTTATTTTTTTGTAAACATGGACTTACACATAACCATTTTCTTTGATTTTTCTGGATGCTTTCGCAAGTTATTTGTATTATGATCATTTGAATATTTGTGCATACTTTTCACAGTTCTTTGTAGATTAATTTCTAATAATTACTTATTTTTCTTGCAGTTCTACAGATGAGCAATTTCGTTGGAATTCTCAAGGTACGATTAAAAATCAATATTTGCACTTTTGCAACACACACCAACTGTACGTGCGTAGATATTGTTGTAAAAATGTGTATTTAGCCTTTTTTCCCCCAAATTATTAGTTTTCTTTTTGTTTAGTGTTAAGTAGTATTCCAAGCCTGCATTATTAGGGTTTCAGGTCATGAATGACATTTTGCTTCAGTCATACTTCTAACTAATTTGATGCTGAATAACAAGAGTTATTGGAATTCTTTCCATGTGTGCGCATCATCAACTTTAAAAGTTATTTTCAAGCAGAGGAAATCAACGTTCGTATGAGATCAAAGGATGAGTCTGATCGCATAATATTAGACATTAATGCAAGAGCCTGGTTCCAGGCTGTTAATCTGTACGTGTGTTAAACCACAATCATTGATTCTTTGCATGCTTTTTGTCCCTCATCGGCTTCATGCATAAATAAAAAAATTAACAGCACCACAGGTTCTAATAAAAAACCTTAATTTACTGTCACTCTTATCTAAAAGCAGGCTTACCCAGGGGTTGGGCAGTTTTCCCTCTTTTAGAATTTATACTCGTACTTTTACAAAGGAGGTATGAAATCACACAATACCATTCATACTGATAAAATCTCATGTAGTCTATGTTCCCTGCTAAGTTCCCTATGTGTATTTCTCCTGTCATCACACCCTCGCCCCCACCTCTCCTTCTCTGTTTCCTAGCAACATGCTGAGTGGGTTTGCTTAAAACTTATTCTCATTTTTGCCAACTTAAAGTATTTATTATACAGAAGCAATCGTCTAATATGTAGCTTATTCTTGGACACAATATGGCCAAACTCCAAGTGTTTCACCAGAACTTCTCTATTTCCTATTTAAAAAACAAAAAAACAAAACTTGGTGTCGAAAGTTAAGCAACACTCTGAAAAAACCTGTCTATTCCAGTGGATTAAAATCACTCTGCACTGAATGACAGAAAAGAAAATGAAAGGAACATTATTATGAAAATAATGAGCATAAGAACATGTTAATGGGATAAACACCAAAAACCATCCAAGGCCTGATTTTCTTTGTTTTTACGTCATTTTGACAAAATCTTACACGTGACACTGTTTTAAAGCCTAGCAAGAGAGGCAAACTCTTGAGAAATACTGGTGTATATTAGATAAAGCCACACAGCCTAGAAATGCCAGGATGTGAATATTGTGTCATAAATCTGACTCCATCCCATGTTCTCATTCACAGCCGATGGACAAAAAGATATTGAAGATGAGTTAACTACAGGTTTGGAGTTGGTCGATTCCTGCATTCGCTCCCTTCAGGAATCAGGAATTCTTGACAGCGGAGAACGTAAGTGCACATCCAGGCGTCAGTGAGTTTTTTGTGTTTGGAAAAAAGGCACCGCACACACATGCAGATATTTGGTGTTGTGGTTGCTCATAAAGTCTGAATGCAACATAGCAGTTCCTCTCTTTAGGAAGCACCACAGGCTTTGATGGATTTGACCATGAATATTTTATCCCGTTAAAGGTGGATTTTGTAACTTCCTCCTTCCTCCTTCCTCCAAAAGAGGGTGGTTTTATCACATGAGATGTGTTTTTTTATTACAATCTAAGATTCATATCTAAGTTAACAGTAAGACTTACAGTATCACATATTACTGACATAATTTTTGGTCCGGGCAGAGTAACACAGCTGCTTGTACAGTTGTTATTCTTTTCTAGAAATTCAGAGAAGGCCCTACCGGTACGCCAAAAGACAAACAAAACAGTCGGATTATGATTTTTTTGTATGTTACTTTTCAACGTTGTTGACTTTGGCCGATAAATCATTTTAAATAATGATTGAGAGGCCGCCTGTGCACTGTATAAGGTCTGGCTAAATGTGCTTGGCATTTTCTATTCAGGTCATCGGTTTTGGAACACTGCATTCCCATTTCACTTATTGTCTGCTGACCTTTTTGATAGTTGATATTGCTGTAATGGTTGGCATTTCCAGAGCTCGTTCTGTGCATGATGCTACGTACACTTACAAGAAAATGCTAACATGAGAACTTCTACCTCTACAATGGGTCTGCTTTCACATGCTAGTTAGTTTACAGTTTATATTAGATTAGAAAATCAGTGTAAGCTGGTTTTGAAGTATTTTCTTCATTTGCCGTTGGGGCTTTGCTTTGATAAGAAAGTGATTGGCCATTAAAATATCGAGAGAACCGTTGGAAAACTAATAAGTTAATTCGTTTTTTAGCCCACTTGCAGGATGTGCATGAGCCTCTGTCAGTCTCATACAAATAGAAAGCAATCTCATTGTGAGCCCTTTTATTCGGAATGCTCCACTCCCGGCTGTTATGGTTTTGCAAATCAATGCATAAATCTAGAAAGATATTGCATCGCTTTCTCTCATTGTGTGTGTGATTATGTGTTGTATTCCCCCATATTGGAGCACAGAAACCGCAAAGAAGAAAACAAATGAAATACTAACTTGCTGGTTTCTTCAATGAGAGGTTTCTCAAAAGGTTACTTTTAGCTGAGGCAGCAGTTTGTCAAATTTGTTGATGTAGTGAGCAGCAACTTGTACGTAAGCACAAATCCTCTAAAACGTATAGCACGTAATGTAATGCATTTGTCAGTCTGATAAGTAACCCACAATCAAGCATCTTTCAGTGCTAAAACACATATTTTTTATATCACAAATGTAGGTTTGTAACTAAAGCCCTACAAACAGTTTAGTTTAATGAGAGGTGTTATGTTAGAAGAGGATAAAAATGTATTTCAGTCATTCATTGATCATCCTCTATATGTTGTCACTGATAAAATCATCAGGGTAACAAGTTAGAAACTTTATGTCTCACAGATATAATTCCGATGTTGTGGAAGTTTCTTGGGTAAGGATTCCATTAAACCCGTCAGCTTCCCAGAGCTGAAGATGCTCTCCCTAAAACCAATGTGTACCAAATACTATCCGATTCCTGTCATATCTGATATTAAAGGTCCACAAATGTGATATTGGAACATTTTCTTGATGAATAAGTGACCAAATATAACATCTAAGCTAGTATTTCCCCACTTAAAGGACTGTTTTGTTTATTGTCATGTAGACATATAGATATTTTCAAAGGATTCACAATCCTCCAGTTCTTAATGGATATCACATTTGATGCTTAATCTGGAAATAAGGATCAAACAGTCAACTTATATGTCACACAACATGCAAAGTATCACACACCAAGGCTGTAATGATAAGTTCAAGAGCTCCTACTCTAGCTGAGAAACAAAAAAAACGCAGTTTAATAATTCATGTAAAGCAAGGGATGAATCAAAATAAAAAAATCATGATGGCAGGAGGATGAGGAGTTGATCCTGGCTCACAGCACACAAACTCACAAGGAGAAGAAAGATTCGGAGGGAAGAAGGGAAGGGTAGATATGTACGAAAGAAGAATGAGAAATGGCAAATGTTTCTTCTTTCTCTTTATTTTTTGAGTGAAAAAGACGCAAACCAGACAGTGAGCTCAGGGGAAGGCAGTTGTAGATTTTATGAGGACACATTCATGAAATT
The DNA here is from genome assembly GCA_907169785.1 of Menidia menidia. Taxonomy (NCBI): domain Eukaryota; kingdom Metazoa; phylum Chordata; class Actinopteri; order Atheriniformes; family Atherinopsidae; genus Menidia; species Menidia menidia. The sequence continues at coordinate 8,306,804 of CAJRST010006668.1, forward strand.
TTAAAGGAGAACATTTGAAAAAAAGAAAAAAGGTGATCCAAACTTGTGTACATGAAATTCATATTCTGCCACTAGATTTTTTTTTTTTACTGCATTATACAAGCACTCACATGAACACACACACACACACCAGCGATGATGTAGGAGTCCGTTAGATTTATCATTCGTTCAAATCATCCGTCCACTGCTTCATTTTTAAAGAAAATGAGTCCCAAAAGCAGCCCAATGACTTCTTTATTCCTGATCAATATAATTTCATGTGAGAAGATTTTGAAAAAAGTGGTTGAAGGAATTATGACATGAGACAGTAAAAAGTCTCACATGTTATAAATAGGCTATTCTTAACATAGAGGAAAAATTATCATGTGTTGTTAAAGCTGCCACTTAGCACCTTAGCACTGCTCGGGCTATTAACATGTAGAGAAGAGCATGTTTATGATTCCTCCATCCCACAATGTCCAATAAACATCCATCCATCCATCCAAGCTTCAGACCCTATCTCTAAGCCACCCAGCGGAGGAAACCCATTTCGATTTGTGTCCGCAATCTCGTTCTTTCTGTTACTTCCCAAAGTTCGTGATCACAGATGAGAGTGGGAACGTAGATCGACCAATAAATCGGTCCATAAATGTCCAATAAACCACAGGAAATGTATTTATAATACTATTGATTGTCTACTAAATGATGGAAGTTTTCTTACACATGAGGTCAAACGTTTTGTTTGTGCTAACAATTACAAGCAAAAGTTAGCATTTTTGATAAGGTTGCCTTTAAGTTGTTCTGCCCACAACTTTCCTCCTCTCAGCCTCTTCCTCCCATCCCCTACATCTCCCTGCTCCTCCTCCTCCTATTCTCTGTGTTCCTCTGTTTCTCCCTTCCTCTGCTAATAAATTATGCATGCCATCTCCAACTCAGAGTGCTGCACTGCTGCACTATCTGCTCTAAATTGCTCCTCTCTCTCTCTCTCTCTTCCCCATTTCACTCTTCACTCTCAATCTCTCCCCTTCACGCCCCCTCTCTCTCACTCTTAATCTCTCACTCTCTCTTTCTCACACACAAAACTCAACTCAACCTCCCCTCCCACCATAACCGTACCACCACTCCTGTCTCAATTGGTAGGACCGGCTCTTCTTTCCCAGAGTTCCTTGCAGCTCAACTCCACCCCGGAGGCTTCGCTCCAGTACTCTGCCAGCTACCATAGCAACCAGACCCTCGCCCTTAGCGACAGCATCTCTGCAGCAGCTCCTCAGCGCAGCGGGCAGGTCGGAGGAGCTGTGCACAGCTACAATCAGGTAGGAAATGCCGCTGCACGGAGACGGTGCAAATGTCCAGCATGTTGCAAACAGCTGTCGGAATTTTTCAAACAGTGGCCATATACCTGCGTTAACCCGGAAACTTTCCCCTTCTGAGCAGCGGTGCTGCGTGGTAACAAATACGCCGTGACAGTAACTTTCCTAAAGTAGGGTTTTAACTGCTTAGGAGAGTGAGAGTGGCGTGCTTTGCTGGTACTGAAAACTGGTAGAGAATCGCATTGTGTTATGTTGTGTAAGCCGGTTTTCAAATTCCTCCATAGGTCTGCCACAGACCGAGCAAAGAGGGGCCTTTTATTCCCTGTCCTGACTTTTTTCATACACCGTCTTACATAGAGTTTTGTCTTAGTGCATGTATCTCTTACTCTCAGTCCTCTCTATGCAAGCGGATTTGTTTGAGAGCTGAGTGGCTGTGTCTATTTGATCAAAGACTAAGTGCATATTTGTTGAGAAATTTTATTAACCTTGCTGCAGTCAAGTCACGTCAACGGGCTTTTTAAGCAATCCATTGCATATTGTCTATTTTTAATGAGGTGAAAGACAGAGACAGATTAACTTAAGCTGTTCAGAGGAGAACCAGCAATCAGTCCATCCACCAAAATGAGGGGAAAAGTAAAGGCAAAGACATCTGAGCGAGTCTTGTTTATGAGGACTAGAGACATAAAGCTTAATACAAAGTCCCATATTAATCACAGCAGTGTGTTGCACGAGAGAAATCCCACCAAATTACTTTGCAGCTTTCAGCAGCCAATTATTGCTAATTTGTGTGTCCCTAACATATCAGAAGCAATACCAGTGCTGCAAACACACACGCGAACTCACACAAAAACCTGCAGACACCCACGCATCTGCCTAATCAGTGAGCAGCTGCAGTGCTTTATGAAAAATATTTCCTGCGTCTGGAACAAATGTTCCGTAAGGGATCGATGATTACGAATTAAAAGTTAGTGGAAATATTTCAGAAAAATCATTATAAACCAGGGGGTCCCTCCCTAAATGTGAAATGCTTTGATAATGCAAACTCTGCTATGCTTCTTATCAGGTTTCATTATCAAACTGTCTCTGGAAATGTATTTCCCCATTCTTCAGGCATTCACAGTCACATTGAAACTAATTTAAGGCAGGTTTTCAATAAAGCTTAGGTTACATCCCCCTTAAAAACGGAACAGTTTTCATACGGGGCATAATTGAAAGGAAAGGCTAATAGGAATACAGATGGAAAGGCAAATGAGGGAAAAATAAAGAATGACCACTTTTTTTTCCCCTTCAGTGTTCTTGTACATCTTTCCCACCTCTCATCTCCCCCCCCCTGTCCTTTTTGCTCACCATCTCTGTCCACGGAGCGCATGTGTGTATGTGTTTTCCTCTCTGATGTTTTGGGCTTGTCAGTGTAATGGGACCACTGCTGTCAGCAGGGTTTGTTGCTCATGAATAGCTTTATGCATGCCAGCACTGCGTGATAGGCAGGTTCACATGCACGAGCCTGCGAACATGCTAACACACACTCCCCGTCCACACGATCTCTTTTAATGACGCGTGTATGTATACGTGCAGGTTTTTAAGGTTTTGTACGATTTACTGTTTTCGAGAAAGGAGGAGAAAGTGAAAGGTCTGACATGTTGGTGCTCTTTTGTGGGATATTTATAACCCTAAGAGGGCACGCTTTAATAATGCATGGTTACATGGCACCTCAAAGATCCCTGTGTTTTACTGAGGGAGAAAGAAACACTGCAGGATGAAATACAGTGGAACAGAGAAAGTGCTCCCCCTCAGAGTGTGTCTGGCTTTCTTTTTAGTTGCCTTGGCCAACAATTCATCTTTTACTCATCATTTATTTACGCAACCATTTAGTTATCTATCTATTCATACATTAGTCCAGACTCTGTGTTTTTATGCCCACTGATCATTGAGGCTTATGAATAGTTTCGTCATATTCAAAAATACAAACAAACACCATGAATCATGACCAAGATTCTTCAACTACATGTTGGCCTTCGTTTTGCCAGACTTAAATCTCCCATTTGGCTTTATGACCTATTAAAACTTACTCTGGAGACTTAAAAAAGCTGGCATCACACTTCTCTGGAGATAGACTCACATCCTACTTAAAATCTCCCACTGGCTGCTTGTTGACAGATTTCCATCCAATAATATTGATCTATCCAAACAGACAGATCAAGTGCAGCAATTATCCATACACACACCTCAAAACTGTTTTGTTTGAGGTTTTTTTTCGAACTGTTGTATTAATTTGTCTTTTAGTGACATTTAAGATTTAAAAACCTGTTTCACAATTAAAGCACTTGACATATGAATTAACTTTTTACGTCTTCCCTGTTATAACAAAAAGAAAATATAGCATTCACATGTACACACAAAGAGAGTTTGGTGTTAGCCCATTAGTGTTTAACCCTATAATGCCAAATGTATCATAATTGATTCATATGGTTTCTGAAGTCTTTTGGATCTGAGACTTTTTGCATCATTCAATGGCAAAAGCTTTGCTCAAACCCCTGTTGTACACATTCAGATATACCTGATAACAGCCAGTTGAAGACTACACCAAAATATATTTTTGACTTATTGCACGCTAATTTGATCAAAATAATATCTGTTTTTTTTTTCTTGTTATGTTGTTGAGGGGCCAAAGAAAGACTTCAGAAAAAACAAATCCAACATTCTTCCTATTTTTCTTGGATCGGGCTTTAAAGGGTTAAAAAAGAAGTCATTCAGGAATTTGCTCACAGACACATAAGTGTTTCCAATTTTTCTAATTGTCCACCCTTATCTGTGTCCCCTCTCTATTTCTCTGTTTGCTCACATGAATTGTTAGTCAGACCTGTTTCTGCATTCAGCTCGATATAAATCAGGTCGTGACCCCCTCCAAGCAAAGTAATGTGCTTACCACATGTTTGTTGTCTTCAGCAACACATTTTGGCCAGTTACAGTGCAGGCAATATAACAAGAGGCATCCACTGGAAACAGAATGAAAATCTGTCTGCCTGCGTGTGAGGCTATATTTATCTCAGGGAGATTTGCTGAGCGGGCATACTTTATTTATTTTATTATTTCTTTTGCAAAGTGTGTCTACACAATTGAATAGCAGCAACGTGGTCGTATAACATCTATCCAATCTGTATGTGTGTAAGCGTGTGTGTGTGTGTGTGTGTGTAAGCGCGTAACAAAAGAGGTTTATTTTAGGAGATGATGGACACAGAAAGCTAAAAATGCATTTTCTATGAAAGCTTGTGCATAAGTTCACTTTAGCCAGTGTCCTCCAGAATAAAAGCTATGACAGGCAGATAAATGTTTTGGTTCTGTACAACAGAATGATTTAATGCTCAAAGGTGTTTGCTAGCATAGTATGGCCTTGTACAACTGCAGGTGTTTCGGGCTAATAATGATATTTCTGAATTGTTATTACAGCCTGGGCATTAACTTGTAACTACATGAGTCTATGTGGACAAAAGCGACAAGTTTGTCCTGGAAAATAAGGAATTCATTGTAGGGGATGCCAAATTTTTGATAAAGTATAATTGCTTGATTGATTGATTGATTGATTGATCAGAACAGCATGTAATTTGCTTTACAGTTTGTCAGTCCCTCCCGCTGACTCACACGACAGCACAGAACGTTTTTAGGAATGAAATGCAGATAAAGCTATGGGAAGCAAGTCAGGGGATGTTTTCAAAGTTGTGGGTCTTGTCACTGTTCAACAAATTCAAATTTGTCTGAAGGGAAGATGAGAATAGAGTCACACGTCAAGCAATTTTTGTCGTCCCCCACTCTTATATGAAACAATATTTGCATAAGGAAAAAATAAAACTGCTGGGTTTAATTAATTTACTCGCTTAAGAATAGTAAAGTTTGCGCTATAGTTGCATATTGATATTCAGACTTGAATATTCAAAGTCCTGCGCGTCGCCTTTACTTTTTGCTGCTTTATAACGATGCTAAAGTCAAAGCTCAGACGATTTTATGATCTTCGTGTAGCATACGTGCCCAGAATCTCCATTCCAGCTTTCTGTAGGGATTTCATTACCAGATCCTGTAGCTTCATTTTAGACTGCTTAAAGGCTTGACAGAACTCAGTGAGCATAAATGTTTTTGATGCTCTCAAGTCTTTTATCTAGTTTTTTCTTCTACTCTAGTCCCCATTGTACTCCCCCTATCAATAAGTGTCTTAGCTGCTCTTGTCTCATTTGCTCTGTGCTTCCATACATCCCCTCAGGTCACATCTAGTCGTGCAGCCCAGCAGCAACAATCGCAATCTGGGGCAGGGTCAGGTAAGCACTCACTTCTTCTTCACTTCTTTTTGTGATCTATTTGTTTACCATGAATTATATTCTATAGTAAAATGATCTGATATAACATATAATTGATTACTGTCAACACTTTTTTTTTTAAAGCCATCTATTACTCCAGTTCCACCTTACCCGCACAGCGCGTCAGTTCCCCTCTTTCTGGAGGCGGGGGCTCAGCGTCTGGTTCCCCCAGTAAACACCAACGCCTGGGATCAGCCTCAGACGCAGCAGGTTACTCTACAACTCAACGCCTGCCTTCCTCTTCCTCCTCCTCCTCCTCCCCCAGCAAACAGCCTTCTGCTAACCGGCTGGCCAAGTCATACAGGTACCGACCCACAGTCACTGTAACACCTATGGAGTATTTCATGTAGATACTGAAATACAAGATGACATATTCATTCATGGGTGAAATGGATGGTTGTAGAAAACATAAGACATGAGAAAAAAAATTAAGATAGAACAGAATTGGAACGGACAGCTTCCAGTTTAGGTTCTTTCAGTCTGTGCCAGCATTCTCTCAAATGAATGCAGGTAAATGCACCACACACAATATTGGATGCATGCAACTTCTTTCGTAAATGTCCACGGAAACGTTAACTTTTTTCCTCCAATAAATTCTTTTTTCAGTACTACAGTTGCTGTGACAACAGCTGGAGGGGGTTGCTCCCCTCTGAGAGTGGCCTCTCCGCCCAGCTCTACAGCAACCGGAGGAGGGGCCAGTTCATCATCGTCCCCTCTTCACCAGGTATTACTCTTTTATTTCACCATTAAGATTTCATCTTTGCTTACTTTGGGTTGGAAATGGCAGAAACTAAAATTTTCTATCGCTTCACTAGTGTATTTTCCTATTTGGCTAATACCTGTGGATACTAAACATATATTATCTTCAAATTTGTCATTTTTTCTACAGGAAAGTGTCACTGCTACATTAAAAGTGAACTAGCACCAGCATGCCACATGGTGTCTTTTTCCCCAAAAAGTTCAAAAGATCATTTGTGCGAAATGACCATAAAACTGTGTGTGGCTAAAGTATTTGTGCCACATTTCTCCAGCTCTTTACAAGTTAGATTTCATCCAAACAGTCCGTCCAAACTGTCTATATTTCAACTAACTCCAAGGCCAAACCTTGAGTATATGCCCTACAGCTACTAAATAAACATACAGAAAGATCGACTGTGGATATGGTTATTGAATACTGAACACATATTTGGATATGTACTGCAAACTCACTTTGGAAAAATACATCAAAAAGGATGAAGATAGAGACACTTTACACATTTGGCTAAAAAATAAGACCATGAGCCATGTTTGAGTCGAATATTAATTGCTGTTAAATTGTTCAAAGTCTGAAATGTCTTGTGTTTGCAGATGAGTTCGGGCATTGGGAGCTATGCCACTCTGTCCCCCAAACGGCTGGCAGCTCATCACGCCTCTGATCAATACAAGATCTCCCACGAGCTCTATGCTACAGCCACACTGCAGAGGCCTGGAAGTCTGGCAGGTTGGTGTCTTGGACATTTTTGCATTCTCACATGTCATTTTGTCTCATTTGTAGATGAACATGAACCTAAGGAAATATGAACCAACAGCACTGAGAGTGGATCAGGGAAAAAGTTTGTTATTATTAGTTTGCATCTGGTGTGGAGCTGTTTTGGAGCATATTGAATCTACCTCATGCATCTTTCCAAAACAAAAGAAAATCAGTCCTGGGCCAAATGTAAATTAATGAACTAGACAATGTTGAGATGTTTTTTTGCAAAAGGGGTCTTTCACCTGATGTACCATTTTTGTAACATTAGGTTTTATTATGCGTTTTCCCTTGGTTTTACGTGACAAGTCTTTTAACTGAGAATTTCTCACTATTGAGCTGGATGAATATCAACGTCACAAAAGTATTTTGGCCCCAGTGCTCATTATCAGTCTTAGTAGGGCTCTCAATCTACCTTATGTCTACCTTCTTCCCTTGTTTCTGGTCAGATTTAGTCCCGGTATTTGACCAAATTTGTATCAATGATACAGATTTTGCCATTTTTTTTTTTTAATACAATGGGAATTAAGCTCTGAAGAACACTGGGAGCTGCTCAGAGGAAGGCCATGATTGTTTCGTTCCTCCTGAATATTTTAACTCAAAAGAAATAAATAAGCTGGGATCAGTCCCAAAGGATAGGACATTACACTGTGTCCCTACAATTAGCTGAGTTTCCTTGTATATTATCAAATTGATATGGTGCAGTTGCTTGTGTAGAGGCAGTTAAAAATCAGCTAACACTGTCAATGCAATGTGATGATATTTTCCTTAATGTTTTGTAATCTCAGTATTTTCAAAATCCTATCAGCCAAGAGTCGTTTGTAGATACTGAAAAGGACTACTTGCTCCCTAATGTCCTACTAAAAAAAAAAATCACACTGGAGTTCATCTGAGAAGCAGTTCTGGGGAAGCACTCAGCAGCTTTACTGCATTGCCTCTACAGTGAAGTTAAGATGCATAAAAACAGAAATGGGATTTTCTCCTTTTGCTTTTTGTATGTTGGAGCTTTAGTGATACAGGTCATAGCATAGTGAATATTGTCAGAGTTATACAATAGCCGTATATAAGCGGAGAAACAAAAATAGGTGAGATCTGCTATTTATCTGAGATAATTACAGGGTAGCTGTAAATGTGGGAGCTTACGTGATAATAATTAGTGGTCAACATGGCAGGATCAGACAGAGCCATGTTTCTTTTGTTACTAGATATTAACGCAGGTTGTCTGTCAGCTTAAATTTACTTTTAAATTTAGATCAATGCCAGTTAACAATACGGGGAAGAGCAAAGCCACATTTTATATGGAAAAAGAGGAAACTATTATTTTCCTGTTTTGCTCCGTGCAGGCATAAGTGATAGTTTGCTGTCTGTTTAACCCCACAAACAAGCCTGTTAGGCCTCTTGGGACCACTGTTGGTTTTTACATCTTTTTATCCATTTTAAATATTTTACTGACCGAAACATTCTGGGAGGGAATCTTTTTATTTGTTTTTCCCCTCTCTGCATCACTTCATCTTCTCCTCTTGAAGTTGCCTTCCCTTTGAAAGAAAGAGGTTAGCACTGCCACGAGTGGGTCCCATTGAGACAAAAATGAAATGAATAACGAAATAAACCCGACTTACCAAGACTTCAAAGATGAAAAGCATACGAGGAAGTGAAAGAGCCGGGATGAGTCATGTCATTAACGGGTGTGTCCGTGGCTCTAATTAGCACCCTTCATGCATATTCTGTCAATCGCAGACCTTGTCTTGTTTCTTTTTCATCTCTCTCTAATTCCACGTCGTCTCCTCTGAGGTTAGTGAGGGTGAAAATGTCCAGACTCGCATTCAGCCTGCATCCCTGATAACCCTTTTTTTGTTACTTCACTAATCACTCTGTCTCTGCTAAGCACTCATTGTCCACTCATTTACTGTCCTACTGTATAGTATTTGCTATATATTCAATCGTATTCAATTGAGTTTTATATATACAGAGCCAAATCACAAGAAATGTCATCTCTGGGCACAGTTCAAAAACTGTTCAGTTCAAGCCTACTGGAGTCCAAGTCATCGTAATACAACCAAAATCCAATCATTTCAAATAAATCCAATCTGTATAGGAACTATTTTTAAAAAGTTCCTAGCAAAGGAAACCAGCAGATTTTACAAAAATGTCCCCTTTTATTTAATCCCCCATCCTGAGCTTGCAGGAGTCGACTGAGGAAAGAAAAAACTTAATTTGGATTAAAAAATACCTCTGGCAGAACTGTACTGAGGAAGGGACACCATCTGCCTTGACCAGCACACATATAGAGGGGTCAATAGTGGGTAGGGCTGCATAGTTCTCTGATTTGTGGTGGAAACTATTGAATTTAGCTATATACCATTCTGACAAATTCCATAAGCAGCAGCCATATTAACATTGTTGTTCTTACCAATTCTTACCTAGATCAAAGGTCTCTTTTACAAGAGCAAACTTGCCAAGGCATTGTACAATAGTTACAACACACACACACAATATTGTAGACTCCATGTCGAAAAGCCAACAATGACTTGCTTTGGAGGGGACAAAGCATTTCCCTTTATTACTTTTTTAGGTTAACTGGCCTCTCAGTTAACCATAAGCGTAAATGGAAAACATGCTTACATTACACAGAGAAACCATGTTGCCACAGCATAAAGAATACATCATGGAGGAAACATGTGCCTCATTGTCGTAAAAAAAATGTCACTATGTTACATTTAACATTCCCAGCTTCCTGTGAACTTCTTCCTGCTTAGACTTTAAAGATTGTGGACAATCCCCACGATAAATATTTCTCTGAGTGTTCGGAGCGTTTCCTCTTTGAGGTACTTTCTCAAAACTCTCTGTTTTGTTGGACAGTTAAGCCAAAAGGACAACAGTTTGGCTACAAACTATAGTAAGCACTCTGCCCAACTGAGATGGGAAAATTCCTCCTGATCATTGATTTCTGATATGATTTGACATGTTGAGTGGTCTTGACTGTGTTGAGTTGATGATGTCCTTACACGGGGGTTTGAATCTTACTGCACTGCTCCTCGTCCTCTGGAACCTCCTTGACACACAGTTTGCGATCCACTGAGACCTAATCCGATATGATAAGACATCAGCTGCACTGAACCGTTTCTTTCCCTCGGTCATTCATGGCTTCCCAAGTCTGCACGTGTATATTAATGTGTGTGTTTTTTTTTCAGTTCATCTTCTGCCACATCGGCTAAGCACTCCCGATTTGACTTTGTATTCTTGGGGCGTGCTCCCTTCCTAGTTTTTCCCAATTTTGAATTTTTTGTCTACACAGAGGGAGGCCAGTGCCATACATTTGTTCTGCTGTGTTATGAACAAATGCCTGCTGTCAATTTTTCCCTTGCCCCGTGTCTGCGGGATTCCTGCCAAACGCAGAACGAGTGAAGGAACGCTGCATCTCATTATTTTACAGCTGACAAACAGCAGCATGTTTCATGGAGATTAAAAAATGAAATACAGAGTCATCATTATGTTTCTATATCCTTTTTTTCTGTATTTCCCTTTACTTCACCAACAAAATAGTATTAAACAGTAAAAATGGACAAATCCACAAACAGGGTGACTGTGTAGGTTTGCTGCTGATTCTATACTATATTCAAAAGGTACATTTTTTGTTATCCACTCTTATAATCGTTATATTCACCATCTCCATTCTTGTTCCATGTCATTCAAGTAATCTGTTACAACTTTTGCTTGTTTATACCCTCTATTTTTTCACATGCCTGACTTTCTTTACCCTTTGCTTCCTCTGATCTTTATGCTTCTGCCTGTTTTTCTTTCTGTCCTCAATCAATTTGCCTAAACTCCTCTATTTGATATAATTTATCTCTGCTTACCTCTGCTTTCTCATTTCAATATTTGACCACTCGCCTAATGTCTTTTTATGCTTTTTCTCAACTTTTTTTCCAGGATCTCGTGGCTCCTACAGTAGTCAGCACAGTCAAGAGCCCCTTCGACCGTTGGGGTCCCCAGAACACCACATAGATCCCATCTATGAGGAGCGCGTCTACCACAACAAAGGTCCCATGAGGAGCCTTAGTCAGAGCCAGGGACCGGACGCAGGCCCTTACCGCAACAACACCGGTAAAACGCTCCCGCCATTTGTGATTTATTTCCAAGTTCTGCAATCCAAACGTTTTTTGCACTCATTTTTCTGTATTTTGCTATCCAGCAATTCTGGAAATATAAAAGCTGAATATTGCAGATTAGCGATGCTTGAGATCATTCTCCCTGGTGACAGATAGAATGTAGGTTAAGGAGCTGCTTACATGCAAACATAAAAGCGGAGCTGGAATAAACTTTGGATAAGGAGACAAAGGGTGTGTTTGGAATTCAAATCAGTTCATTTCTAATTTTTCCAACTCTCTTTGAGGGTGTCAAAAATAATAGTTTGGTCAGGATTCGTTTCTGGTTCATTTTCATTCTATGCTTTCTCGTCCAATTTGGTCTTGAATTTGCATGTTTTTTGGAATAGTGTATATGTAAATAAATTGGTTAGTTTCAGACAGAGAGTGCATGACTTTCTTATTGAATCTAGTGTATTGACAGCAATGTTTAATTAGCACGATAATGATCTTAAGAGCATCTACCTGTATTGATTTGTGACACAAATGGTGTAAACTACCATAAATTGACAAATGTAACTACCAATACTAATCAGAAACGTATGGATTTCTGCAAGATGAGCATTTGAAGAAGAAGAAGCACAATAGAAAAAAATAATTACCAATCCTTTTGTTATTTTTGTTACACATCCTGCGTGCATATTTTTTGGTGCGTTTCTGTTAAACTCGCGCAGTCACATTCATTTTCACCAGCTCCCTCTATAACTCCATTGTTGCCAGCAGTGTATTTATAATAAGGCCTCAATGAGCTTATCTCAATGTGGGTTTAGGTACGCTGTGTTAATCCCATTATGATATCATACTCGTTTAAAAACACCCAAGTTGGTCACGCCACATTCCCTGCTTCTTCTATGTCATTAACCAGCCCAGACTTAATTGATGTCATTAGCATTTGGGTCAGAATCATGGAAGTAAATATGGCACCCTAGACCAGTGTTTTAGCTGATAAGTTTGACTCACTTGAAAGGCGTGTGAGAATTTCTGTAAAGAGCAGAGCATAGCTTTTGAAGTACATTTCTAAGTTAGGTGATTGAGCTTGCTCGCAGACAAATGGAATTTTGCCTTCTCTGAATTCTGTCCGTACGTTCTGTACAGCTGTAGCATTGTCTGTGCTGGAACAATGTAATTCAGAAAACAGTCTCCTGGTGCGTACAAGGATAATGATATCTATGATTTATTATGCATTGTATTTGTAGTTTCAATATACAAGGGTAAAGAAAACTCAGGGAGAAATTTGGCACGATAGTTACAGAAATCAATATTGTGCAGATTAGACTGCTTGTAATTTAATTGGAACACTTGAGCTCGCAATGCACTTGCACTGTGAAACTGCGTTTTAACAGATTGTCTTATATTGTTGGGAATAAATTGGCCATCAGATTGCATCAACGTGAGCTTTGTTTGCACCATGCAATTTTCAGAACACGTAGTCACCCCGGAAAAAAACCCACAACAAAACTCTACAGTACCCTACAACTCATTTTGCCTTCAAATTAGCCCGTGGTCATAAAACAATGTTTTTAAAAGTCATATGAATAGTATGTGCCCTGGATAAAAAAAGGGGTTGTCTAATAAGGATTCATAATGCACTGAGTGATGGCACATAATGAACTGAGAGGGGCTGTGCTGACACGGTGAGCTGTAAGTCATTAATTATGTCACAGCCTTTTCTTGGCAATGGCAAGCTCACATTATTGGTTCATTAAGCTGGCATGGATCAATGTAATTAATGCTATAAGTCATTCCTTTGCTGGAAAGAAAAGTGGGACGTTTATGTGAGTATTAAACATCAAACATTCCCAAGTTGTAGTCTGCGGGTCGATATGTGGTGCACTCTGTTGGTTGAATTTTAGAGCAGTAAAATCAAGCTCACTGTATTCATTTGGAGGATGGTGCATCACATTACTTAAATGAGCACTTAAATATAATTAGGATCTGAGTGACAATTTAAGTTCCTGTAATTGTAAATGCACATAACTTTTTTTTTTTTAGTACTCATTGTTCCCTGACCTACTTTAGTACTGAGAAACAGGTGAAAAGAAATGGAACAGGCAGTAAACAGGATGTCAGGACAAACTCACATTCGTACAGACCTCGTGCTCAGGAAGATGAAATGTTCCCTGGGATTTTTGAACCGGCATAAAACGTGTTTTTTTCTTAAAATAGTTTGAGTTTATGTAGAATTTTGTAGATTAAAACTTAAATTGTACAATTGTATTTTTGTATTGAAATGAAAAAATTTGACAGTCGATTATTTTAATAATTCTTGATAATGGTTTAGAAAAGCCTCATTGCAACTGTCATCCCTCCTCCATCAGGAACCTAATCAAGCAAAGGGTCTGCTGTCATAATTTAGTATTTCAAATCAGCAGAGCAGACAGCAGATTGACAGCATTTGTCAGGCTGGGCTTAAAAAACACTTTTGTTTTCTTCACCCTTCTGCTCCCATTTCTCCCTTGGCGTACTTCACCTTGACTTTGGTTGTTCTGTGCGCTATGATGTCGCTGTGATCCGAAAACATCAGAGAGAAATCTATGTTACTACCAGAGAGCCATCTTTCTATTTATGTAAACCCCCTTAACCCCCTCTTTTTGGACTGTGGGATGAGGCTGGAGTAGCAGGATAGAAACTTGAAATACATAAGGAAAACGTGTTGCCCCATACAGAAAAGCCTAGCCTGGATTCTAAGAGGCAACACTTTTGCTGTAAAGTGAATCTAAGTACCACTAAAGCACCTGATTTTGAAAAAAATTATATCGGAATTTCCTTTGATCCTGATCAGCATGAATAGCTGTATTTTTTAAACATACAGTAATTAGTTTTGTTGCGTTAGGTTACAAATTCTAGTAAAAACCCACATTGTATTTCCCTAAACAAACTCACTGTTGCTTTTTTTTGTAATGCGAGTGAATGTCGGTGTGATTCTGTAAGATGTGTGTTCCTTATTTCACATTTTTCTTTTGCTAGATGAAACCAGGCCAGCGCCCAAGAGGACTACAGGTTAATGTGGCCTATTTTAAGTGATTATTCCTGCCTGGCCACAGTGTCTCTAATGCAGACATGCATTCACATAATTTACTAATTTTAGTAACACTTTATGTGTTTCTCTAGGCTTTCCTTGCTTGTTTTACCCACGCTGATTTTTTTTTTTCTAAAAAGCTCATAATCTTGAGTAACACTTTTGCTAATGTTCCTTCTCTTATAATTATTCATCATTTTCTCATCTCTCACTCTACTTCCTACACTCCCCTCATTGCTTTTCTGTGTTTTTCCATCTGTTCTGCACCCTTTCCTCATGCCACGGTAACTGTCTTAGTATGAATGAATGGCACTGGAAAAGCAGTGTCTCTGGATGGATGTGGTTCTTTTTCTTTTTAATAGCTTGACATTAGACCTGCATGTTGTTCCGTCACAATAGATAGAATAGGAGTTCTCAGTCCCACAGCTGTTTCTCCTTTTGCAACAAGGCTGATCTGTTAGTGTTAGAGCTGTTTTATAGTTTAACATTATGCCCTCCAGTATATTTATGCAATTACGTACTGCTCAGCAACATTACCATGGCAAAACTATAATTAAACCTAAACTATGTGTCTGGCATTGGTAGAGCTTAATCGCCAAATTATGCCTACAAATTTGAATGATTGTTTTGTAGCATTTTGATATTTACTAAAGAGGATCTGCAGTTTTGTTTAGTCTCTGTGATGTTGCAACTTGACTATCCCTTTATTCAATCATAAGAGCGTATTTATAAGAGCCCCATCGTCTATGTTACTTCCGCTAATACTGCATGTGATTTTTTGTAATACCAACAGGCTTATATTATGGTTATTAAATAAACCAAACACAGGTTATTTACAGAAATGAATGACAATATTTGCACAGCTTGGTTATTCCTTTGGTGGAATGCTCTTATTGTAAGTCTTTTTCCTCCTTCGAAGCAACAACGGACACAACTTTTTTTTAGAAAAGAACCCAACACATTTGTGCGCATATTTCCCACTCCTCTTCATTATGTTTTTTCTAAACTAGATTATATGCATTTCCCAGGACAAGGGATCAACTTTCTTACATAAGCATAACATTGTGCCTGCATCTGTGTGTTTGTGTGTGTGTGTCTGTGTGTAATGATGTTTCTCCAAAGCAAAGATTATTTTTGCTTGAATTTGTTGCCCTGTGGCTCTGGCTGCCTCACCAGTGTGATTGTGCACACATGAGACAGTGAGGCAAGTGATATTGCAAAGGTTTTGCATAAATCCATTAAACCAATCTGCATTCCCCTTTAAATAATTTGTTTTCCATCAGTAATCCTATCTGACATCATAATAACGAGGACAGAATAGAGAGGAGAATTGGGAATAGCAGATATGCACGGAAAACATGTTGTGATATTCAAAATAATAATTTGGAAGGAGAAAAAATAACCCAAATTGAATGCTCTGGGAAGTAATTTCTCCAGTCAGTGCTAAAAAAATTCAAACAATTCATGAGCGCACATTGCATTTAATAGTCACCGTTAGTCCCGATCAGTTGTGATTTCCAAAGACACTCCCAAAGTTTGGACTGGTCCAGGCTTTATAGATCACAGTCAGCTAAAACAGAGCCCTGGGATATTTGTCTTGTTTTGCTGTCTTGTCTCCCTTAAGAAACCTAAGTGCTTTCCTGAATAACAGCCAGGCCCAGGACTTTGAGTCTGTCTTTGACCCCGACTAAGTTGCACAAAATATCCAGCATGTGCTGATCAGGACTTTGCCTAGTGAAACGCTGCATGGAGATCAGCCTTTGCAGCAGTAGCAACTTGACCACAGGTCAAAATGAGACCTCATTTTGTTAATGTGCTCTCTGCAATACATAAACTGTTGACCCTGAATGCAAATACCCTTTTTTTCCCCTTACATTACTTCTCCATATTTCCAAGGAAACAAATGTATATTTCTTTTTCTGAGCCATCTTCCCAGTCTCTTTTACAGTTACTCATCAGACTTTCTCGCTCTGTCAGGGGTTCAATCAATTGATTCTGGCCACTTTTACTGGACCTAGTAGAAATCAACTTCATATAGTTAGAAAAAATGAAAAATCCACTGTCGTATAGCTGTCTAATTAAGGTAGACAATAAAGAGGAAAATGGGAAAGGTGTGAAAATGAATGAATCAAAGTTATAACTGGTTTATAGTGTGTGGTCTCTTTTCAGAAAGATGAACTATAAAGTGTGGTACTTTAGCACAGAGAATATAAATGACTTACACTGTAGCCTTAACCTGTACAGTACTTGTAGTGAGGTTATTCCGAAGGCCTCACAAAGTTTAAGTAGCAGTTGAACAAATCAGACTTACACTAAAGATCAGCACGTTCCAAGCAAAACTTATCTTTTCTACATACATAGTTTTTTTGACCATGAACTGCCATCTCAGCGAGAATGATTTGAAGTCCATGCACATACTATTAACCGCAAGCAAGGACTTAAACATGAGCAAAGACGCAAAGATACACACACACATCTTCCCAATGTTGTTGTGGTTTACATAATTATCATATTCTTTGTATTATCCACGTAATGTTCTAGGAGATCACGCTGATTTTTATTCAGCGCAATATTCCCATTTTCTTCATTAAATCAAGTCATTTTGATTCCTGCTGTTCAGAGTGCTTTTGATATGACAGATTTACCATAATGAATGTATCCTTCATTTCTACATGCTGTAAATTGTGTTGGATTATGGTGCATTACTTTGCAGTCAGTCAGTTCTGTCAGCGTTGCCCAGCTGTGGCAGTGTTGTTGCAAAACATAACACGTTACAGCGTCTGGGTTCACAATTCGGCTTTTTGTCTTGATTTTATTCATTTAATTTCTCTACCCCAAATATCAGCTATTGTTGCCATGCGTCTGGTTTCATGACTGATTACTGACATAAACTTTTAAAGAAAAGGGATGAAATAAGTCTCCCCCAGACTAATTTACCTCATAGTTGTGTGGTCATGACATGTTAAATCAAGTACTAAAACGAGGAAACATGATAGTGATGAACCAATGTAGCATGAACATTTAGCCTAAGTCAGTGGCCTGCACCTCTCCGCTGTGTCTTAAGTGTCGTGCCCTGAAAAACGACACGGTGATTTCACAGAAACCTGCCTCTGACAGCTTGCACCATAAGAAATGGTGTATACCTGAGTCTGCAAATCCGAGTGGAGAGCATTTGTATGTGTGTGCACATTTTTGGTCTGTGTGAATCATTCAGCGCTTCCAGCTCGGGAACATCAAGAGCTGCATGTTGGCCATGAGGCTTTCCCAGGGATAAACAGAAGGAGAAAACTAATCCCCACTCTCCTGCACATCGTTTGTGCGTGCCAGCTTTTGCCAAATGTACTTCATTCACGACTACTGTCAACTGACCTCTAAAGTATAAGAGAACAATATAATTTGTGCATGCGTGTTTAGGTACATGTTAGCCTCTTGTATATTTAGACATCGACATTTCTGCACTTCTGCTGTTCGAGTGTTTGCATGAGAGAGCGATGTAGACTGTGCTGAAGAGCTTTGTGTAATCGTGCTGAGCACTGAAGCGTGTCGAGAGAAAGGACATGTCCTCAGCTCTGATCACACAGTCTACTACAACTACAATGGAGCGGACGGGATAGACGGACAGAGGGGTGCGAGGAAAGAAAAGGGAGAAAGACGTGAAATGGATTGGCGATGGAGGGAGAGTGACAGACAAAAAAGAATGGGAGCAGGGAAAGAGTGAGCCACAGTAATCGACGGAGGGCAGTAATTCCGAGGGGGAGGTTGCCAAAGAGATGCATGTGGGGGGAAAAAAGATGGATTGAGGTAAAGACAAAAAGGGCATAAAGCAGCAAAGAAAGATACACGGGCAAAGTGGAGGGAGTGATGGTGAGAAACAGTGACAGAGTGTGACTGAGACAGATGAACTAAAAGAAGATAGAATGAGAAGTAAGAACACGTGAAGAAATCTTTCAGGACTGGCCTTAAAGATTATTTTACTTCTCTGTCTCATTCTCCTTGCCTTTTATCTCTTAGATATTCAAAGAGCTTCAAAAATTGCAGTGGCCCACGAAAAAATTCAGCCCTCCTCTAAAGGAGGCAGCCCCTCAGCTGACTGGCTAATTGCAGAGGTATCACTGTGTCAAATGACTAATACGGTCTCCCTTCCCATCGCTGATCTGCCAGCAGGAGCGCAGCCGCCATTTGTTTACTTTACGCTGAAGCATGGGAATACAAAGACACTCCCGCCTTCTTATTTCCTCCCAAACACAATTTCACGGTGCCAGAGCGTTGGATATTAGAGGTGTTAGTGGGACATCCACGCATGTATGTATGTATGTATCCGTTAATGTACACACACAAAGGCAGGTCACATTTTGGGATATTTAATATGTCGACGTGAATTTGTCTTTTTTTTGCTCTTCAGTAAAGGATTGGTCAGAAATTTAATCACTGCAAAAGGTTGACCCCCCCCCCCCTCAATTTAGCTTGACTTTAACTTTAAGATTGGAATAAAGGAATACACAGTGAGAGAGAAAAAAGAGCTGGACTCCCAGCACAATTATTCTCTTTTAGCAGGTAACAGCTGTACCAGGGGCCACTTTTGAAGGACTGAAAATTCCAGGCAACAAAAAAAAAAAACACTGAAGTTAGAGCTGAAAATGTGGGAGCCCTTTATACTCTTTTTTTTTTGCATTTAATGTTGTCTATGTGTCTGATACAGGCGTGGCATTTTAACACTTTATGTCAAGGTCCACCACTGACTTTCTTTTTGTTTTTGTCTTAAAGCTTGAAATAGTAATGGTATATAGTCATCTGTTGTGGGTTGTAGGTATCATTTCAGTCTTCAAACTAAATCCAGCTTGTCTATGATAAAGACACGCCAGGATTCAATAATTAAGTGCATGCAAAATGATCGGCTGTGAATTAAAGCTCACTGGAGCTATTTTATACTCTCCGAGACATATAAATATGGTGGTGGAGGGTGTATTGAATTCAAAGGTCACGTCATTAGTCAGAACATACCATTACCAGAGCAAATGGCAAATTTAGCAGCACCGTAAATTTAAAGATCGAGTGAAGAAGGAAATTATACACATAGAAGAAGTGGTTCAATGAAACATAATGGAGTGCGAAACAAAAAAAAGGGCTCGACGTATTTGGAAAATGGTTCCATCTTTGTTTCTTTGCATGTAATTGTTGGTTCGCTTCCTTTTGTCCTTTCTTTTTTTCGTCTTGCAAACAAAAATAGTCGTATCCGGTGGTCACAGCACAAACTGTAATGTACTTTTAATGGGCCGATTTCAAGTGAGAGTTGTTTCCCTTCTGTCCTCTCTATGCCGTTCATCCACCTTCTATGTTGCTCTGAGGTTTGTTCTGTGTGGGTGTCAGGACTCTCGGAGAGTGCACACTGACACTGTTAGTGTTAGCCTCGAGCCTAGGCTACTAATGAGATGTTCAGACTGACAGACTCACCACAGACACCATTTAAAGAGCACGGAGAAGACAGAGATTTGCTTTTTGATGGGAGTAACTCAGCTTCATTACCTTCTTCAACCCTTCTTTCCTTTTTCCACTTTTGGCATGTTTCTTTTTTCTTTTTAAACTGCTTCTGGCCCTAATTTTTCACCCGTTTCTCTTTTCCCGCTGAATTCTTAGGATCTGTATTAAGAAACCAGGTTTATGCAGCCTCCTTTCTCAGGGCTATTTCATGACAGTCAGAATTTTTTACTTTCACACTGCCTCCTCGGCAAATATTTTTTTAACCTTATTTCAATATTCAATATTCTAATGATGTTAAATCATCCAAAAGGTTCCTTGCGCCACTACTAGCCTAATAGTAAGAGTTTAAATGTGTGCTTTGGAGAACAATTAAGAGATTAATGAATCTGCCTGATGTGCCACACACACTACTGATGAGCCAGTTCGGTGTGTGTGTGTGTGTTTTTTTAGAGGGAGGTGTGAAGAAGAGAGTGGTAAGAGGGTTGTGAAGGTCAAGTAAATGCCAGCACTCAAGACAGCGCTAAAGAGCAAGTTTGTCGGCCACATAACGATGAGACACTCAACCTCAGTTCACACTCAGGCTCCAACAACGTACAGTCCAGTCATTTATTCGTTTCGCGTCATTCACAATTTAATTAATCGTGCGTGCGTGTGAAATACATGGCAATGTTTACGTCCATGTTGACTCTGTGTGCTCTCTTGTGAATTCTCCCAGAGGAGATTTATCTCCAGAGGCTGATTCTCTTTTCTGTAAGAGAGACCCATTTGCCTGACAATCCTTCGTCAATCACTCGGCTGCACATTGATTCGATGGCTGTTAATCATCGCTTGCTTTCCAAGTAACGGGTTTATAGTGTTTTTTGCATGTGTCTGGTTCAATTTGCACTTAACTTGGTCTTGAGGACGGATGAGATGTACCTCCTTCAAACAGTGCATCTTAGTGTTTTTACAGCTGAGAAAGACCTCCCCAAAGTCACATTAAAGCGCTGATCTATCACCAGTCCGTTGCAACAGGGAAGGAAGGTGACAGTTACTATCCCCAATGTGGGCTGCTCCCATTCCAAGGAAAACTCTCATTTGCTGTCAAAAAAGAAATGCAAAGGATATAAAATAAGTTGTTTTATTTATCTATTTAAAGTCCTTTAAAGGAGACATATTGTACCCTATTTCAACAAGTTAACCTAGTTCGCTGGTGTCCTAATGTAATGTCTGTGACAAGCTTTGGTCAAAATACCAAAAGGATGAAGCACAATAGCAGTTCAATCACCCTGCCAAAACAGCCCCGTTCAGAGCGCTCGTTTTTGAGTGCCTGTCTCTTTAAAAGCAAATGAGACACAAGCAATCTACCCACTTCTTCCGGGAGGTGTGCCCACGTCGGCACGCTAACGCTACCATGCTCACGCTCAGGCTACCACGTCTGCCACAGATAGGCGGAGTAAGCTGAGGTGGGTGGCAACATGCAGGTGAAAGGCTGGAATATTATAATGAGCTAGAGCAAACGACGTCATAAACTACAGATTCCTGAAACCGCCTGATTTATTAGACTGAGAAAGCCCACAAAAATATGACCGAGTCATTTTTTTTCACACTTTGCCTGCTGATAGGCCCTCCACAGTCCCAAATGTACATAATCAAATGATTACAAACTTGGTTTTGCATAATATGTCCCCTTTAAAGTCTTTCTAAGCAGATGTCTTATCATTCAACACAAGCGTATGCCGTCTTTATCTGTTGTTTTTTCCTAACAACCTATTTATTTCCATGTTTGCTTGTCTGCATTTCCCCTTCCTCTCCTGGAATTGTCTTCACCTTCTTCTTCCTCTCCTACTCTCCCCCTTCCTTGGCTGTTCTCTGTAGACCTAATCTCGCGTGTCCACAACCAGGTCCGAGACCTAAGTTATGTCCTCTGTCCCTACTTTCCCGCCATAGCACCCTCCTCCCCCGGTGTCGACTCCGCCCCTTTGCAGCGCACAGGAAGCCACGGCACGGGGACGGGAAGCTACGGCCGTGGAGGGACCAATAACTACGCCACCGTGGGGCCCGGATACACCTCCAGTGGGGGCGGTGGAAGCGGGGATCTCTACGGCTCAGACCCTTACGTGGCAGACCCCTACCGCACCCTGCAGTACTGCCCCTCGGTGGTGGAGTCTCCATACAGCAAGTCTGGACCGGCCCTGCCGCCTGAAGGCAGCCTGCAGCGTTCACCTTCCATCGACTCCATTCAAAAAGACCCCAGGTAGGATAAAAGCAGAGCTGAGTGTGTGTTGAGTGCATCTGCATATGTTTCTTCTTGTCCTCCCAGGGGTTTATTATTGGCCCATAATGTGCACAACATTGTAGAGGGTGGGATGCTTAAGGGGTGATTTAAAAGACAAGTGGGACAATCAACTGATCTGGTGATGTGTGATGGGAATAAATAAGTTAAATGCATGTAAACAGTTATGCAGATTTATTCGTTCAGATTCAGATCAGTTCCTTGGTTAACCATAACCACTTTCAACCGAGTCATTTTAAGAATTATGCAAAACTCAGCCTACCGACATTTAAACCAGTGGCTTTATAAAACAGAGGAATGTGAAGTCCCTCAGAGAATGAAACAAATTTGTTGTGTGACTGATGTTATTGAATCACATCCATATCAAACACGTAGGAAAATAAAATACCGAACACAAATACATCTCCTGATTGGATTGAGGTTGTCATGACGATCCAAAATAGTTCTGCTGTGACAGCAGTGTAGCAGAGGTGCTTCTACGGTGCCGGCAGAGTCGCCGCTGATTCAGGTAAACTGAGAAACTGAAGTCCCATTGCTTCAAAACTGAATAAGATTTTTTTTTCCAAGAAAAAAAAAAGCAGAATCAAATGTCGCATGAGTTTATGAGACCCAGTCAGTCGGTGCAGCAGTGTGTTGAAATGAGTTAATGGTTCTTTAAGCAATAAGACACTCACATAATGCATCCGCCACCAGTCTTCTTTTTTTCTCTTTACATTCAATTTGTTGGTTTAAAAATCACAGGACAAACTTCAGCGAAGCACCAGAGTCAACTTACAAAATGATCAACGCTTTCTGGGCCAGAAAACATTTGTTTAGAGGAGGAAAATCTGGAAAGGCCTTTACTGTTGACTGCATCCAGCTGGGCTGGCATTCAAAACACCAGAGCTCCAAAATATGGAGGGGGCATGGTAACACGATACTTTGCGTAAAAAACTATTGTGTTACAAAGCAAATATCTTTTTGCTGCTTTGCTATGAAGCAAGAGAATATCACATACTTAAATCCACTCATAATTGAATACATAAATACCACTCCAATATTCAGACTTTTAACCAGTTTAGAGTGGAGTTTGGCAGTGAGATGCAACAGAACATGTACTTTTTCACACTTATGTGTTTAAAGATCAATCCTTTTTTTTAAATTGAGGTTAATGAAAGAATAAATCTTCCAGCAGTTCCACCCAGCATCGATATTAAATTCACATTCTGGAGAATTGTACATTAAAGATCTAATAGAACTAATAGCTAATAAAACAAAGTGTTGCTCCAGTCACACACCAGTTACACTCTAAGTTCTTTCCACCTCACTTCCTATCATGCTGAGCATAAAAGAGTCCCACTGGGCTGTGATCATTTCTGTGCTTTTGTCTTAGCAGTTGAACAATGCCCACTCTCTTTATTTATATATTGCATAGGACTCTTCATGTATAATTCCTTTAATTGCAAAGTAAGAGAGAGGGAGAGACAGAGAGTCTCAGCAGCCCCAATCAATCATAGGAAAAGAGACAGAAAGGAAAGAGATTGTGTTAAAACTGATAGAAGGTTGGCAAGGAATTATTAAAAAGAATCGCAAAAATGAAGAAAGAATGTTAGAAATCCAATGTGGTATTTCCTTAATAATATGCCATGATGGTTTATTATTGATGTATTGTGACTTACTAGCTCAAATTACAGAAGGAAAGCACTGCATGTACACTTAAAGTAGAACATCTTGCAGGTAACAACCTAAAACTTGTTTTTATGTCCATGCTCTGAGATTGTTCCTTGCTATTTGTGGATTGGATGGAGATAATATTTCAAAATCGATCAGTTTCGTCATTATCAATAGGCAAATGTTGTTTTCGTACATTTGACTATTTTCCCTTTACAGATGTTTACTGATCCCATTTTTACCTTG
This sequence comes from Menidia menidia, assembly GCA_907169785.1. NCBI lineage: Eukaryota > Metazoa > Chordata > Actinopteri > Atheriniformes > Atherinopsidae > Menidia > Menidia menidia. The sequence goes on from CAJRST010006668.1 coordinate 8,330,759, forward strand.
ACTTGAACACCAAACATGTTTTCTTAGTGCAACCAAAATGTCATATTCTGTCTTGAACTTTAGGATTATAATGATGCCCTTTCCATGAATCTCTTTTCTTATGCTCTCCAAAGTCTGCTGACTCTTTTGGAAGCTCTTTGCAGTCATTTGGGGTGTATACTTGCTTCTATTATAACCCTGCAATCAATTATGTCTTCTAGTATTTAACTTGACCTCAAGAGTTTTTCTTTTACTAAACTAAGTATCCTGTTATTTTCTAATATTTATCCTCAAGGGAAATGCTTGATGGCATTGTGTGGTTTCACATTTCAAACATTTTAGATAGATTTTCTTCATATTGAAAGGATTCTTTCATCTCTAATTTTGTGACATCGGAAGATCACTTAATCTTTTAGAAATTATCTGCAGGAAAAAAAGCTATCTGATATATTTCCCACTATACACTTTGTGTTCTTAATATCGCTGAATTTGAGCCATGTGATATATTTCCTTTTGTTCGGAGGTTAAATAGCCTCCTACGCAAACTTCACTCTCTCTCTTGCTCTAATTGGATCTAACTGAGCTTACATGAAGCGCAAAGTGAGTTAGAAGCTATTACAAGCTGGAAAGTCAGGCCAAAGGTTTTCTGAGCTCTTACTAGTGTGTTTGTGCACATATAACGAGAAAGCAGTGCATTTTTATATAATATTCTAGGAGGTTGTACCAGTTTTAGTAAGTTGCACATGTATGTAGCACAGAGTTTAACAGAGACCAGGAAACATTTGAAAATGAGTGTACATGATAGGACAGAGGTGAGAAAAGTGACGCAAGAGAAAACTCCATAGCGGCCAATGGACGTGACTAAAAGTAGGAGACAGGGAAGAGGGGAAGCTAAGATGGATAAGGCGAGGGAGGAAGGGGAGAAGGAATTAGCGAGAATGAAGCCATGGGGAAGGAAGCACAGAAAAGGAGGGTATGGTAAGAGATTATGTATAAAAGGGAGCGAAGGAGGAGAAATTCATTTTTGAAACTGAAAAATGGAGGCTGCTAAGCAGATAACAGTTAAAATGGAGAAAGCGAAATAAAGAGAACAATGACGAGGGGAAAGTGCTAATGCAGATAATTATCCGCATTGATGTTTTGTTTATGTGTTCCCCTTTAAGTACTCACTGGGAAAAGAGAGCTCTACACCCACTGTGTCTCCTTATTAAAATTGAATATTAAAAATCCAAAATGTGTAAAGATGAGCACAGACTGAAAGAAAAATAAATATAGGAAATAACTTTTTAAAAGGGAATAATTAAAGGGAACTGGAGGAAGTTGAATAAGAAATAGCTTAAGAAGATATTTGTTAAAGGAGTAACATCTACATTGAGATTGTGAGAAAGAAAAGGAAACGGGGAGGGAATAACAGAAAAGAGAGAATACTGTGGGTTCTAAGCCTTTGGTTATTGTTTTCAAAGTTTAGGAGGCATTTAATATTGTTGGTAAAAATATGTCATAAAGGGAGACATTGAATCTTCTAGGCTCAAATATATCATAAAGGGACAGTGCAGTAGGCAAGGGGTCATTTAGTGTGTTGCCGGAATTAGGTATGAGAGGATGACGAAATTTAAGAACCTTAGTAAGGATAATATTGCAATAACATTCCGATGGCTGTGATATGAGAGAAACATAAACAAACCACTTGAATATATGAATAATGAAACTATCCATATTTAGACTAAACTGCCTATTTACATTTCTTTTCCCCAAAATATATCTATCCAGCATTCAGGATTCTAATATCTGCAATATTTTATGTTAAGATAAAGCTCAAAAGTACCATACTTGAAAAAAGAGCTAACAATCAAAATGTGCAAGCTTCTTTGCCAATGAAGGTAAAATAGGTTATGTAAAATACCCATTTCTCACCAATGTTTGCAAAATCTAATTGAAATGAAATGGTGACATGAAATAGCTATTTTCAGTGCCTTGACGTGATGTGATGTGGCGTGACGTTTCATTGCCACCGCATGCTATTTATTGTCACTGTCTGTTGGCCCGGAGCCTGAACATATCACTTTAATTGATGCTGCAGTGGTCAGCACTGACTGTATACATGTCGGCAAAGGTTTATGTGCATTTGTGTTCGTGGTATATTCATTTGAATAATGCAGAGCAGTGTGTCATGTACTCTGAGGAAAAATGACATGTAATTGTGTGTTAGTGTTAAGAAACTGAGGAGTAAGCTATTATGCACTGATGGCTCTAGTTATCATTTGGACTTGTGTACATGGCCAGCCTGTGTTCCTCACCGTGAAACATGTTTACATATGACCCTTCCTCTCATATATTTGATCCATCCACTTAACACCGTCACACTGTTGGAGCTTTTTTCTGTTATAATTGTATTTCTACTGGTAGCAATATTTAAAAAATTCACATATGTTGAGTTAATGTGTGTACTTTAATTTTAAATTAAACAGGGGATCGAAAGCTTGATTTCATATATTAACACATTAAGTGATAATTTAAAAATGTATTTTTAAGCCATTAAGACATAATGCAACGCATAAGAATATTCATACAGTTCAGAAAACATACCATTTATGCCATTAGCCTTGTTTATTTGAGAAATAAATGTTTCTCAAATAAACCGCAAAAGCAATAAGAAATTTCCTACATGGTTGGTCCAAAATGTAGAAGTGATTGTTGCATTTATGTGAATGTGGAAGCTTATCGCTTCATTGTAGACATGTTATCGTACACTTTTAACTGACATACAATGTCTATCTTAGGTTAAATGTCGAATTAAAATTTGTAGCACTATGGATTGAGACAAGCAAAGCAAGTATTGTTATTATGAAATCATAAAAAGTTTCAACATGGTTAAAAACATGCTATTTTATGACTGTTTATGAAATGTTTTCTTTCATTTCCTTGTAATAATGTGATTTGTCTTAGAAGTATTCTTTTTTTTTCTTTTCTTAGAGGTATTTTAACTGTAACTGTCAGTAATGTCTGTTGATTGTAGATGTGTATGATGTTTTCTCTGTTTTAAAAATGGATAGTTTTCGGAAGTGCAGCGGACTAGCAGGTCCACAGGCCATCAGTCCCATTTTTGTCATTAATTTGTGAGCTATATAAAAAATGAGGAATAGAAGAAAAAAAAAAAAGAAATGGCAGTGAGAGACAGATAAAAGAATAGGTCGGTGGCTGGGTGACTCAGGCAGAGGGAGCCAGGGCGGGAGGGGTTTGAGGGTGTGACAGTCACAGAGTGAAGCGGGGATTTGAAGAAAGAGAAAGGAAGGAAGAGAGGAAGACGGTTAGAGGAAAGAGGACACACTCTGTTGGCTCTCAGCACGGCCCAGGGGTAATTTCCTCTCCACATGAGAAATGCATGCTGGGATATAAAATCACCTCCAAGGGAGGGTAATGATGCATTGCCAGAACCTTGGCCCTGAGGCACAGCTGTGTGTTGGTGGAGGTTTGTGTGTGTGTGTGTGCGCGCGCACACATCTGTGTCCTGGCCGTCATCCCTGCCTGTTCTGGGTAAATTGCCCATTGTAGTTATTTTCCTTTTCTGAGGTGGTTTATCTGTTTGTGCGTGTGAATGTGTGGGTGTGTGTGTGTGTGTGT
>CAJRST010006668.1:8344982-8419692 GCA_907169785.1 Menidia menidia
AACCCAATAATTCCATAATAAAAAAAATAATGTGAATCGTATAGTGAAAAATGAGACTATATCAAGATTCACAAAAAGAGAACACTGTTGAGCCAATACGCCATGAAATCTGTCATTTTGCTCTGTATGTTTGGGTAACCCAGTGTATAAAATGCTATATGTAACGCACTGTGTGGTCCCTGCCATGTTGCATGTGATGTGTCTGTTTCACTGTGTTGTTCTACTTTTCTGTCTTGCTTCCATTCATACCGTTTGATTTGAAGCGAATCACTGCTTTTAGTCTCACCTAATCCATTTACAAAGGTTTTTGTTTGAGCGGGCATGTATTTAACGCTGTGTCCTGGGGCTTGGAGGATGTCATTTTTGTGACGCATAACATTGAATAATATTCTGAGATCCACGCATTTTTGAAATACGTTAAGTGTGGCTCATTTTCGTCTAATCTATTCGGTTATCAATGCTCCTTTCTGTATTCTCCATGTTTTCCTGTTTGTTACACAGCATTTCTGCTACTTTATTAGCAACAAAGTGATGCAGTCTTGTCAGCAAATTTCACTTTTTTAAAAGATTTTTTTTCAAATGATACACATTTGCACCATACACCATACACAAATACTGAATATTAATACACCAACATCCAAATTCCACTCAACTCACCATCCCCAAGGATAGTTTGGTCACCTCAAGGTGAACTGAAAGCCAGGACCGCTTAATGTGGGGTATTCATTTGTAATTATAATTATTTATTTTATTTAAGAGCTACTAAATGCTCTTTAAATAACATTGGTGGAGGATTAATTCCCATCTCATGCTAACAGCTATAGTCCCTGTTACTTTCCTTTAAGTTGCATCCTCTCTCTCATTTATTCTGTTTTGCGTTTGCACCGTGTTGTTTGCAGATATATTATGTGACTTTTACAAAGGGATAAGCCATACTTAATGAAAACCTCTGACAAAATGTCAATGTTTGCATTATTTTCACATTCACATTCTGACGGCCATTCCACCGTATCAGAGAAAGAGATAACCCCAAATTTAGGGACCAAATAGTGAGAGAATTGAACAGTTGCCTGGCAAACAGTAATTGTATGTTGCACAGTGGTTGAGTACATCTCCTTGTGGTAAATATTTTTCACCGTGTGCTGCATACATGTGCAAAAAAACAAGCACTCGCGCTTGCTTACACTGCGGTAATAATGTGCTTGACCTTATCATGGTGATATTTATTTGACAGAATATCTCTGGATAAGTTGTGCGAGCGTGATGCACGAGAACGCGCACACATGACAGCGTGGCACCTTTATTAGAGATGAGGCCTGAGGGTTTTGTTAGTCTCATGCACCCCCGCGCACAGACACACACCTCCTCATAGGCCAGAATCCTCATTAACATCATCACAGTAAAAATAGCTCACCTTTTGTGTTTGTTATTCAGAGGCCAGAGGAGACACATTGACATGATTGTACAAGCTTGCAAATCAAGACACAATGGGGCTGTAATTTCTCAGCAAGCTCTTGTTCATCTGCAATTTCAAACAGAGCACTAAACTTTGATTGACTCAGTGTAGATGTTGGGTATTTGATTAGCCAATTTTGCTATAGTTGCTCATAGATGTGTGATTCCTTTTTTTTTTGTTTTGTTTTTCTTTCCAAACCACATTTCAGTTTAAAGAAATCTTGAATTTGGCTTCCATGGAATGGAAATTGCTATGTCTCATCTCACATAGTATCTTCAATCAGAATCTGTCATTTGCTGAAACTATCACTGTGGTCTTACGGTGATACAGGAGGCAGAGACACTGCGAAAAGGTCATATTTCTGAGGATGATCCTTTTGTGACTTGAGAAAATAAACTATGCTTGAGTGAAAACAGCCAGTAAGAGCTAGCAGCCTTTAACGGGTGTGAACCGCCTCCATTTCTAATCTCCGGTAGTTACCATCCATCTTGTTTGTGACAGTGTCTCTACATGGAACTGTAAAAACTGTTAAACAATGCTGAGAGAGAGTCAAGAGGGAAATGTAGGAACATGCAATATATAGGTAGTCAGGTTGTGCAAACTAATTCCACTTTATTCTCAATTTGCCTGGAAATGCTTTATTGCTGTTTAATGGTAATCTCTTCAGGAAATCACACATGAGTATCAGTGTTAGATTGTTGAATTACACTGATAAAACAAATTCTATTGAGTGAATTGTGATACAGTTATATTTATCTTGGTATAATAAGCACATGTCTAAATGTCCAATGTTTAATGGTGAAACAGTATTGCATGCTCTGTATATTCCTTTAATGAGACGGAGAGGCAATAATACCTCATAATAGTCTAGGTCACGTCAGTTAGCTATTGGCTCACCTAATGAATGTTTGATTTGAGAATATCTTTTACTGGCCCATTGTTTGGCCGTGTAAACATCCAGTAATTGCAAAGTGTAGCAGGGGACTAGTGCCATTGGGCTTAAAATTACTGATCAGCAAATGCTAGATAATAACTGCGTGAATGTGTGTACAAGTAAATATGAGTACATGTCTTTGTGTGTTTTCAGTGCATAGGGTTTATGCGATGGCGTGTGCTCGTGTAGGTAATATATATGTGTGTTCCTGAAGTTTCAGGGGCATGTGAGTGTACACCTGTGCCTAACTAAATAAGCAAATTAATTCTATAAGTTGTGTATGTGCATGGCTGCATAATCTGCTCTGGGTGCGTATATAAATGAACACCTGTCTGTCAGCTTAATGTTCTATTCGATTAGGCCACTGATTCTGTGTGTTCAGCTAATTGTAAAGACTTGGAGCCAGCGCTGAAGTTTTCCTTACCCTAGCAAATTGCTCCATGGCCCTGCACACAAATGTTTCCCCCAGCCAGCCCCACCCTTCCTGTCCTCTCAAACATACACTTGCACAAACACAAACTCGCCCTCTCTTACATCAAATCATATTTGCTATGTTGCTCAAGACAACCCTTGTCCTTGAGACAATATTAAAAAAGTAAAACGTTCAAAAGCTAAGCTTCCTTAAACTGCAGTGAGATTGTAACTTATTTAGCACGATGAACTGATTGATGGTTTATAGTCAGATGTGAAAACCTTTATCTCCTTCTTACAATTTCTCTTGAATTCTTTAACTTGAAAATGATGCGTTATCAATATTGATTCATTCTATAAATTTTACATTAAAGTGTATGTGTCTAAAATACCCTTTTTCCTCTTGGAAAATCACTGAGGATCCTTGCCCATCTTTTACATTGGCACAAATTTGTGCAGGGACCTTTACAATGAAAAGTTAGTGTACTTCACTGCATTACTGACAATTTAACGAGTTAATCCAGTACCTACCAGTTGAGGAATGTACAACCCTCTAGAAGTTTAGAATGGCTGGTCTACTGTTTGAGGATATTGGAACCTGGCCGACATATCTTTAGAGAGGTTAAATCTTTTAGTTTTCCCTAGAAAAGCTATGGGCCTTTAGGGAGGCCATGCATCACTGGCTACTTGAACCAGGGAGGCTTGGGAAATTCTTTTCTTATGCCAGCTTGCATAGGCAGAGAGCAGGGGTAGGTCACCTGCATAGAAAGAGAAGTAAACATGCACACCTACAGTCACAGTGTGTGTTATTGGATCAGAGAATGGAGTGAACAATAATGTTTTAAAATTATTCCACAGTGTTAACACATTCTTCTGTTCGAGTCCAGGAAGCCAAGGTGTGAACCAAGACTCTTACACTGGCAACAATGATAATCCCCGCAGCCATTCAATCACACAAATAACTTAGTAAAATGATATAGTACACATGCAATGGAATTGATCAAGTTCTGTCAAGCTCTTTTCACATAATGATTCTATCCTTCTGATTTATTCTACCTTAATCGGTGTCATATTACACGTCATATTCTTCTCACTGAATCCTTTGTTCACTCTTATTAAGCCTATTGAGCCTCATGTCTCCCACCTGGAAGATACCAAAGGTAACAAAGATAGATTCTTCTCTTTGTCTCTGTGGATGGAACAGTAAATTTGTAAGAAAAGTGGGGGAAAAAAGGCAATGAAAGCGATGAAAGAGAGAAAGAGGGAAAGTGGCCAACATTGATGACGGTTGCCGCGTGAGGCAAAAGAAAATAAACTGGGAGCAGAGTCATCTGGAAGTGATGAGAAGAGTGCAAAGGAGATTTACCCTTGCTCTGTCCACACCATTCATCTTTTTGATGAGCTTATAATAGCTCTTGTCCATGAATTCTTGTTGTTTTCTTATGCCTCTGTACAAATCTTTGTTTTTATGCTTTATCTACAGCATGTAATTACAGTATCCGTTAAAAAAAATCTTATTGCATGTCATTTCCACTTACTAATCAGTGACACAAGAGAGAGAGAGGAGTTAATAGTGTACAGGAGGTGGTGGAATATGAAGAATTTTTATTAAAGCTGACACACCACAGATCTTGGTCTATTGTCTACTTCTGAATGGGTTTCATTCAAGATTCAGCCTACCAACCTTGATCTATCCATTTGTCTGCTCAGCCATTATGAGCATAACCCTCTGTCTCTCCCCCATCCTTCATTGATCCCCTCCACTGTGGCTGGCCTGTTTGTTTGTTGCTCTCAGATGCACCAGAGCTCCACTCCGAATATTTTAGCAGAGGCAGAGTATCAGCAAAACATGTTATATTTTTTAAAGGACACAAGGCACAAGCCAAGACAGAAAATTCAATACCGTTCACAGTGAAGTCATTTATCATGTTTTGTGTCAAACATCCAACTCATCCCAATGCCTGTACTTTTCTCTTGTGCCCTGTGTGGATGTTTTCTGTTGCATTTTCAAGACTTTTCTAAGCTTTTGAGGATATGGATATGATTTTGCATTTGCATGATGATAGGATGTGTGGCAAAGCTTGATTAACATCTCATAAAGTAGGCAACATTTTTGGAAAGCGCTGTAGTGGACCGTTTAAGTCAGACCACCAATTCACATTCTGGAAAGTGAATCTTTTTCTTGTTTCATATTATTCCGCTATACTTAAAGAAAGTTAACACGTTTGTGGTTGTTGTCTTGGAAGCTAATAAAACTTCTAAAGGTTAGATCTTGGTCATGCTTGATACTGAAAAAAAGCTATTTGGAGCGAACAATACAAAATAACCAAAAGGCTTTCTATGGTCATTATCCATCTTGACTGGTTTCTGCAGCTTATCATTCAGATTAGGTATATGAAAGTCACTTGGTTGCATAATGCACAAATAAAGTCAAATTAGTTCAAATTGAAGTTTTTTTTTAACCAAAAATGTTGTATTCCGTATTTGATTTTTTTGTTATTTAGGGGTCTCACATTAAAATTCAAGATTCTGTCTCTTTAAATGAGATTCAGTTTGATTTTTAGAATATATACTGTATATATATACATAGAGGTGCCCAATAGGTCTGCCTCATGTCAGTCTGACCTCTTTTTGTGCTAGAGAAAAAGTGTTCCTTTTCCTGTTTCAATGAGAAATTTGGCTGCTAAACTTTCATCCATTTGCCAACAGGGCAAGTGATCTGAGCTGGCTATCCTCCATGGACAGTTTCTTAATTAAGTTACGCTTTCAATTAAAAAGACCCGACAATACACTGCGAGTTACTTCAGTGCATCTTCATCTGCATCCTGTTGCCGGGGCTATTTATCTGTTAAATGGCCAAAATGTTTTTTCTTATACTCACACCTTCATTAATACACTCCAACTCTACAGAGACACATTTGCAGGGGCAAGCAAATACTGAACAGAAGCAATCTGTCTGATGTGTGAAAAACAATAGCATCGCTACAGTACAGAAAAAGATTTACATTTATTGGATTTTTATACAGTGATCTCGGACATATTAACTCCTGTTCCCATTATCTGTCATCAAATATTATTCACAGATGAGGAAATTGAGAAAGTGAGAATCAAAGGTGAGATTTTATCACCAGTAAAAGAGAGAATTATCTTTATTGCATATTTAGGGAAATAAAGGAGTGCTCTACCTCTTTGCACTCTTTGGTAACCCTCTGTCCTGTCTGCAAAACACTGATGAAGATTGATGTTTAGGTCTTAATTAGCATCTGCTTTCGTATTCACACTGCCAGTATGTCCATTCCTGACTCTCCAATCGGTTAACAGACATGACAGCCCTTGTCCAATCAGATTAAGCCCAGTGGGACAGGCTTCCCGTGTGGAGCTGTCACTCACATGGTGTGGGCGCATCTGATGGATGTGATTTGGGACAGAAGTCCTAAATCATTTGTTTAAGAAAAAAAAGACTATCATGCATCATTGCTGGTGAAAATGGAGGTGAGGATCAGATAGAAATTGTCTTGCTTGGTTATTGAATTTGACGGTTTTGATGTGATATCTTGTTTATGTCAGAGACAAGTGCATTTATAGTGCTTAATTTATTGTCCCTGTCAGAACCAGCGTTTATGACACTATTTCAGTTTTCTTAGCATGCATCGATTTATTAAGTCTCTAACCCACTTAACTTCTGGATTGTCGTGGTTAGTTCATCTGTGTTCAGTTAACCTGACATGCATATTTTTGAATGGTGGGAGGAAGCCTGAGTCCCCTGAGAGAATATAGGGCATACATTGGGATAACATGCGAACTCTACAAAGAATGGTCCCCAGCATTCAATTCAGGACAAGACAAAATTACTAAAACACCACATCACCATTCAGCCTGGAGCAGTTGTCAAAAGATTTCCATTTTATTCTTTAAAATTTTTCATGGAAAACAAAAAAAATCCTGCCATCATAATGCTGATCCTACTGGGCATGTGGGCTAAGAAGCACAGCAGTGTACACTCAGTGTAGGACTTTTGGGAAGAAGTAAAACTGCACAGCTGACTGATTTAACCTAATGGACTAATTGCTGTGGCGATGAATGTATGCCTCATTGAAAAGGAGCTCCAGGGTTGTTAAATTCAGGGTGCTGCTGATTGAAATGCAACTCATGTATCACCCTGATAAGGGAGGCTGCTGCCATGAGAGATTTAAAAAAAAATATTTTGACAGAACAGTTTATAAGTCTTTGGGCTTTTCTTTGTGTTTAATGATGGGCTTTTTGATTTAAGGCAGCCTCAAAATATAGGTAAGATGAGCAATATGTCTAAAAGGGAAAAGTATATATATATTTATCACTGCATGTATACACAATCGTGCTTCGTCTAAATGCCATGGATGTGAAAGTTGTAGGGAGCATTGACACAGTCATGAAATTGAGCTGTGGGATTCCCTGTTGAGACAAGAGCAAGTCCCAATAAGATCAATCATCTGATTATGAAAAAGGCATTTACAGGATTCAGGTCAAGCAAGAAGCAATCATAGCCGAAGCTAGAGCAAGTCCAAGTCTAGAAAAACTGAATGTAAATAAGCTTAATGTCCTCTGAAGGCAGCGCGTGTCTGTATCAGAGCCCTAACGTCACACTTTTCCTCTGTCCCAGTTATATCACTCCGTCTTTGCATCCGCCCTCTTTCCCTCATCAACCCCCTTCTACCTTTTTTCGGTGACAGAGAAGACTCTCCTGCCACACTAAGCATTTCCAAAGAAAACTAATTGTGCATCACGCCCCAGCACGCCTTAAGAAATTACAAACAACCCGCCCCCTCCCCAATTTGCATTACTTTATCATATCCAAAGCACAAAACTCTGAGGCATAAATTGATAAAGTTTCATAAAGGATGTGCCATGTAAGCAGCAGCACATTGTGGCGCAGATTCCTTAGAAGGTGTTTGGGTATTTAGTGCGAGTCCCAAAGTTTTGCTGGCATTGCCTCTTTGATCTATTCTCCCCTTTGCAAGCTGTTTGCGTCTCACTGTTCACATCAGCAGCATGTCGCCTGGTGGTTCATCTACCGGGGCTATAGCTCTCATTAGCACCTGTGCTGACATGACTGGCATCTCATCTGAAGCTTGTTTTCTTCTCTTCCCTTCCCCTCTTTTATTTTCCATTTCCCTGTCAGGTTACCTTTTGTCTGTCGGATCCCTGAAAGCTCTATTTTCACCATCGTTCCCCTTCTCCATTCTCCCTCCGAGTTTCACTGTCTCCCTCTTTTCCTCTTCTCTGCTCTTCCCCTCTCACTCTGTCTCCATCCCTACCAGGGGTTTTTAATTAATGGCGAGCCATGATGCTTATCTTATCAGCAGATCACTCTGCTTTCTATTAACTACACTGACAGAGCTGGAAAGCTGGAGGGGATGGATTACACAGTCACTCAAACTCACAGATGTACTTGTGCACATCCGCACATTATCCGACGCATGCATATACTTAAGTAAAGAAAAGATTTGATATGGATATATATATATATCCCAATGCAAGCGCACAAAAACCTATGATCATACTCTGAGAGGTTCTAACAGGCACAGAGGCAGTTGTGTCCGTTCACACACACATCAAGATCCTATCTCACTCTAGCCACACAGCCATAAACAAACTGCCCTGATGGTATCTGACTGTGCGATTTAAGAAACACTGTTTGAGGGTCTCTCCTCCTAAATCCCCTAAATGTCTTGGGAATACCACCCTCCCTCTATCTCTCCTTTACCGCCCTCCTTCAGTCCTTTTTTCTGCCTGAATGAACACTTATCATTCCGCAGATAAAGAGCCGTCCACGTCGGGGCACGCTTTATCTTTGAGAGCCATGTTTGCTTCCCGTGAATCTCTCGCTTTTCACCAATGTTTCTATGGCTGCGGCCTCTCGATCTGACAGAGAGGAGAGAACCGTGTTTAGCCTTCATTTTATGCCACTAAAACCTCGGGTGCACACACACATAAATGCCATCCTCTTCCCCCATAAATTTGAACTACTCAAGGCGGTCAATTGAGCCATATTTCCATATTTTCACGTTCGGGTTGAAAGAGGAAGGGGGGCAACATAAATCATGTCAGTTTTGATGGGGATTACAGTCAGAGGCCTTTAACCACAGAATTATATCCAATGAAGGCAGAAACAACTAAATCAATCCCCTAACACCACAATCGATGGGTGCGGCAAGTTTTCAACATGGGTTTTTTGTTGGATCTCTGTGGAAGTTGACAGTTTTCTCAGAGAAAAGCGAAAGGGAGAGAAAGGAAAAGCTGTCCAGAGTGTGGATTGCAGGACATATTACAATGGTTTGAGGCAACAGAAACACAACAGATTTTTACCACTGACACTAAGTACTCTGCTCATTACGGTGATGAACGTTTTTTGTTGAAAGAATATCTGTTTACTCATACCCCTTATCTGATTTTGAAAGTGGTCTTAAGTCCAGGCAGTCAAGGGAGACACCCGCTTGGAATCTTATTTCTACTAATACTTGCCAGATTATCCCAAATATACACTTTAAGAAAGGAATTTCCACAGAAGTGGAATGGCAAGTACCATAATGTTGTGGGAGATTGATAACTGGATGCAGAAGACACTTTATTTCTGTGAAAGGCGGTTCGACAAGCCGGATCAAATCACTTTCTGCTTTTTCTGCCGACTAAAACCTCTGAATATGGAGGCGATGTGCCTCATATTTCATATCACTGTGTAAATATTCATAGCTGCCACTTGCTTAACCCACCTGCCTTGAACTTGTCTGCACCCGTTTTCCGCACGGCGATTGATGAGTATGTTTCGCAAATCTAGCATTTAGCGAGCTATTCGCTTAATTTATGTTGCGCCATGATTCTTGGTTTGCTGTTCCTTTTATGAAGTGTTTGAGATGCTGGGAAGCTCAGTTTAGTTTATCTTTTTTATTCATCTCTTTCTCCCTATGTGCACAGCATGGCCAATAAAGTAAGTAGTTGAATATGTTTAGATTTTGGGATGTACAAGTCTCATTTATTGGACTCTTCACAGGTAATCTCTTGTGAGTCTGCCAGACGCTTTGTTAACGTGTCAAAGCATTCAAAGTGCCTGTGTTTTTTTTTTTGTAGAGAGTTTGGGTGGAGAGATCCGGAGCTGCCAGAGGTGATCCAGATGCTACAGCACCAGTTTCCTTCTGTGCAGTCCAACGCTGCAGCCTACCTTCAGCATCTCTGCTTCGGAGATAACAAGATCAAAGCTGAGGTTTGTTCGTCTCTTTGCCTGCACGTGTCTTGCATTTAATCTCATTTAAGCATTCTGTCTAAGTGTAAGTGTTGCATTGATTAAAAATGAAGATAAAAGCCATCAAAGTGTGTGTCTGAGGGACATAGCTAATGATGTCAAACAGATCTATGTGGGGGGGGGGGAAACTTTTTGGAAAAATATTACATCAACTAACAAGTTAATTTTCTGCATAATAAATCCTTTCACACTCGCTCTGCTGATTTAGTCCCTTTCACTGAGTTGTATCCACAGATGGAGCTCCGTTAGTCCCACAGCAGCATGTTTGCCCCTCAAAAGACATTTTGCTGGCAAGCCTCTTTGAAACACTTGAATAACCCCTTTAATAAAGCTCGTGGCACGCAAAACAACAGTAGTGGCATGTGTAGATGTGCTCACACTTAAACTTGTTGATCCCCTATGTCTTCTGTTTTCTTTTTTTCCTTAACAAGGGAACACACACCTTCTTATATTGCCAGAGAGTCAATTTGCCACTACATTCTATCAAGGGTATTAGCATTTTTTATGTGAATTTATGTCAATAGCTGCTTCAAAACCTCATTTGAAAATGGTGCTCCATCACTAAATCAAAGCGCACCGATATTAAAATGTGTGCGTTTGATAATTATGTTACACAAATGCCAAACATATATGACAAATGAAGAAAATAAAAAAGGCAATATTTTTCTTAATCCAATTTGTTTAAATACTGTTTAAATACATGAAGACATTAATCATTTTCATTCATATCAGCCCTTTCTTCCTCCCACACAAACACACACATACATAGAAACAAACACTGTCACACTGCTGTTCAATAAATCACATTTCATTTCACTCCCACTCCCTTCATCCATTTTCCTCTGAAAGAAAGACAAGTGTTTGTTTCCTTTTTAGGGTGTAATTACAGCGTGAATAGAGGTGTCCAACAATAGAGAGAATAACACCTGTCAATAGACAATAGAGGCTTTTGCCTGCCCTCATAATACCGTGTGATTGTCTTACTCAGAGCCTGAGGTACTGCCAAACACATTGTTTACACAAAAAGAGATACAAGTCAAACGAAACAACTCATACGTCTACGGCAAGCATGCACAAGTCATACAGAGGCGTACATCAAGCATCTGTATTATGCAGACACCTTTTTAAAGAATCTGTTCATGGAAGAACAAATTTGATGAATATCATCTGGCCAGATATAGGATATTGAATCAAGTTAAGTTCTTTTAACTATATTTAAATGAGAGATACCAGACACTTTCTGTACGATAAATGAGATGAATTATTCCTGAACAAATAACCCTACTGTGTTACAGCATGACAGTTCAATGTCCATGTGTCTTTTTGGACTTTATTATCATTTTGTTATTGCTCCTTCAGAACAATTTTTTGCATTATTTTCATTTACACTTTTCTTGTGGTCTTGAGTGATAACCTTTCCTCACTGTCTGTTTTTTGCAATATTTCCTCCCCTGAGCTTTTAAGTCAGAAGTTGCTGTTTTTTTAAGTTAGGAGAATGGAACTGAGGAACCAGCAAATGTTTGAGGACATTTTCAAACATTTACTCCTGAACATTTTTCTTTTCTCAGTATTTCTTGGTATATGGCAGCATAGATTAGATTCCAATTGAACATTACAAATTAAAAAGCCAATGGGCACTTATGTATAAGCTATCAGACAGAATGAAAGATAAAGATATGTTCAATTAACCTCTAACATATTTATCTTTACTTTGTTCCGTTTGAGAGACTGCTAAACATGCCGTATTGGGTATTATCAAAGTCTTTCTTTGCTACCATGATGCAGAAAAGAATAACTGAAAAAGACATCGGAAACGTTGATTGGTCACAATTCAATGGAGTCATACACAATACCTTTTCTACCCGTATACCACTAGTTTTATTATTCATGGCCTTAGTTTATCATAATTGTGAGGGAAGCTTCTGTTCTAGGCTGCCAAAGCTTTACATTTTACTGTTGATAAATCTGTGACTTTGCCCTGGCCTTTTTATGAGAACATTATTGGGTAGCCACAGGTTAATACCTTGTTTGATGCAATTTAGTAAACCAAATTGGGAAACGTTTACCATAAGCCAAAGCCCTAATTAGCTGACAGTTGAAAGATTTTAAAATGCAATGAGCTGCAGGCAAAGTGTTATTAATGAAAAATAATAATAATAAAAAACAGCTAAAAGAAAAAAAAATGCAGTGGCTGTGTGAGTACACTCACAATGATTCAAACACCTTTATTTCTGTGTAATATTACAGAGTGTGCCTTGAAAATGCAAAACAATGAGTATAAAATTAGAATACTTTATTGAAATGTCTAAATAATAAATCCAAAGACTTTCTTACAGTGTTATAGTAAGAATACAAACGTTAATTATATGATGATGTAAATGGGGAATTTTTTTACCAAATGTTTTGTGGAAGGATTTTTAAGAACAGTGAGAGCCTCTAGCCTCTAGCTCAGTTTTATCTCCCCTCTTTTCTGATGGAATAACCTGGTTACTCAGTATATTCTGTTACTCGGGTGACCTCATTTTCTGGATGCATAACGTTGCTGAACCTCGACCTCAACTATTACAGCAACCTCAGATCATTGGACTGCTCCTATGACCTGTACAGGAAGCACCAGGCATGATGGGAAATCACTTCATCTGACTCTCTTCTAACCCTGACAAGCCTGTCATTCTGGGAAATCTGGCCTTCTATTCTTCCAAATTCAAAATCTAAATGCTCCCTAGCAAAATGAAGCCCTTTTCTCCAGGTAGCCTCAGTAATTGGTGGTTTTCTCATGGCCACACAACTGTTCAGTCTCAATCGCTTGAATTTCCTTACTCATTGTGTGTGTGGAAATGCTCTCACTTTGACTATTAAACACAATCCTTAGCTCTACTGTTTTTTCTCTCTGATTCCAAACGTTTGATCATCAAACGTTTAGGGGATCACAGATCACAATCCTTCAGGATTTCTTTCTGAGCTCCTTTCTGACATGAAGATGAAGTTTCCCCACTTTTATTTCCAGGTTCTGATGATGCGTTTGACAGTTCTTCAGCCAATTTTAGGACTTTCTGCAGTCTCCTCAGATGTTTTCTCTGCTTAATGCATGCCAATAATCTCACCTGTCGTAAACTCCTGTTTTTGTTTCTGTCCATAGAAAATCAGAATACAAGTGATACTGATCACAACCGTAAATGCACAAATAATTGAAAGGTGTTGTATTAATGATAACAATTTCCAGAGAGCCACCGATTAGTGTTATTGTTCTGTATTTGTTGACTAAAACAAACTTTCCTAAATCACATGCTAAACTCCCCGGTGTCACATGTGTATCTCGCTGCCACACATCTTCTGCTGGCAACACCTCTGATTCCCACTATCCCAGCTGTCACCACTGCTAACTGTTACCAGGCAATACTGTCGCTATGGGTTACCAATAGCCGTGCCTGCTGCAGAACAGCAGGAGACAAAGGCAAATCAATCTGCAGTTCAAATCATCTTTACACGGAGCGGAGGAATAAGCGGAAAAGTACTGGCAAGCCTTTTAGGTCGCTCAGTGGCAATGCAAAGTACAAGCACTGCTGCTTTTTTGTGAAATATCAGATTAACTGTGACACAAACATGAGGAGGAAGAGGGGAGACGTGCAGAGATCAGCAAAGGAGAAGGGACGTGAAGTACAGGAAGGAGCAAAGGTGATGAATCTTAGGG
This sequence comes from Menidia menidia, assembly GCA_907169785.1. NCBI lineage: Eukaryota > Metazoa > Chordata > Actinopteri > Atheriniformes > Atherinopsidae > Menidia > Menidia menidia. Next base: position 8,358,751 of record CAJRST010006668.1, read on the forward strand.
AAAAGCTTTTGAGCACATCAGGTTTAGGTAACTTTAAGGCAAATTAATCAAATTTATATATATATCAAGCAAGCCTGATCTGTAAAGTAGCTTTGATCCTGACTTGTCAAAAAAGGAATCCCACAGATGACCTACTGAAAGATGAAAGAGATAATAAAGGAAGACGACCATCTTGTCACACGTTATTGTTCTTAGCATCTCTGTGTACACAAGTAAACTCCATCCAGATGCTGTTTCGCAATGACACAGTCGGTTATTTTTTAATGCGTTTGTCACGCTTTCCATCTCAAGATGAAGACAGTAATTAATTTTTTTATGTTCCCTTTGAGTGAATTCTACCTGTTGCTGCACTCCTGTCGGATAAAATAGCGGCGGAGGCAGTTTGCTGTTGTAAAGGGCAACGAGTGTGAGCGACTGCTTGTCTCCCGGTGATCACAGCAGCCCGTTCGTAGTGATTAGTGCTACACCCCTGTTGGCTGAACCAAACACGGGCTCTTATAAGCTCTCTGGCTCCCCGAGGCTGATGAAGATCCCCGCGGCGGCGATGTGGTGTGGGTGGGTTTAAAAAGCAACAGCATAGGGAGTAAGCAATATGTGAAGCACCATGGGGGGAAAGGCATTATGTGTAACAGCAGACTGCATCCAATGCGATCCCTACAGAGTTAATAGCCCGGGCTGTTTCACTCTCATCCGTTATCAGGACATAACCGTAAATTTACACTGATTTGTTAGTTTATTCCTCTCATTTCTGGCTCGTGCGTTTGGGTCTTTGCATTTATTATAACTAAGCAAATACAGCAGGACTGTAAAGCAGAAGGCAGGCGGGCCAAAGACGTATCATCCATGGCGATTCTGAACAAAGAAATAAGACCCTAAAACACACACACATTTACATGCACATGGTACACAGTGTAGTAACCACCTGCATAGAAAAACAAACATTTCCGGAAAAGAGTGCTTTTTTTTTAAGATTCAGCATTTCAGATTACAAAAACGTATAAGATATGAACTACCTGATTCATTTTTCCTTTTACCTCTGTTATAATTTTTCGGTGTGTTCTCATTTTCTTTTCTTTTTTTCATTGACTCTTTATTTTTGATGCTCAGATCCGCCGACAGGGAGGCATCCAGCTTCTGGTTGATCTACTGGACCACAGGATGAGTGAGGTTCATCGCAGCGCCTGTGGGGCTTTGAGGAATCTGGTATATGGCAAAGCCAACGACGAGAATAAAGTGACCCTGAAGAACTGTGGTGGCATTCCTGCCTTAGTTCGTCTGCTGAGGAAGACTGGAGACGTGGAGATCAAGGAACTGGTCACAGGTATACTATTACAGACTTAACCTTAACCTCTCAGTTCTTATGTAGTAGTGTTTTCCAACACAATTCTGGCTTTTTGGAGAGGAGAGAAGGGCCTCTTTTGGTGTGTGTGTGGGTATGTGTGTGTGCATGTGGTTGTTATGTTGTTGTTTCAGTCCACATTTCCATAAAAAAGCTGCACATCTCTGCTGACCACCAAGTTCATGTTGGCAAAGATGCAAACATGCACATGTGATACACGTAGCAAAAGAAAAATGTCCAAAACCCAGTTACAATATATCTTTCCTGGAAAATTAATAGCCTCCTTGAGCTTCTGCAGCCCTGACCAGGTATGAGGTGTCAATTTTAATGTTTGTGACAGCCTGTTAGAAGCTCTTTTTAGCAGATTGCTGAAGGCAATCACTGACAAGGTATCAAATGAGAGAATAACAAGCAATTCCAGGTTTGCCCCCTGTTTTCTTTTATCCTCAAGGCTAGAATATAAAGGTCCGATAGTCACAGTTTAATTGACAAGAATGCAACAGCACTGATAAAGACCTAATTTCTTTCTAAAGCATAATGATTTGCCGATTAAATCTGTTCATAAAGATGTTTGTGCTGTGCCACCATACACTTTCATCTGCTGCGCATATCTCCCTGTTTGACATTTCCCAAACAGGAAATCTCCGAGTCTCGGTTTGTGGTGTACTCAGTGCAGGGAGTGAATGTGCCGGCAAGCTATGGTGCTTTCAGTTAAAAGAAGAGTGAGCTGTTTATACAGAGCTTTCTGTGCTTTCAAGAATGACTTTATTTCCTGTGAATTGATCAAATACATCAGAACCCATTTTCTTTTAATCCAGCAAATTTGTAATGTTTTTGCAAACATGTGAGTCTAAACATGTGAGTCTGCACAAACCTTGCGCACTACAATCAAAGAGCAATCTATTTTTTTTTCCTCTATGAGAAAAATGGCCGTAGATGGCATGTATTCCAAGTATTTAGTTTTTTTAGTCAGTCACGACTCTTCATCATTGTCTTACGGAGAAAGAAACAGGCTCATTCGGCCTTGGCTGCACTTGCAGCAGATTGAAAAGAGTGACTTTGCTTTTTGTGGAATTTATCTATTCAACTCTTCTGAAAGGTTTGCTATCCATTCAAAAGAATCCAAGGCTGTTTATCTTAGCCTCTCGCAACTGCCAAACAATTTCACAAGTCACCTGAATTTTATTTAACAGCCAGCTTTCCAGAAGACTCTGGAAGCATACTGACGTCTTGTTGTGTGCCTTCTCTTCTCATGACTTACGTGTGTATTGCTTTTCTTTTGACCGTTATGTTGCCATGCATTTTTTCTGTTGGGTTTTATTGAATCAATCAAGTGTTAAAAATGTGCTGTCCTTTAAATTTTCAGGCCGATTAAGTTTTAACCTGACAGAATCAACAGTTAAAATTCGCCAGTGGAATTTACACATTGCCAGAGTGAACAGACCCGAACACACAAACGTCAAGATTCACATGCTTCGATACACTTATGTAAACAAACTCAAAAATGTGTGTAGGCAGAGGCTGCAGAGATGAAATCTAAGCACCAAAGGGAGCTTGTCGGTTAATTCGATTTCAATATTTGCTGGCTTATTTATTTATTTTTTGGCAATACTTCTTCCCACGGGCAAGTAAATATCATGTTGATGCAGCAGCTTCTAAAGCAGTACAACAATATCCGCACAATCACAACTATAAGGATCTGCAGAATGTGTGAATATTTAATATGGAAATAATGTAATGTACAGAGGGAGAAAAACATGATACATCCTTTTGGGTGTTTCTGCGTTTGTGTCCGCCATACTGTTGTCTTTTGGTCTCCAACAGGTTTTATTTATTTATTTATTTGTTTATTTGATAGGTACAAGTATGTTTCATGAATCATGTCACACACTACAACATTTAGCTAAGGCTAATTCTCAATGCCTGTCCCCAGTTAGGCTTTTACACAAAACACAGGTTAGACCCGTAATAAGAGACATATGTAGTCCGTATGAGGTTTGGACATTTTGGACCATTTACTGAAGTGAAAATCTTGAGCAGAAACAGGGAATAGATTTATGCATAAAGTAAGCTGTTTTTGCCCCACCGCGAAAAAAAACGACTAACAAATTGGAAAATGATGACTATTATGAAAAAGATATCCAACCTTTGACCACTTTGACAATCTATTAAAATGTCAATTATTACTTGGATTTATCCAATGTCGGTCAAATAAAAAGAGAAAATGAGAAATGGGAAAAACTATGAACATGGTTTAATTTGCATTTGCTTGGGTGACTTATTGTTCTGTTAAGTCATTTCAGTAATACGAAAGAAACATTTTATGGTGTTAACGTAATGCTGACATGACATATCAGAAATGTGAGCTTGGCATTTTTAAGTGCAAGGGATCTTTAGGTCTATAACAAATTATTATATTTGAATTGGAAAATATGGCAACCCCGAGAGAGAGAGAAAGCATGAAATTAGAAAGCACGACAAAAACAAAGGCATGTAATTATCTTCTGGTCCGTTCAGAAATATGGAACTTACAGCAAATAAACTTGAAACATTGTGGGTATATCTTCTGTCGCATGTACCCTCATCTACTCTTCTCTAGACAGAATTGTCTTTCACAAAGGATAAAAAGATTTGTTGACCTAATCTTAACCAAAATTACGAGGAGGCTAAACTCAACTACACACAAATGTCGTAGTAATGGCAGCTAGTGGGCTTTGCCTTTTGGGAAGATCTGGCACTTGGCGGAATATCACTGAAATGCTTAGAGGCCAGCAGATCAAAAACAGGGTATACAGATGGAACCTTTGTGTGCATCTAATTTGGTCTGATAGCAAATTAAAAAGGAAATCAAATGCACTGCAAGTCACACCATATCATATTTTGATCACTGTTTTTTTAAAATAAATATTAGTCTGGTGTAAATGGACTCACAGTGTGATGTTTGATCCTCCATCTTCCTTTTCTTGTGTTTTTCTGTTCTTTGGCCTTCTTGGTCTGGCTGGCCACTGCTGAAGGTTGGGAGATTTAGTGTCATGCATGACTTTACACCATTGACTCCATCTTCCTGCTGAGCGCCGAGCAACACATTTTAAAGACTTCCATACCAGCATGACGATTTGTTAAATTCTCCCTTCATTTGCCTCAAGGAACACCCTGCTGGGGCCGCAGCGTGCAACTCAAAATTGATGCACAACTATTTAGTAATTCCATTAGGTTTCTGTAATGTCTGATTCATGATACTTTAAATTCGGTTTGATAATGTACAATTCCTACATTATTTACAATCTTTGTGTCAAAAGCACATTCAAATATGATAGTTTTGTTCATGAGTACTTAAAAGAAACTAAAGGGTATGGGTAACATTATTAGCCTCCCACAGAAATCATATGGATGCGTGCATGTTCTCCCTTTTTATTATTTGCGTTCTCTGCAGGTTCTCTGGCTTCTTCTCACTGACCAAAAACATGTCCAGTTAATTGGCATCTATGAAGTGACTATAGCAGTGTGTTTGAGCATGCACGGTTGTGTGTCGCGGTCATCTCTGTGATGGACTGGCAGGGTGTACCTGTAGGGCATCGACAGCTGGGATAGGCTCCAGCTCTCCTGGAACCTACTTGGAATAAGCAAGCATAACAAATGGATGGATGGAAATAAATGGTAGCTTTGCAGTACAGGCAACACAGAAGAAGTGAGAATCAAGGCAGATCTTCGAAAAATAATAGATACAGCATAAACAAAAAAATCCTAGATGGAGTGGTTTATGTATTTTTAAAGTAAAATGTTATTTATTAATATACTTTTACTTTGAAAATACATAAACCATCACATTGGGATTTTAAAAAGCTATTGACCACCATTGATAACAACTTATTTTTTTGTAGAAGAAAGGTACAATGTCTAATGCTCAACAAGATTGCATTCCCATCAATCTCTGACTGCCAGTGCAAGTTGTTCACAAAACTATTCTAAAGATTACAATTTCTTTGACTCTGAGAGATTCTTTGCAGTGGCACATACTCAGATAACTCCAGCAGACATGGTCCTTAACTGCTGGGCTCGTCTAGGAGGTTGTACTTGAGTCAAACTTATCTGCCTCCTCATTATTGTGCTGAGGATGTCAAAGACATCCAACTATTTCCCCTCTTCTCTGTGATTCAATGATCTGCTCAAGTCTGAGGAAATGAGACAGGGCGCACTTTTTTTTCTTTTGGTGACCGGAAAAACCTTCCTTCAGCAATTTGCCCTATCTCCCTGTCGTTCTGAAGTTTAAATTTAGACCAGCTTTATTGGCCTCTCAGCATGAGATAGATAGCACAAAGCCAAGGCTTCCGGGCCTGTCAGTCAAAGGCTGGTCGATGCAGAGGCTCTGAGCATCAATAGGAGATGCTATCCAGACCTCTGGGCTCACCTGGATGCGTTGGACCATGCCCTCAGTTGCTGCTGCCGCATGTGCTCTGAAACGCTAGTGGTGCTGATAAGAAACCGCCAAACAGACCTGTGCCCAAAACAGTGTCACATTTATTTGACCTTTTCAGTTTTCCGTGGTTAACATTTTTTATTTCAAAATGTTTTCAGCCATTAGTTTCCCATTAAAAAAAAATCAGCCAAGCCTCCCTTGGCAAAGCAGAAGTGTTGGGCAGAGCACGACACTCAGATTCCAATTCTGTTGCCATAATGCTGAACACGACAAGGGGAAGACAAATAAATTAGAATAAAAATCATCCAAATAGTTGGCTTCTTTCAGCAAACAGGTCTTTACACATTTCTGCTGATAGTGTTGGATGTCATAACATATCAAATAAATCAAATGAATAATAAGGAAGGCTTGTTTGACTGTAAGATTTGACAAAAAGTAACTATCTAAAATCAGAAACTTTGAACGATAACTGAAACTTTGAAAAACGAATCGCTCCTTGAGGAACCATTTTTTCTCTTGGAATTTTCTGTTTGCCGAACTTGAAGTGACTGTCACGTCTGCTGTTTTCCACTAAGAATTGTTAGCGGCAAAGCTCAGAATTCAATCAGACTGTTTGTCCTGCATGAGTACATTTGTTTTTGAGTTCCTTCAAGTGATGAAATGTTTGTCTTTTAAGTATATGGCCAACATTTCCATGCTCCATATGCTGGGATATTATAGTTTCCCGCAGATGCATCGGGGCTATATTTTCGCAAAAGGAAGCCAAGCATTTCATCGTCTACTTACGGAGGTTTTTCACCAATCTGGTGCCTCAAAGAAAAACCGTTTGTTCCCGGAGGTTAAGTCAGCAATTGTTAACCTGCTGTCATCTGGAATTTTCTACAAAATTAGTTTTCTTTTTTTCCCATTCACAGCTTTTTGTAGTTACGCAGGCTCGGTGATTTGTCATTTCTGGCTTTACTCATCACCAGGTTCTGACCCGGCGGCTAACTAATTCACACTGAGCCGCAAAGATGACGGCTGTTTAATAAAACATGGTCACTTGAGGCCTAACAGGTCTCACTCTCCCTTTACAAGTCTACCTCTCATTTATTCATGAATTCATGCAATCATCTCCCCAAACCACTATTTTCCCCAAACCACCCAGTTCCTAGGAAACTGTCGGCCAGGCTCCTGATGAGAACTAGTCAGAGGTGGGGGAGAATGAGATGACGACAAAGGGACCAGACTGGGAAGAAAAGAATAAAAAAGCTCACACACACACACACTCGCACACACAGGATGATGTCATTGTCTTTCGGTCATCTGATTTAAAACCCTTTTGGATGCTGGGTTTGGGAAAGCATTACAAATCTACAGGTTTAGAAAAGTGCCTGAGTTTGGGTGGGTAGGCACGTGTCAGCCTAGAGTGGTTAAAATATAGGAGAGTGGCAGACACGTTGTCCTTTTGTCCAAATTAATCTAAAAAAAACCCAGAGGATTCTTAAGCTTTATGTTTCTTCCTCCTAAAACCTCTTTTTTGACTTTTTACTCAAAAGAGAATGAATTGTGTGTGTCTCCTGTTAGGGTTTTTTTAGGGGTTTCTTCCAATATATCAGCCAGCACAGGTATAGAAAAGAAGCTGAAAGATTGTTTTTTTTTTTTTGTGGCTTTTTCTTGCTTGGTTTTGCAAGCTTTGCTTGGCTTGCCGGCAGACAGGTACTTGTAAGCTCATCAAAGACGACACAGTTCTAATGTGATTGCAATCAAACACCAACAACAAGCAGCACTTGAAAAGAAAGAAAGAAAAAGGAGATGGACAAAAAATGATGCAGGCATGGAGGACAGTAAGTGTTCTGCTCTGTGCCGTTGTTTGTGGGGAGACTCCCACCAAAGACTGAAATGTTGTAAAAAAAACTACACAATAATCAAGTAAAATGCATACATCACACAGGTACAGCCTCGGTATAAGTACCTGATTGCTGCCGAACAACAGGCACCTCAACTTCCTTTTCATCCCAAGCTGTTTCTCTCACTCACAAGCACACATATTTTACCATTTTCTGTAAATATCTCCGTTTTCCACCACCAACCTTTCCCTAAAATTCCCTCACACTAGCAGTGTCACCTCCCCTTCTCCACTCGCACAGTTCATCTCAAGGAGGCGATAAATGGAGTTTACACAAAAGCTCAGTTGCAATTTTTTTTTAAATGAGGGGTTTAAATAATTGAACTTTTTTAATATGTTTACAAATCTGCTTCTGGGTCAGCATTGCAGAAGATGTTGCATGTTTAAGATAGTCAGCAAGCATGAAGTTTTTTGGTCATTAACATCTGTATTTTTTTTCACTCTTCTACAACTGGCTTTCATTCAGTCCCATGACTTTAATTTGACTTTTGTTGTGCTTTATTATCATTCCACATTTCTCATTGCCCTTTCACGTCTTATTCTTGGCCTGATTGCTTGCTATTCCTCTGACTTTCATTATGACTGACACTCGTGCCATAGAAGTGAAAGGCATCACATCTGGCATTGCTTTTGGCATTGCAGATCTGGCTTCTAGTCAACATCCCATGCCTCCAAAGCAATTTTGCAGTGTAGTGGGATTTAATTCATCCGTTCCTGACAGTCTCTCCAGACCCCTTTTTACCATATCCATTGTTTTAGGATAATGATTGTTTTGTTTAGACTTCATATTTTGCTTATGCACACTGAGCAAAGCCATAAGAGTATATGGATCAGGATTTTTTTGTTGTTTGCTGTGTTTTGACAGTTTTCTATTGGCCTCTTAACTGAAAGAGGTTAGAGATCCAGCTACGGACAAATCCCTGTGGAGCTTTTCAGTGTTGTTTGAATTTCAGGTGACAGTCTGTAAAATTGTATGTTTAAGTTTAGATTCAATCTGACAAAACATTCCCAAGACTCGAATTGGATTTTATTACTGAATGAACAGAACATGTTTTCAAAGCCTTCATGGGCATTTGCTGTTGCTGGACTGTATATATGGAGTACATAGTGTCAGGAGTTGTATTTCTTTGCTAACTATGAAGGGGAACAACATGGGTCAGGTTGGTCCCACAGAGTTTGCTTTTATACATACATGTACCGTATAAATATGATTAAATTAAACTCTACAGCTTCCCAACTGCTTTGATGGAAAGGTATTATAGGTATTTGCACTCTAAAACTGTTTTGTTTTTTTCATCTAGCTTCCTTACCCTGTATCGTTATTATTTTGGGGTCTTTCATCTGTGCCACTCTCCATTTCATACATTTTACTTTGTAGCTTGTTACTATATTTGTACTCCTTCTAATTGGTATCTCTCTCAGCTTGCACGCTGGGAGGGGCTGATCATTGCAGTCAGCAGGGACCAACAAATATATTTAGAGTGAAAAATGCTGATGAAGCCCGCATGTGTGTTTGAGGTTTGCATGTGTATGAGTGCGTCACAGCTGACCGACAAGGTTAGAGCTGTCACCCTTCTGAAAAGAGGCATCTGGTATTCCATCTGACAAAGACATGGGAAAATGTGTGGGTGTGCATACTTGTGAGCCCGTGCTGTGTGTGATTAAGTGTCAAAGAGGCATTCATATGACTATGGATAAAGATATGCTCTCATGCTCAGTGTGTGTGTGCGTACACACTTAAACACCTTTGAAAATGCAACCGAATTCATTTAATACCACTCAGATATTTCCCCCACTTATTTTATGGGCGTGGTCTACAAAATGTGATTGACATATATTTATACCCTTTGTAGTATATCTGTTTAGACCTGTCTTTAATGACATGAATATAATCACTAATGTTGAGAGACATTTTTTCATGAAGACTTGGGTAGTAATTCTGCAGGGTTTGGGCTTTTATCTACTTTTTTCAATCTATCTACCTCATCTTCAATGTTTTTCTTATTTCTAAAGGTTTACCTAATACCAGCAAGAATGAATTGTTTAGTGCACTCATCGCATTCATGTTATGCAAGCTTTTTTGTCTTATTTGAATGCATTATTGAGTGGTAACAAGTGCAACTTAAAATTTGTTTCAGCTGTTAATAATAACTGCTTTTTTATCTCAGAAATGACAACAAAAAAACAAGCAGTGTGGATGTTTCCTAATGTGTGTTTCCCTCTGAATCGGTGCATGTGCAGGTGTGCTTTGGAACCTTTCATCGTGCGATGCGCTAAAGATGCCAATCATCCAGGACGCTCTGGCTGTTCTGACTAACAGTGTCATCATACCCCACTCCAACTGGGACTCTTCCCCGAATCACCATGATGACCGCAAGCTCCACCTTCATACCTCCCAGGTGCTGCGCAATGCTACAGGCTGTCTCAGGTAAGGCAGGATTAGCATCTTTCTCTTCTTTCAATTTCTCCCTGGAGATCAATAAAGTATATTCAATTCAATTCAATTTCACTCTGATTTACTTCTATTTAAACTTTCATCAAAAATGCTATTTACACACTACACAGAACATGTGTTCCCACTTATTTTTTTCCTTCATATATTAATCAGAAATGCGTTTTTTTACAGGGGTTTTATACTTTATCTTCTCTGCTGTCAATATTTGCACTGTTTTCACCTGCGTAAGAAACTATGTACTTTGCCATGGTTAATATAATAACCTCTCATGAATATAATTAGGCAGTTTGTTTGGGAGGGGGAATTTTGGCTGAACCTTCACTGCGGTGTTATTATGTGATAGATGTATAGGAACACAATATAAACAGTAATATGCATAGCTTTTTCCTCCTTGACACCTTCTCGCTAACTTGTGCTGTCACCATAGAAACAACTCCTCCACTTGTTCAAGTCCTTTTTATTTTGACTTTGTCACTGTGTGTCGTGTTGGAGAAATCTCTCTCTGCTTTAGGTTTTAACGGACAACAAGGACAACTAAATATGTCAGCCACGATGTCTATTTCAATGCTAGTCTGAGCAGTTCGGTCCTCACTGATCTGTTGTTTGGCACAAATGTTTGCTCAACCAAGAAAGATTGTTTTCTAACTTTTTCATCTGTTACCGATTATGTTAGAATTTTCATTCCGTTTGGCTTTTTTCTGCTTTAATGTCCGTCGTTCCCACGAGTTGACAGAGCACTTAGTCGATGATAAAGTTGTGCACAAAAAGCCAAGCACTGAAATGGGGATTTATCCTTTTTTAGGGCAGGCCGTTGTCATTTTCATCATCAGTATATTCAAGCCTGACATGTTTGAGCTTTTCCCCTCCAGATATTTGTTTGAAGTTTGTCCAAAAGGAAACTATTTGGTACATCCATGTGATGGACTGGCAAGTGTATCGCCCTCTTGCCCAATGGCCCTTGAGATTGGATTCAGCCTTCCCCCCACGCCCCGCATCCGATTTAGAAAATAAGTAATTGATTGATGGACAATTTGGAATATGTATTCAAATTTGAAATATACTTCCTAAAACAGCTGGAAGCAATACTTTCTCAATCAGTAAATGCCTGCTCACTGGCTAAAAAGTAACACAGACTAAGTGGAAATGGTGGGGAAATGCTTCTCAAACATAACACCTATTTAACAGACATATGCCAGTAGCCGACAAACGCTAAGCCAGACGAAAGTTTCTATTAGTTTTTCTGCTCATATAAAAATGAGGATTTGTTGTTATAAACCTTTTAAAGCTAAATAATCTGTTATTTGTGATGTCTTATTTTCACCCCCAGCACAGTTCATTGGAAAACACTGCAAGTGTGCGTGGGTGTCTAAAGGTGAAGGAAAAGACAGATGATGGTGTCACTGACCTGCTCAACACTGTGAAGTTACAGATCACATTGTAAAATTTGCAAACGCAAAGGAAGAGACATAGTAATGGTGGAGTGAGAGATTGAACAAATGGTGAACGCTCAAGTGGAGAGAATAACACAGAAATAAAAATGCTTCTAGAGTTCTCTGGTGAGGTTTTTTTTTTTCCGTTCCCATCTCATCTTCTTTCTGCGGGGTTAAAGTGACACAAGACCACAGTGTTCAGGTCTCTGTGTACCTCGTTCAATTTCAGACCTCTCACCTATCTTATTATCTCTTGGCTGTGTGCTCATGCATTCCATGAAAACCCGTATGAAACTTTCTCTTTAACCTTCATTTGTGTTTCAGCTTCAGTGTGGTGTTAATCTTGTGCTGCAAAGTATAATATATAGTTAGTGCATACATGTTTGTGTTCCATGTGTGTCCAGAAACGTAAAGGCAGTAGGCCAACTCAGTCTCAGAAACTGGCAAGTGGAACTGTTATAATTGGAATGAAGCTATGCAGGACCATCAGCTGGTTCCATTATGAGTGTAAGCTACTTTGTCGATGCTCGTGTATATTTTCATTCTAGTTTGAATTTGGCTTTATGCAATACAATAAATGGTTGCCAACCAGCTCTGGTGCTGTCTGACCAATTAGTTTCGGCACACAGACAGGATTTTGGGCCCGAACTGCATGTCACAGAGGTTGTCTGTTTAAACGATCCAAACTAAAATTCTGTGAAACAATCACAAAGCTGTATTAATTCAGTCTAGTCTGCTGCAACAATGATTATTATCTTGTTTAAGATACTTAACCTTATCCAAGCTACAATGGAACAGGTAGCAAGTTACAAGAAATTACCACTCCAAGTCTGCAAGAAATCCGAGGTGGACTGAAAGCGAACTTAATTGTTCTGGTTTGCATTCATGTGTTTCCCACCTCTTCAACCTTCAAATGCTGACTTTCCTTGTAAATTATTCCTTTCAGCCAGATGCACATGGAACATAGAAGTTATAATTCCCCAGTATATTGTCTATGCCAAAATCTTTTCCCGGCCCAATGCTGCGTCAGGGCTCGGTACTTTGTTATGAGGGTAAACACACGGTCCTCTACTGAGGGGTTTCCATATCCTCCAGTGAGAGACTGTTTAACTCCCTGCAGGTAGTTGGTTCGCCGCCAAGAAAAAGAGAAATCACTACCTGCTGTCTAACACTTGTAAACATCATTTGAACCTCATACTCTGTGTGTGTTAGTGTTTTTTTATTTAGAAATCCACACGAGTGGGTGCAGTATGATTAGTTTCCGAATGCGTCAAGATTGAAAAGTCTGGTCGGGATTTAGTTAGTTTCCATGTTTATTTCACTGATATTAATAGGATTTTAAGCATGTGTATGCCATCTGGTGATTACCCTCTGCTGCCTGGGCCCCTATTGACACACACACATATACACTTGGTTAGACGCTGGTGAAAAACCACCACTCACCAGCTGTTTGAGACCAAGTCACTCAGTAGTCATTTGTTTCTTTAGCAACAATGTCTGAAGGGCCATCTGTCAGAGATTCACTGATGATCACAGTTTTCCCATGAATGCTGGTCAACTCTAATAACTTGTAAAACTTTTTTTTTTCAAAGAAAAAGAAAGAAAAAGAGAATAACTTTTGATGGGAGCAGTGACTCTGCTGATTTCCTGAAAAATACTGTTGTAGCTTTGAAAGGAAAATCAATACCAAATTAAATACACAGAACCTGACCGTGTTTCCATCTTTTCTGGACCACAACATGCTCAGCTATTTAAAAGTAGTCCAACAATCAAACGCATCAAAACGTTGTTCAGCATTCCACTTCCAGTGGGACGTTGTATCAGCAGACGCAACACAAATGTTTCTTAAACCTAGAAACCAACTGTGACACAGAATGGGAAAATAGCAAGGTCCTGTGCAAATGTAATGGCTGTTAATGAAGCTTTTGCCCTGGTTTGTTTATGCTAATTGATTAATCAAGCATTGATAGAAACATTTTAATCTGTTGATGTTAAAAGAAATAAATTGAGTGACTTCGTTTTTTTTCATTACCTATTGTAATAAGAATTGTGGCGCTTGCATAAATCACACATTCAAATGAGCCTGTCTTTTACTTAATTGGATAAAAGCACCACTTACATACATCCATTAGTCTCTGTTTCAGGACTGAAAAACAAGGTTCGTAAGTTTTTAGTTAATTTATTCTTTTTGTTTTGTTTTTGTTCTCCAACTTTGGGACTTTGTCACTTTAGTGAAGAAAGGTGAAATAAAGCTACTCAGACAGGGGCCACACACAAGCTCTCTTTTTTATTTGACTTTTTTTTTTTTTTGCTTCAGTAAGAGTTGTGTTTATGTTCACGCCTTGTCTCTTCTTCATCAGACAGTTGTTTACACTTCCTTGAAGCGCATGACTTCTGGAGGCAAAGCTGTGGGCAGTTCTTTTTAACTGCCAAAACACTGACTATTCATATGGACTTCACACTAAAACAGCCAAGAAGATGATCCAGAAATGTGAGCATTAATATAGGGGCTTATGATTTTATAACCACATCCAATAGTCCGACCAAAATCTGCTTTGCCCTGCTTTAACCTGCTTTTCAACGTATATACTGTATGTGTATTTTAAACTTTGCCTGTTCAAGTGCCTCTTCCCCTCCATCCACGATAAGATAAAAGTTAAACAACGTGATAGAAATCTCAGTAGAAGTCAGCAGTTTTAAAGCTGTACACTCAAGCAGTAAATAAATCACCTTCCCTCCCTCCCATCCTGGCTTCGGTGCTTAAACATTAGTCAAGGTGAAATGTTTGCATTGTTGTGTTCCTTAATATCGACTCGACAGAGACTTTTGTCTGTCCTAAGTGGCGTTTCCATCACACGCTCGTTTGTCCATTAGCTTTCAAAGCCCACGGAAATTGTTTGACCTTCTCATAGAAGCACGGATCCTTGTACGTGAAGTTTTAATTGAGTTCCTTCTCCTCCATCTTCCTCATCATTGCAATTTGTGGATAACTTAATCTCGTAGACTTATGAAAACAGATGGATTCACTTTACTGTGACAGGGAAATGCATTTCTCATCTTGTTCACACTACAATAGCCTCTGCCATCTATTCTTCACCGTTCAAGAATGATATTTAAACTCTGATAACTGGTTTGAACTTTTTTTCCCCCATTCCTTTCTCCTCTGTCCCAAGTTGTCTCTTTTTTAATTAGTGTCACAGCATAAATTGAAAGTTATCTTGAGATTGCTCTTAAATAAAACTTAAGTGAAACATGAATGGCTGATGAATATGGAGAAACCCCTTGTGAGAGACAGAACATTTATTCGGAGTTTTAAATCAAATTTTGATCCTTTTTCTGGCACAAGCAGCACTGACATGAATGCTACCAGGCCAAATGATTACTGTGGTGAAACAATCAGCATGTTCATGATCTTGCCAATTTCTAGCACCAGCTGCCCCCATCCCTCACTCTCTGTCCACTCCACATGATCACCTCAGAATACTCCCGGGTTTTAGAAGGTAGCACTGTCTTCTTCCCTTGGTGTCATTCAGCTCAGTTGAGAGATTGACAGCCCTGTGGCCAGAGGTTTTACATCTGTGTGGTGGACGCCTTTGTTTCTGGTTCATTTACACACACAGCCAGACGTATGCTACAATAAGCTTCCTATAGCTTTAAAATGAACCACACAACAGCATGATGCTCAAACAGACACATTTTTTACATGTTATATGTGTTTGATCCAAAGTGAGATCACTGTTAATTTTTGTACACTGGTCATAAAAAGCACCCACACATTTAATGCCCTCTTAATCCTTTCTCACACAAAAGACCATGACACAGATATCATGTATTGCCTTAGATTTGAATCTTTCACACCTACCGTTGTATACATATGCAGTTATTCTATGGATCTGTGTGCTTTTTGACATATTTGGAACCATTGGATCAGATGGCACTTTTGACGGAGGGGATGAGAACCCCCTATATTAAGAGAGACCCCAATCTCCCCTCACCGTCCGTACTTAAGGCAGCAGTTATCACCGGTAAAACCGATGTTTCCCCGATACTTTGACTTATTTATATTGCAATGTGCATTGAAAGTCTAACGTTTGTGTGCTACAACTAGTGATGTGCTCTAATTATTTACGGATGTCGACAATTCCAAGTTTCAAGTCAGATTTTTTATTTGAACCCCATGTGAAGTTGGATCCAACTCGGAAAGTCTGATTAATCTTACCATCCCTACATAGAATCCATGCTATCTCCTATACAGGTTATCTTCTAAAAATTGTCACTCAAAGGAATTCCTAATATTACTGCTAACATAATTTAAAATGTGAGTTTCATTTACCAGATGCATACATATTTTTGATTATATACATATGTTGTGCTGAGTTCATACACAAACTTTTACCTAAAACATAGTTTGAGTAAGGCATAGGTTTTTGGTTTGTTATTGGTATTCCACACAGTTTCATAATGCAGGCGTGGTGTTAGTTGGGTAGGCCTCTCTTTAACAGTATTGATTGTTGTTTATCAATTATTTCAATTAATTCTACAGTGGCTTGTTGTTGGAAGCTATTGGTCCATAGGGTATAATAAAAGTAACTACTTGAGCACCTCTTAAAGCTCAAATTACTCCAAAAGAACTTATTGAGTTTAAATCATTTGTTGACACCTTGTTCCCCCATCTGTTAAAAAATCTCATCTGCACCCCTGTTTGGAACCCATTATGGAAAATCATCTTTTTATGAGACAAATGCGGTATCGTAATCAGTTCTGGCACGTTTCACTACTCGGATGCACGTCTATTTTGAAAACATGGAAATGAGTCACTGTTTGCTAATGACTGTATCTCTTTCACAAGCAGCAATATGCTGAAAACCAAACATATCTAACCTCAACGCCACCCACCCCTATTTCAAGCTCAGACCAATTCTACATTTGGTCTGAAATGTTGAAGTTAGCCCTGAACTTATGGGCTAACTGACATATGTTGGCTGTGGAATTCAGGCACCGTCTGACTAAAAAAGCTTTCCCCTTTCTTTTCTTTATGGTTCTTGTATTGAGTGCATTAAACTGACTGAAGTCTTCAGGGAATAGATTGAGATCTATCAGGAAATTTGATACCCCTTTTCTTTCGTTCTTTCATTTTGGGAGAGCTGCTTTTTCTCGACTGCTTTCATCAAATATTTATACTTTTTATCATAAGTTTTCCTTTGTCTTTCAGCTGTCTTGATGTCTTCAAATGGCTTTCTTAATTTCTCTGTTTGCTCTGCTAGATAAACCCATACACACACACACACAAACACATTTAGTCTCTGTTTTTTTTTTCAAATGTTCTTATTGTGTTTTGCAGGAATGTAAGCTCAGCAGGTGAGGAGGCAAGACGAAGGATGAGGGAGTGTGACGGCCTGACAGATGCCCTGCTCTTTGTTATCCAGACCTCTCTTGGTAGCAGTGAGATCGACAGCAAGGTGTGTACCACTGTCTCTCTGAATGTCTTTGCTTTTGTTTACACATGAAATATTTCATTCAAAACCAAAATATGAAGCTCAAACACAAGAGAATAAATAGTGCGTGTGGTCTATCCTAGCAACAGACACAGTAGCCATATTGCTTTAATACACAAGAAGAGACACAAAGGGGCTAAACTACCTTTCACTGCAAACAGCCTCAAAAGTGAGGAACATTACTTTTAGAAGAGTCTATGCTTCAATCATTTAGGTTCCAATAAGCTCTAATGTTGTATTGCCACATTTCTTTTAGCCAGATCTACCAGTATTGAAAAATGAGAGTGTTTGTGTTGAACCTGCTTAATTTTGTGTGAGGATGGTGGTCTGAGCATGTTGGTCTGTCCGTGCGTGTGCGTGTGTGTGTGTGTGCGCATGTGTGTGTCTCAGTACGTGTGTTCCAGTCAATATTACACAAACAGCGCTGTGGATGGCTGACTTCTCAAGGTCTCTCTGTCTCTCAGCTTTTCTAAATGGCCATCCTTAATCACTGTTTAAATGTCCTCCCCTCTCCTATGTTTGACTGCAATCCCCAGAGGCCTGAAGTCACCACAGTAACAAAGACTGATTGGCTGATAACCCACCAAATGGTCACTGTTGCAATAGTGATGCACATTAGCGACAGTGTGTGCTCATTTTGTGATTTCCCTGTTTTCTGCTCCTTTTATTTCTCGATATAAGTTTTATACTAACATTAGCTTAATCTTTAATTCTGTCCACTTATATATCTAAGAAAATATTATAGATATATAGATATAAAAGTAAAAAATATATATTTTTTGACAAAGAAAGTGCTGTTTATTTGATATACTGATTTCCTACAGAAAATGCTGAAAACGTATCATATTTTTCTGCCTTATTCTTTCTTTTATTGTATTTTAATCTATTTACATTAATAGCTGGCATTGTTTTTATTTGCTTTTTGGCAGTATTTATTGTCATTAAGTTCCACGGACTCACTTTTGATTAAACTTCTCTGTGATCAATTCTGAATCTACTAAATCCCACATGGACTTTGACTTGGCTCTTCCATCAGTTCCAGCATTGGAGTTTCTGGATGTTTGGATGCCTCAGTAATGACTTCTTAGTAGCTATTCTTCCAGTTAATCCTTTTTTCAGCAGTCTTTAGCCCTTGGTCATTCTAGAGACTTGCTTAAACTCTGAACTAGGGGCATTCATCTGTACTTAAACGAGTGGTTGCTCTCCCCTCTCTGGTGCTTAAAATCGGGATGTGTCAGACATCTGCTTCAGTTAACGTTCATTCCCTTCCTCTCTCCTGGCTTCCATTATAAAGCCTGATCCAAATACTGATTCTCCAAAGCATACCATATTGACCATATTATTAGAAAATGTTGTAAGATTGCAACTTTATGTTTTCTAGCTGATCTTGCTGTACTCTAGAACAAAAACTTAAAAATACATAAAGTTTTCCAAAGTTGACCCTTACTGAGGTTCAACCTAGGCATTCCACAGAAAGACAAAAACATGGAAACAATATTGAAAAATGATATCCATTATGTTTCATGGTACACATGTGAAGGCATTGTGCAAGGTGCTTATCCAGATATTTGAGCAGTTTATGCCCTCTGCCAGAAATCTCTTTACAAAAATCAAACTAATCTAAAAAAAAGAAACAGCCATCATGCCAGCATTCCATGTCTTGTTGTTATTTGATTTTGGAGTTGATGTTACCATGATGGAGTTCTAATACTTGTCCTTGAATGTGTAGAAATGTATCATGCAGTATTTAATTGACTTGCAGTTTCAGAAATGATAGACTCTTAAATGCCACTCAGCTGTATGCTTGCTGTTCTATACCCTCTCTCTCACTTCTGACCTTGCTCTGCTGACTAGAATCTACAGCTAGTAATATAAAAACACAAGCAAGTTTCATTCAATTCTGTTAACCATGTCACTGGAAATGAAAGGTCTCTGAATAAATGTGAAGTAACGGATCGAAATACAAAATGTCATGGTGAATTGTGAGTCAAACGTAACTCCTCAAACATCATTCTGTAATAGACGGTGAATAGAATTTAGGACATGACTGCAGCTCACTGGAGTGAGACATTGTTTTCTTTGTTGCATCTCTTGAGGCTGTTCAATTACACTCTTTAGTTGTTTCTGTGTGAACCGACGGTCACACCGAGGGAAGATTGATGATTTGTCTGTGTTAATTTCCACTCTGCTTCCCCTCTCTGTGTGATGTACACACCCTCACAAGTCCATTCTCTTGGCGAAAGTGCACACCAAAGAGTAGACGGTGTACATTGTGAGACATGATTTGCTTGTGCACTCAGATCAGATGCTCCGTGGCTACTGGGCTTGCCTCTAAACTGGATGTTTAATGAGGTGGGACATGATGTAGATTAGGGTCTGTCATTTCTTCTTATTTAGTTAAGTTTCTTTTCAAAGTCGGAGCTAAATAACTGCGCTACTTGTAAGCTTATGGTTATTTTCTTTTCTTCAGCCTTGATGTTTTTGCGTTTTTCCATCCATCTGCTCACGGGTGTCGTGATAAGGCCTTTAGTGTATGAAAGTGTGAGGGTGGGTTGTTTTTATCCTCAGTGCTTTGACTTTGAGCTTCTTCTGTGTTTGAAGCAAGATTTTCAATAGGTGACATCAAACGTAGACTCTGCATCTCAACGTTCTCACTTTCCCTATTTATGTCTCTTATTTTCATCTTATCTCCCCATCTCTACCCTCATTCCCCTCCCCCCCCCTCGCTTCATTCTCTCGTCTACCTTTATCTCCAGACTGTGGAGAACTGTGTTTGCATCCTGCGGAACCTGTCGTACCGTTTGGCTGCTGAGACATCCCATGGCCAGCAAGGGGGCCTGGAGGAGCTCGATGGCCTGCTTTGCGATGCTAACGGCCATGAGGCCGAGAGCTCTGGATGCTGGGGCAAGAAGAAGAAGAAAAAGAAGGGAGCAGAACAAGTAAGCGCAAAATCATTACAAGTTTAATAGTGAAAAAGACAATATCAGAGTTGAATTCAAAAGGTGGAGTTTTTCTGGGGTTTTTTTAAGAGCAGATTCTACAAATATGCAAGAAATTCAGGCTGTGACATTCATCAGTTTATTTTGTTCAGTTCAATTAAGGTTTATCATTCCAATCTGAGAGGATCTCAAGGTTCTCTGACGTGAGCAGAAGTCGGAACTCAATTGAACACATCTGAAAGTAGTTTAATAGAGCCAGAAAATGTTTTGTGTCCATCTTACACATAAGAGGTGCCGACTGCAAGGCATCTTGTAGAAACATGCAAATTAGCCCAACACTTTGGTCTCTCACTGGAGGCTCATTAAATGTATTATCTCCTGAAAGCAGCTTTAATTTAGACATGCGAGACACCATCTTCTAATCTGGTACTTAGTTCTACTTGATGCTTTAACCAGGGCGATGATGGATTTTTCAGAGGACATACCAATAGCACATGAGCCACTTAATTTTGATACCCAATGTTAATGTATACATTTTTGCTCGTGAATGAATAAACCCACTGGCTTAGAAAGATGTAGTGAGTGTGACCATCTTTTTTGCAGAGAGGATGTGGGGAAAGTGATAGAAAACACGTATGAAACTAAGAATTCACAATGTCCTCTTCAAGTTCGATCCGGTTTCTATCATGTTTGATGTAACTGAACATTTTAACTCTAGCTTTATTCTGTCATAATTTGAAATGTTCTGCTTGTTCTCCACAGACCGCTCATTTGCATTGCTAATCTGCCTTTGAAGCAAAACACCTCTTAGGTTGTTCCACTTTAAGAGTGTTCAAGGAAGTTGTCCAAATTCAAATGAATTACACTGATGGAAAGTCAAAAAGCAGCATAATGCTCTCAGAACATTTGATTGTGAGCATGTTGGAGTTGCATGAAACAAGACATTAAAAGTAATACTGATCAACGCCAAGTAGTATATAACTAACAGAAAACATTCATCAAAAGTAGCGGCCATGCATTTTTCCCAACTTCATCTTTTAAAAATCTTTGCTTACCATTTGCCACCAAATCCCATTCAAATTAACACCAGTTCAGAGGTTTGTGTATCAAATGTGCTGTCCGGATGTGTACAATTTGGATCAGACAACACAAAAAATTTCTTTGCAGTTAATGTCATTGCATTTAGCATTTCTGTTCTCTTTGTGACACTTTGAAAGATTTTTACACTCATAAATCACATGCGGGCAGCAGAATCCCCGGGGGACTTGGATTGTGGTACAAGAGAGAAAAAGGGAAGGTACCGAGTTACAGAGACACAGGGAAGAGAGGGATCAGGTCAGGTCTCTTGAAGAGATGGAAAGAGTGTGTAAAGGAGCCAGGCGAGAGAGGAAGAGTGGTCTTGAGAGACATGGACTGCCATGTCGTCTCCTCAATCATTTAGTGGAGGTTAAGATGGCAAGACCAGTGAGAGGCTGAAATGGACCTAAACATTCCTAATGGACTAATGGAACACTGGTTGCCGTGCTGTCTGAGATGCTATGAGGAATTGTCGTGTTATTTTCAGTTTTTCAAGACATATTACAGACTTTTAGAGCAAGTTAAAGCCTTTTAGAGGGGTGACACTCTATTGTTGCCTAAAAGGGTGGCAACTGGAGCGAAGGACTCATAAATTAGCAGATAGAATGTTATAGATTTGGCACGGATTTTAGCCTAAGGGAAATAAGGTTTTAGGCTTTCATTTGGTGTCGTCTCCCTTACTGAATGAAGCAAATGATTTGAAATCGGTCCATATGCTTGATGGTGTATTTTCCGGTGTATAAGATATCCAAAGTAACCTCATTGTTTATAATGGACCATGTTGCTGAAACCACAGACATCACTTGATGTACGATGTTTTAATGCTTGTGTAAACTTCAAACCATAATACGTTTTTAACTTATTTGATCATAGATTCTATCTATAGATTTAAAATAAAAAGCATGCTCTGTCTCACTAACTTAGCTCCGGTCTGACGGCACAGAATAGTGTGGTTTACCTTGAGACAAAGCGAGGGGGTAATCAGCGATTGAGAGGCAAACACCGACAATAATAGGGGGGGGTATACGGAGAGATTGAAAGGAGAGAGCCGACAACAAAAGATGGAGTAACATAAACTAAGAGACAGCAGGAGAAAAAGGGACAAGAGGGAAACAAAAAGAAAGGAATAAAGTATAATGGAGAGGCAGAGAGAAGGATGGCTTTGGGCTTTTTGCCTTTGTTATAGAGGTGTGATCATGTTACCCAACAAGGGTGTGGACACCTCGGCTCTATTGTTGAGGATGGGATCGTGAAAATGAGAAGGAGGTCTGCCGCTGAGCAGCAGCAAAGAAACAGACACCAATTCTTTCTCACCGTTCTCCCATCAGCATTCTTACTGACACTGTGGGCTGACTGAATATTATTTACTCACCATCTCTGAGCAATTTTATACGATGCATAAAGTCATTCTCTCATAAAACATGCACTCGCACTAAAGATTATACTGCAAGCTGTTTATTTCCTAAATGCTGCAGATTTGCTTTAACATGTTACCATAGAATTATGGCAAACTGAAAAATAGCAAAAACTTAAAAAGTAACATCTTGCTGGATAAAACTGACTCCCTGAATACAGACAGGACATATGGACACTGAACTATCCCCCCCCACATATGCTCACCTTGCTGTATTGTCGTACAGTTGTACTCCTCAAACTTGGAATATTAAGATTAGCCATTCCTGTTCCTAAATTGGCCCTCTAAACAAAGAGAGCGGCCTCTTTGACACCTTTCACATTTTAGCAACCTCCTCGATTTCTCTTCCATACTTGCTACACGAGAGAGTGAGTGTACGTCACTGTCTGCCAGCAGGTGTTGTAAGAATTGAGCAAGAGCGGTGCTAAATGTGACTAGAAGCTGAATAATGCATCTTTAATCAAAATAAAAAGTTGAGAAAAATACTAACACATGAAAAAAGTGGTTCGTGAGCAGAATCGGTATTTACATAATGACATCTGTCCCAATCTGTTTCCCCCTTTACAGTGGGATGGAGTGGGCCCTTTTCCAGATACGGCAGAGCCCCCCAAAGGAGTCCAGATGCTGTGGCACCCCACCATCGTGAAGCCCTACCTCACCCTGCTTTCTGAATGCTCAAATCCTGACACGTTAGAAGGTGCAGCTGGGGCTCTCCAAAACCTCGCTGCAGGCAGCTGGAAGGTAACCACTCAGAAAACATTTGCCTTTGCCTTGGTTTTCATAACAAGCATATATACATAATAAGTTTAGAGAATTTTATTTTCTCCGATAAAATATACATACATGTACTTTTGTGTTGGTAATTGTTTTGTTTTTTTCACACATTGGACAGATTACTCAAATGTGTTTGTATGCATTAATGCATTCAAGCAAATCTGTAATTATGCGTGCCTGTATCCAGACACTGGAGATATTTGAGACATCCTCTGGCTCCACACCATTCAACCCTCAAAAAATGGATTTGCTTTACCAAAAAATGCAGTAAAAGTATGGCCTTATATTAAATACCGGATATTAAATACAAATGTTTCAAGTAGACAGGGATATGAGTAAATGTTGGATATATTCTCATCTGATATCAAATGGTTTGCCTAATTTGAGCATATTATATAAATCATAGACACACACTCAAGACGCTAACAGTAATATTGGAAGTTCTAACTGCCTATTTGTCATTGAATGTATTACTAGGACTGGTAGCCTGGTGAAATTAATTTTCTGGCTGCATGATGTGTATTCCAAGGTCCCCAGCTATTGTATGTTCTCATATTCCTCGAAGGGTTATTTAGATCTGCATATTTCAAAATGTGCTGATATTATACATTTGATTAGATTTATAGATCAAGGCTTGAAAATGGAGCTGATGCTGATGCACTCATTTTTACCAGTTCATTTAGTTAATTCCTCTGAAAATTGGATCACTTGGTAAAGAATAGAGAGAAATAAACTGTATAATGTTTCTCAAAGTTGATCTTGATATTGTACTTACATACCCTATACAGAAAATAATGTTGCTTTTGAACAATGCAATTATCTGTTCTTTAAATTCTCCAAAACCTAATACACCAGGGAGTGAAGAAAGCATTCAGCAAACAGCAAAATGATGGAGGCAGCTAGATGGTAATAATGAATGACTTTTGTGGTCATATTGAAGGGTACTGTGAAGGCAGCTTTTGCCTTGAGGGAGATTTATATAAGGGTAAAAGGCAAAGTGTGATGGTACAACCTCAGGATGACCTGAAAATACGATATAGCTACATTAGACATGGCTAGCTCTAAGCAGTTTGCATGAGAATCTCAACTAAAAAAGCCTGAGTTAATTTTTTTTTAGTTTTTAGGTTTCTTTGTATGAGAAACGTGATATCAGTGGGGGACGAAAAGCAATGAATTTGGTTGACAGTGAGTTTAAGGTTTGATTTGATAAATATGTTCAGTCATATTTAAGTATATTGAGTCAGATCAAGTGAGAAATAGAAGAGGGGGAAAAAAACAGTAGAGGAGGAGGAAATAGTGTGGACAGGTGGTCATTAGGATGTCACATTTTTCTATTTTAGTGTCAGACGGCATGTGTCTTTTGGATGCGTCCCTGTGTTTGTGTTTACTTTGTAGTGCCTTGTCTGAGCAAGCTCCCTCTCACTGCTTTGAGAGCGCTGTTAATAATGTTGGCACACTCTACACTGTGCACACTTAAGTCTTGGCAAAGAGGCATGATCATTTGTCTCTGAGGATGAATTATTTCCCTAAGTGATTCTATGAAACAGTGTTTTCCCAATTTGGCCTGAAAGATGAACAATAGTGGAAATTCAAGTCGGATTAACACCGCCTGAGGAAAATAAACGTGTTTAACGGAAATATTTAGCATTCCAAATACTTTCATTCATTCCGTGAGCTCATCTTTACTCACCCATTAGACAGGTACCGTTTGATCCATTCTGGGCTGAGCGCTCCACTTCAGCTTTACCTTGATGGTTATTGAGGCGGCACAGAGGGGCCTTGAAGCTTAAAACTCTCCACTTGGTTCATGTGGCCAAATGACTGTAATCTCTGAGCGCTTCTCATATAGCTCCAAATTGTACCACCCCGTATCAAGTTCACCTGGTGAACTCTATTAGCAGTTTCTTTTTTTTTGTTCTTGACCTTTTTCTGACTGGAAGCATTTCTTTTACAAATCAATCAAATCCAGAGTAAATGACCATGTCCACCATACACTGGCGTGACCACGATGTCGTATCGTATGTCGTGTGTTACAGTCAGAAGGGAGTTGTCGTTGTGACCTGTGTGGCTTGACTGTCAGCAAACATGTCGAGCTTTTCCCCCGTTCGCATTCAGCTGATGATGAAACTGTTTTCCGTGCCAGTGGTCAGTGTACATTCGGGTTGCTGTCCGTAAGGAGAAAGGCCTTCCTATCCTGGTGGAGTTGCTGAGAATAGACAACGACAAAGTGGTGTGTGCCGTCGCCACAGCTCTCAGAAACATGGCCCTGGACATAAGGAACAAGGAGCTTATCGGTGAGTATCGATAAAAGACGTCTCGAAGTCAGCTTCCATTTTTTGCATGAAACCTAACATTCCTAATCTCTTGCATGTCTTCAGACACCTGTTTTCTGATGCTTAGTTTCAGAGCCTGTTTTGTGGTGAAACCCGAAGCCCCTCATTAGTGTCACCTCTAATTACATTCTTACATAGCTGTTCCACTATGGTATCTTCCCTTCAATTAAATATAATTACAACTTGTACAAACATGCAATCACCTCTGACTTATCTTGTTGGGTCGAGTGGAGGACTTTGGACCTTCTACTATATTTTGACTAATAATCTGGCTGAGATTGTTAATTGGTTAACCACAGATTGCTTCAAGAGTTGACCTGAACTCTATAGGCCGTGATGTGTTTGTACGTTTGTTGTTATTGTTTTGAACAATGGAATACAATCATTTTACATAGTTATTCGACTAAAGCTAAGGCGTGTTTGTTGGCGACGGGGACAAATTAGAAGAATAAAGATGGATGGAGCAGCGCAGGCTGGGAGTAAAGAAATAACTTAGCAGATAATGTGTAATTAGAGACAGGCAGAGCCGAGCAGGAAAGTGGGAGAGAGACATGCACATCAAAGGCTTGCATCGGTCTTTGAAAAATACACTTGATAATGAATGAGCCCTCGTCAGTCTCATAGCTTCAGTCCATAAAAGGGCCAGGTATCATTAGATAACCAGACACACCAGGAAACATATACGGGATGTGCATTTTCTGTATCTGCGCGAGTGTTCAAATGAGAGAAGCATCTTCCTTTTTTATGCGGTTTTGTTGTTGTGGTACCACTTCACCATTAAAAGGCTCCGCAATGGCAGTTGATACCAAAAAACTTCCAAACATCTCCCTGAATAGACAACAGTGGATGTTTGTGTTGGCAATAACTTTTCTGTGACAGCGCCTCCCTCTGTCTCCATCATCTTTGATAACCGCGGCATCCTGGTGGGATCCTGAGGGGTTTCCATAGCAACGCCAGCACCCTCTGTTGCAGGGGCATAAGTTAGTTTGTCAGCATGTTGCTTAACGTGAAACAGCAAAGAATACCATGCCAGCCACTGTACAAATAAACACACACACACAAGCTAAAGCTAAAACGTCACCATCAAAACTGAGCGGTATAACGAGTGTACCTAAAGAAAGTAAGTAAGCACTATACATAATAGTACAGTTAAATCAGCCCAAAAAGGCAGTTATTCAGTTCAGTTCAGACATAGGGTGATGGAGGTCAATCCATAGACTTTTTGATCATCTTTAATGATATTAAGTAATCATCTGCAGCTGATAAATTAATGTGTATGAACATATTTGTATTAGTTTTGATTAGCTTTAATTAGCTTTGAAAACCAGATGTATTTAAATATTTTCTTTTTTTTTCTACCATTAGCAGTATAAAAAAATAGCCAGCCTTCATAATATTGTCATCATTAGCTACTAGTTAGTTGCTGTTTTCTTTGCACGGCCAGAAACCTGGCCTTTATTTGAAGCATTTTCAATTCTCTTTGTTTAAAAAGACACACTTGCCCATGTGTAGGTGAAGTCTTACTTTGATCCTCTTTCATTTGTCCAGTGAAAGCTGATGCATTATTCTGACAGTGCAGCAAAATAGTGTTTCATACCAGATAAAGATCAGTGAGACAGCTGGAGCATCTCCTCAAAACTTTATCTCAGCAAGACGGGGAGCTTCGCTCTGAAAAAAATGCTATCTGTGCAAACGTGGTGATTGTTTGGAACCCAGCGACCCACTTCAGTTATGGAGTTATGACTTCTCTAACGTCACAAAAAACTTAACAAGCACTGAACAACTTTTTAAGTGGCCAAAACTACGGTAATTCCAACCTCACCTTCATTTGGATCTCTCAGAGAAGTCCATATCCTTCTTCGGTCTTCTCAAAGAGTGTTGGTGAGTCGATGTGGCACATTGGAGACCTGCGGAAAGCCATTACTAACCGTCTTGTTTCTGTGGACAGAAGGCCTCATTTTGCAACAGAGCTGTTGATGGAAAACATTTGCAGGCATATGATCCCATCTACTAATATCCTCTAAGTGGAATATTGTTCTTGCTTTCCTCTTTTCTCGCCTCATTCCCCTCAACCTGAGATGCGAGTGAAGAAGGCAGAGGCAAGGTATTAAACAAAATAAAACATTTTAGCATTTGAGCCATCATATTAAATCATATTAATCACATATTGAGTACATATGGAGCAGCGGCATCTGCTAATTGTTTTGTTGTAGCCTAAAACCGAACTTTATCGATGAACACATATTACATATAATTATGAGAGAACAATCATTTTTCGACAATGAGTGCAAATGAACTTGAAAAATGTAGCCATGTCAGCTAATCTAGAATGAACATTTCCATACTTTGATAAATGCATTTGTTTTTATTCTTAAAAGATGTAAAGTATAAATCACAATACAGCTGCAGGTCTCTGTTGGCAAGATAGTCATAAATGTCTGTGACCCATTATAAATGGAAGCTATTCATGCCTATTCACTGTTCCTGCCTCCAGATTTTACAGTTCATGATGCAACCATCCACTATTCTTATACACTTGATCTTGTTAAGTTCTTCTTATTGCTTTAATTTAATCTATTCAATTTTCTTGGTTTTCTTTGATTAAGAAATTGTTATTCTTTACTGTTGCAAAAATAAGAAGGGTGCCATTTGAACCATTGATATGTTCTTTGTTTTTGCAAACCATTTTAAGCGGCTCAGCTCAACAGTAGGTTGGAGTCCACTTAATTGCCCCAAGGTCACTGGTTACCAGACTTTAATAATCTGCTTGCAAATGAGTAATGATAAAGCATTACATCATGATAATAATCGATCATTCTCTTTGTTATATTTAGCTTGTTGTCCTCTCGACAAATCAAGCAAATGCCCAGCATATGTGTGGATAGATATTTGGAGGAAATGCACTGCTGTATTAATGATTACTGTAATGATTTTGAAGAGGTCCCACTGTTGTGCACCTTGTCAAAGAGCGCTTTTCATTACTCCCCCTTATGCTTCCTCACGTCCTCTTTCCCAATGATCCAAAAAATCATTCCCCCTCCACTTTTATGGAGGATGTTTTAATGCCTTTAATACATTTAGAAGACAATGAGCCGGAGAGAGGAGGCTTCTGCAGGACTTCTGATGGGGCCAAGACACAAGCATATGCTAATATTCTCCATTGCATTTTTGCTGGAAAGAGTCAACAGACAAAGAGGGAGTTAGAATATACAATCAAACACCTACATTTTGCTAGAAAACCGAGCTGAACGTTTTTGTTTTAGTAATTCCAACCATGCATTTCCAGCTGTGATGAAAATGTTTGCTGCTGGGCATTAAGTTCCCTCTCTTCTCCAGACACACTGTTCATTTGGAGCTCTGAAGAAACAACATAAGCTCTTTGGAAGCCATGGAGTGTGTCTCACCAGTGCAGCAATAAACAACAAGAAACTAGTAAATAAGTCACTCATCTTGTCCCACTCTACATTGTAGTTTCTGTTGAGATTCTTTAATCGTGCAATGGAAAAGAAAACCTGACCCCTTACTGGCTCTGACAGAGGCCGTTTTCAGTCCTAAAAATGTTCTGCATGCCCAGGAGCGGTTTCACGTAAAAAAAAACAAATATCCACCCAACCACACCCAGAAATGTCAATGATTTATCCGCTTCAAACCTTGAGTGCTGTCTCTTGAAAGTGCCCAGTGTACATTGTCGAAAAACTAAGAGAAACACAGGAAGAGACATGTATAATTTGTTGACACATACTTTTAGAAAAGGGAACTCAATAGAAGGAAATATAAGACACTTTCATACCTTTATGTGGAGTTGTTTCAGTACTTGTGTACTGAACCTAACTCTAAAGGTTGTACCTTCAAAAAAGAACGCTGACAAAACATAACTGGGACATACAGAAAGCCAGAAGAAGTTCATTTTCAGAGGTTTTGTCTTACATGCAAGATATTCCTGTTTTAATTTGTCTAAAGGAATTGATTAAAAATCGCTTCATACATCCAGACATCTATTCTAGTGCATAGAATAGACTAGTTTCCAAGTCTGCATCTTTTTTTGAGTGTCTTGTTGATTTGAAATACCGAACCATGTAGAGAGCCACAATGGCACTCAGTTGAGTGCAAAAAAACTGCACACAGAAAATCAAGATCGGAAGAGAAAAGGTGAGAGGGAGCAGTCAGGTCTGAGCCTTTGCTCCCGGTTAGGTGTGAGCTGATATGTGTTGAAATAGAGGAGGAAAAGGCCAGGCACTCCCAAGAGATGAGCTCCACTTGGCCCATCTTCACGAGTTGTTTTGGGCACTGTGGTTTTACACTTTTCTCAAACGCTCTTCATCTTTACGCGATGCACTAGCACCAAAACAGCTTAACCCCAAGTGACAAAGTAATTCCACAGAGCAGCTGGCATGTCTCAACCGATCAAACTTTCACCTAATCAAAGCTAATTACGGAGCAATACCCCCCCCCCCCCTTTCTACAAAGTCAATAACTAACATTTAGCCCATTAAAACGGATTCACAAGTGTTTAATAAACTGTTAGTGCTGGTAGGTTTGGCAGCAGAAATCTGTGGGAGCTGTGGTTTTGCATGAAAGCTCAGCAGATTGCAGAAATAATCATATTTTTGCACACAACAACCTATCGTGTTAAATCTTCGGCAAAGCGCTGTGTGATTGGATCAAAGCAAAACAAGCTAAAGGAAATAAGCAAAGCGAATGTCACGACTTGACAAGGGTGGAAGACAAAAACCAGAGACAGAGGCCAGACTAAAGAGGCTCAATATGATGGAAGATGAAAAATATGGAAGACTGAATCAACCCTCAGCAAACTGGTAACTGCATATGTATGCTTAAATTCAGATCCATCTGTAATTTCATTTAGCACCATATTGACGTCTCTATGAATCATTCTTCTCATCTGTCAACATTTTTGTCTTCCTCTTGATTTCATATCCTTTAGAGTTTTCGATTTGCATAATATACTTCATGGCTGTGCGGCAATAAATGAGTCCCATTCAGTGCTACAGTGTCTGTCAGTGCAATTCTTCCCCATTTACTTACAGATGGCAATTTGACACACATGAATTGGGAACAGCGCAGGAACGCCAAAAAGATTTTATTTATCTCTGTTTTGATAGAGCAGCCATTTAGTGACACATAATGTGCTTGCAACCAAAACTAAAAAAAGGTTTGTTTTTAATGAAGAACGGATTAATGCAGAAATTTTTATTAATTTACCCCATTTAATGATGCATTGGGTTTTGTACAAAGTGATTTGCTCCAACAACTGCAAAATCTAATGGAGGCTAATGGTGTGCGTGTGTTTGCTGAGGGTTGATTCAGTTCAGTTCTAAACATGAATTCCTAGCATGGTGTCCATTTACCATAATTGCAACACTCCCAAAAGTGAAGAATTGGATTTGAAACTTTCCACGCAACACATTCATCTCTTCAAACTTTCAAGTTTGTCATTTCAGTAAACAGCCATGAACAGAAGATCCACAGAAATCGCTCCAGGGCGGCTTGAAGCAAAAATAATGAATAATAATAACAAAATAACAAAATCCTGCACACATAACCTGTCAGCCCCCTGACACCAGGTTTTCCAGCAAACTTGCTGAATCAGGGCAACAGCAATTAACCTCCAACATCAAACAAAACTCTCCACATGAAAGTGGCAGAGGACCATCTCTTTCATGCAAATCGGAAAGGGGGTGAGCTTGTTTTATTTATGATAGGTGGCAAAGTCCTGTATTTATTTATTCCGACATTTTTTTTATCACCTTCGGAACACTTTTTGCTACTGGTTGCAAATACAAAATCAGTGCTTGTCATCACATTGCCAGAAATGATGAACTTCCATGACAAATTAAATGTAAACAAAACAAGAATCTAAACTGCGAAAACACTAAAACAAATTCTGTTTAATGAGTTTCTTTCTTTTCGCATTACAGTTATTAATCCCCTCCACCTCCTTTTTTTCAGTCTCTTCCATTCATCTTCTTTTAATAGTTCTTCCTATCTTCAAAATTAATATTACAGATTTTCCTCTCAATCTCAGCCGGCGCCTTCCTTTCTTCTCCTTCCCGCATCCCCTCCTCTCATTTGTCTGTCCCACTCCCACACCTCCCTCCCTCTCTGTCTCCTTCCAGTGTTGTTTCAGACATGAGCTCATGAAACATCACCTTCCCTTTATTGCAGTCTCTCGTTCTTTGTGTCTCGCATTGATGACATCAGTGCCGGGGAGTGTTACTGTGGAAACCAAAGTAGTGCGCCACAGGAATGTCACTAATTGTGTGATTAAGTGTGTGTGTGTGTGTGTGTGTGTGTGTGTGTTGGATTGTCTTTTTGATGCAGGTTAGTTACTGTAATATGCAAGCAGAAAAAGGTGAAGATTATTTATGTTTTGTCTTAATTGTTCACCATTACAGATACACTTTTTCCCCTTACACAGTGCACTAAACATGGCAGCAAAAATGAGCTGCTAAAAGAATGTGGGTGTGGGACTGGAAGTCACCATCTACTGATAAAAATATTCGATTTGGTAGGTGAATGCACAGAGTGACCGATTTGGGCTGCCGTCCCCCCTGCCAGCTTCTGCTTTTATTCCTGTCCAGCCTGTCAACGGTTCACAGGCATAAACAACTTTGCAAGACGAGCAGACGGAAAGACAGTGCGTCCACATCGACTCACTCAAAGTTAAAAACACACTGCTCTGCTCCTATTTCAGCAGCACTTCATGAAATTTTGCTGTCGCCTTTGGGAGGATTCTTTTTATTGCATGCGAGGGTCTGGCGTGTCTTTTATCAGCACACTTTGTTCTCTCTGGCATTCCTCATCCCCTGCGCTCACAAGCCAGACAGAAATCATGACGGGCAGAGAGAAACAGGAATTGAGAACAATGAAAAAGAGAGAGTGGGGACAGAAAGTGCTGTCTAGTCATTATTTGGCTTTTCTTCCTTCATTTGTTTTTTTTTATTATTCAGACACATTTTCTTCTGTGCCATGTGTATGGTCATGATTGTGTTAATAATGTCTGCTTCAAAACCCTCTTTTTCTAACCACTGTGGAAAATGTGTAAGCCAGTGTAGTGCATCCACACAACTTTTCAAGCAGGCAACTTCTTCAAGTGCATCTTTAATGAAGCCACAGGTTCCTCACCGGTGAGAAAAACATGGCCACCTCTCCTCCCTCTGTTCTCTCCCTCTCTTGCAGTTTACACTGTAAACCCATCACCTGCAGACATCAAAGGCAGACGGTGTGGGTTATAACTGCTATCAAAAGCAGCAAACATAAAAGGGCAGAATATTCTCTAACTGGGAGGCTACAGCGCACCACTTTCCAATTTGCCTCTGTTTCAGACCCCTTTAAACCGCCAGTGTTTTATGTCTGTCGTCGCTCCACCATTTTATTTATTCATCTGTGAGCTGAAGAGATAAGCCTTCACTTAGAAGTGGTGAATCAAACTATCTCTGGAGGTCAACATGTTGACTTAAAATATTTGGTTGTGTTTGTTACTCTGTATTCAGCTTTCCTTACTGAAAAAGCAAAGAAAAGGGTGTAAGATTGCTGTGATTTGTTTATGGTTTCGACTGAAAGCACAAATTCCTGCAGTTTGTGTTCCTCGCTCCTCCATCAAACCACAATTATCACCTTTGAAAATGTGTTCAGTCTTTGTGAGTGAATAATTATGTTCAATTAGAAATCTTAATGACTCCATCCATATCGCCCTTTTGTCTCAGTTCTTGAACATCTCTCTGTTGCTTTGAATCTGGCACCACCTGTCAGTAATCGGATGTACTACAGACTAAGTAACTCAGGGGAAATCAGATTCAAATCATAGTGTCATGGAACTAATAATCACAGCCCTAGGTACGATCTCAAATTCCATTGGCTATCTACGGTCAACATGGACACACTTTGGAAACATTATCTCCTGTTTTGACCGGTTGTTTCGCCAGAGTATTTAAAACATGGACACATCATCTTAGTGACAAACTCCATAAAGATGGTAATCTTTTCCTCTTAACGTTTAAAAAATCCTTCCTCTGAAGTCCTCGTTACTTCTTCAGGTGCCAAACCTGAGCTTTGATTCAACCAAGAACGCAAGAAAAACTATTCTTAAAGATTGTATAACTTTTAACACACCTCCAACCTCCTAAATGCCCTTGTCCCATATCTGTGAATATTCTCCCTCATCCAGGTCATGGTCAAGCTTGAAATTTTCAGTTTAAGCAACTGGACGAAGTTTTCTTGAAGAGGTTTCTGAAGAAGCTTCTAGCTCAGAGGCGAAACGTCTTCTAGAAAACTTAACGTCTTCATGCCTAAACTGAAGTTTTCAAGCTCACCCTTGTCCCATTTACAGATAACTACGCAATAAACGGTCCTTTTTTTCTTTTCCTTTTTCTTTCTAACAACCAGACACCACAACCAATCAAGCTGTTTCATCTTTCCCCACATCCCTGAGACAATTACCTCCAATTTTACTTCAATAACACTCTCCCTCCTCCGTCAGTAAACAATCAAATCACTCCATTGTTGAGGGTAATTGGATCTCTTTAAATCAAATCAGCCATTATGGTTGTGATGAAGAACGGCCTGCTCTGTGGGAGTTTGGGACACATGAGGGAATGCAGCACAGGAATACATTACTGGCTCTGCCCCTCAGGTGAAGATGGCTATATTGGCAAAGTTGCGTAATACAGGTTTATTACACCGTGCAGTGATCAGCGCAGGCTTGTTTCTCTCCTGAAGGACATGTTCCAGGTGGAGCTTACATTTCAGTTATAAAGAAATTAGACGCGAGAGGGGAGGGAAAGGAGGTTTTACTCCAGCATGTAGAAGGTGCTGTCTGCATCAGAGTTGGAGTCTAATGCGGAATCCATCCTAATTTAACTCTGCAGCTGTTTTATTTATTCTCTGTCTGGGAAACTTCCCATGATCACTGTGAGAGGAGGTAAGGTGTAGCCCCCCCAAAAAAACATGTTGATATACAGTATGTTACGGTGTAATGCAACTACACACCCCTTTTTTGTATTCACCTGTTAATAAATTATCTCAGGCTCTATATTGCCTGACTCCTCTACCATCATGGAGAGTGATTTGCTTATTTTTCCCATTTCGAGTTGTGAACTTGTGCCACTGATGCTACAAATGACGCTAAAAATTCAAACTCTCTGAATGAGCTATTAGGAATAAAGAGCTAGATAATGAGCTGTGTTTCTGTCGAGGAGGGACGTATGTGCGTGGATCATTAAGGTGAGGGTTTTTTTTGTTGAGAAAATGTCTCACAAAGCATAGTCCTCCTTTTACAAGATTCTTATTTAAGAGGTTGAGAAGGAAGGAGGGAGATTTCTTTTGATGTTGCTCATTGGAAAACATTTCACATGGAGTCTCAGCATATTTAACTGTCTGCTGTTTGGCTTACTGTTCTTTTTTCTTTTGGGAGTTTCCCCATTCATCTTCTGGCCTCTCTCGTGGGTGACTGCTATGCTGAATCTCTCTCCTTTCCCTCCATATCGCTCTCTCCTTTCGGAAACCTGCTTCCTTTGGTGCTATAGTGATGTCATGATGACTGAAATGGATGTGGACCGAGCAGTGTAGCCACACTTTGGTGAAAGAATATTTAATGGAGACGTTGATGGCAAGTTATCCACACATTCAGCTGATAAGGGGAAAAAAATCTTATGCCTCAAGTCATTTCACAGGATTGCTCTCTGTGCTATTACCTGCAGTCAGTCGGTTGAGAAATTAGTCCCTCGATTTATCACAAAGTCATAAGTCAGTCATTTTCTTAGAAATTGTTCTGTCACTGTGTCTGTAAATAAACAAGACAATAAATCTTTTACTCTTTAGTCAGTAAATAATTCAGTTATTCACTCAGAAATGAGTCAGATCTTTGAATAAAGGGAACAAATTAGTCAGCCTTTAGCCACCAAATCAGTTAGGAAATTAGCTACTCGATTCAAGTCAGTCAAATAATGTGTCTTCCACTTTGAATTCAGCTCAACTTGGTCTTCACACTCAAAAGACCAAAAGACATTGGCTGCTTAACCTCTATTCAGCCTGCCATCCTCTGATAACACTTAACCCAATTAACTCAAGCTTCATCCTTATGCCTGGGATCTGTGTGTGTGTGTGTTTGTGTGTGTGTGTGGAAGCGTGTGTGTGTGTTTGTGAGTGTGTGTGTATGTGTGTGTACGTGTGCATTTGGTTAAATGTGCATGCCTGTGTGTGCATGCTTTAGATATAGACGTATGTCTTCATACCTGTTCAGCATATATAGTAACATTCTAAGATGTTTGATCCTTACTTTTCCTTTCTCTAAGATTTAAGATTAACATTCAGTGTGGCAATGGGAGTTGTGAATGATTGGGCATCTCATCCAAAAGCAAGAAATAGTTTTGTACTGTGCTTCAAGAACGAGTTAAATGACATTATTAAACATGAAGTTAAACATTCAAATGCCTTCTGTCATATATTAATTATATTTACCCAAGCTTTTATTCTGCTTCAAAAGATGATGGACTAACAAGCTTAAAGATTACACGTTGACTGATTTAGTCATTCACACTTACGTCATCTGAAGTAAACACTTTTTTTTTTTAAATATAAATGTAATTTTAATGAAGAAGATTTTTGTTCAAGGAGCTATCTGGCATAGTATATTTACTAAAGCTAGCATGTGCTGTTTTGAATGCCATCCATGCTTTGTCACTTCCAGCTACACATTTCACAGACAGGATGATTCATTCTTGTGAAGGTAATTGATGGAAGTGAAGCCTTTCATGTAGATGTGAATGAAAAAGCCTCACCCGAGTATTTCTACTGCAAAGGCTTTGTTCAAATTCGATTCCATCTTGGCAATGGTTTATTATTCAACAGTCACCTCTGTGTCCACATTGATTGTTCTGTACCTGAAACGTGACCTGTGGGTCCGATTCCAGGATGCTTAAGACAATTTCAAGTGTAATCGACAGATTTTATGATGGCCCGGACATTTCTCACCCTCCGGCTACTGCTCATGTTTGATTCATCTCCACTCAGCGCCTTAGTCAGCACAATCAAATCTCTCATCTGCTCTGCTCTTCCGCTGTCTGCTGTTCTCATCACCTCTTTGCTCTGATCTGCATGACCCCCTCTTTCAGCGAAACACTCACATGGGAGGTTCCTCAGCGAGTTGCTTGGTAAATGACAAAAACACCCAAGGAAACAACAACTTGTTGCTCGAGTGTATGGGTCCTTGCTGATGTGATAATTATAAGAGAATATCTATTTATTTTTCGTCTTATCTATAAACAGGACGAATTCTAAAAGTGTGTCAACAAATGAAATCTTTACTGTTGTTGGGAAATAACAATCTGAGATATTTTGATATTGTAATGATTGCTCACAACCATAGTTGATGGCTCTTTGAATAATCACAACACTATCTAAGACGGTGCAAATTAGATCAACCCGCAAGATTTTCTGACCATTTCTTGTATTTTCTCCTCAAAAACTCAGGTAAATATGCCATGAGAGATTTGATCCACCGTCTACCAGGCAGTAGTAGCAGCAGCAATAACAATACCACCAGCACTGGGACCTCCGGGACCACGGGCCCTCCCAGCAAGGCCATGTCAGACGATACAGTCACTGCCATCTGCTGTGCGCTACATGAAGTAATCACCAAGAATATGGAGAATGCTAAAGCTCTGCGCGATGCCGGTGGCATCGAGAAGCTCATCGGGATCACTCGCAGCAAAGGAGACAAGTGAGTAGGCTACTGTTAAGAGTAGGGTCAGTTTTTTTGTCTGCATTCAAAATAGAAACGTATATCTTTCTACATTTAAAGTTGTGCAGAAAAATTAGCTTTTTTGCGATCATATAAGATGCGTATTATTACTTCAACTGATAGAATCTAGGTTTTTTTAAATGCCTTTTATGCATTTTATGCATAACATTTATCCAGTTCGACACATTATGCAAGATAATACTTTTTATATGAATTCACCTCTTCACGAATACTATGAACAGCAAATTTATCTTTGTTTTATCACTGGTGAAAAATCTATAATCAATTTGAACATAACTCAGATAACCCTAATTACTCAGCCCTTTAAAAAAAAAATTCCATTGGACTCCAGTGATGACATGCCTAACTGAAGATCTGCATATGTTTAACTTTTGACTGTATGCAATGTTTTTTTCAATAAACATGTCTTTGTAGAAGCTTACAAATTATGGTGATCTTAAAATGCACAAAGAACATGAGCATTTCTACATTAAGCCATTTTCTTTATTAGAAATAGTTTCATTTATTGTAGTGTTTGGGTTATTCCCCTAAGATATATTAGTATTCTGCTTGATCCAGCCAATCATCATCTTGAAATATGCTTGCGTCAGTCCCAAACTGGTCACAGCAGAAACCTAAAGGAATCATGTTATAGCCTGAGGAGAAACAATGTCACAGACTACTGAGAATTGCACTGTATATATTTGCAGAGCCAGAGCAGATTTATCAGCAACGTTGAAGAGGTGGCATGTTTAATTGTTTATGTCCTTTGCAGATTTCAGATCTACTCAAAGATAATTTGTCTCCAAAACAGAACGATTTAGTCATTCTCACTGTTAATCATGTCCAAAAAAGTGTTTGCTTTCATTTTAAAATGTATGGTCAGACCTAGGATGACAAATAAATATGTTTTGGTTTCTACATGAGCAGTTTCATGCAGCCTACCCCACGTGGTAAGCTGTGAGCTTTGCCCTGATGTTGCCTCACCTCCATTATCTACAACTGCTTTCCTTCTGACCATTCATCTGCAAAACACAGCTGGAGAACAACAAGGATCTAGCTTAAATATACCT
Organism: Menidia menidia; assembly: GCA_907169785.1. Taxonomy (NCBI): domain Eukaryota; kingdom Metazoa; phylum Chordata; class Actinopteri; order Atheriniformes; family Atherinopsidae; genus Menidia; species Menidia menidia. The sequence continues at coordinate 8,397,143 of CAJRST010006668.1, forward strand.
TTTGTTATGACACTAGACCGAGCAGGGCGTTCAACTTTGTTTCTATGGCAACCAGCAGGTCAGGGGTTGCCATACCACCTGGCTGTCATCAGCCGGAGGTCAAATGTTGATTTATTGTTACGGGGAAAGACTCTGTCTATTTAAGGAGGTGTGTTCAAGGGCACCACTACGGAGAGAGACGAGGTGCAGACTGAAACAGCCATAAATTCAAATTTCACACTGACTGTAGTTATCTGCCAATAGCGTACACATCTTCATTTTCTGAGAATGGGCACGCCGTGGATAAATGCTTATTATCTGCAGTAGCAAGGTATAATCAGACAATTATACACTTTTAGATTGAGAAAAATGCCAATTACATCACAAGCATGCAATACATGAATACAGTAATGTTTATCAGTTGAGGAGTAGAACGTGAAAAACCCACTGAAATAGAAAAAAAGAGAATAATTTGTCTCTGGGGATCTAACCTAAAGCTTTGGAAGAGTAACTGCTGGAGCACATCCCTGTCACAAAACACAAACAGCCACATATTTTGGCAGAAAATGAAAAGCTTTATGTAATTACAATAAAAATGATGCACTCAACTGGTGATCCAAAAAAACAACATTCATTTTGATATGTTAGAGTGGGAAAAAGGCAAATGGTATTAATCACGTTAATGACACAGTTCTGTTAATGTGGATGTCAGCTATGGCGTGAAAAAGCGCGCCCGATGGCAAAATCCATTGTGAATAGATGATGCCGTCTGTGCTTCTCCTGCTGTGTCATGTCACAATATCTGCCGTGAAAAGGTGTAAGTGTAAAAACTATTTGGGGATTTATTTATTTTGGGGGGGGGTTAAGGTGTTCACAAGTTACCTTGTGTAACTATATCCCTCTGGTTTGGGTGGAAAAACCATTTAAAAAGGGGGACCGAAGGGTGTGTTCCAACTACAGGGGGATCACACTCTTAAGCCTCCCTGGGAAAGTCTATTCAGCGGTTCTGGAGAGGAGGGTCCGTCGGATAGTCGAGTCTCGGATCGAGGAGGAACAGTGTGGTTTTCGTCCTGGCCGTGGAACGCTGGACCAGCTCTATACCCTCAGCGGGGTCCTGGAGGGTGCATGGGAGTTCGCCCAACCAGTCCACATGTGTTTTGTGGACTTGGAGAAGGCGTTCGACCGTGTCCCTCGGGGTATCCTGTGGGGGGTGCTCCGGGAGTATGGGGTACCTGGCCCTTTGTTACGGGCTGTTCGGTCCCTGTACGACCGGAGTCAGAGTCTGGTTCGCATTGCCGGTAGTAAGTCGGATCCGTTTCCGGTGGGAGTTGGACTCCGCCAAGGTTGCCCTATGTCTCCGGTCCTGTTCATAACTTTTATGGACAGGATTTCTAGGTGCAGCCGAGGTGTTGAGGGTGTCAGTCTTGGTGGCCTTAGGATCGCATCTCTGCTTTTTGCAGATGATGTGGTCCTGTTGGCTCCATCAAGTCGGGACCTACAGCTCTCACTGGAGCGGTTCGCAGCCGAGTGCGAAGCGGCTGGGATGAGGATCAGTGCCTCCAAGTCCGAGACCATGGTCTCTCACCGGAAAAGGGTAGAGTGCCTTCTCCGGGTCGGAGCGGACGTCCTCCCCCAAGTGGAGGAGTTCAAGTATCTCGGGGTCTTGTTCGCGAACGGGGGTAGGGAGCGTGAGATCGATAGGCGGATCGGTGCGGCGTCTGCAGTAATGCGGGCGCTGTACCGGTCTGTCGTGATGAAGAGAGAGCTGAGCCTAAAAGCGAAGCTCTCAATTTATCGGTCGATCTACGTTCCCACCCTTGTCTATGGTCACGAACTTTGGGTAGTGACTGAAAGAACGAGATCGCGGATACAAGCGGCCGAAATGAGTTTCCTCCGCAGGGTGGCTGGGCTCTCCCTTAGAGATAGGGTGAGAAGCTCGGCCATCCGGGAGGGGCTCGGAGTAGAGCCGCTGCTCCTCCACGTGGAGAGGAGCCAGTTGAGGTGGCTCGGGCATCTGTTTAGGATGCCTCCTGGTCGCCTCCCTGGGGAGGTGTTCCGGGCTCGTCCCACCGGAAGAAGGCCCAGAGGAAGACCCAGGACCCGCTGGAGGGACTATGTGTCCCGGCTGGCCTGGGAACGCCTCGGGATCCCCCCGGAGGAGCTGGCTGAAGTGGCCGGGGAGAGGGAAGTCTGGGTTTCCCTGCTCCGGCTGCTGCCCCCGCGACCCGACCCCGGATAAGCGGTGGATAATGGATGGATGGATGGATGGATGGATGGGGTTTGGGTGGATAAAATGATTTTTCTCTTTATATTATGACAAGCACTTTTTTAGTATTGAAAAATAAGTACTGCAAAACATTTATGAATATTGTGGGAGCACAGATTTTATTTTATGAGGATGCTCGCTCTGGACAAAGAGAAAATGAGATTCCCCTCTTCTAACCCTTTTACATGTTAATAGGGCGGAGCTCACAAAATAACTTCTTCCAAGGTCATTTTTCAGCTGAGTGGCGGGTAGGGGACCATTAACATGGCGGAGTGGGTCATTTTAAACTCATCTTATACTCCGGGTTTGCTCAAAGAAAATCGTTCCCTTTTGAAAAGAGAAATGATTGCCTCTCTCTTGAAGCCATTACCACTGCCACTGGTCACACACGGCTCGAGCAGCTGGTAAGGACATGAAACGGTAACATGGCGACATCAAAAATAAATGGAGTCCAGGGGAAGTGACTCTACATTGTTTTCTCCATCTCTCTCCAGACACTCCGCAAAGGTAGTCAAGGCAGCGTCTCAAGTCCTCAGCAGCATGTGGCAGTACAGAGATCTGCGCTCCCTCTACAAAAAGGTAGGCGTAGTACAAACAGTGCGGAACACCTTATCCACTTATTTGTTCGAATTCACGTCGCACAAATTTTTGTCCTTTCCACGGGTCGCATGTTGCGTCACTCTGCTCCGTGAGTTACTTACTATTTGATGCGCAGGAAATGAGTTTTCCATGTCAGACATCAATTTGTCAGATGACTCTCATCATTAATCTCCAGGCCACAGACACCTGTGTTGTGAAGGAGCAGGAAAAGTTACAAGCCAGGGCTAGAGCCTGCCGTGTATTTAATTAGGTAGAGATAGCTCTTGTTATAACGGTATTAAGTTTTGTGAAACAGGATAATTAGAAAGTCATTGCTATATTTGGAAAACTGGCTGGGAACTGGTCGGGGCGAATGGTTTGGGCTTTCGCTGGAGCAGATGGGGAAAACTGATTCTCGATGGAGACACTTCAATGAAGCAATTAAAGGCACACTTGCATCCTTTTTTGTGCTTTGATCAGCTAAAGATTTTGGTTTGTGCTTCTGGAAACAACATTAAACTTCAGTGGGTATGGTCCGGGCTCATCTCTGTTTTCTACTACCAGGGACAAACTGCATTCAGCCACTTTTTCTTGTTGTGTTCTGATTTTCTAAAGCTCACAACTGCCAATTTAATTTTGATCGTCATCATTTATTTTCCAACAAATTAGCATCAATTGATTCCTTATTTACCATATTGTCTTCTTCTTTTCATGTCATCATTGCAAGAAAAAGTGAGAGAAGGATTTTTTTTGTCATTATTGAGTATAAAACTTCTCGCGAGTGGATTAATCACAATTCACTAAATGAAAACCAACATTTTCTGTCAATATATGTAAATCCACTTTTGCAATCATTTTGGCACCAAGTGATTGCTTGGGAGTGTCTGTAGGAATGTGCTGCATAAGTGGCCTTTTCTTTTGTTTTTACTGCCTTACAACGCTGGATCTATTTCAGTGCAAGGTACAAAAAAAGCACATATGAAAAGTTCTGCAAAAATCTTTGCATTTGGGGTGTGTTTAATTGGCCGATAATTGGTCCCTTTAAAAAAAAACAAATTTTTAATTGGAATGTGTTTGATGATATTTTTTGTTCAAATCCCATAATCCTGCAGGTTGCATTCTCTCCTTGTGTGCGAAAGGATTTTCTCACTCTGCCTTCTCCTCACTGCCAAATGACATGCATGTCAGGTTCATTTGCAATCCGAAATTGTGTCCAAGGGTGAGTGTGAGTGGGAATGGCCATTCGTCTCATTTGTCTCTGTGTTGCCCTGTGATCGACTGGTGATCTGTCAAGATACCCTGCCTCTCACCCAGGGATAGCTGGGGTAGACTTCAGCCCCCCCGTGACCCTGACCTGAATTAAGCAAGTATGGCAAACGGGTGGATGGATGGATATGTTCAGTGTAGCTCACAAATGGGAAAAGCTTAAATGCCTGACACAGATTTAAGTCAGGCTCTTTTCATAACAAAAAAAGCGGGATTCCTTTCATACAGACTACAGATTATTAGTATTCTGAGGACTCTGGTCTTGGAGACTCTCCATTGGGATCTGTGTCTTGTTTTGTCTTTGTGAGTATACCACAATATTAGAACTGCTGATGGCTGAAGGCAATGACATTGATTATATTGGTTTAATTGGCACCAGTTAAGGAGTGGAATATATTAGGCAGCAAGTGAACATCCAGTTCTTCAGGTTGATCCACTGGAATCATGCAATATGGGAAAGTGAAAGGCTGTGGAGGATTTGGATGGCGGTATTTGCAATCAGTGATGATGGATTGACTTGGCAACAACATCTCCAAAACAGCGGGTCTGGAGTGTTTCTCGCAAGCAGTTGTTAGTGTGTAATAAAAGTAGTAAAAGACAGCAATGTGTCATAACCCACAATGCATCAGAGCTTGCAGAATATAAAATTGCCCATCCTGCCCTTCATATCCACTGTAAGGCACACTAAGAAGGCTGCTTGATCTTCTGAATTAGATCAGTCAGATGTTTAAAATCTGTGTGTCTGTATGTGTGTTTTCAACTAAAGGTGAGTCATGAAGACATGGAAGTAAAAAGAAATGCTGGGATTTTGCTGGACACTATTACAACAGAGCAACAGTGGTTACAGAGAGCAACGGGATCAATAACTCTTTGTTAGTCTCTGGAATAATGTGTTGTTGTCTTTTTCTCTCTTTCTGTGGTCTGCACACACAAACACATTCTCTGTGTTTCACTTACAAGCAACATCAATGCTAATTGTTATTTAGACCATTAAGGGGTCTGAAGAATAAGAGGAAACTGCAGACTCATAAATACTGTAATTAAAGCATAGCTCATAAAGAATGGCTCAGAAAAGCAAAAGCAGCCGAACGATATGAAGCGTACAGGGTGGCACATAATTAGGTTTTTTTTGGTTTGTTTTATTTTTGTCTATTATCTGGAAGTCACTCGCCGCTTGTTGTAAAGAACAAACAAAAAAACTGTTTAAATGGGCTTTTCTATTTTTTAAATCCGACGCTTTTGTTTGCTTTTGTTTGCTTGATCCTGTTAGCACGTGGGCAAAAGAAATTGCAGATGTTTCGCCCTGTTAATTTGTCTGTCATCTGATATCTGTCCTTTGATCCGCTGAAGCTTCAGAGATACTAATTGCAGTTTTGAAATTATACCTTTGAAAAATATGCTCTCGGCTTTGAAAGTGTCGAAGATGGAAAAAAGGAAAAAGAAAAACAATAAGCTTCACTTCAGAGACTTGTCTGAAAGATTTATTAGCTCCTGTCTTTAAAAGGTTTCGCTTCTTAAAAGCGCAGTTGTCCCTCCGATTGGTCACTCTATTGGTTCGAAATAGCTGATGGTTCTTATATGCCGAACTAAGATTGGGAATTCTACAGGTGAAGGATGCAAAGCCAAACAACACACTGTGGGCAGGTCAGCAGCAGATCCTGATGAGACTGATTGAAAGAGGGGCAACCCCCTGAGCACGTACAGGTTTTTAAACAGTGCAACCCTGCAGCATATATACATATTTAACCTTTATATCCCCAGCAATGTTCAGGTCTAGTTTCTCTAGTTTGTCAGCGTTTGTGAAGATGTCACTCTCTTTTATTCACTCTCACTCTTCATTGTTCTCAGTTAAAGCAGCTTTCCTTTTCAAATCTTTCTTGAAAACACGTTGAAAATCATGAAAACAGATGATCAGAGCCATGCAATATACTTCTCTTCAACAAGTCTTTTTTATCTTTACTACTTACTATATTCCCATGAAGGTAAATTGCCCCCTACGCTTGAATTTCAAGCAGCTAAATATCATCTTTCAAAGATGCTTTTATCTTTGAAGTGACCCCAAAATAATTGCAAGATATTGTTTTTAAACCCTAAAAGCTGCTTGTATAAGAGTGAGGAGGTGTTGCTCTAAAACTACTTTTATATATCCTTCCAGTTTCTTTCATTTGTATCTTCACTTTATGAGTAAGGCAGAGGGGTTTTGACTGATTAGCCTGCTGACTTTTGCGCTTGCTATGTTTCACCAGTGTTTTCTACTTCATAGAGAAGCATCCTCATGTCTTCGCCTCCTCAGCTCCACATTCCTGTAATCATTGTCACTCAACAGCATTGCCTCTGTCCAAATGGCAAACATGAGAGATTTTAACTTTGCACAGCAACCATGATCAGCAAACTATTTCATTATTAGGTATATGAATCATTAATGTGTCTATATGTTTCCCCAGCCTCTATATGGATGTTAATAGCAGCCCATCCAAGTCTAACAATTTCTGACTAATCATCTTTGGTCTGTGGGATTTATCCACACACAGTCTTTCTAAAATGAATTTCCAAGGATGGTAGACACCTTGCTAAATTACAATCCATTCCCTAAATGTCACAGTTAGTGACAAAGCAGCTTATTTTTATAACTGCAAAAAAACTGTCACATTAATGGATTTGTATGTCTTTTTATCACAAGAGTCCAGGATTCCAAATGAGTGATTTGACTGCTTGTATTCAGCCATGACACGTTGGGCCACTGGTGTTAGCTGCTGCAGAAATCCTGTTAGCATCCTATCCAAACGTGGATTAGCAAGCAGTTTAGATTAGGGCGGGGAGTCTCTACGAAGAGCTAACGTAAAGGGTACAGCAGAAATGTAGAGGCACCCAAAAGAAAGAAAGGGAAAAAAAAGTTTAAAAAAAATTTCTTATTTTTTTAGCTGACGATAAGCATGCTTGTGATTGTCTGTATGCAGTTTTAGATAAGAAAAGAGTGTGCGGTCAATAATGAGTCAGTTTGAACACTGCTTTTCAGGTTTGCTTTTTTTTCTTACTTGGTGTTCTTTTAGGAATGGAAGCATTTTGAAACGCTTTTCCAGCTGTTCAAAAGTGAATTTGTTTCTGTGCAAATGTGTGTTATTTGAATATTTTGTTGTTTGTCAGCATAACACTGAGAAATTCAGTGAGAGAAAAGAGAATTACTTCATACTTCGAAGCTGTTTTGAGCAAATAGAAAGGGAAAGTTTCAAGTCCACAGTTGAATTAACTTTGTATGAGCCCGACGCTTTGGGGGGAACTCTTTTCCAGGATATGGCTTCAGTAGCTTTGTAAGTTGGTGTATGATGGCTGTTCATGTAGATCCAATCTACAACGCCATAACAGGGGATTTATATTTTAAACATGGAACTTTGAATTGGAACACAGTCATGCTCTAAACACACCCACTCTTGATAAAACCAGAAGCAACAAATAATTTGACTCACTTAACAAATTCCCTTTTTCTCACAAGCAGAGCAGAAAATTGCATATTCACACATTTACGCTTTTTTTTAAAACAACATTCATTCTATAACTTCAGTCAGACTCCTGTGTCTCATTTTCTGAGAAATGATTTGTCTTTGGCCCTCGATCAAATGCATTCTTTCTTACACATAAAACACACACATGCAGGGTCATATCTCACACACACTTCTCAAACACACACAAATCAGAAACATACATGGGACAAATGGAGTTCAGGGTCAGAGATGTTGTGGCTGTCACAAATATGAAAGATTTACAGCATGCTCCGGGGATTTGCAATTCCCTATGTGGGTGTGTTTGTACCATGGGATTTGTGAGTGGAAATTTGCATGGCCAACACTTTGTCAAGATTATTTCTCTTAGAATGTTCAGGATGCTCCGAAAATATAAGATTCCAGTCAGGAGTTTTTCTCCAAATGGAAATCCACAAAGCGTTTCAGCGGATGTTCATTTACATACAAAGGCTTCCTAAAATCTTTTAAGAGCTTTATCTTTATTTAATTTTGCATTGAGATGGAGGCATTTTACAGGAGTGTGACTTGACAACTGTTAAAAAAAATGACTCAAGTGCACACGACTGTGAGAAGATATTTTAGCCCCAGAAAAAGTCATTTCATGCACATTGTAAACTGAAAAAGGCAGTTAGAATGTGATGCCCATTTTAAAACCTTATTAGACATCAAACCAGCCTCAGGTCTCTGAAGCTGCCTCTCTGTTCTGCCTGTTTGCTCTTGTCTAACGTTTAACCTGTATCAGAGAGGGAGAGATAGTTGGGAGGGGGTGATGGAAGTTTGTTGAGATTCTGTCAGCGTAGAGGCGGCAAACATTGTGTTAGGGAGACAGTGGACTGAGCCGCTCCACTAAAAAACAAAATGCAGCAGTAACACACAGGTCAATCACCAAAACAACCAAGAAACCACAAGAAACAAAAATGTAGGATGTAAAGGTCAGGGCCACATGAATCCTGTGGGAGCAGATGAATCATGTGCATAACTGCTAACATCTGGAAGCCTCAAAATGTGAGTGTTAAATGAGACAAAGATTGAGATAGTGAACAAAAACGGCGGTCAGTGGAACCCAGAGGGGACACACCACTTGCCGTGTGTAAGCTTTCATAATTTTTGCTGTAATTGCTTTCTGGTTTGAGTGCCACCAACCCCATACCCGCCCACACACACACACACACACACACACACACACACACACACACACACTTCATTTGTGGGGGACATACACGCTTTTTCTATCTTGAAGTCCTGACCTTCAACTAACTATCCAGTAATGGTAAAAGGAGCAGGGGCCAAAGTGGTTGCCTGGAAACCCAGTTGCTTTATGTCCTACTTACAGTAAATTTATGAAAGAAGCAGAAAGAGGAGGTGGGTGGAGGACAAGAGGGTGGTGAGATGAAAAGAACAAATCAACATCAGAGGGACCCACATACTCTTCAATGAGCTGGTGTGATATTTTTTTTCCTTATAGATGTTCAGGAAGGTGGGAGGTGTGTCTTGCAGGACAGTGTAAGCTTTCAAAGTACAAAGTGACGTAGAATATATCTGGATTTGGCGCATAAACAACTGGCTAAACATTTAAAATGCTGAGGTGAAGATTGCTCAACTTCTAAAACTTTGCTAAAAAGACGGAACGTGTATGAAACGTCTCTCACTGTTCAAAAAATGTGGATTTCTTGTGCTTATATGTGAGGACTTTTCTTTTTTTTTAGTATTACACAGAGTTGATCAATGAAAGGCTGTCAGGTTACCACATGGTGTCAAACAAAAGGTCAGATATGGATTTTGTTTCCTTTTTCTTTTTGGTGTGGAATGGTTCACTGCCCAATGAACTGCTTTATGATCAAGAAAATGATCAGATTTTCAGGTTTTGAGTTTTTCTAGTTGATTTATTTCATAAGTCGACATAAGTTGATATATACTTTTATGTACAGCCCCATGGCTCGTTCAGCTGTATACATTATAAGTGAACAAAACATTAAAAGAAAAAAAATGTTTAATGGTCATGATATTGTTTTGATAATGCACATATACAATCCATGCTTTGATATATTTTTGAACAACTGAAACATAAGATAAAATGCACCTTAATGCTCGGACTTCATGATGATACGCAAGAAATTTGTGTATTTGATGGATTCCAGCCTCATTTAAATACTTAGCATGTATTATTTAATCATCATCAACTTTAATACAAACATTTCATTATATCAAAATCAATCCTAGCTGGTTTTGAGATCACTGATGATGGGACGAAGAATGTCCAGAACAAATTTAAAGCATTGTGTTTCAGATACCTCCGTTTTCTGTCGGTTGTGGGTGCTGGATGTACCGACTCCAGCCCAGTGCTTCCACTCAGGCTAATTCTCTTCTCTGTTCCATTTGCTCTATTCCCTTCCCTTGCCTTCCTCCTTGCCATTTTTGCACCGCTTGAAATACCTCCCTGCCCATATTCTCCCTCTTCCTTGGTCTGGTAACTGTGTGTCAGCTTTTGTCTCTCTGTTTCTGCCCATCACAACTTTGTCTTCCCACCACTCGTTCTTTAAGCCTCATCTCCCCCCGTCTCTTTGTCATCTTATTCTCCTCTGCTCCATGTCCTCCTCTCCAGCCTCATTGTACTGGAGGGATTCACCTCTCCCATGTTCTCACACTTTACCACCATCCCAATGCTCAGCTGCAGCCTCTAGACGGTAAAGCCGTGATGAAACACGTCCCCCGTTATCTTTCATCATCTGCCTGTGCTTTGCTTTCTGACGTACCCAATTATCTTAATGCTAAATTGAATTTGGTTCCAGCTCTGTGATTGTTGTTGACTCTCATAATCCATTTTTATGAAAAGGGCTTTGCTCCAATCACAGCTAAACCGATGCAAAGTCATGGGCTTGGCATTAATTATGGTTGTGGAGTCATTTGTATAAATTTTTTGCAGCACAGACCATGGCGTGTTTACTAAGCTCAGATTTGATGCAAGTGTCTGAATTTATCGTGATTTGTGGACATATTTGCCAGTGTCCTTCAGCTTCTATGGTGCATTTTTGCTGACAATCCAGTGAAATCCCAAATTAATTTGTGTTTATTTAAACTTACAGTTTGAATAAACATAGAAGAAGTGTGTTTATGGAAAATATTTAAATGTGTTTATTTTTATGACATATATTGGATATTTAACTAAACACAATTTTAACATTCTTGCTGTTTTTGCAGGATGGTTATACCCAATATCACTTTGTGGGTTCTGCCTCAACAATAGAGAGAGACAGGCAGCGGCCATACTCTTCTTCAAGAACTCCCTCTGTTTCACCTGTCAGGACATCCCCAAATAACCGCTCTGGTAAGCAACACATGGTGCAACAACATGTGAAAAATTTTAACTCTCAGCAATTCAGATCAATTTCTCCCCTACAGAAATGTATCTCTATATTTTGTCTATATATGTTGATTTTTGGCTGAATTTTACTGTGGCTGGATGTGTTTTTTTATTTTATTTTGAAGTCGTCTATATTCATATCAAAGAGTTGGTTTTACGGTAGACTTTGAGATCTGCTTTTTATTTCCCTCAGCTTACGGTCTTTATGCCAAAGGCTCCTGGCTCCAGCTTAATATTTCACACGCATATCTCTTGGTGAGAAAGCAATAAGCATATTTTCCAAATTCTCTAAATATTTCATTAAGAAGGAGGATTATTTTCATAATGAGGTAGGATTTGGTTCAGGTATTCATATTAAAATGTGTGAGTTATTTTATTCAGTAATTGTTTCATGCAAAAAAAATCCTTTTCATATTGCCTCTGAGACAGAGAGTCACCTTGTTGCCACCATATCCGGATGCACTAAGTACAGACAAATATTAAAGGAAACAAGTTTCTAATAACTAGCATTTGTGCATTGTCTCTAACTTTTTTGTTTGAACAAAAGGCCATTGTACACAAGGATTCCATATTTTTGTCCAAATCATCAACATGTACCAGTCTGTCGGTCTTTAGACTAGAGAAGAATAGCCTTTGAATTCCTGATTGGGGCCCACTGGCTTTCATGCTTTAAAGAATGATTATCATCAGCCTTTAGCCTAAACCCATTGGCCTTCATGGTTGGCAAAGGACACGTTAGCATTAGCTGTTAGCATCAGTAGTTGAAGAGCCTTTAGCTGTTCTTTCTCCACACCAGGCTTAGCAAGCTGATGAGGCAGAAAAGTACTTTTCCTTCCTCTCGGCTTAGCGAGGTCTCCGGGATGCTGCTAAAAGAGAGGCAGGGGAAGGGAGTGGGAGAAAAGCGTGATTTTGTGTGTGTGTGTGTGTGAGGAAAGAGAGACAGAGGCAAGGATGCGATAAACAGGGAGGGAGATAAAAAAAAAACGAAACGACAGGGAGGCATAAAAGAATTAGGAAATAAGGGATGGTTAATGCAGGGAGTCTGACTTTGGCAATCGACATTGACGTAAGTAGTTGTGAGACCTTCATGCACAGTTTGTGGCACTGTGGAGGGGTTAAGGTAAAATGCAAAATGGGTGAAGCTTCCTGCTTCATCTCCTTTGAACCCCCCCCCCCCTTAGCTTTAGTGCATTTCTGCACCTTGCCATTTATTCTTGTCCAGTTACTCCTGTTTGTAACCCTGCAGTTGTCCTTTTTCCTCCTCTGTCTTCTTGGTTTCTCACCGTCTACAGACCCACCCCAGTCACACAATCCAGACATCTGTATCTCCCTTTGCATATGTCTCGTAACGCAATCTGACTCCTCGCAAATGGATCACATTGCAGGGGGGGATTTTTGTGTGCAATCTCATTGAGAGAAAAAGGGGCAAAAGACTTGGGGAGGAGAGAACGATAAACCACAAAAGAGGAGCTGAGCTGAGAGGCTGAAAGAGAAGGACAGAGGGAATATCAGAGAGGGGGGGGGTGCGAGACCTTTAGATCCATCATGGCCTCCAGGGTTCTTGCTGTGTTTTATGTTGATAGAATGAGTCTCCCGGGCTGTCATATCCAGCAGTTATAAGCCTGGTCCCCCAAGTAACTGTAACCAGTGGTGACAGCCTTGACTCTGCCTCAGCCAGACATGTTTGGGACTCCGCCTTAATTGAATATGATACAGAGGTGGGCAATAAAAAAATTAAACAAATGACAAAAAAAAATCATGTAATAGTTTTTTCGCCCATACATAATATAGCTGACATTCCAACATTCTACAAATCTAAATTGAGAAACCTAATTTTATCTAAGTTGTTGAATATATTAATTATGTTTGCCAACATGAGATTTTTTTCTGAGAAAAAAGTACTCTACTCTTTACTTTATGTATTCACATATTTATTGTGTACCTTTTAGATCATCCACAGTTTATTTTAAGGACTATTCAGTTTATCAGAATTCCTTTCATTTATAAGGATACCGAATAATATGTTACATTATTAGTTGGAAAAAAAAATAATGCTAAACAGACTAAAGGGGCTAATACAGTGTTTGCTATAGGGACTTTTCAGGTTGTATGTAAATGGAAAAGATGGAGCCCAGGATATACAAGACTATATAACAGATCCACTTTTTGTCATGTAGGGCTGTACACAGAAATGCATGGGGAAATGATCATAATGTATCTCATATTTAATGATAAATAACATTTCTATATGCTTGATTTGGATTCTGCATATTTCAAATGTCATGCATTCATGTGTTTGAGTTTTAATTTGCTGCCTGAGAGCTTTATCTGTGCTAGGATGTGGGGCATGGTTCTGTGCTGCCATGATGTGGTTCAAATAAGGTCACCTTTGGAGAAAGCAACACCTGTTTCTGTGATAGCATTATGCTTACCATTACAGTTCAAGTGTTAAACTGTAAGGTTGCAAAGCATTTTTTGTTTCATCTCAGATTTTTGTTAGGTTCCCAACTGGATATTCAGCTTAGTCTTTTGATGCCTGAAGACAAAGAAAATGTCTGTGAACTAAGGCAGCATAAAACAAATTCAAGATTTCATATTCAAATAATTTGTCCAAAAACACGAGAGCGTGAATTCCCAAATGTTTTTTAACATGCTGGAGGTGACCCTTTCTGCTGACAAGCTAAATGATGAATAATGGCTGTGCACCTTGAAGGGCCGAGACACACGAACACGAGCAGGCAGCGTGTGAGAGTGCATGCTCTTGTGGGTTTTATTGCTCATTATTGTGTGTGTGTGTTTGTGTGTGCGCACATGCACGTGTAGCCAGCGCTCCAGCCTCCCCCAGAGAGATGATGAGTCTGAAGGAACGCAAGATGGACTATGATTCCACGGCAACCAACGCAGGTTTCCATAGCAACAAAGGAGAGCACACATCCCGGAAAGACGGCATGGCAGGTGTGTGTGTGTATGTCTGTGTGTGTGTCTGTGTGTGAGCGTGTATTTGTGTGTTTGGACAGATAAAGTTACATTTTTCTAGATTTTCACCCTTTTTTAACCCGTTTTTCACTCCATTTTCTAGTCACTCACAATCTTGTCATGAGGCAAAGACATTTCTGCCTGACTTTTCAGACTTTTTGTCAAATTTTCAAACAGATTTCATTTCTAATTAGTTTATAAAAACTTTATTCAGTTATCTTTTTTAATAAGATAAATTTGGGGTGTTATCAGTAGCTGCCTATCATTGATATGTATATATATATTGTCCTTCTCTCATTTTTTATCTATAAAGTCCAAGTGTCATGTGGGACCTCCACATTGTTCCGGAACTCCTACCTGACCGCTACTGATGACATCAAGCAGAGCCAGGTGAGCTTTCTTTAAGGCAATATTTTTTCTTTCTATACAAGTGTGTCAGCAAAGCATATGTTCCACCATGGCTCACCATGAGCCGGCGTACGCTGTTATAACGAGGTGGTTATCAGCGGAGATAGCAGCAGGATGGAAGAGGCACAGCAGATGCATACATAGGTGTCTCACTGTGATAAGAGCTGCCTCGACAGAACATGTGAAGAATGCACACCCTCAGCCAGGCATGCATCAGACTAACGCAACCCGGAGCTACGGCAGGTGACTAGCAATTAAAGCCGTTACCCTGGATGATTGTGCTAATTATTTGCCTCTGCTTAATGTCTCTGCTCGGGAAGACTGGGAAATGACAGAGTTGCAGCCTTTGACTTGAGCAGACTGAAAATTCGGTCTGATCTGTTGAACTAATGTTCAAAGAAAAGTTTTAGTTCATTCAAATTTCACCACTGGGGGTGAAACCGAACTGAACAAAGGCAATGATTGTGTAGGCAAGGGTTGTTTTTTTTTCTCGTTGATTCCACAACACACACGCACTCACTCACACACACATAACTACCTTATGTGAGTTACAGTATTTGATAAGAGTTTCCCCTACCGCTTGCCTGTAATGGACAATTCACAGCATGGACACCTACCCAACTGGTTCCTATCTGAGTTCTGTTACACATAATGCCTTCCTTTCAAAACCTTTGCCCTGTTATGTTCACTCTTTACCTGTCACTTTCCTTTCCATGAACACATCTTCACCTCGTTCCCCCCCTTATCCTTCTGTGCCAACTACCCCCCTTTGTTATCCTTCCATGCCGTTCCTCACCTTCACCCTGCCGCATTCACCCGTTCCCTGACCAGAGTCCAGCCCAGCCCTGCGTTGTGCCCCCTCAGCCCCAGCAGGACAGCTCGTCAGCAGCCGTGCTAAAAGACTACGACCCCTACCCTCCCCCTCCTTCCTTCCCCCAGCCGCAGCCGCCGCAGCCTCCCCCGCACAGCCAGAGCCGGAGTTTCGATGAGATCTACTACGAGGACCAGGGACCACCGCCTCAGCCTCCCCAGCCCCAGCTCCCGCCTCAGGCCCAACCCCAGCAGCCTCCCAACTCCACCGGACCGCCACGGGATCCGCGGGAGGATCTGCGAATGCACCTGGGCCTGAAATCCACCGGCAACTACGTAGACTTCTACTCGGCCTCCCGGCCGTACAGTGAACTGAACTATGAGACCAGCCACTACCCAGCCTCGCCCGATTCCTGGGTCTAGGTCCACTGAAGTAATGGCGGGGACAGGGGGCAAAGGGGATCTGTGTGTGTTTGTGTGAAAGGGATTATTTTTGCAAGAGACAAACATTGCAGATTAAACATGACAGTAAGCAGTGTTCTGACAAAGAAGTCTTGCTGAAAGCGGCGGTAAATTTGTGTTCTTAAAGGTAACTAGGGCAGAGCTAGATAAGGTTTAAGAAGTGACGTCAGGCAGAGTGTCAAAGAGACCGTGCATGTGCATGCGAACATTTTCCTTTTGTTTCAAGACTCCTTTTATTTTTATTTTCCTTTCCAAAGTCGGCTCCATTTAATTTTCAAGAGGAGCTAGGTGAAGTCAGTTCTTGGAAATTTGTGCCCAGGGAGTGAGAAAGCTTTGAGTGAAGGAGAGCGATAGAAAAAAATAATAATAATAATAGGTGAGTTAAAGTTTTCACTCGGTTGGGGCAAGACATGGCCAGACCTGCTAAAGACAGAGGAGAAAAGCTGGGACCAGGGAAGGTGGTGTGCGGGTTCTTAAAGAGGACAGTAAGCATAAAAGCACAGAGAAAGTTGAAAGCACACCAGACACAAGGCAAGAAATGGACGTTTATCGTTTCACCAAAGTGACAAACGTAGCACTGCTTTTTATCCCTCTTTTTTTGTTGCAATGGCCTTGGCACCTCTAGAAGCTTCTGAATTTGTTGTTAAAGAATGTCGTCTTCAAGAGACTCCTTTTTGTCATCGTTCTTTCACATTTTTATTTGTACTTTTCTAAATTTCGACTTTCGAAGCACATTTTTATTTTTCTGTGTACAGTTAAAAGGTGATGCTGTGTGTATATTACACGTTTTTGATGGGCTACCTATAAGAACATTTCCTTTTCCTTGGCTAATTACTGACTGAAGCAACAAAAAACACTCAAAGTGTAACGTGAAAGTATCAGACAAGGCAGACATCATCAGGCTGGATGCTGGGGGACATTTAAATTGCTCCCTTTCCCAGCCTGAGAAGAAGAAGTTTTGTTTTTGTTTTGTTTCGAAACCCCCTATCAAATGAATTTTAACATGGACATAATCAAACATCAAGAACAGCTTAAAGCTGCAAGTGCATCAAATTTACCAGAAAGTGCTTTTTCACTGCCTAAAAGAATTAGTTTGAAGCACACTCTGTATCTTTGGAAGAGGTTGTTCTTTAACCTTAGGGATAATATATGTTTGACCATGTCAGCACAGTTTGTCATCGTCACTTTTGCATAATAACTCGTCCGTTCAACAAAGTTTGCCATGGGTGTAACACATGTCTCCTCACAGGGGAGAAAAAAGACAAAATACATTGTGCCAAACTTTGACACACTGAGGACCAGTCCTAGAGGACACGAAGGGGAAATTCTGTTGACGTTTACAGACAATGA
The DNA here is from genome assembly GCA_907169785.1 of Menidia menidia. Classification (NCBI taxonomy): domain Eukaryota; kingdom Metazoa; phylum Chordata; class Actinopteri; order Atheriniformes; family Atherinopsidae; genus Menidia; species Menidia menidia. The sequence goes on from CAJRST010006668.1 coordinate 8,414,118, forward strand.
CTTGATGACTCCCTCTGCTCTTTGTGACTTTTATTTTCTTCTGTTCCAATCAGGTGAAGCTGTACTTATTGCTGGGGATCATGGGTAACTTCTCCCCCCACAGATGTACAGGCCTGCCTCTCTGAGTAGGTCGAGAACGTGTGGGCGTGGCGTGTTTGTGTGTGTGTGTGTGTGTGTGTGTGAGCGCGCGCGTGGCTGTGTATACATGCATGTGTGCGACAGAACTGCGTGTGTGGACTTTGCATGCATGTGTGTAGTTGCGTTTGTATGCCTCCGTTGCGTGTATGTGTGTGAGCGTTCTTGTGTAACTCAATGTCCAGACAACGCATTCCTACTGACAGTTTGTCCAGTCTCAAAACATGAAAAATCAAGGTAAAAATCACTAGAAATAATTGTTGATATAGAATGACAAATTTATAAATACATGAATATAAATATATGATGATATATATAAATATATAAATATACATATATGATTTTTATGTGCTGATGTCAGTGTCACTAAATGCAAATGTTCGCAGAAAAAAAAAAGATTAAGTGGTGTTCAACAGGACTCTTGTTCACTTGATCCAAGCATTAAAACTGTTGATCGGGGTCCCCCCCCCCCTCCCACCACCGCCACAATCAAGACAAAACAGAAGTCCCACTTGAAGATGCTCAGGCTCTGGTGCGAGTTGTGTGTTATTGTGTGTCCATGCTTCTTAGATGACCCTGCTGAGAGAGGACCGTACTTGAACACAAGGTAAAAAAAAAGAAAAAGAAAAAAAATCCTGAATAAATCAAATAAAGACTCTTTGCAATCAATCACTATGGTCTCTACTGTTTCTCACCAAAATGTCTGATTCTTCTCTGAATTTGCAACCCACTTATTGTATATTTTCGTACAAGTAAAGAAAAAAAACTGATCATGCAGTTTTTGGTGCTGGTTAATCCTTCACACTTTGATGTGTTTCAAATTGATTCACACCTTTCGTGTTTTCTCTTTCAGTCTGTCTGATCACATGGATTTCAGGTGCCTTTGAAGATCTAGCACAAGTTAAAAGGAAATGTAGGCACGGTTTTGATTCCCACAGCCATCCTCTGGTTTCTGAGCTCGCTTTTAAAAGTATATCATGAGCTGTGATCAGGATGGTAGTTAGTCTCTCCAAATATTTAGTGATACACCCAAAAAAAGCTCACAAGGTATCCAAAATGTTGATTTTGTTGCCCTGTAGAGACCAGATAGTTCTTATTGTCACTGCATACAGTCATAACCTTATTTTGTTGTTACATTACTATGAATTCATAGATACTGCAATTCTAAATTATGTTACTTTTCACTTTACTCTGCTGCCTTTTTTTCCAGCCTAAACCACTACTCCTTTGCGCCCTTTAACAGGTGACAGTGGCATGCAGTGAGGGCAGAATTATCACAGCCTGATCGTTTTTGCATTTCATTTTGATGCTGACAAAGAAGGCCAAAGCCAGGTATCCAAAAGCTGTGTATATTTATAGCAACCATTTAGAATAATATTTCTGAGTTTGTGAGTTTGCTGGGAGTAAATGTCATCATGTCAAAAGTTTCAAAGCCACTTTAAATGGATAATAGTCACTGAATCTCGGATAATTGTTGCCTAAATGTTCGTTTAGAGCTTTTCTCTCACACACAAAACTATCAGCAGCATCAGTTTAGAAACTTTCTGCAGCATGCACATGTGTACAAAATGTACATGATAAAGATGGAGTGAATACACAAACATTTGAGCTTCTTATTGTACTTTTGAAGACTGGATGATCTTAAAAAGTGTTGTAGGTCATTATCGTTAACCATAAACAACAACAACAACAAAAACAACTGTCCAGATGCTCAATGTATTTAACCTGCTTAACATGAGGAGGATTTGCTTCTGTCAGACAAAAATATTGATACAATCATCTGTTCTCTAGAAATTGTTGGATGTAGGCAGGCGTCTGATGGTAAGAATTATAATACTTTGGATATCAGTCCTGCTCACACTGCCTCTGAAAATGTCAGCTCTCAGATGCTGTATAGCTAATGTATTTATCCGGCATAGAAGTGGTAGATCCGACAGGGGGCTTAGCATTTCTCTGTGATGTGGCCTCAAGTGACAGCAGTGGAATGTGGTTACAGTCTTGTGAATAATAGAATATCTAACGATGAAGACGCTGAATACCAACCTATAATGCCCCAATATTGAAAGGGACACACATAAAAGATGTAGCTGTAGAAGTGCCCATTTTTACAATAATTTTGCTCCTTTTTCAGGAAATATCCCCACAGCTTTGATCCCTTTCAACCAGATATCCATTTGGGTTCAATTAAACTTGATGCAAATAAAATGAATGAAGCCGAACTGGAGGTAGCAGCGTTTCTTACATCCATTGGTATTCATGTCTGTCCCTCCTCCCCCTTTTTCCCTTTTTCGATGCTCTCGAGCTCAGGCCTACGAAATGCGGCGTTAGGTAATAAGTCCATTGTGTTGATTATTAGCCTCCACCACAGAGGCCTGGCTCAACTATATGAGCGTATTTCCATAGTGGAAGGCTGGTGTAACTTAATGTGGCGTGAAAATAGCTCTTCAATTTTCCTACGCGCCGCCTCTCCAGAAACTGTCCTGTTCCACCCTGCAGATGCCGCCGGGCCTCGCCGTTTCACTCAGCCTCTGCCAGCTTTCTCCTCTCCAAGCATCCCGGCCCATTCAGTCAGTGACACAGCTCCAGCTTCTAGGTGTGTGGACGTGTGTCGACACAGGGGTGTGCACACAGGGGCACGTGGACAGAGAACCAGGGCGAGCGTGAAGGATGGGGTGGGAGGTCAAACCCAAAGTGAGATGTAAAGGGAAAAGAGGGAGACAGAGAAGGAAGTAGGGAGAAGCGAGGCTACACAGAACTCTGTGCCGAAGATAAGCCTTGAAGAGTTGGAAGTTCTCATCTGTAGGATAAGGACGGGTAAAGCCCTCAGTGTGATGCAATGAAGTTGGATGGATACTGCCAGATGAAATGGAGATAATGAACAAATTAATGAATTACTGGCATTAATGTCAACAGCGTGGGAGATGCCAGCGGTGGGCCGTGGGAAGGTCTTTAAAACAATTAGTTTGGAGAATGAAGAAATGTCACGCCAACCTTTTGTGCAGAGCCCACTTGCTCCTTAAAATGCCTTTGTTTTGTAAAATGAAGTTGAAATCATATCAGTCAACCAGCATGTGTGTTTAAAAGGTTTCTCCGATTTGCATATGCTTATCAATTAAACATGACCATCAAGCAAACCTTTGAATAAAAAGAGAAAATACTTCAATCAAAATGAAAGTTACAGTGATGCTGGTATAGTAACTGTTGAAATTTTGGTTTTGGAATGGTCTTATATATGGTTAAATATACCTTATGCTTATGTATAATATAAGCATGTCAGTTAATGCACATATAAACATAGAATATGAAAGAGGCTAAGTTTTCCACTGATAAGAGAGAGAGGGATTCACTACCATGGATGCTTATATGATAATTGCTGATTGACATCCTGGTAACCTGCTGGATGCATTTTGTTTCATTTGGTGCCAATTTTAAGTACAATAAATCAGAAATCAATCCGGACTGAACACTGCCAAAACACTTCCCAGTTGTGCTTAAAAGGCTGCCGTTAGAGGGTATTATTATGGTGTTTTTTTTTTAAGATAATTATATTTCTGCACATCCAAATTAAATAAAAACACATTTTTATTCAGCTGGAGTGCGATCCTTAACCACCAGATTAATTCAAATCCAGTGTTCAGTGTTTCGGCTGTCATTTCTGTTTTCGTTTGAGGACAATGGTGTTGTTGGCTCTTGCCTGCTCAGTTTCCCACAGTATTCACTGGCAAGGTGTTAAAACGTCTGCAGTTATGTGTTGCCTTTTCAGAAAAGAGGTCAAAATGAAAGAAAGTGCTAAAACTGTCAGGTGGAGAACCGTATTGAACGAAAATGATCTGTATCTGAGGATCAAAGGGGAACTGGGGTTTGTTGCTTTGAGTTCATTTTTTTTATATAATAAATATGCATCCAAGGGTAAATGTATTCATAGTCAAGTCAATATTTTACTTTCAGGTATTTTTTTAGCTTGCTTCTGAGTTGACATCACAGATGCATTGAAAGTTTGTTTTGATCATCTTAATGATATCATTATTTTTGACAACTATGGCAGAGCATTTCAGGTAATTTTCAAAATACAAAATTCATTCTTAACCCTGGGTCGAGTTATGCTGCACACTACCTCATGTTTTCTGTTAAATCCAGATATAATCAAGTTTTACGGATCATTATCGGAACACTATTAGAAATTCAACTGTTACAAATTCCAGTACAAATATAATGTGATAGACTTTCATTTAGACACTGCATAGGGCTTCCCTTAGAGGAAGACCAAGGAGTTCTTCCCTTCAGCAACACATATGAGTTAGATAAAAATGTTTTTTTTTTCTTTTTTCAGTTTAATGAGTAAATCTGATGAAATTGGCACAATGTAATGCACGAATACATTGTGAATTAAGTGATGCAAACTTCTTTTTCTTTTCATTTGAATTTAATTCAGACTTTCAGCCTTTTCACTCCCCCACAATGGGCAATAAATTAAAATGATAAATGAAAAGCACACAAAAAAGCAAACATCAAAAAGTCATATTCACCTATTAGCATTGCTAAAGGCTGCAACGTGCTGTTCCATGGACACTTGAGAGGCGATTACAAAGTGTTGCCCAAAAGCATTTCAACATCTAATCGGTGGAATCAAACAGCTATCTTTCTAATTTCTCTTGATTTCAAGATCTCAATGTTACAGTATTTATTATAGTTGCACAAGAGACCACCATGGGCAGAAAGTATCTGTTTTGCATTATTGTTAAGGGTATTTTCTTGTGTTTTTTTGTTTTTTTTAACTGAGCTCTTTGTCAATGATCTACGACTGAAAAGCAGCATTAAGACTACAGAAGAAAACAGACATGCACCAAAAATCCCCTTTGCAGTCTATTCACATTCCTGTTTTTAAAATCAAGTGTACGTGGCTCTCATTTTTCTCTTTTCATTACCCCTGCTGTCATAAATTCTGCTTCATCACGGAGAGAAAAAAAAAAGAGAAATGACCCATCCACAAGCCTCTCAGCGGCAAGATGTTCACCGCCGTTTGACATGGGTGTTATCACAGTTCATTTACACCTATGGGAAGTGGCAACATGTTTCAGTTTGGTGCTTGCCAAGAATTCTATCCCCTGGCACTTAAGATGAGGCGGGCTGATTAATACAGCTAAATATGGTAGTGACGGAAAACCTTTGGGGACAGACACGCGGAACAAAAAGTTCACAAAGCATTTGGAATTCAAATCAATTAGCCCTTTGCATTTTTGAAAGAGTAATAGGCCACAAGCAGTGAGAATGCGTTGCATTGCTGACATAGACCTTTCATGCTTGGTTGTTAGTAACAACTGAATAAAGATGAATTAAGCGTACTTGCATATTTGATTGCAATTAAAAGAACTGTAAATATGTGTGTAAAATAGATAGATAGATAGATAGATAGATAGATAGATAGATAGATAGATAGATA
>CAJRST010006668.1:8419702-8518845 GCA_907169785.1 Menidia menidia
ATAGATAGATAGATAGATAGATAGATAGATAGATAGATAGATAGATACCTACTCCTACATGGACAGATTTTCTTGCTGCCATGATTTCCATTTCAGCCGTAAGATGCATTACAAATCATCAAATGATTAGATTACAACTTCCAGATGCGATATTATGGGTAAATTTAATGTGAATAGCTAGTTCAGGCAGTTCTAAATAAAATGTTAGAGCAAAGCGGCCTGTAATTCAGGGCTTCTGCTTGGGCCACAGATACGTGATAATTGTTCGGAGCAGATCCACAGCTCATTTACAATTTACGCAGCTTCCCAAGCACACATGCACAGGTAATGAAAAGCTTAATTGCCACGAGTAGATAAAAGCCTCCATGTAAACTCAACTGAACAGACTGTTTACCTGCATCTAACCAACATTTATTTTGTCTGGTCAACATTTAGATTCTGGCTGTAGAGATTATATGTACTAGATTGCAAACAAAATCCCAAGGTAGGTTAGGAAAATACCTCCGAGGCCCATCGTAATCTGCTTTTTCTTTTTTTTTGTAGTAATCCATTTTTCTTTAACTGGAAATTTTGCTGTAAACTCAAAAAGACAAGCGTTTTACGAAGAGTGAAAGGTTTTTGTAACCTGAGAACCCAGCAAACTGTGCTATCGGGGTTTTGCATTCAGATGTTTTCGCAGCCTTAAACTAAAAATGGTCAGTTTTCTCACTGCCCCGGCTCTGCTCTGCTTTTCCTTCGCTTTCACCAGTCTGACGGCTTCACCTTGACAGTGACTGATATGGATACATGCTTGTGTAATCTCATAGATTTCTGTCCACCATGTGCACACGTATACAACACACGCACACACACACCATAAGGCACCCTGTCAGGTATTGAATAATCAATGCTGCAGAGCAGAGCAAAAGCCTTGGTTATTCATGTGTGATAGTGCCTCTGCAGAGGACCCAGCTGGCACCCACAGAACTACGTCAGAATGCAATGTGTGTGTGTGTGTGTGTGTGTAGCGCACATGGGTGTGTCTGAGAAAGAGGCTTGAGAATACCAGTATATTTATCAGATCTGACTGCATGTGTGTGAGAGAGCGTGTGTGTGCACACCTGTCAGTACGAACAAATTCACTCACCTGTGACGTCCTCATTCTGTCTCCCCGTAAGCCGTCACTGAGAGTGCTCTACTCAGAGGCCCAGGCAACACACACATACACACACACACACACACACACACACACACACAGTGTACCCTGTGATATCAGCCATGGGCAGGTGTTGAGATCAGCAGCTTCTGAGGTGGATTTCTGCTGTGGCCATTTGAGCGTGGGCCATTTATTTTCAAGGTAATAAACGCTCCTTGTCACTCCCGGTGGTGCACATGTGTAAAATGTACATCAGGGCATGAAGATGCAATGATCAGAAAGTTAAGTGGAAGGAGGGGGAACGTTGCTGGATATGGAGCTCTGTTATTTGTTTTTGTTTTTGTTGTAGTTGTGGTGACTCTTGGTGACTCTTCAATCTTTCTGGGACATAACAGTCTTTTTTCCTTTTTTTTAAGTAACAGTGATGATGAATCCAACAGAAAACAAGTTCCTACACACATGTCTGATGTCACATTCTCACATCTAGTGGCCATGTACGCACACACATGCAGTTTGTGCAATTAGACATTGAAACAAATGATCAAGCACACAATGGACGGTTGGAGACAATAGTAAAAAGTGGTGTTATTTTTTAATTAAGGATATATAAGCTGTCTTCTGGCTTTGTTGATCCACACCAAGCTTACCCGGATGAATATAAAATGTGGATAATATAAAAGAATAAAACTGTAATACAGAATGGTGTTTATCCTCAATATCAATCAGTATAAAAAATATTTTATTAGAATATCAAATAGCTGCCTTAACTGTAGTTACTACAACACTAAATGATTAAAAAATCCATTCCATCGACTGTTTTCTTTTCTGTATATTTTTTAAGTATCAGATTTAATGATGCACTAAACCAGGTAGAAAAATGAATATAGAAACGATTTCATTCCTGGCATTGTGATGAGCTGATAAAATGTGTCTTTTCATTACTGCAATGTCTCCTGACCTGCAAGTGAACTTCTGGCCTTAAGATGGGCTGTCAGCAGCCTCCTCAGGGGTCTCATATCCTAACAACAGATTGGACCACTTAGGGACAAATATCCCGCTGACCACCTCTCTGCTGCCAAAGCCACTGCTAATTAGCAGTCTGTGGGAAGGGAGTCAAACTTGTGACCGAGGTGTGACATCATCCACCGACTGAAATCTGTATTATCATATTCCATTTGCACAATAAATATGTTTCCTCTGAATTCCAATGAATAATTCAGATTCACATAAACCGTGGAATATTAGGGCAGTAAATCAGTTCTCTGTTGATCTAAGTAAAGCTTGCAGCTGCCACTTCAAACAGCAATTATGACTCTACAGAACTGAAATCTGGCCAGCCTGCGTCACTGTAACCACTGACACACACGTACACTCAATGTACATTCACCTTTCAGACTAATTTCTCCTAAGACATGTTGCCGTGTTAAGAAAAAATTCAATTTGATCTCTTTACCTCCAGCCATATATTAGCAGCAAGCCCACCGCACATGCACTCATTATTCCTGACTATGTGTATTTATAGGTCAATTTGCATGTCTCTGTATGCACTGTTTGCAGTTTGCTTTACAGTGATTTATTAATCAAATCAGAAGTAGATGCATGACTTGAAACTCCTATCTTAAGATAAATTATAGCCTGATTTCATAATTAACCCCTCCAAAAAAACTTGTTTGGCCAGGAAATCTGTCATGACAGTTAGGTAATGAACAACTGTGGTGTAACGGTGTGAAAACAGAAAGTAAGTGCTGTCTGTCTTTCTCACATACACAGTGAGTACAGCTTTCATCTAACCTTCCTCTGCTTTCCTGCTGCCGTTTCCATGGGACAACAGCGGCCGTATTGGTTGGGGATGGAAGCTGGTTGCTTCATTAGAGGAGCTCAGCCTTCATTAAAAGATTCTGTTAGAGGCTGTGTAGGTGGAAAGCTACCGCGGACACAATTTGTACAGTCTGAGTTTTTTTTTTTCTTGTGATACTTGAATGATATCAGTTGGAAAGCAGCAGTGTTTGCTCCCACTGCATCCATGCTGTAATTAAGTTAGACATCAGCTCATGAGCTAATTTACATCTTTTAAGCAGTTTCTTTCATGAGGCCATTAAACATCTGATGCATCGCAGCACTTTTCTGACTGCTACTGTAGATACACAGGGGCTTTCCATAATGAAATGATAACTGTCGTTCAGACAAACATTGCGTTGCTTGAACAAGTATGAGAGTTGTTATTGTTGTTTTGAGTAGAAACAAGTGGTGCAATTTAATACATCTGAGATTAGAATAGAAAGATATTAGTATTTCAAATCATTTGCTGTTAGCTTTCATTTGAGTAAAGCTCCTTTATTATTAGTGTACATGTTTGACAATTGGCTCTTTTTTCCCAATTATATTTGCAAATGCATTCATATGAAGACACATTTCTCATTTTAACAAAACAGAAGACAAACAAAATGAAAATTAAAAATGCGTGTCTCTGGATAAAGCTTCCAGAGAGGGGCAGGGAATTTCTGTATCAGCTTTATATTTTCCGAAGGAAGTGTTTGTTTGGCTAAACTACGATTAGCCATTCGCTCCTCTGTTTATCGGACGTCCGTGCAGGTGACGTCACCGCGCAACTGACGGCCGACCCCCACGTGACGCAATCACGCATCATTTCCAAACAATGCTCAGGAAAAAGCCACGTTGACGGTTCAGAGTAAGAGTAGTTGCACAGTTTAGAGGCAGAATAAGGCAGACATCTGGTATCTGGACGGCGCGGTTCCTCTTCGACATGTCTTCCCCGCCGAAGGAGAAAATCGAAACCAAAGGTGGACACCTCCCTGCAGGTATGGCTCCCTGTGCTGTTGCCTTTGAATGCTTCATACAAGCCCGAGGGCCTTTGTTTTTCTGCACTGTCTCCCATCAAAATCCCACATGGTGATTCATAATTCGTATTTGATCCCCCAAATTGGCAGAATTCCCCTTTTATATAACGTGTGTTAGCATACGGGATTGCGTCAGTCTAATTTCTGCTTCGCACATTCCTCACTTCCTGATTGGCCCTGTTTTATGTTGCAACGTGAATTAAACTCGTGACATGGTGGCGATCGATGGTCCTCAGAAGACCCGTGTGAAAAGCGTTTCGCTGCCGTTAACGGTTGCGGGATGTCGTTGACGTGTCGTACAGGGGTGCAGGGATGACTCTGCTAGGGTGTACGTGGACAAGAGCAGCGTGGAGGGCCACTGGGCCACAGCAGCCGCAGGACTGATAAGATAACGAGATAAAGAATGCCCCTCGTACCCAAACCTGTGGCCACTGAGAGGCCAGCACCACAGGAAGGGCTGCAGTGTGTCAGTCTTTAACTAAGTCTGAAGTATTGCCATGCTTCTGTCTATGAACTTGCTCTCAAGGGGGAATTTGCAGGGCGAGGTCTGCCCAAAAAATCAACCTTCTGTCATTTTAACAGGGATTCAGATGAAGGCCATAGTCTGATTTTAATCAGGATGATGGTCCCAAATCGTTCCACGCGAGCCCCGAAGTTAGAATTGGTTGGGAATGTAAATAAAGGAGTGCTTGGTATCTGCGCTCAGATTTGTTGGATTCATGGCGCAAAAGTGGCGACGTCATCACAGAGCGTGTGTGAGTGTGTCTTTCCTTGTGTTGCAGTCAAAGCAGGAGGCATGAGGATAGTGCAGAAGCACCAGCCGGCCGCTGTCCCAGAGCCACCGCCAAAAGACGAGGAGGAGGAGGAGGAGGAGTACGTCAGCACCAGGTAGGACGCCGCAGGCCCTCACGGCCTCCCTTTTTGGTTTCATTCGGCCCCTGTCGCAGAACAATTGTTAATGATGTCAAGCTGGGATGTGTTTTTATCTACTTTAAGAACATTCTCAATAATTACTCAAAAGTCATAAAAGACATGCTTTCTGCCGTGCTGCAAAATGGGCATCTGGATGGGGAACCATGAAAAAAAGAAAAGGAGCAATACTATTTGGGTAAAAAAGGTTCTTTCAGAAGTTGATGCTGTTTGATCATCACTGATTCTGACTAAAGAGACCCAGTGACGTGTCACTGGGCTGGCCCCTCCTCTTCATGCAATTTTAGCCAATGTTTGCCCAAGAAGTCCCTTAATCTGCCGTTTAGTCCTTCAAAAACTTTCGAACGTCCACGTGACCCATCATGTGAGTCACATGTTTGTTCTGCTGGGGATAAGGTGTTGACTTTTGCTTTTTATGTGCATCAACTGTTCTGTACTAAAAAGAAAATAACCAAAAGGCTTAAAACTGGATCATGGGCCTTCTGTCATACCATTGAAAGGACCACACAGAGATGCTCCAACAAGCATACTTTTGAGGATTTCTTACTAATGACATTCTATATGTCACAATGTGAACATACCTCGACATTTGTTTACAAAATGCATGTAACTCTCATTTTATTCTAATATTTAGTACAATCTCACCCCTTTACTCACCCATTTATTCCAGTCTATTGCAGCTCCTCTTTAACACTATATTATCGTGGACAGTTTTCATTTTTATTGCTTGAGGCACCAGTTTCCACTTCAGTGGCCTATGCACATTTAAAACATAAAAACCCAAATACATGCAAAAAAATGGGCTCTTAAATGGCTGTCCACAGTAGTGACCGCTGTGCATGAAAGGGTTAAGGAGGCTTAGAAAATACAGTTGTGTTTTTTTCTGTCTTTGTTTTTTTTACCCCTGTTTTTTTTTAAGTTCCATATTCTCTTTGTTAACATGACGGTTTGACAGAGCGTGTGAGCCAAACTGGTTGTTTGTGAGTCCGTAATCAAGCCCGCGGCGCGCTAATTGCCACCGAGCAGTTCAGCAGCTTTCTGCTTTCTTTAAGGCCGCACTGTAGGCCGTGCCGGCATTGAGTTTTTGTTTTGTGTTATGTTTTTTTTTTTTTTTTGTCTGTGTGTGTACGGTCGGAAGTTAATTTAGCAAACAACTTAATTGCTGCATAATTACCGCATTAACTCGAACGGCCCATTCAGCCATCTCTGCTGTTTGTTAGAAGCAGCTTTGCTTGTTTTACATCGAGCTGACTCTTATTTTCTTGCAGCGATCGTTGTCGCGTTTCCCACGTTGGCGCGTGGGGCTTTTTTTGTGGCCTGGGCGAGCCGTTTGCGGCCTCCTCAATATTCATGAGTGCCCGTCAGCTATGTGCATATTGGTACAGGTGCTATGTTCACATAACGTGTCAGTGTGTGTGTGTGTGTGCGTGCGTGTGCTAATGAGAGGTGATAAATGGGAAGTGTCAAGCACTACGCGGCGGTGTGCCGGGTTCAAGAGCGTCGCCAACTGTCAGGACTTTTTATTTATTTATTTTTTTTATTGGTGCAACATAAAGCCAGCCTCACTGAATGTTTACTGCATGTTCTGTGTCCATCTCTCTCGCTCCCCGAGTGTTTTTTCCGGACATTTAGAGGTGGTGGGAAGTTTTACGGCGGCGAGGACCGGTCATTTCCCTTTGCTCCACTTTTTCCTTTGTGCTGAAGTGAGGGGGACCAATAGAGCGGGCATCAAAGTAAAACAGGAGGTCAAGTAGATGAAGAAAGTCGGAAAACGATCCGGGCCGCTTGACCGCTGCTATTAAAGGGGCCCGGGGAAGGTTTATGGCAGCAGTGGCCAGCACGGATCAGGATTCGAGTGCCGCATCAGATGCATCAGTATGGGGGCAGATTCTAACTCCAGAGGCCTTTCGCTGTTTCATGTGTTGCCTCAGGTGACAAACAGAATTTTTTTAAAACTAATGGATAAAACCTGAGGACTCATTTATCTATTGGAAGAAAAGAAAGACAAAGATTCCATTTGATATGTCGGAATTTATCACAGATTTTTCAAAATCTTCATTCGTTTAAGTTTTAAAAGCCAAGAGGTGTCGCTTTTCTCCCCTCTCCTGCAAATTGGCTCATCAGGTCATCCGAGGTTCAGTAACCTGTGTTCTCCTGCCACTTTGTGTCCTTTCCGGCTTGCCTTCTAAGAGGAGTTGTAATTCCATCAGCCGTGTGAATAAATCCGACATTCACACGGGCTCCGTAAACTCTCGGCTTTGCTGTGCGAGTGCCGGTTTGGTTTCCCCCCCCCCCCCCCCCGTGTGAAATCTTTATCTTAAACTGAAAATTACCTGTCAGCCCGTCCAAAAATAAAAAGCACCGGCCGAGTAACGGCTCCCTGCCCCACTAAATACGGCGGGTGAAGCTCAGTCACCCACAGGCTCTCTGCTTTTTCCCTCTCTGTGTCACGCCGATGGGCGTCAGGCTGCCGGAAAAACGGCACCGGTAGCAGCCAGTGAGGCGTCCAAAGCCTGCTTTGGCCAAGATGGATGGATAAGAAAAAGAAGGATAGGCCGGTGATTATGATGAGGTGGAGAGGATTATTTTGGTTTGGGGAAGCGCTGGGTGTCATGACAATGCGTGGATGTAGAAAAAAAAGAGCAGAGAGCTGCAGCCGGCTGACAACTCCTGGTGGAAAAAGTTAGGAGAAGAGGCAAAAGGGAGAGGGAGGGAGGGAGGGAGGGAGGGGCGCAGGCAACAGGCATCTGTTTCCACGGCAACAAGCACCTCGCCCACGGCGGCAAACTTCCCGCTCTGCCGAGACAGGGAGAGAAGGGTGGGGTTCTTCTGAGGCTGCCGACGGAGAGAAGAATCCCAACCAAATGCACCCCCCCTCCTCATTCCGCCCTCTGTCTCATTAGTTTAGATTTTCTCCCTGTGTGTCTTTCTTTTTTTTTGTCTTCAAATTCAATTTTCCTTTTTTCTTCCTCTTTTCCTCCTCTAACTCTCCCCCTCTTCCTGGCTCAAAGCCTCAACTCCGTCGGATGCTGCGCAGCTCTCTGCTGCCCCCTGTGGACCGCCAGGATCCAAAAACCACCTCACAGCTCTTTGTCTCTTCGGCTCATCACTCCCCTCGACGTCTCGTTAAACCTCAATGTACAATCAGATTTTATGTCATCATATCGTTCTTAATTTTAAGGTTTCGACCCGTTTTAAAAGAGCGGTTTGTCTTTAAAAAAGGAAAAAAATGTAATATACCTTTTTAAAATCTGGCTGTTTGTAAAAGACGCTTTTTTGCAAGACTTAGAACAGTTTTTTATTTTTTTTTTTCTCCTGGTAACTCTCTCGCTGGGCCCGAGTAACAAGGACCAGAGTTTGATGCCGACACATTTGGCCTTTTCACTCCATCTCCATCTTCTGCGCCCTCTCGCTTTCCAAGTTCATTTTCCCCTCTGTCACAGACAGACTCTCAGTCCAACAGGAAAACCTGACTACCCAGCATGAGGGACATCACAGCCCATGCTGTCTCAGTATGAGAACTCGCATCCAGCCGGGCTCCGCCGCCCCTCCATGCTGCCTCACACCGAACTGAAAATGAGGCGGCTCTAGAGGTTTTGTCCTGCAGAAAATATAACTCAATTCTTACAAATGGCGCTTTGCGACAGAAGCTCATTTCTTCTCATTTTTTATATTTTTATGTTGACATCTGCGTCCGTTACCTGAATATTGACTTAAATTAAAGTTGATATGTTATGTTTCAATGGGCTGTCATGTGTATACCACAAGCACAATCCTCAATATCCCCCCTGCAGTTCTGATTAGTTCTTGCACACAAATTAATCGAATAAATTAACATTTCCGCTTTTATTATCCCCCCCTCCAATACTGGTATTTTTATTCTCCTTTGCAGAACGCGCTTAAAAACCCCCACTCGCACACGGCATTCACTCTTGGCGCTAATATGCTACATTTTAGTTAATTGAATTGCTAATAGAGAGGCTCTTAACCTCGCATTTTGACAAGTGCTCGGCGAGTTAAAAAAAAAAAAAAAAAAGTAAATTCAACATGCCTACGAATTAGTTTATTACTAAGCTGTAGATATTCCCATTAAGATAAGTGGCAGGAGCCTGCGTGGTGCCAGGGTTTGGATTGGAGAAGCAGGGTTAGACAGATGTTGAGTGAGTGTAAAAACGCTGGAAAGCAAGCAGCGGAAGCTTCAGATGTCGGCTCTGGAGTTCTGGGGATTTCAGCTTAGCCGGTCAGAAAAGCGTCCGCCGTTTCCTCGGACGTACGCCTTTAAACGGTGCGAGCTGTGAGTTGGACTGGCTTTCCGCTGAGGCTAAAGTCTTTGAGTGGAGTTTTGAAGGTGGCTAACTACCCTTTTGCCGGGGGTGATGCTACCGTAAAATTAGAAGGCACTCGTTTTTCATGCCAAGGTCGATACTCACTCCAGGTCTAAATTCCTCCTTTTTTACCCCCCCCCCCCTCTTTTTCTCTCTCTTTCCCCCTCCCCCTCCCCTGTGTGTGTGTGTGTGTGTGTGTGTGTGTGGTTGTGTGTGATTGAGGACTCGCTTTCCACTCTCCTTCATCCTCTTTCCTGCCACCTAACGGTCTTTTATTATGGAGGTATTTGGCTGCCCGTTCCCCCGTCCACTCCTCTGTCCCCACCTGCCTTTTACCTCGTGTGTCCCTTCTCCTTTCCTTGTCGGCAGCCCCCCCCCCCCCCCCCTTCATTCCTCATCTTCCATCATTTCCATCTTATCTTCACCCTTCCCGTTCCCTTCCATTTTTCACTGATGGTATTAGTTTTCCCCCACTTTCTTTCCCCTCTCCTGTCATGCTCTCCATCCAAAGGCTGTGAGAAGCAGTGTTTGGCCAGAATGAATGGGAGCTATTTAAGCTGCGGGCAGGTCCATTCGGTGTGTGTTCGTGTTTGTGTGTGTGTGTGTGTGCTGCCTGAAAGAGTAAGACCGTGGGTGTTTTGACAACTTGGGATGTTTGTATTTTGGCAGTGTCCCTATGGGGTTTTTCCTGCTCTAGCAAGTCCAGTAAACTCCTGTAAGTCAGCTGTAACTGTAACATCATTCCACAGCACACGGATTGCCAAAAAAAGGGAATGTTCATTGTTAAAATGATCTTTTTTTTCTCTCTGTTTATTCATTTTTAGTCCTCCGAAGGCCCCTGTGATAGTTTCTGGAGTGGTTACAAAGGTAAGATACCCGCCTCACCTCCCAAGCAGAGTGTAATTTAGCATCATGAAGAAATGAAAACTCAGAGCAGAATTCTACAGGAAGCAGAGCTGAAAACCAAGAGGGAGATGAGACAAAGCATGTGCTGAAGTACGATTAGGGCTTTGTTTATCTTTCACACGAGTCGGTATCACATTAAAAAAAATAGACAAACACCACTGCTTTGGTCATCAGATTACAAAATTGAAACTTTAAAAAAAGTTGTTTTTTTTCCCCCCACTTTGCCTGCACATCTCTCCGTGTGTGTGTTTGCTCGCCTACAGGCTCCATTACTGGCATGTGTGTGCATGTGTCTGATCAGACTATGTGAAAAAAAAAAAAAATGTTGGTGATATCAGAGGGTTGCAGGCTTCCCTTTTTTTTTCCACTCATTGTCGGCTTGCTTTAAGATTCATCCTGTATCAACGCCATCAAACCCAAAGGCTAGCAGATCGCTGAGGACAGAAGCCCTTTTTGGAGCTAAGCGAAGCCTTTGATGGCGCGTGTGTGTGTGGGAAGATGCCTATTCTGTTGTGCTGCTTGCTGTTTTGGTTTTGTGGATTCTTACCTCATTTGTATACATGGATATATAGATTTTCTTAACAAAAACATAAACCTGAGTCGATGAGATGGTAGGTTTTTTTTAATCCAGTTTAGTGTTTCACTTTGTTTTATTCTGGCCCACATGTTTGCAGCAGCTGGACAAAGATAGTTGAAAGAAGATTTGAGCTTCAGAAGAGAGAAGGAGGGCAATCGGGGGTCAATGCTATCCACATGTCTTTACAGTCGTGGAACTGACCTCGAATGAAAGGAGGAGAATACATACATACATTATGTGCTCACCTTCTCTCTCTCACACACACACACGCGCACACACACACTGGAAAACTATCACACAGCTGAATGTACAGTACAAAACTAACACTCACATACAGAGAGGATTAGGGTCAAGCAAGGATGGGATGGGGGAATGGAGTTCAACCAGAGGCTCAGAGAAAGCGTGTTGTAGCGGGGCAGGGCCAGATTAAAGAGGTGGCGGTTGTATAACTTCATCCACGTCGAGGGCCCCAAAAAAACCGAGCCACATTTAAATTTTTTTAATATTTACGATCCAGTCGTACACACGAGACGCCATTAGGAGAAACAACTTGAATAAGTACTGCCATTAGTATTTGAAATTGAATAATTCAAATGTTCAGTAACCCACTCAGTCATGCATAATGCAATGTGTGCCTTTCATACTGTCTTTAAGCACTTTATTTCCCAGCTCTAATCAGTTAATCCATGCAACAGCGCATGCAGAGATTAAGAGCGCACACTTCTTTTAGTGGGGAAAATTTTAGCTTGACACACGATGTTAAGCAGCGAGAAACCCAAAGGGGAGGACTGAATGAATGGAGAGCAGCGGAGAGGGGAAAAATGAAAGAACTGAGGGAAGGGTTCGAGATGGAGCTGATAGATGTTTTTTTAAATCTGTATCTCCATACTTCCTTTTAAACAGAAGTAAAGCAGCTTCGTTCCTTCTGTTTTTTGTGTTATAGAGGTAGGTTGTCCAGAAATTCCTTGGGAATGTTGTTGATCAGATGAGAGGAGTAAAAGGTGTTTCTTAAAATACACACTGTCCTCTGGAGATGACACACACATGGAGGTTTCCCACAGATTAACACTTCAGTTATATTCCATTATCACTCAGTAATGCGAAAAGGGACAGTTTTATTTATAATAAAAAAGATATATTGTCCACTTTTCATTGTTTTTTTATCTGCTATATGCTTAAGTTGGTTTAATATAACTTATATTATATTTATAAATATATATATGTATTTTTTAGGCAGAATTATTCTCCGTTGGAAACAAGGTGGTGACTGATATTTAATAATTGAGTCTTTTCTGCTCAGGGGGATAAGGACTTCACACCGGCAGCTGCCCAAGTGGCACACCATAAACCCCAGCCCGGGGTCCCCAAGCTGCCCCCCGCCCAACACCTCAACCAGCACATCCACCAGCCCCGCAAATGAAGCAGCCAGCAGCCTCCCACGGCTCTGCCCACCTCACCACTGGCCTTCCCCACGGAACACATACCATCAAGACGGTCCCCCACCAGGCACAGACCTACGCTAAAAGAATTCTAATTTAATTTTTTATTGCTGTACATTATCAAGAAATGTGTCGCCAACAAATCACAACAACCCTTTTGTTTAAAAAAAAGAAACATAATCCCACGGTTGATATCCTGTGGCATTCCACCTTAACTGTCATGGCCTCCACCGTGTACAGGTTGCTTTGACGGGTCAACGCTATTCAATTCAGATAAACGGGTTGAGAACCTTTTTTTAAATAAATTGGTTCTCCTTTAAGCAATATATATATAAGCAGATAAACTGTTCACAGATCTGATTCTGTTAATGGGGGGGGAGTGGTCCCACATCCAGCCAATCACAGCAACCTATTGCAACATGCCAATTAAACCAATAAGTTACCTTCCGGTGATGCGTCCCAGCTCCGGTCCTCCTGGTTCTTTAGGTTTACACAGACCTAAAGAACCAGTCAACAAGTCTCAAGTCTGGCTTTGTTTACCACCTCAGGCCAAAAAGACCGGAAAGCGGAAATTTTGAATCAGTTTTGACTCTCTACGTTTACCTCTGCGCTGAAGGTTCAACTTGAAGCAGAGAAAGTTGAGTAAGCAAATTACTGTAAATGACAGCTTTAACCAATCAGAGGTCCAAGTGAGGGGTTTACCTATAGTGTTTTATTTCACTCTGCCAGCCAATTGTAACAACACATTAATTTTTTTTTCAGTGGTAAACATCCCTGTCAGAAAGGAAATCAGAGATAGTTTATATCATAGATATTATGGTATATAAGTGGCTTCTTCAGCGTTCTTTAGATTATAGCCGTCAAACATCAATCAGAAGTTGATATAGCTGTTCAGGTTATTCCGTTGACTCGGTTGTTACTGTTCCTTTGCTTTTAAGTCTTACCATGTAATGCCTTGGCTTTAACAACTACTTTGAAATGGGTTTTTAATGCAAACTCCGGTCATCTCCGGGATGCTTTGTGTTTGCATTAAACTTGCCCTGAATATAAGGAGAATAGCAGGAAAGGGAGCAAATGAACTGAACTATAACAACATTCCAGACAAATACGAATGAGTACTAAGATGTCGTCCACTGTACCAAATGTCAGTCTGCAAAGCGCACACTTCCATGTGCTCTCATACATGCATACATATTTTTATGTAATATGGCTTTTTGCTTATCATAGATCTTTACAGGAACCTCAAATTCGGATTTATTTTCACCTAAAATCAACACAAATAAAGACATACCTTGCCAATCAGCCATCTCTTACACTCAAGTGAGGTGAAGTAACACTAATGTTCAGGCTTCCAGGAGAGAAAATAATGTCTTATAAAGAAGGAATCCTTTTTTGTGTTTATGTGATTACTTTGAAAATTATTTCATGTTGTTCATCTGTTCTTTTTCTTGATCATTAGCTTGAATTGTTAAAAAAAGAGAGAATATTTAGTCTTAAAAGTGGACATGGGTATTAGGTGTGGTTGTCATAGTAAATAAAGATATTTGTTATCTTGAAACATGCCTTCAAATTGTTTTTTTATACTGGTCGACGTTACAATAATCCAATCAAAACCTTCCCGAGTAGATCACAGGAAAGATGAATGACCAAGTTGAGATATTGGTACTCTGCAAAAGAAAAAAGGAGAAATGTTCAACTAGTTCCTCTTGACGGATACTCCCTCTGGTTTCTTACGCTGAGCCTCTGAGCATCACACAGTGAATTAGCACCCTGCGCTTGGGGATTAGGGCTCAGGTGGCACTCTGAAATGAAACCGAAGCAGCTCTCCCTGAGCTGTCTGCTCGCTCCTGGAACACACATGCACAGCCCGCGCTGGCTGTTCGTGTGTGTAATACATCTTTACTCGAGCATCTGCAGCCAGGTGTTCTGTCGGCTTATGTTAGCCCAGAAAAACAGGCAGGGCAGAGCTTAGTTGGTATGAGCCTCAGTAAGCAAGCTGAATCTCCCCATTAAAGAGGACACAGTCTCCTCCGCTCACTCATCTCCTGCCATGCCTTATTACACTGTGGAAGTCCAAAACGAAAGTGAGACGGTAATCAAAAGTTTACTTCCACCCAGCTCGGGCGTATGTAGCTGTTACAGGGTGAAACAGGGGCAGTGAATTGAATTGGAACAATTGTTTACACATACTACATTTGGATTAAATGAGACAGGATATGTATTTACATTCTGGGAACAGCGCAGATGTTTGTGAACAAAGCAGAAATGGCTATTATCCTAAAACATGGCGGTTTATGAATTTGAGCCGATATCTGTCTTTTATCCCCTATCTGTTTACTGTATGTCAGATATTTTAGTTTCCCATCTAACGTCCTAAAATCAAACATGCTGCAAGGTTGAAATCTAATTCGAACTAGCTTCAGCACCAAGTAATTCCCATTTAGACGCACTTTATTATATTAGTCCTGAGTCTACACCACCAGCTGTTGGCCATATGCTGCTCTGCAACACTAAAACTGGCTCCTGCAAGTTGACACCAGTTCTCTGTTTGTGGTCAGTTTGATAAGACAGCTGGGCCAAACTGACCAAGTTATAGTGACATTTTGACTCCAGTTTGACCTCGGTCCTGTCAAACATCAATTATCGTGTGGTATACCTGGAACAGCACATAAAAAGGATGTTTTTTTTTTGTTGTAAATGTGTAACAAAGCAGTGGCTCTAATGGACCTTTTGGTTTGATGCAAGATCGATGAAAGTTCAGCTTTACTTGTGTCAGATGCAATAGTTCAGATGCTGATTTAGTTGAGACACCCGATTATTCATTAATTTCATTTAAAAAAAAGCTTTAATAGATCATGGTTTCTAATTGTAAAGAGCAGCAAATAAATTGTCCTAAAAGGATACTCTCTTTGTTATTCTAAAAATCTAAATAATAATAATAGTCACATAGTTCCTAAAGGATATTTTTTTAAAACAGATGTCTGTTCAGTAGAAAGTTAATCTTATATTGAAAGTTACTCCAAAATTGTACACTTAATATTTAATTTCCTCTTACATTATTAAAAAAAAAGTTAAGTCATTATAAGAGGTAATGATAAATCACAATGTGTTTTAACTTCATGTTTTACCTCTTTTCTCTGAATAAGTTATTATTTTGTTATGGTATCATAGACCAATTGTTTATATTTGTTTTGACTCTAAAAGTAGAGAAGAGCACATCCTTTATGTATTTGACGTTGTCAGGAATAAGTCTTGTTTAACATGCAGGTAACTTCCAGTGACGTTGGAAAAGGGAATAGGTGTGAAAATGTGATTTTTTGTAATCTTCTTGGAATATTCCTTTGTATTCTACTAAAGATGATGTTGCACGCATGCTAATGAATCATTAAGTACCGTACCAAAACCGAGCAGCAGAGGGCCCCGCTCAGGAGTACCCCTCAATTTGACAGGTTTGTGTCCAGTACTGGGCAGTAGAAGCAGGCCGCTCTGTTTAAATCTGACCCTGTGGCATGGCAGCATGATGCAATAACTGACACTACGTCAGCCTGTTTATTTGGCTACTTTTAACATTTCTGTGAGAGATTTGGGCCGTGGGGGCGATGGTGGGAGGAGGAGTGGATAACGAAATGCTGACTAAGCCCGGGGCAGCTTTATAATCCCACGTTGCAATCTAAGCCAACAGCTGTTTGAGCCTCGATGACCTAAATATAATCTGATGCATTCAGGGGCTGATGCATTCTGTCTCACTGCCTTCTACACGGGGCACAAACGCACCGTCTGAGCAGGGAATCCTGCTGTAATGAAAGCGGGATGCACAAGCCACTCAACAGCTCGACGGGACTACCAATGAATACGGTTTTTATTCAGGCTCGGAAATACCTGGACACCTCCAGTTCCCTGTTAATGGTGATACTGTAAAGCCTTTACTGTCATACACGATATTTTCTCTCAGTTTGTGGAGCGTAGAGTTTTCGGTAAATGTGCAGTCTGCTCGTCTTTCGTCACATTCGCACGATTTCCTCCAGGCAACGTCTAAGCACATTGCCACTCTGAAGTCAGTGAAGTTTATCTGAAGAAACCGTTTGGCAGTGCAGAGCCCTTGTAACCCCCTTAGCAACTCATCACCATGTATATTAGATACACACTCTTGGATAGCTCTTAAACTGCAATCGCCATGTGGAGTGCAGACCGTGAAATTGTCCTCTCAAAATTCCAGACAATGTTACATCACTGCCCTCCCCATGGCTCTGTGTATTTAAATCCTGGTTATTTTTTTTTACCCATTACCTTAACAGTTTTAACCCAGCTCTTGCTCTACAATGGGCGCACAGTTTTTCATTTGAGCTTCCACAAGCCTGGGGTTGCTACTTAGGCATTAGTCTTCCTACCAAACTGACCTTGGCTCGGCTCGGCCTCTCAAAAGTTCAATCAAGAGACTACATCGCTTTTCGTACTGGACTAATCACACAGCCACAATGCTAATGTCTCTTGCTGATTGGGGTTTCCTTCAGGACTGACTGGAAGCACAATGTGGCTGAGGCACAGTCACTGGGGGCAAAGGGGTTTTTCCTTCACATCATCCATGCCTTGGATGTGCCAAAATTGCGTAAAAGCTTATCGCTCGTTAAAAAAAATGGTCTTAAATATTAATTTCTTTGTTTTAATGTAAACATTTAATTAGAGAAATTTTGCCCAGTGGGGTAATATTATCTTTTCTTTTTTGACTCGAACAGAAAAACTAAAAAACAACAGTTTACATGTCAGAATGTGGAGAAGAAAAAAAAGGAAACCCATGTCGAATTACAAAAATATCATTAATAAGCATTTACATCTCTACTATAAAATATTTCTGAATTTATGCAAAATACATTCAGGCTTTTTTTTTAGTTTATAGCAAAAGAAGCTTTCTATAAAAAATAAACCTGGCAATTGCCATTCATCTTTGTATTTAGCTTTTTCAGCCAAAACGTACTATAAAAAATATTTTCCACAATGTTCTCTATGAATGGCTTCCACTTTCTTATGGGTAGAGAGTGACATATCTATTGGCTGTGGCAACAGAGAGAGTGTTTGTTATTTGAATTCTGTCCCATTTAGAAAATCTAGAGCTTAAACCGTGGTCCCTGCTACATCTTAAAAAGCAATAAATATCAGAAATAAATAATCTAGAAACATTTCAAGTATTAAAGTATTAGCTGTTGGACTTCAGAAAAGACACAAATCATTTTGTGGTGGAGCTGTCACAGACGTGGCGGCCGTTTTTAGGGGCCAGCCAGCACCCCGATCTCACTAAATTTCAACCTTCTGCTCATGTTAGGAACTATGATGGTAATTCGCAGTGCCCCCTGAGCACAGACATAACAGCCAGATCTCTTTGTCCCCATGGCTTGTTGGGTTTTAGTTGTTTATGACGAACAATAAATTCCCTGAGGTAATTATATCATTTCCTTTTCCCAGTTGCGATGTGTCTCTTAGTTACTGCCTCCAGCCTCTTCCTCTCAGCCTCCTCTGCTTTCCTTCGCTCTTCTTTGAGTTCCTTGTACCTCCACTTGGGGATCTGCAGCAGGTTGCCCCCTCCGTCTTTGTTGCTGCTCTTCCTTCGGATCTTTTCGGGTTCGTAAGTGGACGGGGGGGCTTTGGACACCCTGACTTTGGGGATGCTGAAGCCCGGCCTGACGCTGCTCCTCCTCAGCACCATGTGCACGGGCAGCAGGCTGGTTCTCCGCAGGTCCATGACTTGGTTGTAAGCCACCATGCCCAGACTGGAGCTCCTGTTCCGAGGCAACGTTCGCTGCACCTGAAGGCTGGCTCGCCGGTCCTCGGAATTCTTGGCCACCAGAGTGATCCTGGAGTTCTGGAAGAGTTTGAGGTGGCTGTCCATCCTCTCGGGGTTGGTTGAGCGGAGCTCCTTGGCGCGATGCTGGCGAATGATCTCTGGTACTGCATAGCGCCGTTTGCCAACGCTTGGGGGACTGTCGGGACACACCTGAAACAAAACAGCATCTGATTGGTATTGGTCACTGAAGGAATGATTAAAATGCTTCACAACATACAAAAGTTAAAGCTTGAAAGTAAAGGTACCCCCAAACACCGTCCAACCTTCAACTTGGCTCGTCTTCCCTAGTGCCACTTGATGGCATCCAAAATGACATGTATTTGTTACCATATCATGCCTGACATGTTCCCT
Organism: Menidia menidia; assembly: GCA_907169785.1. Lineage (NCBI taxonomy): Eukaryota > Metazoa > Chordata > Actinopteri > Atheriniformes > Atherinopsidae > Menidia > Menidia menidia. The sequence goes on from CAJRST010006668.1 coordinate 8,438,060, forward strand.
CTCACTCAGCACCTGATGTGACTGCTTCTAATATTGGTGCAAAGGCACTTACATGCACATAGACAGCAAAACGATTGTAATCCCATACAGACATAATAATGCTAAGACCAGCCGTGACAGTCCTCGATGTTTTCTTCTTCTTATAAAGAAGCATTGCTAGCGCGCTCCTTTTTGTGAAGTACCATTATTGAATAACATGCTCATCTAGGCTTAAATAAAAAGGCTGAAATGATAATTTCCTTTGGTTGTTAGGAACACAGACTTTGCTGATAAAAATGTATTAGTGCCCCATCCATTCCTTAAAGTGTTATTGCTCCAATGCAAACACTGGATGAATGTAGAGGACAGCAGACACTTTCAAATTCTTCCTTTTCATATGCTCATATGTGAAATCATTGCTATTTCTTATCTCAGCTTTAAAATGATCCCTCCTTATTTTCAGTGTGTGAAAGAAAATTATGGATTGGGTTTGATACATAAAACATTTCACGTACTTATTAAAGAATGAATAGATACGAGCTGGATAAACATAATCTAATGATGAATTACTCACAGAGTGGCACGCTATAGCGATGGCGGGGCTCCTCATGGCAGTCGTAACTGCCACCATGTGGTCAATAACCCCCTGGTCCTCTGGATTGGTGACGTTAGCGATGTTGAAGACATTTCGGACAGTGTCCGACAGGCGCTGCAGACACCCACGGGGCTCTTGGGCTCTGGCCACCAGGGAGGCCAGCGGAGGCCACTCGAGACTGGAAGCAGAGAGTTTGATTTCCTCACTTAAAGCTTTATAGCTTTTTCTCATGACCATTGTTTAATACACTCATGTTTTATGTTTTCTCTGAAGAATGTGACTCAGTGCAGAAGATGTCATAAAAAGACTGTCTGTTAGGATTTTGTCTTAAAAGTCAAGGTAGTTCATTTTTTACAAAGCTAACTGGAAAATCTTCAACACTTTGATGGATGTTCATTGGATAGCTCTGAAAGAAGATGTTATGAAACTTTTGCAAAATACAGCTCCCTTTAACCCTTCAACATCTACACTTCAGAAAAAAAGAACATTAAAATATTCCTTTGCATTAACATTTCTTTGGAGCAATAACAAACAGAATACTTATTTTTTCACAGATAGCTGAATTGATACTTTATGGTACAAGTGTGACATTTTTCAAATCAAATGTCATAACTCATAACCAGGCATCACATATCTAAACTTAATTTTAGAGCCGGTTTAGGTAAGTACACTTCCTCTAGAGTATCCTATATTACTAGTTCGTACCAACTTCAACTTTGTTCGTGAAAAAAGCAAGTCACAGAAATCTCACTGTTTTATTTTTATCTGTAGGGGAACGTGGATTAGAAAGAGAAAATACAAAGCTTGCTGTGAGTTGTACCTGTATGCATCATTGTACTGGAATGGGCAGGGCCGCTCCATCAGGCGCGCCATCACCCAGGCCGTTTCATAGCGACCGGTAAATGAAGCCCACTCCCTGGCTGTGAAGTTGCGACCACAGTCCCTTGCATCAAGGGAGGCTCCTGGTGGAGCACCCCAAAATAAAGAAAAACATGTACTGTATGTGGTTTTGAACTCCAGGACACCAGTCAGACATAAACAAAGTTGTAAAGGTTCATCTTAAAATATCTAGACGCAAAACCAGAATTTTGATTGTATCATACTGTAACAAAAGAGAAAACAGAGATTTAGGTCACGCCAAATTTGTCAATTATGTCCAGAACTCAGAGATATCTGATGAGATCACCGAGAAACTAATTTAGAACAAGACATATTGAAACAGTATTCTAAAAAATTAGAGGTAACAATCTGATTGTGTGCATGTCACGACCATGTCAGAATTCCTTCACACTGTCAGAATTCTGAGATAACTAATTACAAGTTTTCATCCGAAACTATTTGTTATCATTTAAGAAATATCTCTTCGTTTTCAATTTAGAAAATGATCATTCTTTTAGTCATATTGGATTGGGTGTTTAATAGACTTTTTAGTATTTGCTCTGAGTATGCTTGTTTCCATATACTCTAAAAAGAATGTCTATGTAGCTCTACACGCTTGTCATGATTACACATTTTGCCCACCTGCCATCATGAGAGAGCGCACGCATTCCACCCTGCCCTGCATGGCCGCTTTCATCAGGGCGGTGAAGCCGTGACAGTTCCTTCTCTCAATGTCCAGGCCAGAGAAGTAGTTCAGCAGATAGTTGGTGATCGTTATGTGGCCTTTAACACACAGGTGCAAAGAAATCAGTCACCACATCCATCACATCCCTCACACCCACCCGCTTTTTCCGTTCCTCGTGTGGAAAACTGCGTGGATATACGACACACGGCTAAATGAGCTGCTTGATATGTGTTTAAATGTGTTTTGTCAAAAATATTTTGGCGAGGAAAATCATAATCCATACGGTTGCTCAGACCACTCACACACCACTTCTGTTGCTGAGTGAGTGGTGACAGTGTGTGTTCATCTGTGTCAACGTCTGTGCCAAAGTGTCCATGGTGTCTGTACGAACATGTCTCACACAGCGTCGCACTCTGCCACAGCCCGCACGTGTGTGTGTACACAAACTGGTCAGTTTCTGCACATTTGCACGTTACCTGCTTGTGCAGCTGTGATCAGAGCGGTGTTTCCCTCGCTGTCCTGCCAGTTGACGTCCAGGTGTGGGCACTGAGACAGCGCGATGATGACATCCACAAAACCTTGGTAGCACGCAACCAGCAGCCCTGTCTGAGACAAAAATCATTTTAAAAAATCAAAAAAAGATAGACTCATAAGAGTGGGAAGAGGGAAGTGACAAGCTAAAGGTTAGAATCAGCAAAAGAAAAAATAAAGGCAAAGTATATCCTTAAGGTGCTGACACACAGAAAGCAGTACATCGTGTATACAAAGGGGGACCTGTGTGCAGCTTTCCAAAATACTATAAAGGATTGAACATGGCATCTGTTGTGCTTGTACTCAGGGGAAAGTAAGCTGTCTCAAAACCTGATCTTGATAAGTGTGGATGTTTTTTCCAGCCAGTGTGTTTCCCTGCCACCCATTGCAGTGTATGTCTTTGGACAAGTGTGTGAATGTTAGTCTCGAAATGTGCATTCATGAGCCTGGAAAACTGCAGTCCAAGCACACACTGAATCAAAACAAATAAGCTGACCACCAGAAGTTAGGTCTTTTCAATTGACACACAGTATCATAGAGGCAGTGTTAAACCTGAAATATGAGGATCGAGGGGACATTTCCAAGAGAAGTCTGTTACCATGGTATGTTTATTTTAGTTTTTTTTTAAATGAGAAATCAATTCAATTCAACACTAAAATATGCCAAAATTGACTGCTGGAAGGCAATAAAAAATCATTAAATTTCTTTCACCTCTTTATACCCTTATAGTTATGCTTTGTTCCTCATGCTACATTAAAAAAGAAGGGAAAAAATATGGATAAAAAACAAGCTGAAAATTATCAAAGGAAGGTAAAAATAGGAAATTATCCTTACATTTTCAATTAGTAATGTACTTGAACTTTAAAATGTCAGATGATGGTATGTTGTATGTCCAAGAAACACATTTTTATTCACTCACGCACATATAGTTAATCTTTTTAAAATTTTGAAAGGGTAATGCCTTAATTAACACATATGTTAAACTCAAAGAGATTATATCAATAGTGTCAGACTCTGGGGACTTTAGTTACAGTTCGTGAGGGTACCTTACAGAATGTGAGGGGAATATATAAAAAATTTTCACCTCCAAGTTTCTTCTTTAAACAAAGGTCTTTGTGCAAAGCCAGGTCAAGCCATAAGAAATCCAACTTTTCCAGCTAGAATATTAGTGTTAGTGTTATCGACTTTCGTTAAGTAGTCACAAAATGTTCCACTTTATAAATTCCTTGAGCATAAGTGACCCATGAGCCCGCTTCAGTAACATGATGTTCCCCTCCCACAAGCACTTCCAAAATTAAAATAAAATCTACTGGAGGGTTCCCTCCTGCATAATACTGTTTCTGCCTGAAGCACAGGGTGTCACTGCAACACATTGTTCTTTTAAACACTGGGGTGGAAGTGATAAAACTACTCTGAATCAATTCATGCAGTGACCAAAATATGCTGTGCCATCCAGCATGATTAGGATGCACGAAATCCATTCAAAGTACAAAACAAGAAACTTGTGCTACAGACAATTGGGCCCGATTCAGTGAATATTCTACTTTCAGCAAGTACACTATGAACCATATCCCCTAAGAAAGGATTCAGGTCCTGGTTCAGGTAGGTGTGTAAGGGAAGGACGGAGGGTGGACACAGGACAAGACACACTGGCTGACTCAGCAAACAAACTAATCCAAACAGCAGATAAAACACCTAAGACACCAACCAAACTTGGCTAAAGGCCTGTTAGCCAGTCCGAAAAGGCCCCCTACAAATTCTAAATGGGCCAAGAGTCATTAAGCAGAACCACAAAAACAAGGCCAAACAAGCCCTTATTCACCTGAAATACAAACTGAACAAAGGAGGAGTTGGGCTGTCAGCCAGCTGGTTAAGTAGTCACAATACCGTCAGACTGAGGGCAAAAGTGCACAACAGTTCTGCATAGTAGCTGCCGGACTGCCAGCGAGACATTCACTTACACTGGCACGGCTTCAGATCACGCTTTCTGCGTGGATGCTCTCTCATAGGCTTTGACTTAGTCTCCTTCACAACTTCACAAACACACACACACATCCCTGGCAACCCTCCAGCATTGCTGTGTTGTACTTAAGCGGCATGCCCTGCAGCATGTCTACAGCTATTTCAGCTGCCTGACCAGATCCTCTTTTCAATGTTGATTCTTTTCAAAAAACACACACAAGCACATAAAGGCGATTACTTTCTCTTTTTTTTTTTTTGCATCTTTTTCACACAGATTATTTCCACTCGCCACATTTTTTACCATGAGTTTTAATGTGGCTGCTGGCATCTCTGGCAAGTCAAGGATTTGAAAACTCCAGGTAAAAGCTGGTAAAAAAGTGCTGGGTACATGGAAACCGGGATAACATTAACATTACGTTGTAAACCAGTAATCCTAAAACAGGTCACAACTATTGCTAACTGTGTTCACCCTAAATCTGACAGCTTGTCCAAAGGTTTTCAGAAGAATCATCTTGTTTGCATGCCAAAAAAGACAAAAAACAGAAATAACTTTAGTACAAAATACTTTGAACTGATATGCTTTACTCTAACACCCTAATTTTACATGAACTTTAATCTATAACATAAATGTTGTATAGCATTGGTTATAGCATCTGTGATCAAATTCCACTAAAACTCAACTCAAGCAACTATTTTGTGTCCATTTAAATAAGGTTGTGATATTCCTTTCTCTACCGCCTTAGGTAGAGGGGTTGTATACCCCAGCAAGGGGACAGTCAGCCATATAATTCAGTAATATTTGAGCTGTTAGTATTTGTTTTTAGCAATCGTGAACTAAGATATAAGAAATATGAGCACAAGACTCCGAAAATCTGTTGCACGCACAGGTGTCTTTGTTACGGTTTCTGGATTTTTGGATTTTTCTCTGTTTATTTTCTTTTCTGTTATTTTTCCTGTGTCGTTTCACTAATGGCTTAAATTAGGGTTTATTCTGTTTCCGTTTTTCTTTTCTGCTCTGTGCTCCTCGCATTTTCCATTCCATTATTTCTTGGTAATTTACTTTGTCCTTGTGTGCTCCTAATTTCTTTTAACTCTGTGTTGTTGTTTTGTTCTTTTATTTGAGTTTCTATGATTTATTTAGTTGTTGATTATGCTCTACTCTATCTTCTAATTTGACATTTTATTTGACCTGATATGTATTTATTCTTACTCTAGTGTCGTTTCTCCTAGTTATCTGCAGGTCTCCTGTTCTGGTCCTCAGCTCCACTGCACACCTTTCTCTGACTTTATCAGCAGCCACCTCCTCATTCCTTCCCCTCAGTATACAGGCCGCTTTGCTAAGATCACTCCTTTTCAGATCCTTGCTGTTATGATCCACCTTCCATTCCCTATAGTCTGCTCTCTTTTTTTGCCTTAAAGAACCCTCCTGTTAAGTTTTAATTTGCTTCCCGTCAGTGTTTCCACATTTGAGTTCTCTCTTTACAAATCATTACAGTTTTTTTTCAATTCCTTCTAAATCTGAATCTTCGTTCAGTTTTAAGAAATCGTGAAACTGCAAGTCAGGTGCTTCTCTTGGAAATAAATTCATGCACATACACAACGTGGAGACCAGACTAATTCTTGGCCCATACAGACGCAAACCAACTGACACACAGAGATGCACACACTAAGTAATCTGGGGACTATCCAGAGCTTGGAATAGAAAGGCTTAGCCTTATCAGTCCGAATGACACGGAGTAAGGGGGAGGGAGAGATGTCCCAATCTATCAACGTATAATGTGTATGTTAAACTGGAAGAAACGATACCACAGACACTGGAATATTCATTATAATGCTAAACGTGTGTATTTTACACGAAACATGTATCAGTATCCTTGCCAACATGCATCTTTTGATAAGCACTCTTTAACTATCTGACTACCCCAGCAAAGATAATCTGGGTATTATATACTGTACATGGATTTAGAGTCCATGGTTAAAACAAAAAAAAAAGGTCTCTCAAAGACTCTGAACAATCACAGTGCCCCTGCTTTGCTCACCAGTGTAACTCGTCAAGTAAAAAAGTGCCCGTATTGAGTCTATTAATAGCATATGTATAAGATAAGCAACATTATAAAGATGCCATGTAAGTGTGGACTGTTCATTCTAACAAACTGAAAGTACATCATGATCAATAATCAATGTAAATGGAACCAATTAGATATTGATCCTATTGCCGCTAACCCAAACTAATCATGTGATGAAGCTTTATCTTTTAGTGCATGAAAGCATTGCAAGTTTGCCCCTTTTTTTTTGTAGAGAAACCAGGACTGTCTGTAATGATGCAGAGGTTTTCGGCTCATCTCTGACAGAGACCCGCTGTTTTTGTCAGGCAGCAGAAAAGTGCAAGCTGTCGAACTCATTTAACATTTTACACAACATCTTTCCATTCGGGAACACTAATGCACGTGCAGGCATTAGTTAGATCCAATCTCGATCACGTAAGCAGCTCCACTGGCACGGATACGCTTGCCCCTGTTTCTGCCGATACACCCCCCCTCACCCTCTCCCCAATTTAAACGTCTCTCTGTCTGCAGCTGAGCTTTCACGCGGCTGTATCAAATCAGATGTGTATGACTGTCGCTTTGATTTTTCCACTTGTCTGTATTTGCTAAGCGCGTTGTTCTTGTTACCATCTGCAGTGGCAGATTTCTCTTTCCGCCTGCCTATGCCTCATTTACTCTCTCTGCCTGTTGGCCAGTTGGTCGATCCGTGTGTTAGTCAGATGATCTTTCAGTTTGTCTGACACACTGTGCTGACTTTGTTGGCCGCTATAGCTCGACAGGCACATCTCCCAGGACCTGGTTTGTCACATAATCCCAGCCTAATAAAAAGAGAAACTGTGTTTTACCGGCGGGGAGAGGCCGTGTTTGTGTCTTGTTAACAGAGAGGGTGTTAGCAGTCAGCCTTGCGGCCCTATGTCATGTGATAGCATTCTATGTTTGTGCGCCACCTTCGATTGATAACAAACATGAAAACTGAATTCAGCTCCGTGCAGAGAGCATGCAATCTTAAACAGGATCATTACAGGTTGTTTTGAAGCGATACCGTACATACCTAATAATCAACGATAAATCAGGTTGCCATGCATGTATAAAGCACATGATGGTGCAACTCAATTGCTTTTGAAAGGCTGAACTAAAACACATAAGTTTGTCAGTAAATCTGAACCTATTTACATCCATCACAACATTCTACAAAAAAAAGGATATTTTGTTGATGGAAAAGTTTCATAAATAAGTATACTGCAAAACATTACCTGAAGAACTCTATTTTGGGATTTTCACAGTTTGTGTTAATCAAATTTTTGCATTCCTTAAGTTCCTTAAAATTCTTTGTCTTCACGACAGAATATAGCTGTATACTAACTACATTTTTATGTTATCTTAATAACACCATTACTGCATCACACGATAAAAACAAACTTAATTTTCTTTTCTATATTTGTTTGTTCTGTATTTCCGTTATTGGAAGTTTTATGTGTTTTTAAAAAAAAATTATTGGGCGTATCATTGCATTTGCCACTCTTTTCATACTTGGATTTTAAGTGCACTGTCAAAGTTTCAATCACAAGTGTAAATAGCGCAAGTATAATTTAATTTGACCATGTCAGAAAGATCAGACCCCATTGGGAGGTTGTCATGGCTGCTCAGACCTTTTTAGTGGCTCGGTACAATTGTAAAATGGCTTTGTGTATGAAACTTTCATTCTGACTTTTATGTGTCACAGTTGTTGGCTCATCTGGGGCACACTGACAAAAGACACAATCTGCATTGTTTTTAGCAAGCCTTCTTTCATTTTGTGGGACAGCTGCCTTAAAACACAAGCTTTTGGGTTTCGGACACTGACATGATGGATGTTTACTTTCATATTGTGTGGGAATAAGATCCGATCACATGCAGTAAAGATGCATTTAGAAACATTATCCGCCGGCAACGTTGAACTGAACATTGGAGATTTCTATTAGTGACTGGTCATGTTTGTACTTAAAAGTTTCAAAATTTGATTTGTTTTCCTCCAAAATAGTTGTTCCTAAATGCAATACTTACAAACACCATCCATAGACTCTTTTGATTCCTAAGACGAGCAAATACGGAAAATTCTCTTAGAACATGTGAATCAGTAAACAGGAAATAATGCTTGCTGCATGCGTTCATGTCCAAACCTGTAACACCCTTCATTGTCGTGCGCATCAGCCAGAATGGCTGCTATATTAGGATGTTGACATCTGCACAAGGATGTTTCCTCTGGATGTGCTGCATAACCCACATTGTGTTTCAGGGTATGTGCATGCGCTCAAGGTCACAGGAAACGACGATGTAAATGGTGAGCTGCACATGCACACGTCCTACTTACCTCCATAAACAAGTTCATTCTCTTTCTCCTCCTGACTCCCCCACACACACACTGCCACTTTAGCCCAACCTCAATTCACAACTTATATATGTCTACCTACCCTCATCAGTTGGTCCAGGAAGGGTGAAAGTTCATTCCAGAAATAAACAAGTCCCAAGATACACTTGCATGTGTCTTGGAGTACTTTTGAAACCAGTTTAAGTGCCTCTGCCCCCTTGACCTAAATGTCTCAGCTTGCCTGCACTGCATTCATGTTGTAAAGTCATAATGAGCAGAGATAAACACATACTGTTTACCATACTGTTTAGTCTTTGAGAAGTAAATACAAAGAATTTTTAGCAAAGAGAGACATTGAGAGAGATGTGGTGCTGGACAGATGTGGAGAAAATGAAGAATAAATACATAGTAATAAAAGGAGTTACTAGATGAGATTGTCAAGCGGAGCACGATGATGGGATTTGTCTCGTAACAACGCTGCTGATGGCAATCTGATGACTAAGACAGAAAGCTAACCTGACCCCACGAACCAGATGGCATGTTTCATAGACCCATGGGGGAGTCCTCTTAAAAAACGGTACACGCAAGCGCCTTTCAAAAGACAGTAAGCAGCTGAGTGGATGAAGCATCTGTCTGGCACAATAGAACTCCAGCCAACGATGTCAACAAAGTTCTGTAAAGTGGAGCCAAATGGAGTCCCGGCAGCCAGTGCTGACAGGCCCCATGGTTGTCCAAACACATAAAAAAATGCCCTTTCATTCAAACTCTAGCTGTTGACAGTACAAAACCATATCCCTAACCCTAACCCCTTTCCCTAACAATGTGGAACTGCCAAGGTAATAATTTGGTTCGGGTTTGTTTGTTTTTTCTTACACGTTTCTGTTGAAAAAAATAAAAGAAACATTCGGATTGCACGCTGACCTGACCAATAACTGAGTGAAAACATATAAAACATGTATGACTTCCAGACTGAAGTGACACCACCACAAATACACAACCAGCAACCTTTCTCATCCAGTTGAATAGCTGTCACTGACAGTGAGTTGCTACCTACTTTCCACATGACATACAGAGGTCAGAGCAGATGCTTGTCAAAGGCCTGGACGGTAAATAAGCCAATGCAACAGGCTTAGGCTCAATTATATCAACACCATCCTAGTGTGATGCTCTTTAACTACACAACTCTGAATGGCCGAACAGGATGAATGCCTGAGGATGTGCATCACTTTAAAAAGCCTACAATTAAATACAAAGAGCTCCAAAGAACCGTATCCATGTGGTAGGCTTTGAATGAGCTTCATAATTGAAGAATGCAGTAAATAAATTAGCTAACCCTTTTCACACCTTGCAACAACTGTTACCAGAGTTACTTTAGTGAAGTTCCAGGCGGAACTTCGCAAGTTTTTTTGCACTACATACCCTGTTGTTCCTGTCAGCTTCTTTGACCTCCTCCTCTCTCACGCCGTGCCGTATCATTATCCGGACGATAGCCGCGTTGTTGGTGCAGCACGCCCGGAAAAACGACAGCGGCTGCGGGCTCTCCGGAGACGGGGTGCGCTCCGAGTCCGCGAACGCATCATCCGGCGGGTAGAAGGAGTCGTCCGAGGCGATGCTCCGACAGTCGTCCAAGTCCTCGAAGTCAACTTCTTCGAAGTCGTCGCAGTCTTCCTCGCTCGCTTCGTCCTCCTCATCCTCCTCCTCCTCCTCGCACGAGCCCAGGTAGTCCTCCTCGGAGTTGGACGGGGGCTCCTCGGTTATCGTGGGGTGAACGTGGCCGACGACCGCCCCGAGTTTGCTCTGCTGTTGGAGCTGCTTGACGCGGACCGACGAGGCGCCTCCTCCGTCTCTGTCGTCCGTGATAAGCACCATCTAACCCCCGAGCCCAGGGCACCGTCCGCGGGGGTTAGGAGTGCAGCGAGGCGCGGGGCGTTCGAGCATGGGACCGCCGGCCAACTGTCCGGGACAACAACAAGCAAACTACACTCAGAGCGCAAAAAAACAAAAAATAAAAAAAAGTTACCCAGCCTACATCACATATGAAACCGCACAAACTCGCTGACCACGCGTATCGTAACGGGACATGTCGCGGGAAGCTTCGGTCTGACCATCGGTCATCTTTCCATGGGAGTCGTTGTAGTGTCCGGATGAGCCTCAAACGCCCCCCAAGCAGTGAGATTAACGGTCGTTTAGTCGGAGTCGTTCGTTTTCGAAAGCTGATGAATGACCGGACAGAATCTGGGAATTTTTTTTTTCTTTTTCTTTTTTTTTTTTTAAAGGGGGTTTCACAGCTGAATGTAAAAGTGCGCACACGACAGTCCCATGCTGGGCGGGGAGACTGTTAACCCATAGTCAACTAATCCGATTACACCCGACCGGGAGCGCTCAGAGCGCGCGCGTGTAGGGCTGTTTTCTAGTAAGACATTAATCCTTCAGCTGGACCCGAGCCTGTAGACAACGGGTTTTTCTTTTTTTCTTTTTTTTACTGTATTCTTGCTGGGTTTTTTCTCGTGTCATCTCGTTAATTTTGAATTAAGTCTCCTTTTTTGCAGTTTGCGAAAGATTATTTCTCTATGATGCATCATCCCCTGACTAAACGATGAATTGGCCTGTGTTGTCTATTAATAATTGCGTTTTCACTTGATGCTCCAGAATAGATGTTGCAGTGTCATGAGTTAAATCCGCTTCAAGCACAACCAAAAAAAAAAAAAGCAATTCCCTCACAAGCACGGACATGTCAGAACCAGATTTAAAAAAAAAAAAAAAAAGATAATAAAGGTGAAAACAAGCCCGCGAGTGTTTTCCCCAAGAAGAAACATGTGATTTGAAGCAATATTCGAGCTGTGAACCAACAGGGTCATTCCAGGCTAGTGAGGGAAATGGGTTGAAATGAGGCTATAAAGTGATTGGGGCACGTGGCTTACACTTTCCATGATCACATTTGGAGGGATTTGAAATGAGAAGCAGGAAAGTAGCCCAGACACCTCTCCATTTCTCCTGGTATCATGTAAAAAAAAACTGTGTCAGCTTTGAGATGTTTCTCATGACATGGGTTAAACACTGTGTCACAGGGCCCCGATATAAAGTGACCTAACCCAAGTCATATGTAGAAGCTGGCCAGATGTTAGCCTCAAAACAGGAAGATGATGGGTGGGGTTTCACTAATACTAATACTGATACGAAAAAATGAAGAAGTAAAACCGTAGAAAGTCCGCTTTTTGTTTTCTTCTTTGCATTACTAGTAATAATGGCGTCATTTTTTCTGAGCTGATTCTGTTCTGCTGGTGTGTGAGTTACACCCCTGGCAATTAACATGTGCCGATATGAACATGTTTCACCTCAGGCTGGTTTTTCTCATGCGCTGTAAGTTGTACGGAAGCTTTAATTAATATAATATTCGCAAGGAAGATCCCCTTTTATGTCAGTAATTGATAACATCAGTGTGCTGACATCACCTGCTGTGGGGAGGGGGAGGGGGGGTGTTGGAAAGGTCCCACAGCGTATCTCATGATTAGTATACCTTCCTTTGCACCCTGCAGCACAGCCTTCAGCCCCCCCGCGGCTCTCACATCTCCATGGCTTCAGTCTCCGGCTGCGATGGTGACAGCCGGTGTCACCCTTCCACCCCTGACAAGCTGATTCTGTTTAATTTCCGAGGCAATTTCAGAAGAATGTAGATCATTACTTAAGCATAACGGACTTAATTCAAACGCACCGTTGGAAATTTTCTTGAGGGACTATGTACCATTCTTCACCTCACATACAAACAATACTGCTGCCAAGTGGAGGGGAAGCTGTGCCGTGCGCTGGGCTCTGTAAAAGTGACAATTTAAGAACATTACCATAAGAAATGTAACCGTGCACCATTGAGTTTTCCTTCTCGCCAAGCTGCTGACACCTTGGAAAGCAAAGCAAAAGAAAAACTAGAATCCTGGATTTCCAGTCGTCAACTGAGCTGTTTAAAAAGGTTTCTGGGGGCAATATTTTCAGCCAAAAGATCCTACAACATTTTGTTGATGTAAAAAACAGCATGGACGTGCCGTCAGCAGTCAGATTTGTGTTTGTTAGTCTGTGCAGACCTCAGGATGTTAGCTTCGCTTTGCAGGAGGTCAGTGAGAGAAAACAGCAGAGAACGTTGAAAGAATGTATTTACAGACCCCCCTTTTGCAGGTTGAATATTGAATATATTCCTGTTCGACCAGCTCTGGTCTCTTTTAAATAAGTAGAGCTGATCTGTCAGCACTGGAGATCAGTCTTCACAACATTTCATTTTAATTAGGTCTTTTTGTTTTCTCACTTTTAGACTTTAAGGTGTCTGATGCTGATATTTCCAGTAAGTAAATTTGTTCTTCAGGGAATTTGACTTCTGGGGCAATCTAATCACGGGATTAATCAACAATTGCCTGAACGTTGCAGTAAATGAATAAAATAAATCTAGTGCATATTTAACCCTTGCATTATACATAATATTCTTTCTCATGAACATTGGATTTTTCATTGTGTTGTGTGAGGATTGAAATAAACCACTAAAACGCAGATTGGTTAATTGAACACTCTGTGGCAGCAGTGGCCTCCACTTTGCTCGGGCAAAATGAAAGGTTTTGATTAATTCTGATTAAGATGACCTGCAGTTGATTTAAAACAAGAACCCTTGAGCTCCAAAAGCGCCGTTTCAGCTGTGAAGCCCATTTTAGCGGCAGAGCTGCTGGGAAATACGTGTCAGTGGAGAGCCCTTTAGAACAGCAGAGGTCTACGCTGGCTGGATCTAAGGTCCTTTTTAGCTAAGAGTATTTGCTGCCACGTTACAAGAATACTGCTTTATCTGATAGTGCAAAGCCTGTGTCTCCACGGTGGGAGTATAAGCTGGGTTCACTTTTGCTGGGAGTAAATCGCCATACTGTGATACCTTAAAAGGCTGTAAACAGCCCACCACCAACACTGTCACCTGCACTTCTATTGCAGAAGCTTTATGTGTGTTTCATGTAAACACACCACAATGTATAAGTCAACCTGGGACATAGTGAAAACCTCATTTTCAGATAACTAAGCAGAAGGCCAGCATGCACCCCGGGTGCTTAAACACAACTTTGCTGTTGGCTTCAGTCGATCCACAGTTTGCCTCCTCTCCTTTTCGTTCGTTGGTTTATTGACCCTAAAACCACAAAAAAAAACGAAACACCCACACACCATGTTCTCTTCTACGGCAAGTAGCAGGCCTGCAATACAAAGACCTTCTATGAGTCCCCCACTGGACACAAACGCTGAACTGTTCGGCTGGCGTGTGCATGTGCGATGAAGAGAAAATGTGACTCAAAATCACTTGTTTATCGAAGGTTTTCAGCAGAAGTGTTTATGTCAGAGATTTTCCTGGAAATGTTGTTGGTCTTCTTCGCAGCTCAGGCAGAATGTTGTGATTATCAGCTGTTTCGTTAGAAACTCACCGTTTATTGCCTAATCTGCTAATGAACTGAGGACAGGCAATTCAGACGCCAGAGGAAACACTTGAATCAAAGGCAAAGAAAAAAGCTTTCTCTGCAAGATGAAGGGGGGAAATTCAATAGTCTACAAGTGGTAACTAACTCATTTTAATCAGCGGACAATAGCCTTTAATTAAGTGCTTTTTGTAGTAAGTGGTCCTGTGTAATAAACCATTCTTTAATAGAACCTGGTTAAATCAAACTCTTTTGTCGGGACTGTATTCTACAAATACACTTGGACATAATATAAGTATATCAACTTGTTAGGTGTCAAAGCACAGGGATTCACAGAAGAAAAGCAATGTTTGACAGCTCCAAGCCACATCCTCGATATGCTTTATCATCACAGCCCCAGTTTGATGGACTAGAAATAACACAGTAGGTGTTTTTTTATTCATATTACATTCGTGCATTTAGCAGATGCTTTAATGCAAATTGTGTTACGAGGGAAAATGCTAATTAGCAACAGAGTACATCATAAAGAACAATTTACAATACATATTCAAAACATGAGGAGGCAGTGAATTAAGGCATGTAGTCAGGGATGAAAACAAGTCATGGCATGTGTTTAAATTAGCGGGAAACTTAAAGTTTAGCTAAAAACAATACGTTTGGAATTTATGTTCATTCTTAAAAAGCTAAGGATTAGTTAAGGGATGCTTTCTTGAAAATCAGGCATTTAGGTCTCAGTTTGGTGGACCGCAGTCACGTCCAGCTAATGGTTGCTCTCAGGCTCCGAGGTGGGAGAAAGAATCCAGAGAGCATAGTACCCGAGCAATATATAGGAACGCATTTGAGAGCATCAGTTAATCTAATTCTACTGTGAAAATGGAAGAACAATGACCAAAATCCCTCAGTTTATTTTGAGAGAAGTTTTCTGAATTGACAGAATTGGAAGGAGGTATATCTATAATTTTGTCATGAACTGAAATATAGAGTTTCCTTACTTTGCAAAGGTCTCGAGCCTGTCTCTAGTTTTGATACCATTTAATTTCAATATCTGTAGGAGATTTGCTAGTAGCAACTTTGCGAAAGGACATAAAATCTGTATCTGTTTCTTTAGTTGAATAAATAAATGCAAAGTGGCCCTATGATGGACCGTCCATGGTGTACCCCGCCTCTCGCCCATTGACTACTGGGATAGGCTCCATTCCCCCCGCAACCCCAGTAGGGAATAAGCGGTTACGATAATGGATGGATGGAATAAATGCAAAGATCACAGTTTAACAGAAATGAAATGCTACTTTTTGGGACTAAAAATTAGATTTGTAATAGAAAATAAGGCATATATCAGCCTGGTGTGCTGAAACTGAACAGGCAACAGGCTAAATCAGATTTGACAGGTCTCAAAAATCAATCTGCCATCATTTAACATCATCTGAATATGACATGAGCGGGGAAAATCCAGGGCCCGAGAGATTTATTGGACCCTCTGGTTGCTTCATTTACTGTTTGTCAAAGTCTTATCAGAAATGTCTCTGTGAAAAGCTGGCTGTCAGGTGGTCATTTTTGTGAATGTTTAACGTGGAGGAAGGCCTCCTTTCTCTTATGCTGCATTTTCATTTATTCTTGCTCCTTCAGTTAAATTGTTACACTTTCCCCCTGATTACCTGAGAATGTTTACTGATATGAGAAGTGGGTCAAGATTTTTGCACTGTGCTGATGATTTCATTGATACAAAGCAATGTTTCCCCCACTACTCAACAAGGCAACCTTAGTCTCAGTGCTAGATTTAAAAGAATTTCTGCCTTTTTGCTGTCAGACTGGGCCCTGAAGCTGTGTTGGCTCCTTAATCAATTTCCACTGACTGAAATAATGACTATACTAAAAAAATAAAACATTGCACCATTAGTTTAACCTTTTAAAGTGTTTTGGTCTCAACTAAGAAAACCATTTAAAGGACACATCAGAAACTGCTCTGCCTTGTAAATAAACCTTTTGCCAAAGAATACATATTGACCAAGATACATTTCACACCTCACACATCATCCATAACGATGTGTTTACTTTGGTGCCACATTGCCAAATCAGCCCTCAAATCAAAATTGGAGGTTTGTCATCTATGATTTATGGCCGATACAAAAACAAAGCTATTACATTCCAACTTTCCAAAGTGACTTGAGAAATGTCCAAGTGATAAGATGTCAACCTGGGTCATAATTTTCCTTTAGTGTGTTGTGTTTTCCCATATTCCAAAAAGGTAGGTAAGATGATTCTTTCTTTGAGTCACATGTAAAAATGCGAGTGCATGAATAGAACAGTCAGGATTCAGCTTTCCTTTCAACTGTAAACACTGACTGCTGTAGTTTTAAACCTTGCCTTATTCAGGTTTTGACGTTGCTCTGAGAAAATTGGAGGAACCAGATCCAGTTTTGTCCATATCATCCCTCTGAATAAAGTCCAAAGGCTTTATCATCCCGTGTTGGAGATCCCTGGAACAAACAGTTCATTTTAAGTATGTTACACACCAATGGGACACATCTCAGGCACATTCAGTACTTTTAAATTACTGCACATGTTTTTGTTAGCATAAATTAACTACTTTGTCATTGTATTGTCATCTAAATAATTATCTTACACCCAGTATAGTAGAGAAACTAAGAGAAGTTTCAGAATACAGAATGAATCATGTTTTCCCTTTCTCTTACCCTGAAATCTGTTACATATGAGGTACACAGAGGAACAGTTAAAGGGAGCCTTTGTGTCCACTCTCTCTTCTCCTGCCTCTTTCACACAGCCCTGTGAGTTCTGTCGAGTCCCTGTAGATACTGTGAGCTTGGAAAAACATTAAAACCTGTGCAACAAGGTCCACCCTGGAGCTGAGATTCCTAGTGCTGACATCTTTTCAATGACATCATAAAGCCTCCGTGTTCCAACACCCAAAAACAATGGGGCTTTCAGCATTTAGTGGCTTAGAAAAGGTAAGCATAGCACAATTCTGACCAGTTCCTTGAAAACAGGTCGAATATGAAGCGTCGGAAATCATGTTAGACAATACAGAAGAACGTTTTTAGCTTTGGATTACCAGTTTATGGTGAATTGTGTGATTAAAATATCATATTGATCTGATCTGACTTATATACCAACAAGGACAATTCTGCCATGTCTCCAAATATGTAAATTTCATTGGTTTTAGTTTTAGACAAATAACAGAGTCCAAGAATGCTTGGAGCCAACCAATTGTCCCCCTTTGCTGTATGAGACATTGATATTTCCAGATTCATGCTGGAATGAAAGATGTGCAGAGGCGGAAAGGAGTATGAAAAAAAAAAGAGCTTGAAATGTCACTCAAGCATGGGGTCATACTTTTTCTTCAACATACCCCGCAGTGAAAGATAAAAAAGAAAAAAAAGATATAGAAACTTTTCATTGCACGGAGAACAGCCTAAATTTCTGCCAACTTGTTTATATAACTAGCTAGTAAAGAGACTCCAAATAAACTGTGTTTTTTTCTTTACTATGAGAGCCTAACTAGAAAATGTATATGAAGTGGTTGACTGATTCAGGTTGGGTTTTCCAGGTCTTCGTGCCGAACAAAGTGTTTGTTTTCTTCCCCACCAAACCTTATCTCCCTTTGGCAACCTTAGAGATGATAGTTTTAGGCCTTGACAAAATTCTGACTGAATTGCGTCACATGGGCAGCCAGAGTTCAGTTATCAGGTCATCCTTCTACCTCCCCTCCGGTCTCCTTTAACTTGAACGCAGCTGAAGTCCTTCAAGAGGCGAGCTTCAGTGTGTGTGCATCTGGATCCTCCACCCATGAAGCCCAGTGCCAACCATGACTGCAGTGTGAATCCCCACAGATTTCCTTTCCTGCCTGATGAAATGCTTCCAAAACGACCGGCAATAATCGAGTGTTTGTGTGTGTGTGTGTGTGTGTGTGAGAGAGAAAGAGAGAGAGAGAGAGACAGAAAGGGAGAGAGAGAGAGAAAGAAGACAATGTTTCTGACGCAAGAAAACTGTCTTCATTTAATGATTTTATCATATAACTCTTTGCTGAGGTGGAGACAGCCTGGGTCCATGAAATATAGCTCTACTTTAGCCATTATTAACTTCCTGAGAGCTCATCTGTGCTCTTCAAAATGATAAATTTCAACGAGCCACACAGTCCTCTTGTGGCCTTAATGTGTCATGGCTACGGCTCCACGCCTCGGCAGCTGGCTCTGCCGCTCCCTGGCCTGCTTGGTTGGCTAAAGCCTTGAGTGCAAATGATAGCGAATGGCAGCATGACTGAGAGAAACACACATTCAGGAATTAAATGAAATAATATTGTGTAGTTCATAGGAACGTCCACTTGCACGTGTCTGTGTCAACCGGGATGAGATATCTCCGATTTTGCTTTGGTTAGGTTTGCTGGGGGTCAGATTTGGGAAGCAGCTGTGTGTTCGAATGAAAACCGAAGCGCTGCATCTTCTTTTACGGTTTTAATTTGACACGGCAGTTTCTCCAAAAAAGCTAAATCCGCTTTCGCTGGAGTTCATCGTCGTTGTGTAAGACGTCTGAATTTATGGTTTCACAACCACAAATGTCAGGTCTGCACAACAAGAGTCACAGCATAGATAGCTGATTTTGTTCACGAGGACGCTACTTTTATATTATGGGGGACTTTTTGTGTTCCTCGAGTAAAGCTACAAACCGTCTGGAGGAACACATGCACTTCCTCGTGTGTGATATGTACGAGAAAAAACACAAAGCGAAAGATCATGCTCTCGTGCCCTCAGTGCTGATCTCTTTTCCTCCCCTCTTTTTCATCTGCTGGGATGAATGAATACACCAGCAGTGAGACCAAACGTGGTGAGGCTGCAAGCTGATAGGTTGTGCACATGATAAATAAACTTGTGGTAACCCAGACATGAGGGAGCAGGAGAATAAAACACAGACACACACTTGATCTGACAGTTTGTGTGGGGCAGCTTTGTGCTGTTTTGCCTGCTCATTAAAACATTTGAACCTGCCTCGAACCAGCAGCTAGCTTGGCTGGACATTGATTAATAATAGCTCATTGTGTTTAATGCTAACAATTAATAAGACCAGTTGAGGGAAGATTAGTTGGCACATTTATTTAGTGAAGATTGTCATTTTCTTTCTTCCCTTGTATTTTTATCCATTTCGATTTCTTACTGCCTCTCCTTTCCTCATTTCCTGCTGATGTAGAAGTTGGAAATCTGAATCATGCCGTTCTGTTTTTTTCTGCCGATCAGAGACACCAGTGCATCACAGTAAGAGCTCCACTCAGTGGCATAAGGATTTTTACAATGGAGAATTTCACAATGTCATATAATCAAGGTCGGGAGGAACTGATGTGGCTCATAACATATTTTTAGTTCTTCCTCAGTATGAAGGGGAATTTCTTTGTGTATTTTTCAATTAATATGGAGCTCCTCACCACCCCATTTGCTTCAGACTAATTTACAATTCTCTCTAATGGCAAAGCAGATTCATATTGTTTGTGTTCCGTTAATGTAATATGGAAAAATGCTGAAATGTCCAATTTACATACTTTCTGTGATAACCAAATTCATCATTCTTCAGTTAGTAGTATTTATCATAATGATGCAATTGGAAAGGGTTGTGCAGCTTTGTCCAACTTAGTCATTTAAATACAGCTACAGAGAAATTTGGAGCAAATATGTTCTGAGATTGGGGTATCACCTTTAAAGTAGACCTGAGCCATAAATGTGTGAACCATAACAGTTTGCCCAGTTTTCCACCATTGAATCCACTCTGCTTGTTGCAGAACTGCCAGACATCCCACATGATTTATGAGATACTGTCAAATAAATCATACTACAAAATGATATTACAAAACGATCACCTACACTTGAGGCCGCAGGCTGCTGAGGAAGTTGTCGATGTCGTCCTGCGTGTCCCCTTCTAGGCGACCCAGGTAGGTGTAGAGTTTGACATAAGTTTCAAACGGGATCCTTGCAGGTCCGCCCTCCTCATCGTCTGTCAGGATCTCACAAGCAAACTTCAGGGTGCTTATGAGGGTCTAAGATGGAACATCCAGAAAACCATAGATTGGGAAAAAGAAAATTAAGGATGTACACTAAAAAAGACATTCAAGAGCTATCACAGGCCACATAGTTGGTTTAAACTTATACTAAAAGGACTTATGCAAAAAAAAGCTACATGAACATAGAACTAGACTGCCCTCGTGTGGTTAATGATGTGATCAACAGTCTTGAGCATGGCTGCACCCAAACTTAGATTTGGTGGTAATGCTCAGCTGCACTTACTTCTGCAGACACAAAGACATGTTTTACTAAGTTTCTCATTCTTACAGAGTCTCTTTGAAAAATAAAAGTCTCTTGTGGTCTACCTGGCTCTTTTAACCTTAATCACAGGCTTAACTGCAAGCAAAGATTTACACCATCAGAGAGATTTATGCAGCACTACTGCTGGACCTCCGGGACCCCGATGGAGAAGTCTGAAGCGTGGATGTCTGGATTTGGCCCACACCCTAAACTAGACTGCGAGATGAACAAAAACTGTCGCTTTCTCCAGCTGTGCTCGGCTTCTGCTTCAGATGAAGTGGTATTAGCATTTATATGTAGTTTTATGTAACATCTTACCCCTCCCAGAGCGCTGCAGCCCAGGGCAAAAAACTCCATCCAGTCTATTTCAGAGCCGAAGCTGCCCAAGGACAGCAGGTTTTGCAGCAGATCAGCGGGAAGACACAGACCTTTCCATTTTGTTTGCAGGTCCTTTGTGCTGCATCTGTGTTTAGGGGACAGCTGTGATTGGATAGAGAAGACGTATGAGGCTTCACGGTGAAAACGCTTATTTTTAATGTGAAAAAAAAAAACTGAATTGTTCTGCTGTTGGGGATATGTGACTATCAAATAAACATGTGTATAGTGTTTGTCTGTGGGGAAATAGGACTTATTCAGTTATCTGAATAGATGCACCACAGCTACATGGCAGTAAATACTAGAGGTGAAATAAAGTAGGTTTATAAAGATATGCACTGTTAATCTCCCACACTGGCAGGCAGAATGCAATAACCAGAAACAAACTAATACTTTCATATGAAATCTTATAAAGTAATCTTTACAGACAATGTAGTATGTACAAAAACATACTAATTCAAAACTGTAAATCAAACAATTTTTTTGGACTATTTTTCCCCACCACTTACGACTCTTTTGAGAAAATTACAATGATTTGTGATCCTGCTGGTAAGAAAACACCTGCTTGTGAAGGGTCTTCAATAGCCCTGGGGTCAACCCGGTGTCATTCTTCTGGGTGGCAACATTCATCTCCAGCCTCTCCTTGACCGGCAAACACTCTCCTTTAGCCAGTGCATTGAAGTATCTGAAATATGGGTAGCAAAGATGTATTTTAATAAACCGTTGTGGTCAATTTTACTTTGCTTTTGTTTAATCTGACCTGCTTCCTCAGCCTGCCTGCTCAAATGAAATGGAGTATATTAAATGAGGCATACACTGCCCTTTATCCGACTTAATGACCTCTCTTAATGACTTAATGACGACATCGTCCATCTACAATGGTGTCCATCATACTATTTTAGTATTTCATCATGAATTAAGGGGCAGGACGGCTCTCAGCATCCCTTAGAGGCACAAAAACTAGATGTTACTTTATTAGCAAATACATCTTGCCAAGCTACACTGGCCAATTCAACAAGACAGCACCTGGACATTATTAGCAGTTAAGATAATTGTTGTTTAATCCTGTAGTTTGAACATGCTTCCTCTTTGTTACAGAGCGTGAGATAGTTTAACTGCAGCAATAGCATGGGAGCCCCTGGGATCTAATTAAAGAGAGCCTTTTACAAAGAGAAGACATGCACAGGTGAAGAGACTTGCCTCGTCCCTCAGCACTGTTGCCTGGAGACACTTTTTGTGGTTTTATTAGAAGGAAAAGGATTGTAATAAAGCTATAATGTCATGTATCTCTATCCTCGACCTGAACCCTAGTGGAGACAGGGACTCACGCTGCACACCACACCAGCAGATCCCTGGGCTGTGTTCGGATGGCTGCCTTGGTGAAGTTTTTCAGGATGTCTGGCAGCTCGGGGGGAGTGTTAATTTGCTGGGCACAGTAGAATGTGTCAGGAAGAGGCATGGCGGCAATATCTGCATCGCAACACGGTCCAGTTAGCATATGATAAAGCGTGCACAGATAGGGAAGAAATAAAGACACATTAGCTGTAACTACAAACTTCATATGTAGACTTTAAAACTTTTAAAAGAAAAAATGTGTATTGTAAGCCCACCATGATGGAGGTTTTTTTATTAGAAAACTGACAGCTAAATACAAAATAATTAGAATATATATATATATATGTATCCGGACTACAAGCTAACGATTTACGAGTTTAACTTATTCATGTTAGCGATAAAATACTTAATATCTCACCTGAAGAGTGAAGTCAGTGGAAAAGTATAATACAGGTCGTTGCGAGTTTAATACATTTGAGGTTGTGTATATCGCAGCTTGCTTGTCGCATAGCAACATCGTTCTTCTTCTTGGTGTGACGTTTTATATTTGGCGCATAGCGCCCCCACGTGATTCTATTTTTTTCTACAGTGGTAAACACGAAATAAAACTATTAAAAGCGTAACGGTACTGTAAACGTGTAAAACAGTTTCCCCTTCCACAACCTATTTTGAACATAGATGCTTTGTGAGTTTACCACACTAGCCATTTGTAAGACACTCCTGAAACGGTGCTTCTGCAAAGAGAAACTTTTCTGGAGCATTCAAAGCAAAGGGGTGGTATTCATTTCCAGGGTTCAACCCTGGCTGCTACAAATGTCTTAAAACGTACACAACCATGCAAGCCTTAGATAGCCCACACAGGAAAAAAACAGGACTAAAACTTAAATCACACATTGAGTGAAATGCTGCCATAAAACAGGCAAAAGAATTTATTATTAAACGGCATCTTGAAAATACAGGTTTCCACAGACTGTGATTATAAAACAAGAATACATCTAGCAATTTTGGTAACCAAAGGGACAAGGACATTGGGAAAGAAAAAAAAAGGTCAACCACTCCCAATGCTCACAACACAGACATGATAGACAAATTCTTACTTGTGTGACATGCACTTACACAAAATCACTGTCAGGTCACATACACTGGCTAGTGCAAATTTGTTCTTGCACATGTAGAAGATGAGTAAGCAAAATGTTCTTGTGAAGCTCCAACTAATGTGACATCTACTGTGGTGTTAAAGACAAAGAGGACAGTGTTTCCTATACAAAGTTTTTACTATACAGTGATGCAGATCGGCCTAAGAAACTGTGGCTGAAAAAAGAAAAGAAAAAAATATACACGATGGATGGACTGCAGCAAAAACAAAGACTAGACAAAGGTGTTAGTCCCTCCATACCTTTCCCAAATTTCATCCATTAATATAAAAATAAAACTGTCTCTCCGAACTCCCACCCACTTGCACCTATAAAACTATGTTAGAACAGATAATACCCCACACTGGGACTTTCAGACAGGGACTATGTTGCTCCCCAGCCAACAAACTTATCTTATTCAGTTCTTTCCCTTTACTAGGCGTACCTCTTGGTGGGCGAGCCTTGGATAAAGCCTTATCTGTTAAGCGTTCGAGTGCAGTTTTTGTGATTTGACGGCAAAATGTGGTCAGCTACACAGTCAAGTTCAATCTTGCACAATATACAGGAAGATCCAAATCCTCAAAGGATATCTGATACATGTGTAAATGACCCAGCTCTGTTTTGGTTTGGCAATCCGGAGGGCACGTTTTCACTACGGCGAGCAGAAAACACTCGGCAATGTTGGGTCAATTAATGCTCGCTGTTCCTATGCCCTCACATCCTCCAATTCTTTTGGAAATGTCATAATCAATAAAGTCTAAAGAAATATTGTTATTCGTTTACTGAAAAACAAATGAAGATGATGGGGCAAACATATCGATACTGTCTAAATCATCAGAGAGGGATGGCTCTGGATGGTTTTCAATTCTCTTACAAATTTCCATAGTTAAATCCAGTTCTAGGTAAAACCACTCGATGACTGGTCATCTCTGTTGTACTCCCTCAAACTGTAATTCCTGTTCTATCGTTGGATAATGGCCATTGTAGCACTACCTTTATGCTTTTGGGAGGCCAGGGCTACTTTGGTACAAGCCCCACAATTACTCAGTCGCTTTGTCGCAGCTTTCCATCTTCTATCTTTTGCCCCTTTTATTACCAGCAGGGGGCTTCTTTAGCTGGAGGAGGGGTGCTCCTGTGACGAAGCCTGCAGCAGGTTGGTTAGATACACCAAACGTCAGGCCGACGGACGGGTTGATTCCGGGGTTGCTGAAGTTGAAGCCTGTGTTGCTGCTGGTGCTGCCGAATCCTGGGGGAGAAAAAAAAGAAAGAAAACATGCAATTTCAGGCAAAACTGCATCTAGGGGATACTGGAGATTGGTTCTAAAATGAGAAGCAGGGTAAAGAAAGGGAAACAGAAGTGTTTGCTGATTAGATTAACTATTTACTATTAGGTCTTAGTGGAGAGAAACCTCAGATCCTTCAATACCATCCTGTAAACAAGCTAATGTTTTCTGAATGTACAAGGAGGGTGTTGACAGCTGCTTATCAGGGGAGCAGGTTCACCTACCCACACATATGAGGCTCACAGTTAGCACATGATGTTGCTTTCGACAACACTGCCATTTCTCATACAACTGGTCATTTAAAATTCAGGATGTACCTCCATACACAAGTTAAACTCTTGGTTTAATTTCTCTCTCCCTTTTTTTTTGTTTTGGTTCTGTCATTTCAAGGGCCCAAGTGTGAGGGTGGTATCCACATGTGTACCTGCACTCAGACTGCCTCCTGTAGGCTTACTGGTGGAGGAGAAGGCAAAAGAAGACCCCCCAGTCCCCACCCCACCAAATCCAGGCCCACCACCAAAACCTGTGGGAGAGAGCGACATGGCAGTCAGGCTGAACTAAAGCACACATCCTACATAAGGAACAATCACGAGGAGCAGTGTCTCTGGAGTACACACACCCAGGCATAAGCAGACATATGCAGACAAATACCACTATTTAGGATGCACACTGCTACACACTCCCGGGGCTTCTAACTGAAAACTACAGGGCGATGTCTCAGAATTCTGCAGAGCGAAGCAGAGGCCAAAGGGTAAGACACGGCAGACCAAACACACCCAACAAGGGAACACACCACCACTGTGCGTTCAGACCACATGTTCCCACAATCTGCAGTGGTATGCATTATAAAAAAGGAAAAAAGGGTTTAAATAAAATATCTAAGATTGACAAAATGGTTACAGTCTTTAGGCCAAATTCCTCTCCTTAAATAAGTCAATAAAAATAAAAAGGCCAACCAGCTTGTGACAAGCTTTGTGCTGCTATGCTGTGATGTGAACGCACTTCACTTGCAAGAGAAATAGTCAAAGAAATATATATATACATATATATGAATATATATGTGTGTGTGTGTTTTAAGCATACTGCAATACACATATACATTCCTGTAACTTCTATTTCTCTTTATGGTTTATACAAGAAACAGGACGAGATGCTATTTAACATTGAGGGAATGGTAAACTATGCAAGGGGGAAACAAAACTAAAAAGAAGATCTGATTACAAAAAGAAAAAAAATGCAGAGGGGGTACCTCCAATGGTAGAAGAGCCCAAGCTAGTGCCCACTGCTGAGGCAAAAGGGTTTCCAAACCCTGCCCCCAAGGGTGCCTGGGTCCCTAAGGTACAGAGAGAGCATGTGCTTTACCACTTTACTACTCTGAAGACATGCAAAGTGTTTGAGTTCAGAAAGGAGGAGGGGGAAAAAAGGGAGGTGTGTGGGGGGGTGCTGCACATTTTATAATGTGTACAACTATCATACAGACAAAATGTCAACAAAACATTGCCAAAAAAGTAAGAATAAGAGCTAGTAATTGTGTGACACAGCATGATCTTGTTGTGTATGGGCACAAAACAAAAACAAAAAAAGCTAGTTCTTTCACTCAGAAACTTGTCTTCTTTACATTAGTGGAATAGATTATTTTTGTTTATCTTTTTTCCCTCCTTTGGAATTAACTATTTCTCCAATTTGTCTGCATCATTAGCGCAACTTCAGCCAGAAGGAAACAAGGACAAATGTTTCTTTGTTTAAAAACTGATTTATTGTCAATTTATATGCAATTCCACTTACATAAAACACAAACAGTTAAAAACTGGATTATTTGTTAATGGCTAACTGCTACTGCATTTGACAAGTTTCCAAATTTTCCAAATTTTTGAGTGAATGAACTAGCAAATGCTGCAAAAAAAGGGAAAAAGGAGAAAAGAAAATAATTACCACACATTATTGATTATAGCTTAAAAAGGCACACAATGTTATATATTTATATAAATCAACAGGCATTTGATACATATGTTTAAACAATGTTAAATGGAAAAGCACTCCAGATTTGTGAAGTTAGCATTTGTGCTGTGTTTCTGTGTAAACTGGTCTAAATAAAGGACACTGTATGGAGCGGTTGCCAGTAGAAATGAATGTTTTCAAGTTTGAGGCCATCCAACGCGTAAATGAATTACTTACTGGGGTTCACATTGGAATCATTCTCACCGGTGTAATCGCAAGATAGAATGGCGGCTACGATTGTTGGAAACTGAGGAACCAGTTTCAAGTAAGATAACGGGTCACAAACTTCTGTTGAATCGTGTCCGATTTCATTGAGGTGACCAGCTGGCATCGTGTGTACGACCCTTTTCTTTAGCATTTGCAAACATATTCGTACCTCTCAAAATACATAAATCAGATAATACAGACAAAATAAGGTTTTTTTTCTCCATATTTCTTTCTCCAGTTTCATTAAACTGGAAAAAAACAAAACATTCACATTAAAATTCCTTCATTTGTGGAAGGGAGGAGGTACACAGGACCACTTTGGCCTTAAGGGAAATACAGCATTTATACACTGATAGATGAGGAACCCTAAATGGAGAAACAATTCATCTTACTGTCAATGATCACCGAGTCAACAGAGCTTTGACGGACCAGTGAATAAAAACTAGTGTCAGTGTCATCACTGATGGAAAAGATGTGGAAGAAAATATCTTGAAAGTTACCGAAAACCTGCACTGCAATCAAACTTCTAGAAAACTTCGTAATACCTCAGACAAAAAAAACAAAAGAAAAAAAAAGGTTAATTGTGGAATCAGAGCAATAGAATTTCCAAACCAGTGACTTTCTGTTTGCAAAGCAACGTTATTGTGAAAAATTAAACATACTAAATTTACAAACCGCTGCCATTACCAGCGGTAAAACTACAATTTTTCCTTATGGTTGGCTTAGTGGTTCACCTGAATATATCCTCACTTCTTAAAATATGATCAAACATGTAGATAAACAGTATGACCACACTGACCTGTCGGTTCCTGTTTGGCAACCATGTATCAAAGCGGTTCCTGTGGAACCAGCGCCAGCAGCAAAAGCGAGTCTTCGACTCGTTCAGCATCAGCACAGAAGGGAAAAGTGGGATTTTCAAAAGAAGTGCAAAGCGTTTCTGGGAAAGTCAACCTCTGAACAGCGGCCTTGCTCCACAAATACACCGATATTCAACTGGGTATGAACTTAGCCAGTAGCCCTTAGTTGAAATTACCTTCATCAGGTCACAGCACAACCCAACTGTATAATGCAACTGAAGTATTCAGTTATAAAGCTAAAGCTTGCCATTGGTCACAATCGACAATCTACAATGTAAATGAACTTTCTGAATAAATATGCAATTTCGGCTCTTTGATCACAAGATCATACAAACGTAGGCCAGCGATTCGAAGCAAAGAAACCGCCACTGACAAATCACAGGATTGAATTTGAAGTTCAGGCAATCAGACGATTCTATTTTCAGTCCTGAGTCTTTTGGCACCCTTTCCCCTTCCGTCTGTGAGGTAAAAGTCCCAGCGGTGCCAGGCCATCACAACATTCAAGCACAGCTGGTGGGTAAATGGGTACAAAGCGCCAGCCAGATGCACGTTTAGCAGTTTAGTGTGAGACGGACCATCCACCAATAAGTAATTTCCCGCCTAGCCTACACTAAAAGTCAAGCACAAGAAACATCATAAAGAAATAAATAAGTAAATAAATACAATTTGTGATGACATTTGGCATGTCTCAGAATTGGGTGGCTTATTAGAGACGGACACTATCTGGCAACACGGGGGAGAGTTTTCGCTTTCAGAAAAAACAAAAAATAAAAAGAAACCACATTAAGTTTGTTTTGTGCCCATATCTGGGGTGAAAACGCTTGCAAAGCTAAGAGCCTGAAATCCTATTCAGCATGTTAGGACTGCGTATGGAATTCTTACTGTGCAGAGAGCAACACTCAAAGCACAAAGAGCCAATGGTCAGAAGCTGATTCAGTGAGGAGACAAAAAATATCCGCAGCAGGCACAGAGATGGTTTGCACCAATAGCGCACAAGTGGATTGCAACGTCTGCACTGGCCAGGCTCATTGAGAAGTGCTTTGTTTGTTTTGTTTTTTTGTAGTCACCATAAAGTAACAGATTGGTAAAACAGTCCCAAACCTCATTGGCACATACATAGGTAAACTGGTAAACAATTACTCAACACAGCTTCCGCGTGTCCCACCGTGTCATCAAAGGTAGCGGAATTCCCAAATTTTCACATAAGCCACACTTTATAAATAGCGAGCAGATATGCTAACAGTCTAAAGTTCTACATGAGGCAGCAGCAATTTTGATAATGAAACTAGTCTTGCCATCTACTTCTATAATTTGCCCAAAGTTCAGCTTAAATTTTTTTTAAGACTTTTTCTTTTTCTTTATAGCTCCATTGATTAAATGTAGTATTGCTTTGAAACACTGGGCTAAAGATCTCTACCATTTTATTCGACCTTACAAGGAAAAAAAGAAATGCAAACATGCTAATATACATGTGGTAGTAGCTTAGTTTGTTGATCATCTGATGGTGACCCAATATGCCTATAAAACAGCCTAAATACCAAAGCCTACAAAAATGGCTGGAAGATCAACACCTTACAGATGTGTTAGCAAACATAACAGCATACTTTAGTTGTTCTGGCTCTCCGTAAAACTAACCCTTCCTGCCTGCCAAGTGTTCTGGGAAAATGTTAGTGTACAGGCCCAAGAATAAAGTATTAGTGAGTTTCTTTAAAACCCTACAAAAGTCCAGTTTGCCAAACATTTCTGTAAAAACTGCGCGTGTGACATTCATCCACAACCACGTGGTTGATATTATGAGTGTTAAACACTCCACCAAAGTTCGGTTTTGAACAATGAGATAACGAGTTAACGACTATCACAGTTTGAGGAGGAATTTAGAGCAGAATTACAGCACTTGGCTTGGCTTCTCTGCCTTTCTAATTGGAATGGGTGTGAGAAAAGGTTATTTTGAGCAAATATCCCATGTGTTAGAAACACATTCTGTCTGAAAGAGCTCCCTCCATGATAGCTGGGCACTGGAAAGTAGGAGCTAAATTGTTATAAAACTAATCTTTTGACACCAACTGCACATCCTGAACAACCCATATAAAAACCTAGAAGATTCATCTTCAATTTGATAATACTTTTCTTTTTACATCTAAATCACAGCAAATGTTAACAATAGTCACAACTTGTTTCGTTACCCATATTCACAGAGTAGGTCCTTTCTAATTTGTTTTATAAATATTGAACCCTAGCTCAAATTATTTACAAACTGATTATAATTTCAAACAACACAGCTACAAATTCTCTACTGGCTTTTTTTTGTGTTAGTTTTGTTCCAGTAACGTCAGCCACGTGACCAGAAATGAAATTAATAGAAGAGATTTGTTTTAAGGAGGTGCCTTTTGTGTGTTGAAGCCATATATAAAATGTTTCCAGCATTTGCTTTTATTTGTTTCTCATCTCCCTTATTTATCACCTCAAACAGGGAGAAGAGGAGAAGAACTTTCTAAAACTTGTAGGCAGTCAGACCTGGAGTTGGCTGCTGTTGCTGGGTCAGTGTGGCTGCCATGGCGACAGCTGCAGCATTGGGCACACCGGAGAACGGGGCCGGCCCGGTTGTGACTTGTGGCGCGTTCTGCCATTTCCTGTTGGACGCCCGTTTGGATTCAAAGACGTCAGTGGAGTCTTCAAGGAAGGCTCTGCGGTAGGAAAGGTACTGGTGCTTCAAAATCTAGAGCAGAAGGTAGAAAAGAAAAAGCGGGTGACGTTCTGGCAGCAACATCTTCAAAACCCAGTATCTGACATGAAATGCTCTCACCATGAGATACACTTCCAATCAGTAACAGGATTACAAATCTAAATTGAACTTTTTTTTATTAATCATGTTCAGACAATGTTGAGGAGAAAAGAAATATAAAACAATAAGAATATTAACCTTGACATTCTCATGGACAGACTGAAGCTGGGCAGCTTGGGCGACAAATGTTTGGTACAACTTCTGCATGGCCAAAGTAAGATCTGGGGGGGAAAAAAACACTCCCATAAGTTCTGAGCTCATCAGCTGCATGTTTTATTAAAAAGGAACATCTGGGCATTACCTTTCAAAGTCACAATATACCAATGAACAGTAGCTGTATGGTCTTACCCTGAGGAGTGATGTGGGAGCCACTGCTCTGAGTGGTCAGGTGGTTCTCCAGCTCCTCTATCTGCTGCCTGTACTGTTGGAGCTGCACCTCAAACTGCTCCACCAGGCTACGGAAATAACTACACAGAGGAGACCCCTTGTTCATTAAAAGAACGATTTTTGGAGGAAAGCGAAGAAAAGTGAGACTGTCTGCACTAGCCTTCCATGACAGGAAGAAGTTCTGTTTAGATACACAAAGGCGACAGACAAAAATCACTTTGAGCAAGAGTCTGTCTTTTAGTGGAGGGCTTGACAGCTCACTTACTCGGAGGGAGCCGTGTTTTCATGCTGAAGTCCAGGGGGCGTCTTTTGGGTCCGCAGCGCAATGTCGGCATTTTTCAGCTCCTTATGACAAACAAAGAAAAGGCTGCTGTTTAGAGGCTCAGTTAGGTCCCATTTCCTTGGAAAGCACCTAATAATATAATTGAATTATTCTTACTTGAAAAGTTTTTTGGGACAAAATCATTTGGGACTTTTAGTTGAGCAGAATGTTGCTTATAATTCAAGATGACGGTTAAAGGCATGTTGTTTTTACCTGTGCCGTCTCCAGCTTTAGTTTGTCAATGGCCAGAGCTTGGCGTTGCAGACCACTGGCACTAACGGAGAGAAGCTGTTTGAGGTTCTTGATGTCATCTTGGACTTTGGAGATGGCCTTTGATGACATCCTGCTGATGTCCTCCTGAACTTGCTTCTGTTCCTTGACAAATTTTCTGCAAAAAGGAAAACATTGCAGCAGGATCGGAATCACTTGCAGATCACATTCAAGCTCATCACAAAACCATGAGCTAACAATAAAAAATAAAAAAAACATCAGGACTTACTGGAAATTTTCAACATCTTGGCAGATAACAGATGGGAGATTCTCATCTTTCAAAGCTTTGCTGTCTCTGAAGGGGGGGAAAAGGAGGTTCTTTTAAGACTATAGCAACAACAAAAAAAAGATTATTGATTGAATCTTGTGTTGCACTGTAGACACATTTATATAATTCAGTGTAGTTAGTTCAGCACATAGTTCTTTTCACAAAGATCCATTGACAAAATCCTCAACAACACATACTGAGCATTGGCTCCAGATGATGTGTCACTCTTGTTCTCGGAGGAAGTGCTGAAGTCAACCCCGCCGAGGCCAAGACTGGGCGCAGGAGCAGCTGGTGCAGCTGTTGAGGTGGCCAAGAGAGAACCCAATGTTAACCCTCCTCCTCCAAGAGTGCTCTGACCCAATCCTGTAAGACAGTGACCAAAATAACAGCATTAAACTACATGTCTTTTAAACTTAGAATGGAGCTCAAACTGCAACTTGAAAAGGCGGCTTTCATCTGACCAGTAGCCCCAGTGTTTGAGAAGAGACCTGCGCCCAGCGATGGCACTGTTGAAGCTGCCGAGGAGGTCGTTGTGCCACCGAGACCAAGGGTGAAGCCTGTGGCAGCTTGCTGCTGTGGGGCTGTGGATGTAAGGACTGAACCAAATGTTAGGCCGGCCCCTGTAGTTGATGAGGGGGTACTGGTGGAGAGGGAGAAGGGAGTGGCTGAAGCAGTGGGCTTGTTGAAGGCCAAGCTAAAGCCAGTGGTGGCAGCAGTAGTAGCTGGAGCACCTGAGTGTAGAGAGGACAAGAAAAAGGAAAATTAAGAGAGTATTTCAGTATTAACACATCATACTGAGTAAAAACAACTTAGAAATTATAACAGAAACAAAAAACATACCTAATGTAAGGCCTGTTGTGGGTGCAGCAGCAGCACCTGAAAAAAAAGAACAACATCCCCAGATAATGGTTAAGGCATGCTCATTCATGACACTTAGCAGAGTTGTTACTCCACACATTCACTTCAATGCTAGCTTGTGGTCGTCTTATGTTTGGCGTCATTACTTGAGGCAGGTGTATTAAAAGAGAATCCTCCAGCAGGTTTCTGACCAAACAGACTGCCTCCAAGACCAAGTGATGGAGTGGTGCCAGCGGGGGCGGCAGGGGTCGCAGCGGCTGTTCCCAGAGCAGTGTTAAAAGAAAAGCCACCAGTGCTGGCTGCAGGTGCACTGATGACAGAAAATACCAAAACTTTAATCACAGAAAGCACACAGTACACACTTTGTCATAATCTCCAAGTCTGACGACAAAGAAATAATTATCTTTTTTTTTTTTAAATGTATCAAAATTGTTTAATAGTGAGTGGTTAATATCACCCAAAGAGTACACTTAGAATCAATAAATGCTGATCACTTTGTTCCACAAATAGATTGCAATTTGCATTACTTCATTGTAAGCACAACAGTGATCAAAGTTGACACTATCATGATGCTATTGAAATCCATCCCTGAGTTCACCTACAATCTGCATCGCAGACAGTTTGAAAACCAAATTTGACCCACAATGAATATTTTAAATGGGATGTGTAGCTTTCCTCCACGTTCTGTATTGTGTTGGATATGGTAAACGTTTAGTGTTAACCTTTTAACATATTTGGCATAAAACGCCTTCATTACCAACAGGTTGGTAAATCGAGTGGGGATTATAGTATCAACAGTTTAGAATCATTGTGGATAACCGTCAATTATATATATAAAAAATAGCTAAGTTACTGGGTAAGTATCGGACATGTCTGCATGGGAGCGTTCGTTTCTAAACCGGGGAAGTTAATCACACAAAATACTGTTACTTCCAAAAACACAACCCGTATACGTTATTATTCAAAACGTAAGTTATTACCGGTACCATGCAACAGAGTGCGCACGTTACATGATAACCTAAGGCTAAGCTAACGTTAGCAAGAAATGTTTTCCTTTAAATTGGCTATTACCTGGTAGCGGCCCCGAATGTGAATCCTCCGCCCATGTTACTAGGGCCTAGAGTCCCTGTTCCAAAGTTAAAGCCAGACATGTTCTCCTAAGAAATGCGCATTTACCATTTATAGGCTATTTGAACTCACAGCACAACTGAGAAACCTTTGCTAACGCAATACAATATCAGACGTCAGTTAGCCTTCATGTCCGCGTGAGGGCCAAATCCAAGGTCTCAAAACATGCAGGAACTAAACTGTATCATTTTCCTAGTAAATAAGGAGCTTTTCACTCGGTATTTCTACAGTTCAACTATCTTTCTTAGCTTTAGAAAAGCGCCAAATATTGCTAGATGGGTCCCCGCATGGTTTTCATTTCTTATTCCCCGCCTGCTACTTCCCGACTGCTGGGGCATTTTGGGTAATCTTTTTTCAACTACGTTTCCTTTCAGTCCATTTTTTTTTCTAAAGCTCGTGACGTTTCGCGCATGCGTACAGTCTTATCACTGGCACTGAGGGTGGACCGTGAAAAGTTGCAAGTAGAACTGGAATAAAATTATTCCGGTTGTGCTTTCAAAATAAAAACAACACTTACAAACAAGAAGGTCTGAAAACCCTCATGAGAGAGACTTTGTAGATACGTACACACCACCATTACAAAAAATGATAACATGTAGAGTTTTCATCAGATAAACCCCATTAAAAACATTAGATTAACACAGTCGCTTCAGTAGATGTTTGACTCCAGTCTTTGTTTTGAAGTTTTCACTTCCACAGTGTTGACATGATGACAGGAAGCTTCATGCGGATGGAAGAGTGGAAATAATTGACAATAAACACATATCGTGTGCCACCCGAAAAGTAAAGGTGTACAGTACTGCGGTTTAATCCACTGCATTATCAATGATACAGTTATCTAGGGAAGCTGCTGTTTGAACCCTTACAGTCGCTGACAGCTACTTCGAGGCGGAAAAATGGAACATATCCGAACACCGAAGGTAGCTAACATTTTTTGCTAATTGCAAACG
Organism: Menidia menidia; assembly: GCA_907169785.1. Taxonomy (NCBI): domain Eukaryota; kingdom Metazoa; phylum Chordata; class Actinopteri; order Atheriniformes; family Atherinopsidae; genus Menidia; species Menidia menidia. The sequence continues at coordinate 8,472,967 of CAJRST010006668.1, forward strand.
GACGAGATGCAGTCTGCAAAACCGGCTTTGTCTTTTTTTTTTTTGTATTTTGCATTGCTCTGCTGACACTACTTTTGCCAGTCCATAAGACTGGGCGCGTGTTGGTGAATTTACTAGCAAGGTGGCTAGCAGGTGTCGCGAGCAGCTCCCGGCGTCATACGTGATGAGCATCAATGAGCGCTTTGTTTTCCCCCAGTAAAGACAGCTGGGCTTCCACTTTGTAATTCCATTACTTGGCCGCTCTGCTATGGATTTAGTTTACTTTACTGTGTCCAACTGGTTAAGGAGTCTTGCATGATAGAACATTACGAGGATGAAAATCGAGCCGTTACATTTATGAGCCCACAGCTGACATGTCCAGAAGAGGTCAGACAGATCATAGATCCTCGGCCCCCTTGGGACGTAAATGGGTGGTTTCAGCGTGTTTTTTTCAAAATTAACTTCTAGCATGGAAAGGCAGGTCAACCGTTTTATACGCAGTATGTTGCCATCTGAGTAATTAATAACAGATGGAGCTAAATGCAAAACATTTTGCTATGTCAAAAAGATCAAATCTACAACAAAATCTGTGGTACACTAGATGTGATTCTGTTTAGCCCAAAATGGTTAGGCAGTCAAACAGCACTCTGGTGTGCATGTAGAAGGATGTTTCATTATGTGTGGTAACAGTGTTGAGCAACTGTAAAGGCTTTTGCTTAATACACAGGAGATTCTGAAGTTGGATGTTTGCTATTGGTAAAAACAAATCTATGCAGGGATTCTTAGGGTGTGACCACCTGCAGACAGGGTGTGTCCCCCATTGTGGCAGGTCCTCCCAGTTTGTTGAAAAGAAGGACACTCACTGCTCTCCATTAATGCCACGTGTATACCTTCGTGTGGTAGTAGCACAATTACAAAAATCTCTGTCAAATTGTCTAAAGGTTAGGTTATAGATTGTTTCTCAAGTTTATAGAATATGTTGCATTTTCACCTTCCTAAGAGACGTGTCTCCTGCATGTCCTTCTCTCAAGAACTCACTCCTTCACTTGCTCATCTCTTCACTTCCTGTATTTTCTAAGAAGCCTGCATGTGACAGAGCTGAGGCCATCATGTTGCTGGGCAACAGAGATAGGGTTAGCTGTTGCATCATATCTGAGAACAACAGGAAAACGCTGAGAAGGAAGAGGATGTCTGAGTCGGCTTGACGGCAGTTGACGGCAGTGCAATGAGTCATGGTTTTGGACAGGGACCCAGAAATCACTTTGTCCTTTACCTGCACTGTTGACTACTTTTAATCTATGTTAGTAATGGAGAGAGAGCTGCAACCCACCAGGCTGCACACTATGCACCCAAAGTCTCCCTTCAGTCTTCTTTTAGTGGGGAGAATATATTTGTCATTGCTGAGAAACCACAGAATGAAGCAGTTTTTTGGGCTGAAGAGTAGTAAAATCAAGAGTCTTAGGGCTTATTTATTAGATACGAGAATGTTCCTACCATTAGAATATTTCCTCCTGTGTTCAGAAACTTGAATGACTCCTATTACTGATTTTGGCACCCAATAACAGTTATTTTCTGCCAGATGCCATTCCCATCTCCCCTCATCATGCAATCAGTGGCATGCGTATTTGTCTTTGCAGGTGGAGCAGGTGCGGCTGATTGATCGCTTCAGCAACAAATCCACGAACGGCACACTGTACCTCACAGCCACACATCTCATCTTTGTGGAGAGCAACTCTAACAACTCAGCCTCAGCTGGACAGGAGATCTGGGTGAGCAGCTCCGCTGGTGACCACTTTGAAAGGACAACAGAGACTTTCTCTGTTATGATAGGCTAGAGTTGAGGTGGAATGCACCTTTTTTATTGACGGAATACATGCTTGATTGATTTATCCAAAACATAACTGGAAAAAAAGGTAAAGTAACATATATAAAACTCTGGATTTTGTACAAATGATTCACTTTCACAAGTATGCCATTAAGGGCCTTTATCCTAAATCTGATGCTGATATCAGCTCCTTGCAAGTTTGTGGGATCACTGATAGGAAATGTTCATTCATCAGCAAGCATGTCTGTCATTTAAATAAGTCTGTCAGGAAGAAGGGAAGCCACATCCAAACCTTATTGTGGCTAGAGGAAGTAAAATATAGTTTCAAAATCCTCTACAAAGAGCTGCAAGGAATCAGTTAGCTTCATGTATTCCTGTAGCTCTGTAAAAAATGGATGAATCATGTCTGACATTAGCAATGCATTGTGATATTTTTTTTTACATTATTTTTTTTGTTGAATAACAATAGAGGGGTAGTGTTGGAAAAGAAGAAGGAGAAGAGGTTCGTTTAGTAATCATCAGTATTGTAACGAATCTTGATCTGTGATCTGAGACAGATGATGACTATTAGAAGTTTCTCCTAAGGACATAAGGTGCAACAGTTCATGAAATGAAATTTCAATACTTGATTTGCTTGGTATTGTTTTCAACACTGGATTGGAACTTGTGTTGGCAATTGCATACTATTATCATCCGGTCTTATTTGAAAGATCCCCACAGCTATCTTCCACACATTGTTGAACCCTGTATTTTTTAACATGTACAGTATCACCAATCATTTATAAGGTGCTGTTTTATAAGGTTACAAAACAAGTGCTTTAGTCTGCAATGTGGCAGAGTTCATGTGGTTTAAAATGCAGCAAAATGTGGGTCCTGACCTCATCCTTCCTGCTTATTTTGCTGAGGAAAGGAAACACTTTTTCCTTTTTCTTTTGGTTTTTTGGTGTTCTCAACATTTTTGTGTTTGTCAACTAATGAAGGGCTCGATGTATGTGTGTGTGGGTGTGTGCACCAAGAACAGTTCAGTGTGTATGTGTGTGTTAAATCATTTTATGATCACTGCTGGGGACGCCAAACGCTTGTCAGAATGTTATGGTGCCTCATAAAATATTAAACAGCAGTTGAGTTATTGTGTGTCTCACCATCTGGTCAATCAACATTTAGATTGCGTGTGTGTGTGTGTGGTCCCGTTTGTGTCGGAGTGTTTTACTAATCATTAGTGATGCTGATGAATGTGCATTTTGATGGTAACCCATGGCTGAGAGAGTCAAACTGCATTAATGAATACGATAATGGCCTGCATTTGACCCACTCGTCCTCTAAACTTTATGATATTGACTCTGTTTATGACAAAGTAGTGAAGGGGAAGGCTTTTTTTACACCAGCATGATGCTGACATGCTTTCTGTTTGTGCACACATTTCTAGAGGACAGTAGTGTGTTGTTGGGTCTGGTAATAAGGTGTTTTCTGGGAATCTTGTCCATAGTCAGGCTTCAACTGACACTCCCTGTGATGCTTGATAGGATCACCTTTTGTGGAATATGGAGTCAGCAGTTTGGGTTTTTTTGCTGCGTAGTGAGAGCCAGTGTTTTATTAAGCTCAGCCCAAAACAACATTTCACACGAAAGAATGTGTTAGAGGATGTCCAGTGGAGTGCTACATTACCGCATAACGATCAGTGCAGTTCATGTTACCAGTTAGTCATTTTACTGCAATGTGAACACCTAACAGCTTAATTGTGCTTTTAAGTTACAAAGCCGTTTACCAGGTTTTGCTTTGCTTGAGAACAATTTCGAACAGTCCAAAAAAACAAACAAATATAAAGCCTATTTATACAGGTATCCCTTTGTATGATTTAATATGCTGAAAAGTTTACGGCCGGCTGAAATCTGAAAGTGATCCAAATCTCTCCTTTTTCTGCAGATTTTGCACCACCATATAGCCTCCGTGGAGAAGCTCAGTCTGACCACCACCGGCTGTCCTCTGGTCATTCAGTGTCGCAACTTCAGGGTGGTTCATTTTGTTTTACAAAGAGAAAGGGACTGCCATGACATCTATAGCTCCCTGCTGCGTCTTCTACGGCCCGGTGGGTCCCACTGTGTGTTTGTCATAAGCTTTTTATTCTGGCCACAACTTAGTATTTCACGGCCACAGATTTATATTCTGTGGCCTTTCTCTTTCTTCCTTCAAGAAATCCCTGAAGACCCAGCTCTTCCGACAGTATCTCTTGTCCTGAAAGCTCTAAATGCACTTATTTCCTAATAGCAAATAGCACTCAATGTATGGTGCTTGTGTAATCTATGTTATAGTTGAATGTTAAATCCTCTTCTAGCATATTGCATTCAAGTAAGGTAAGTGTGTAACTGGTGTTATAGTGGAATGTTAAACCCTCTTTTTATAAGTCACTTTGGCTAAAAGCATCCGCTAAATGCATAAATGTAAATGTAAAATGTAAATCTCTGGCCTCAAATGAGCATTTTGTGGCCTTAAAATATGGGAATACAAATTTACATTTTTCAGCCCCCAAAAATAACTAACTTACTACCCTAAAGGCTTACTCGCAAAATCATTATAGGCTTACTTATCCCAAGAACGCATTTGCTGTAGTATTGGTGCATTCCAATTGGCTTAACCAGCTGTCCAGTCAATTCCTGGGAACGATGTCATAAAATGAACCCTCGAATTAGCATTTCGCAGAAACATTAGGCCTAATTCATGGCCACAAAATTGGTTATTTCATAGTCGCAAAATACAAAGTCATGGCCAGAATATATTATTTTCTTTTTATAGCGACTGGTATGTCTCTGTGGGTTGTATATTGCGTCCTCTCTCAGGTGTTGGAAGCAGTGAGTTGGGCTGTTTTTACAAACAGCATCTTCATGCTTGGATTTTTGTGACATGGATCATTTGTCTGTGATTTCCTTCTCGGTGCAGTGTGCTACGAGGAGCTCTATGCGTTCTCCTACAACCCCAAACAGAATGACCAGCAGAGAGAGGAAGGATGGCAGCTAATTGACCTGGGGGCGGAGTTTGAGAGGATGGGTGTCCCCTGTGACCAATGGCAGCTCACTGATGTCAACAGAGACTACAAGGTAGAAAACTCTGAAACGTTTGTGATAACACACCACAGATCGCTTGACATCTCAGATAAATACAGTCAAGTGTATTCTAAGAAAAACAACAGTCTTGTTTGTAATTATAACATTAATATTCTCCTCATTTGAAAGCTGTCAAGGTCTTAAGAAAAAAAAAATGCATTGGAAAAGACAGAAAATGAGGTCAGACACTGTGCTCCTAACACTTTCTGAACCTCGGTACCTTCTCTGTGTGCCATGAAATCCTCCTATTACAAATAAAAAAGAGGACTTGGGACTTTCCCGACGTCACATGCCTACTTAACAGAGAAGTAGTTGGCGTTGCTGGTTCCGACCTGTAAGCTGTGTCACATGTGTTGGCTGTTTAGCTTTTGGAACCAATTAGATTTATTTGTCATGTTTTGTGTTGTACAAATTATGCCCAGCCTTCTTTTTTTAAATTTTTTAAATTTTATTTTTTTACTCAACCTCTATATGGCAATACACAAGCCCCAATATACAACTGCCCACTGCCAAACATTAAGAAAACATCGTTCACATTGGTCCAGAAGAGGGCAGTGAAGCCTCACTTTTAGTTATTTAGTAGAATTTTAATAAAACACTTATCTGTTCCTGCAGAAACATCTTTTAGGACAGAATAAAATACACTACTATATTGGCTCTACGGGCCGCTGTTCTATATACACACATATATGGCTCGAGTGGGTATAGTATCTGCATTTGTGATGAATGACCTGTTTGTGTGTCTTTGCAGGTGTGTGAGACATATCCCCGGGACCTTTACGTTCCCATCACAGCCAGTAAGCCAATCATTGTGGGGAGCTCCAAATTCAGAAGCAAAGGCCGCTTCCCTGTACTCACATATTTCTACCAAGAAAAAAAGGTACCGTACTTCAACGCTCTTGTCGTGAAATGCTTCTCAAAATGTAAGCCATGAAGTGAGGCCAAAAGGAGGTCACACCCAGACAGCGTTGTATGAAATTGCTTTTAAAAGGGTTAGAAGCGATCATATTCTGTGGCTAAATTTAAAACTTCTGTTTTTGTGTCAGTGGCTTAGCTTGAATAACCTGTTTACTGAATGTGCTCGCAGGCCACGAGCACAAAAGGCCTTTGTACTTTATGGAATGTTGGAGCATCATTCAAATGAGTTCAGTGTTTCAGCCCCCCAAAAAGTGAAATGACTTTTAAAAACCTTTTAGGCGTAGCGTCTTTATACTAACTCAGAGGCTTGTAATGTGTGGCAGGCCGCCGTGTGTCGCTGCAGCCAGCCTCTCTCTGGGTTCAGCGCACGATGCCTGGAGGATGAGAGCTTGCTACAGGCCATCAGCAAGGCCAATCACAACAGCCGCTTCGTTTACGTCATGGACACAAGGCCAAAGGTAAGACGACCAACCCCACCTACTTCATGAGCGATAAGCTAGGGTCATAAACACTTTAACTGAAAAACTAAGTCTTAAAAAAAAACTCAATATAGCACATTTTCTGCAACATGCCGAAAATGTGCAGTAGCTTATCTTTTAACGTGCTCTCGTTTCACACAGTTGAACGCACTGGCCAACCGAGCCGCAGGTAAAGGCTATGAGAACGAGGACAACTACTCCAACATCCGCTTCCAGTTTGTCGGGATTGAAAACATCCACGTAATGAGAACCAGCCTGCAGAAATTGCTAGAAGGTGCAAAACCCACACATTACGAAACCGGATTGCGGTTGTGCAGATTCCGGAATACATTTTTGTTGCTGACAATTTGTCATACTGCCTTTCAGTGATCGGTATTCGATCTCTCTCCATGAGTGACTACCTGGTGGGATTAGAGAGTAGTGGCTGGCTGCGGCATATCAAGGCCGTGGTAGATGCTGCTATCTTCCTCACCAAGGTAACTTCTGTCTTTCTTGAACGCATCTCGGCCCATTTTATTATGTGATTGTAGACGGTAACTGTGAAGAACTGCTGTGCCCCTGTCTGCCACCTTTCTTCCCTGCAGGCGGTCACGGTGGAAGGAGCCAGTGTGTTGGTTCATTGTTCAGATGGATGGGACAGGACAGCCCAAGTCTGCTCCCTGGGGGCGCTGCTCATGGACCCCTACTATCGCACCATCAAGGGCTTCATGGTACGAGCAGCATGCATAGACTTAGCAAGATGTTAACGCTTGTATGAATGTGAATATTCTAATCCCCTGCTGTGCGTTTTACAAGCCCCATTGCTTCAAGCTTTCTGTTCACATTCATGTTTTTTCATAGGTATTAATAGAGAAGGACTGGATATCCTTTGGACACAAGTTTTCTGACAGGTGAGCCAAATGTCTTTGGTAATTCACACAGAGGGGACTCGGCCAAATATCAGCGTGTGCTCACACACTTCAAACCAGTGGCACAGAATTAGTATTTTAGGAGAAATTTAGAATGTTGTGTTCTGCCTCGACCGCTTGCCGTTACAGACACAGCCCATTTGGCCTTTCATGCTCTCTGCCTTTCGTCCTTCTTTCTTTCCTTCCTTACTACCTTCCTTCCTTCCAATGCACAACATTTGCACAAAAGTTTCAGCTTGAAAGCATTGGCCAAGGGTGTGCCTCTTCAACAAAATAACTGTCTTTCTTCACTACATTGTACCCATTTCAGAGTATATGGCATGGCTTTTTTTACTTTATTAGATTGATACATAGTCTTATTAGCCCTCTGTTTACGTTTTATTTGAATATTTATGAATTTCATATGACTTGCATTATATGACACGAATGAATTTTGTACCTAAAGGTGTGACCAGTTGGATGGAGACCCAAAGGAGGTGTCTCCTATCTTCACTCAGTTTTTGGAGTGTGTCTGGCAGCTGACTGAGCAGTTCCCTCAGGTTGGTCAGAATGTGCTAATGACAGAGCAGATGGGCTTTCTTGCATCTTATTCGGAGTGTGTTTCAGTTGTACTATTTATTTTTCGTACACTGTCCTTAGGCTTTTGAGTTCAGCGAGTGGTTCCTGCTGCAGATCCATGAGCATGTCCACTCCTGTCAGTATGGAAACTTCCTTGGCAACAATCAGAGGCAGAGAGAGGAATTGCAGTAAGGCTTACACATCCACTCTACATCTATGTAATGGAGTTGATTTCTCCTCCAGTGCTTCCACAGGAGCTTTTCAGTTCCCTCAGCCAAAGAAACCATCACTCTAAGATATATGCATTGATTCTGAGAGTGATACCCATAAAGCTTTCAGTGCATTAAAACCTGCATGCATCCAGATTAATTATCCATTTCCTACTACATTTCCCTCTGTTCAGACCTTGAAAACACAACCGTGTGACAGAAGATCATCCACACTTTGATGATACAACCATCGTTTTTATTGTGTTTTTAATAAGTCAACTCAAGTAACACTTTTTGAGCGCTTATGTAATGTGGTGTTTGAATAAATTAGACTCTGAATTTTAGGTTAACTTAAGAACTCAGACTTCACGACTGCATTGTGTGTTGTGTCTGCCGTTTTATGTTACAGGCTGAGGGAGCGAACTCACTCGCTCTGGGCATATCTAATGAGTGAAAAGCAGAACTACTTGAATCCGTTCTACAGTCCCGCCTACTCTGACACACATCCTGTGCTGGAGCCCTCCACCTTGCCCTACCATTTCAAGTCAGTGCAGAATTGCTGCCGTTTCTTCATATTTACTGACGCGTTCAGAAGGTTCTCCAGAATAAAAAAAAATGTCATCTACATGTTTGTTTCATTCTGTGCTTTCAAGGTTCTGGAGGAACATGTACCACCAGTTTGATCGGTCCATGCACCCACGGCAGTCTATCCTAAAAACCGTTCTGACTTTAAGGGAGAACAGTCGCAAGACAGAAAACATGCTGCATGCACTGGAGACTGTAAGCAGCGTTTATTTTATTTTATTCTTTATGTACAGTTTCCCACAAATCTTCATCAATATGCGTGGCACCCGTGGTCAGTCTCTTTTTGGCATTTATCACAGTTTATAAACGTTTTCAGCCAGCTAAGCGTTTGTGTTTCTGCGCTTCCGATCATTCTTTCTTAAAAGCCCTCTCATTCTGGGAAATTCTCAGGATGTCTTTTGTTGGCCTGATCTTTGATGGTGAGCCAACTTCCCGTGGCGTTTCAGTTAGGGGACTGTCAGGGCCAGGCATGAGTGTCAAGTTTTTGTCAGCTGTGGATTTCAGGGTGGGTTTGGGCTCATACATCTGGCTGGATCTCTTTCTAGCAGTTCTAAGCAATAATAACCTTTATTTTTTATATAACAGAAGTCTGTTAAATTAGCCTGAGAGTATAACTCGAGTCTTGAGTTGATAACGTTTATTCTTTTACAGTAGTATTTGTGAAAGCTGTATTTCCTTGCTTCAATGTTACGACTTTAATTATATTAAAAGGTTTATTTAAGTATGTGGTGTATTGTACGTTGGAGGATCTTTTTCAATATGTTTGTCCTTTTAATTATGTTTTTAAAATCGCCATAAGATGTTGGATTTTGCTTGACACATTGTTCTGTGTTACCTCATCCTGCTCTACGCATTCAGAGGCTCCAGCAGCTTGGGGTGACCCCCGTTGCCACCTCCGACATCCCTGCACCCCCTCCCACCAGAGATCAGCGCTCCAGCATTCTGCCGCCGCGGCCCGACTCCCTGATCCTGGGCGCCCCCGTCAACCACAAGGAAGTGCAGCGCCAGGAGGACGAGGACGAGCAGGACGAGGTAGGCGAAGAGGCAACGGAGAGCACGGACACAGAGCGGACAGTGGAGGGCAGCAGCGGCACCGAGAGCAGGAAACAGAGCTACGGGGAGCTGGACGGCTCATACAACGGCGAACTGGCCAAAGAGGAGCCGGCTGCTGTCAGTCTGGAGTTTGGTGTGGCACGCATGACCTGCTGAAACCAAACATAGGGAATGTGGGACACTGAAACATGGGTCTGGCTGAATGAGAAGACTTACCGAAAGTGTGTGTGTGACTGTGAGTGTGAGGGGGAGGTAGGGGGTGTAAAAGAGAGAAGCTATCATTGTGTATGTGCTTATGTACTGATAATGAAATGGTCTTGAATGGGCCATGTTGCTGAAGTTGTATGTCTGTATAGTCTAAATCTCTATGGAAATCTTCATTATCATAACATATACTGCACCAATAGTTAAAAAGATTTTTTTTAAATGAATGTTGTAAAGCACTATAGAAAACTCATGAAAAGAGAATAAATACAGAAACAAATCAGCCTTGTTATTTGTTATTTAGGTTCTGTATTTATACAGAGCAGTATAAAATCAAACAGATTTTATGTTTTAACAGTAATTTCTCCCATGGCAGATGTAGAGAAAATCACATTTTCTGGCACTGCAAATGACTTCATGTAAAGGCAGGAGGCCAGTACAATCTGCTCTCCATCCGATTTTACTCTGATCTGACTCAGAAAATATAGAACATCATGAATATAGGACACCACAAATTATATGCCAAAATGGGGTTAATATGAATTATGCCTTATTTATTTATTTAATTCATTGGTATTTGAATGTTTTTTAAAATTAGGAGTTCTATATTATTCCTATTAAAATACTGATAGAATTTCATTTTTAAAAAATCCTAGGTGAATATGAAAATGAACATTTTTATCTTACATAAACGTATGAAAATCGCAATGATAAGGCTTCTTGCTTTAATGGATCTTTACCATTTTCTGCTTTTCCAATTCCACTGGGGTTCTTTGAACGGTGTTATAAGAAAACCTCAATAGAAGCCGAGACTTTAAACAGTTGCTCTAACTTGAGTGCATAATACAGAAATACTGTTAAACCACCTCCTGAGAAGTGTCACAGCTGAACACATAAACCTGTTTTTTTTTCTCACTTTGATCAGATAATCTGATTAGCTAATGTGCATTGATCCCCAAATCCCATTGATTGTATCTGTCTGCCATGCTCGTGGCCTACTCTTTATGACAGCTGACCCTGATCTGCATTCACTGCAAACAGGAGAGAACAAGGTATAAGATTGATAGATCTTTTTGTACTTAAATGTCGATGTCAACCATAAAACCCGTCAAGGTTATAAATCTATCAGTGATTCTTCTTATGTCAGGACAATTATCAGAAGTTAATAATTGTGTTGTTCTGTACAAGAAAAAAGTATCCTCACATTTTGGCCATGACTGAAATTTTACATACTTTTGGTAAATTTAGCTATCAAAATCTAATAGAGTGCTTTTGATGAGGCAGAATTACGCTTTTTTCCTTCTTTTAAGATTAAATCTGGGTTAAATTTACCATGGAGATCCGTAGCATGTGAATTCAGGCCACAAGTTCAGTTTTATTTTTGAGCCAGACGGTGTTTTGGCTCCGCTCACAGTGATCTCATTCCTAACAACCATAAGAGTTCTGCGTTAATTCCAGACTTATGTTGTAACTCTGTTTTATATCAGGGCTCAGAAAGGATTAGATCCACGCAAGATTAGATTTACTGTGCAAATAAATAACTTCATAAGTTCGCAGCAGAATGGTAAGATACTAAATTTAAAGAAGGTCAGAATATTTGGAGCTGATGTAATGTGTATGCCTGTGATGTGTGCTAAAAATGACTCTAATGAATTTGTGCTTCAGCATTTGGAGTAAACTTCCTCTTCAATGCCTCCTTCTAAAAGCCCTCACACGCTGTAGGAATAAATAGAGGCTTTTGCTTATACACACAGTGACGCAGCAACTGGACAAAGCAGCATTTAGCCTCAGACAAACACTTTTTTTATGAGAAAATAAGGAAGTCATTGTTCATTTGTAACAAGTTGGAGTGAAAATAAACCAGCAATTCACTGGAACGCAATGTGTATCGATTCTGTTTTGGCTTTCAAAAAAGCCCCCCGCTGTTTAGGCTGTGAGAAAAGAGGAAACAATTAATCGCATAGTAACGGAGACGTGGAAAAAAAACAAGCAATAAAATAACAAAGAACTTATACAAATTGGTTCACGACTGGGGTAAGCTAAACAAAATATACAATGCCTATTTATTATCAGTAACATTTCTTCTTAATGCACAATGTGTTTTTTTTACAGGGGTGTGTAATAATTCTGGTGTAATGAAGAGATTATCTTCAAATACAATAATTTGTCTGGTTAACGCTTTGTCTGGAGCTTGCTGTTTGAAAGGCTTTCTTATGGTCTACTTGTGCGTTTTACCTTACATTAAACATTGAGAAGCCTCTTCCACTGACGAGCTGCTGAGGGCAGTCCCAGGGTTCTGAATCATTCAGAGTGCTGCACATCACGCTGTTTGAACGCTTCCTATGACAAGGCTCAAATGCTGTACTTACACAGAATAGAAATGCATCCAGTATACTCGCAAAAGCTCCATATAAACACACAAATGGGCATGCATTTGTGTCTGTATATGCACATGTACTACTCACAAAATGGCGCACACGTACCGATCGAATGTGGGTCATAATTCAGATTCTTTTAGTCAGTATTTTTATGGTACAATTATCCGAGAAGTAGCTTTAGTGTACGTGACTGGCAAGGCAGTGTGGTACAGATGGTCAGCCATTTATATTGCTTTTTGAAATAGTGCTTTTTTAGCTGATTGAATCCACTTTCTCCTGCAGAATATCGCTAACTCTACGTAGTGTTTTGCTTGTATGTAGAGTCCATATGCACTGTATGTGTTTGATGACAGGGATGTACTTCTCACTGTTCGCAGAACAAAGACTTTGCCTTTGCCCTGGTAGGTCATGATGTCATTCAATACACCAAAGACAAGTGTATTGAATAACATCATATGAGAACTCCGCTCCATGTGAGGCAGCACACACAGGACCCCGGGCGCATTTACACCTAAATGCAAAGGAGCCAGGACACACACTACAATAAGTCAGAATCGTGTGGTGAAAGATGTCTGTAATGCTTCATCTATTAGAGATATAACAGGTTTGTAGAAGTGTTTGGGAGGGCTGTTTCTAGACAGCTTGAGAAAAGTTTGCACCACTCCGTGTTGACTTAAGAAACAAAAGGGCTCAAGCAGTAATCCTGAGGGTCTTAAAATTCTAGCCAAACACACACACACGTGCACACGCTTAGACACATATTCCCAGTTGCTTGATTAAATTCCGAGCTGGATGACCCTCTGTCCTGAAACAATCCAGCCAATAAGACATGAATGTGCGATGCAAATTCTTTGGAAGTGCATCCGCCATGATAGAATCATGAGTACAGTCCTACGGACCGATCACATATGACCAGCTTTACCCATGCGCTGTCGTGTGTGTCATGTTGTAAATAGAAGTAACATGTAATATAAATTATGTGTTCTCTGTATTGTTCTTGCCTTTAAAAATATTGATGACTTCTCTAACAAACACACATGATGTTTTTTTTTATTTATTTATCTGAGGTAAGGGGAAGTAGAGAGAGACAAAAAAAGGATTTGCAACTTGTAAAAGTCAAAGACGAAGCTAAGGGAGTTTTGTAAAGATTTTGGCTGAATTTCCATAGGATCAAAGATATTGGAGATGCAAATCAGCAGTGCTCATGATGATACAGTATATTAACTTGACTCCCATCCTGTCAGCTGATAAGAAGGCTTGATTGGATTGAACAGAAAAAAGATCACCACTGTTGGGACTTTTTGTATTTACTCTTGGCACCGCAATCAATCCTATTTAATCAGTTCATTAAAGTCTGCAAAGTGAGTCATTCTTGGCTTTAATGGAAAAAACTATAGTTACATATATATATACAGTATGTATATATGTTCTTTCATGTTTGTCAAGATTTCGAGCCGGTATGCGACATAATGTTCAGGCGTTGTGCAACCACTGCTGTTTGTTCTGTGCATTCTTACCGACTCATGCACAGACGAGCCAAAAGAACAGCCAACACCATGAGAGGAGCAGAGCGAAAAAATGTCCTCTAACTGTCCCACTTCTTGCAAGGCTGGACTCAGGGGGCTGAAATGGGAACCCTATTTCAACAGGGTGTGGATTTGGGGGGGGGGGGGGGCGGTGGGAGGGGTTATAGTGTGTGTGCCTGTCTTATTTTTCATTGTCGAAAAACAAGTTGAACTGAGCAACCAAAGGAGCACGTGTTAGGTTTTCCAAGCACAAACCTGACAAAACCTGCTTCACGGCCGTTAACAGACAGCAGACCACAGCTAGTGTTACATACAGACTTGCTGCCTTAACCTTATTAACTAATTAAACCCTGTGGCTTTCCTCTCTAACTCGGCCCAAAATGTAACACTGTAAGATATTTCACACAGGCAAAAGGCTCTTGATTGCGTGATGCACTTATTCTTGGATATTGGGCTTTAATAATTTACCAGTGTTTCAGTGGCTTAAGTAGCATAGATTTCCGCCTAGGAAGCTGAAAAAAAATCCTTTGTCTCATCATGTAATATCTGATGCCACTCCTCAGTCTCCACTTATCAATCCACCAGCCATCTGCTGCTCAGAGTCAGTTTCAAGTCCGTCGAGTAGCCAGCTTATTTGCAAGAGGGGAGCACTCTGGTTGGTATACCTGCTAAACCTGCACATTGGGTGGCGGTGAGCAGACAAACCTGGGGGAATAAGCTTTACAGCTATACTCAGAAGAATCCCCTCAAAATGTGTTTGAGTGGGTGTGGGCATGTCTGCAGATCTGTGGGTGTGTGTTGCCTTTGGCTCATGAATGCAGACATTGTTTGACAGCAGCAGGCTGGAAGAGAAGAGCTTGTGCCTAAAGACGAGGAGGAGGAGGAGGAGATGGAAGGAGAAGAGAAGTAGTGAGGAAGGGAGGGAGGGAGGGGAGGAGAAGAGAGGAGGTTTGTAAGTGGGTTGGGGTATCAACGAGACTCGTGGGGGGTTGGGAAGTTAAAATGGTCAATAAAAAGAGCTTCCATTCTGGATCACAATGTAGATCAACCCTACAAGGGAAGATCCTTTGGATATTTCAGGAGAGAAACAATACCCCAAAAATAAATTAATTTTTTCAATAATTTTATTAAACTGACTTTTTAATCATTGATTAGTGTATATCATCATCAATTCAATGGACAACAAACTGCAGCAGAGGCCATTTATTAAAGTCAGGAAGTTGCAGCTCAACAGTTCATTGTTCTGCATGCATGAATAAACTTTGCTGGTTATTAGGGTGTTGCATGCTTGGTAACACATAATCTTGATTTAGGTTGACAGGCGGACAGTTATAATGCCGCCATTGCCCCACCTGGCTTTACACCTCCATATGGACGGTAAGCTACCATATGGCCTATATGTCTCACTCAAAATGTCATGTGTGTATATTGTCTGTTATTATGAGCGTAGCTGTTGTCATGTTTTGGATGGGACCTTTTCATATATATTTGGGGAGGGAATCTGTTAATATATGCGATATGTTTGGGATCGTATTGTGTAAATCATTCATTTTCAGGGTACAAAAAACTAGTTAGTCATGTATATTGTCCACGGAATTAGTTTCAGTCCTTTTTGTGCTCCCAAAAATAATGGAAACTGCTCCGGGTGTTTGCAGCACAACTGATTAATTTATTTATTTTTTCCAAATCTATATGCCAGCCTATTCCCATTAATTCTCCTGATTAGCAAGTCTTACATTTGAGTCCTCTTATTCAGGCTTCTGGTAGGATTATTTATGTTTGCATTGAGATTTTCTACGCTCTCACGCAGTTTTAATCCATTAGTGCAGTGCAGAGCTGTACAAATAGATTGAGAGCATAGTATATATGCAGAGCTGAAGGATGTAAGTCACATCAACAACAACTAGAAAAGTTTACACACTGCACTCTCAAAGTTTTGGCATTGTAAAACAACACATTTCAAGAGTTATTCTCTACTGTTGACTGCTTTCATTTGTCAGACCTGCCTTCTTGTGTGGCTGGCTTTTTACCGCGATGAAATGATTAGAAATGTGCATCTTTTTTTCTGTAATAATCCATTTCAATCAGTGCCATAACGGGTAACCCCGTTTTTGATGGTCCATGCTTAATGACACATTAGCGGGTTTGTATGTTGACTCGTATGGCGGCAGTATATTAGGAGATTGTGGATTAATGATCAATGACAAGAAAAAAAAAGCTAACTGCATTGGTGACATGCAAGGTGGTGGGAGAGGATGGGGGAGGGTGTGCACGACAGGCACTGGCGCCCTGCCAGTGTTGATGAAAGCTGCTTTAGCCCTCTGAGTTGCCATGGATACAAAGAGGCATGAGTGTATGTGTGCCTGCGAGAGAGAGAGTGTGTGTGTGTGAGAGAGAGAGAGGGAGGGATGGATGGGAGGGAGGGAGGCAGATAAAACCAGCAGGCAGGCGTTAAAGCAAGTCAGAGTGGGAGTGAAGGAGCACCGGGCAGCAGGGTGGAGGGAGAGAAAGAGGGAGCGTGCATGTGTGGCCGCAGAGGGAGAGGATAGAAAAGGAAGCCAGAGAAGTCGCGGGAAACAACGGAGAGGGAGCGACAGTGTGCCGGACTATGGAGGTGCAGCCGGAATGTGTGGAGCCTCATGTGGCCCCTCACTGTGACCCCCAGCCTACAGGGAAGATCAACAAAGCTGCCTTCAAGCTCTTTGGGAAGCGACGCGCCGGCTCGGGAATGGCCAGCTTCTTTTCCTTCAGGAACAAAGCTGCCGCCAACAGTAGAAACAGTGGGAATTCTGACAACGGGAATTCTTTGAATGGAAGCTCGGCAGCATCGGCGGAGCTCGTGAGGAGCAAAACACACGATGGGCTCACGAGCAACGATGCTGATGGACAGAGAGGGGAGGGGCCTGCAGGCCTGGAGGCAGGGCCAGTGAGGTCTCTCAGCAAATCGCTGAGCTTCTTTTCCCTTCTCCGACGTGGGAGTGTCAGGTCGGGTGAAAATGGAGGGGTGGGGATTGTGAGAAGAGGAAGAGGCCTGAAAGGATTTTTTAGCAGCATGCGTTGGAGACGTAAAGAGAAAGCAAACGAAGGAGAAAGGGAAGAGGTCGAAGGGAAGAAAGAGAAGGATGGGGATGTTGCGGAGGCCGAGAAGGTAAAAGACATCACACTCACCCTTGAGCCGCCGCCACATCATCGCCATGAGGACAGTGAAAATGCCGAGGAAGGGCCTAACCTCCAGTCAATAGACACTCCCACCACCAGTATTACAATGACACCCACACACTGTGTTGCCATGCCCGGACCATCTGGTGACCCGGGCTCCCCCTTTCCGTACACGCCCACCGATTCGCCGCTGCACCCTCCTATACAAAAAGCCAAAGCGTCAATTTCCAGCCTCAGTCCCTCCATCGCGACCCCCCCTCTGGATCGTTGCAGCGCGGGCGACCAGCCCTCCGAGCCCTCGGTGGACCGGCTCTGCTCTCTCCTGTTCACCGATGTCACGTCCCTGAAGAGCTTCGATTCGCTGACCGGCTGCGGTGACATTATTGCCGATGCGGATGAGGAAGGGCCGGCGGGTAACGGAGGCAGCGGCACCAGCAGCAGCAGCAGCGGGGGCGGAGGGGCCAGCGTGGGGGGCGGAATTGGGAAAACCGCTCCCGTCTCCGGCGGGACGTCTCGGACGTCCCCGTCCGCGGCCCCTCTGCCTCCGCAGATGGCCCAGTCGATGTTCTCTATTTCCCAAAGCTCGGCGCACGTCTCCCTCCCCGCTCGAACCCGGGCGCCCCCTCCGCCGCAGCCGCATCCGGCCGGAAGTGGCGTGGTGGCCTACATGGGCGGGGGGGAAGAAATGGCGAGTCCGGAAGGAGTGGACGACGCAGACATGCAGGGCCTCTGGCACATGCTCCCTTCCACAGGAGAGAGCTCCCCGGCGTTGCCGCGGCTGCATCAGCCCGCGTCCTCCACCCCCACGTCCACTTATCCGCCCCGCACCAATCCGGCCATCGGCCACCTGCCCTCGGCTCCCAGGAGTGTGGACAGAAAGGCGCCCCAGGTAAAGGCTCTAGGCCTCAGTAAGATACCGGTCGTCGGTGCAGCGGGAGGCCGGGCAGCTAAGCCCCCCCTGCCTCACGCCTATGGCCGACACCCTACGTCACCTGGGGAAAAAGAGCTATTCAGTGACGAGGGTTACTGGGACACACCCTCGGCAACACCTACAGCAACACCCGATGAGAGTGGGCTGCAGAGTAAACAGAGGATCGCCCTGTCACGCGACAGTTGCTCCGGGGACCATCTATACGACCTGTACAACGATCCCGAAGAGGAAGGGGAGGATTATGTCCGGGACGAGGACCTGAACAGTACTCCCTCTCCGTCCACCGAATATAAAATGAGCCCCACCTCTCAGACAAGCCCCCCTTCCTCCTCCTCTGCTTCCTCTTTCCGATCGGTGAAAGGGAGCACTAGCCTTCCCCGAGAATCCAAGATCCCAGTGAGCAGCAGACAGGCCTCCCCTCCCCACTCTGTAAGCCAGTCGGCCCTGTCGTCAGTTCTGGAGGCAGACCCCCCCCTGCCAAAGACCCAAGCAGCCCCGCCAGTCCGCACCAGAATCCCTGTGTCCAAGGTTCCTGTGCGTCGTTCGGGAAACAAACCGGGCAGCACGACAAGAGGAGCTGAACACAAGAAGTAGTTCTTGTCAAATGGGCGATTCTCACCTAATGCTGGACTCAGAAGTACCAGATTGCATTGCTGCTTATGTAGAGTCAAAAGCTTTCCCCAGGCCAAGAAAAATGTTTAGAATTAGAGTAAACACCTCACAAATCCCTCTCAAATCGTAAAACCTCTCATTCCTTAAGGTGTTTGTTCGTTTGTTTTGTGGAAGGGGGTTTGGGGGGGGCTTGAAAACAGGTTGGACCAGAAAAGGCTTGTTCACTTTAGGGGAGTTTTGACAATCCACGTAATCAAAAAAGATACTGTCATTGCATCTGGAAAAGCCCCTCTGACCTGCTGAATTTGACAGCCATTTTGAGAAAAATTGCAAAGCACCTTTTATTTTTAACATTTTTTCTACGGAATTTCATATGGTAATTTGACTACAAGGACCTGATCTAATTATAATGTATTATTCTTGTTGGTATTATTTCTAATGTAATTATTATTTTGTCCTCTTGGGTAATCCATAACAAATTACCTCCTAATCTTGTGATATCAGAGCCAAAGTTAGAAGAAAACAGTTTTGATTTCCTCTTACACTTTAAAACAATCTCAGCTATTTCCTCCACCCTCAACATTGCACCACTTTTTATTCGGCCGTTGTGCATCTCCTTCTCCTAACTGTGCACTGATTATACAACTGTGTGTTTAATATACAAGTCTGATCCAGTTTTATTGCTTGCTTATCTTGCAGCAATAAAGCTGCCCTTCTGAAGGCCACCCTTTCATTTTCTTTGGAAAGGAACGCCTCCTCCTTTGTGACTGACAGATTTCGTTTTTTTATTGTGGACGGACTGTGTTTGGCTAACTTTTGGACCTCACTCTCACCTCGCTGCAACAACGGGAGGACATTCACTGGACGTCAATCTCTGGGATTTACAGTTGTTTCATTTCTGATGGAAATCCGATAAAACTTTTGCAATACTCCACCCGGAGGGATCCTTTGCACTGATGCCCCATTTTGACGAAACGACATAGACTGAGCACCCGCACACTCAAATCCAGGCATGCACAAACATTTTTTATTACTCTCTGCATGCAGCGGCACCATACACCTGAGGCACAACATGTCAGGGAACGTCATGCAATGCTGAACCAGCTCCATGCACACTGTTCAAAAGTTGTCGATATTTGTAGCAACGCTGGGTAACCTTTATCTTCAAGGTAATTTCTAGGCAGTACTTTTTTTTTTTTTTTTGCTGGATTTCATACTTTTTTACTTCTTATTTGCTTCTCTGTCTTTTATTACATTGCACAGGTGTTAAACTGTGACTGAACCAACTTCTAATCGCACTTACTATCCTGGCCTTCCCGGTCTCATGTATTCAGTTTGTATTCAGTTTGTGCAGAAGCCACACGCAGCCAGCTTCAGGGAGCCATACGAAATGCAAAGCAAATGTTTTAAACCACGACACTGAAGCAGTTAGTTGATCTGCAACCTTTAACTACTGCCTATATTTCCATTCATACCTTTCAACTAAATTCCGGGATCCACCACAGATTTTTTGTAAATCTGAATGTAGCTTTCTGTTTTAAAGGATCACTATTTCTTTGTCCTTCGTACATGGAGTTAAGAACTTTACTGTTGTTCTATGTCTTTTTTGCTCTCAAAAAAGTCAATTTACTGTTCAGCTCTAGCAGCCTCTCAAACTGTTTGAACAGTGATGGAGCGTCCTGGGACGCTTTTGTCAGGGATTGAGTGAGGCCAGTTACAAGGACTGGATTGTTCCCAGATTGGATTAGATTTTCATAGAAAAAAGTTTTCCTGATCCTTAGCACAAGGATGCCATTAACGTTTAAGGGTCTCTTCATGTTTCCATCTTGTTGAGATTGCAATGCTTCTTCAAAGGCACCATGTGTAAGAGCCATGTGCCATGAAGTCATCTGATAGAGAATAATTGATTCGACTATAGCGTAACCCGTTTCAAGGCCAGCCGTATGAATGTTCATGGCAGCATGAGGGCAGATAACTCCAGAGTGATCGCGTTGGTTTATGCTTTATCTCTCCGTGCTGTGCCCTCTGCCCTGTTGGGATAAGTAAAAAAACTTAAATCTTCTTTTGATTAAATGCTGATTGTTAGAGGTGAAAAATCTGGACAGAGGTGATTTTGGGGGTGGGGAGGGGGGCTCTGTCTGTTGAAGTAACTCCAGGGAAATACGCTTGATGCTTGGAGTCTGTTTACTAAATTAGTTATCTATCTGCATATGATCATTTTTCGCTTTTGAATGTAAACAGAAACATACCAATAGTAACGCTAAACTTGAGGAAATTTTATACTGGTTATGCATTTTTTGTATAGATGCCCTCCTAATCCTCTGTCACTACGTTCCACGTTGAAGTTTGTTCCTCTCTTTTTCTGTTTCTTCACTTTTGTTCAAGTATGACATCATACCTTAATCCTTTCCTCCTGAGGCCACAGTACTGCCACCAGTTTAATTTCAGTGTACTTTTTCACTGACGGATATTTATCTTTCTTCTTTACAGAATTTTGGGCCTTTGTGTAAGAATTTGCATCATTGAAAAGCACATTGTGTTGTTCTTAATTTTGTTACAGTTTTTTCCAATGTGATTTTCTTCCACAGTTTGTTTTTGATTAATTAAATTGTATTTCCGCTGATAAATATGCTTCTGATTCCTTGTATTCTCACTGATGCAATACATTGAGTTTAAACAGGTTCATCAAACCCCGAACTCAAGTCATCTACTTTTACTTCTCCTCATCCTCTGAGCTTGAATGAATCTCACAGGATGCTTCTTTTAGTTGTGCAAAAGGTGTGAGTGTGGTGAATGGGCTATCACTTTTGAAAAGAGGTCAGCTTTGCATGAACGTTAAAGACTATCAATACATTCTACTGATTGCTGAGATGAAACCCCTTCCTGGTATTTAAAAAAAAACTAACCACAGAGGCAAGAACAGACAGCGTGTATAAAGGCAAGGGAGTTTGCATACCCACGTGATGCATATGGGTATGGAAACTATGGGTATGATTTTCTGTGAGCGAAAAGCACAGGAAAGGTACGCTGCAGCTTTATCATCCAAAGATGGCACATGTTGCTAGGAAAAGCTCACTTGTTGTTGTTTGGGTGCAAATGCATGTGCAGTAGCAGCATTTGGTGCCGTGCGAATCCCCTTTTTAACGGGGCAGCAGCACTACCCCCCCCCCCCCCCCCCCCCCCCCCTTCACTTCTTTGAGGTTTATGTAAAAGGCTTACGTAAGACTCTCACTTGTACCAGCCCACCACATCAAAGCAAAGGATGCTGACAGTGAGAACGAAGCGTGTCTGTGCATGCGCAAACGTGTTAGCTGATTTCCTAAATCTGCTGGATGAGGACATCTGCTCTAAACGTGCACCTGCTTGTTTTAGTGCATAAATCTAGTGCAAGTGGACAATGGGGATGATTTTGGCTCCTGCTCGCCCTCAAGGATTGCATACAAATGAATAGATAAGAGAATAAAGACAGAACTCGTGTTTTAATACAGGCAAATGCGCCTTAAGCTTTCATTAGGGTTCCATGAAACAGGCACAGAAATATTTAGGACGATGTTTGATCACATAACAGTCCACTATATGGTAAAGCAAGAAGAAAAGCCACAGAGGAAAAACCCTGGATAGAGAAAAAAAGGAAGAGTTTTGATGCACTTGATTTCAAAGTTGAACATGTGGTATTTGCAGTCTAAAATATGAGGCAAGCATCTACTTGGAAGGTTCGGAAACGGAGGGGTAAAAACGCTCTCACTGGAGAGTGCAACCAGTCTTCTTTGTGTCATAATGTGAGCATGTTTGTGCACGTAAAACTCTGCTATGCTGCTCGTATGAAGGATGCCAGGTTTTTCACTAATACATATTTTCTAGCTAAGCAGCCTCCCATAGATAGAGAGAGAGTTCAAACCAAAATCAGTATTGATCCGATTTTATATTTGTGGAGAGGGGGGGGGGCTCTTTTATCTCTTGGAAGAGCACTAATTCACCTAATCGTTTTGCTCTGTTGGTTTTGGATTGATCCTGCTGCAGTGATGCGGAGACTGAACCTGGAAGTCCTGGTCTTACAAAGAGTTCAAGTGTGTCATTTCTCAGCGGTATATGTGATATCTTGAAACCAATGTCACATTTGCTTATATTGCGCAGAAGTTAACCTAATTGAGCATTTTATGCGATGGAATTGATGGAATCCATTGCAGCCTAACATGATTAGCATAGTATGCAACAGAAGAATGTTCTGTGCCGAGTTGGACTTGAACTTGAACTGAAATCATATCATTTACAGGTAAAAAAAACAAAAAACCAATAAACAGTTGTAGAAACATTTATTTCTAAACTTCTTAGCTAGAGTTGTGGCTTTGCTCTAGCTTTTTTTTTTATACGCTGTGATCCAGTGCATTACATTCAGGGAACTTACATTGGAAGGTATTAACTCAATTTGTGGTTTTCAGGGGACCTTTTTTTCACCAGAATATTCTCCAGTTGTCCTGTGTTTAGGTATTTACACAGGCATTGATGGTTTCATTCATACTTGCTATGCTCACATCTCTATATCTGAGGCCTTATATATATTTTCTTGCTCATGAGTACTTAAGTGTAAATTTTTACTTTCATACCAAATAGGTTGAATAAAATTAATTTCCTTTAAATAAGTCACAATACAAATATTTTTGGTCTGTTTCAGTTAATATATATATATATATATATATATATATGTACATATTTATATATATTTATACAGTATATTCCTCTTGGTCCATTTCAAGAGGCTGAATTTACAAAAGAACTCTAATTGGATGTGGCTGTAGGCTCTTGGATGACTGTATCAACTTCAACATTTTTGATCGATCACAGATGTTCCTCTCTTCCATATTTTGAAAATGCATTTGACCATTTCTCTGCGGATCCATGTTTCAGACGTATGGAACAGGAACAACCCATAGATTTCCAATATGGAGGCTCACACATTAATTTATAGCCATGCACCTACAATTAGGGTCATTTGAATTTGCATGTATGCATGTTTAAAGATCAAAAAAGGCATGTAGGTGAGGAAAAGGTGAGTACATAAAAAGAGATGTGAAGCTCATAGTTAAGGATTCAATACAGATAACAGGTAGGCAGGGTTTCCTGACCTCAATGAATGTGTTCATGTGATGTGTGTGTGTTGAATGGAGCACCATTCAAAAGCTGTACCCCACACTCTCCATGGCAGCTTCTCAACAGGCGTTCCCATAGTAACTCCACTAGGTCAACCAATCAGAAGAGGGGGCTGAGCAGAAGGGAGGATGGGGAGTACAGGGGGGTTGCTAACGCAGAGTGTGAGGGATGTGATTGGAGTCGAATTGGTGCATTAAAACAATTATGCAAGCACGCTGACCCACATGTTGATATGGACAGAAATACATTGTCATTCTTTTTGCATTCACAATGAAAGCTTCCCCTTTGATCCTTGATCTCAGAGTGTAAACACCCCTTATTAAACGGTTGAGGGAACCAGAAATCCCTGCCGTTAAAATTCAGGGTCAGGGGATCCACTTCAGGGGTCAGAGGATAGCTGCAGTCTGTCCAAGCTGCCACTGTAGCAGATGGGTCAGGGGTCCATCACAGGACCACACAGAGACAAACAAGCATGTAGGATCCCACTCACTCCAGAGGGCAGTTCAGAACCACCAGTTATCCAGGGGCGACGAGGCCTAGGTACCTGAGGACAACCCGCACATTCATAAAAAGAACTTGCAAAGTCCATATAGAGACCACACATCATGTAACCCAGAAATGCACTGATTTCTGTTTTGTTTTATGAGATCTGATTTGAATTCAGTTTGTGTACCACAGATATCAGACATCAGGCAGTGCTAACATCCTATTATTAAGCCTCGTGACAAGCACCACCCCACTCTTTCCAAAGGCACTGTTTGTCTTTCGTGCTCCACTTCACACTCTTTGCATGATGTCATATTTTCTTTTAGGGTAATACGTAGTCTTCTATCCTGTCAATATTTCATTAGCACTGTAGGCTTTGATTCCGTTACACGCTGTGCATGCAAGAGCAAGCACTGCAATGTGACCTCAGAAAATCTCATTTTGGTTGATGTTTGTTCACTTGAATGCCAGGCAAAACCGTTGAATTTTGAGCTGAGTTTAAACTCACATGTCCTCATGTAAGTCATATAACAAGCATGTGTTTCTGTACTGTGACAAACTCCAATTTTGTTGAAATGATAAGAGAGGATGCACAATATCTGATTAAACTGAATAGATACTTGCGAGGAGCAAAGCTAAATTAGATTGTGGATCACAAGATAAGTGGTGATAATCGCTGGTCATTGGATGAAGCTTAATGTTTAATTACATAATATAATAATGTGAAAATAGAGTTCTATATTGAATTAACGTTTACTCTTAGCTGAATCTATCCTTAAACATTTAGTAAAAATGGGATTATCAAATGTACTTGATGAATTTATATCAGTCAAAAATGCCTTACTAAACTGCAACTGTCCTCTCCATCATTTAGCAACAGCTCCAAAAAAATGTATCATTTAAATTAGTAGAGAGTATTACAAAAATATATTAATCATTGGAAGCTTGGTGAACTGTCAAAATTTTACAAGAACAGTTACCATAGAAAATTCCTTTAATAATCTCGCAGTGGGGATATTCATTTGTTACAGCAACAGTCACAAAATACGTCTGTATTGAAATGCATGAAAATATAAACAAATATACAGGAATGAAATAAACTAAGAAAGAGAAGGGTGATGAAATATATGATTTCATACAAAAATCATGCATGGAACAAAAAACATATATGTAATTGAAAGATCTCTCTATATAAAACAGGGTAGCGTATAAAAGCCAATAGATAAAACAAAGAAAAAATCCTGGACAAGGGTAGGAGAAGCTGAGATAAGACAGCATTAATAAACAATTAAATCCAAGCTCTGTTTTAGAAAGTTCGAAAGAAGCCTTTCTGACCTTAAAGCTATACTGTACTATGTTGATAGTCCATTAAAATATTGACATTCCCATCTGCCATCAAGTCCCCAGGAAGGCTGTACCTTGAGAACCATTGGACCTAAATTATGTGTCTCCATATGTATAAGTGCTGAGTTCAGGACTTAATAAAATATCTGAAGACCTAAGGCCTTTTAGAAAGATAGTGTCTGCTTCAACCACAGAAAGTCTCAAAAATCAATGAAGACACCAGTCCAAGGACTTCAGACCCTTATTTTTTGCAGCGTAATGGATCAATGCTCTTTACTGGAAGCCAAAAAAAAAAAAAAACACAGAATAGTGTCTTTGCATTGGTCTGGGAGCTGAGCTGTTGCATTCTGACACACTTCTTCTGGTGAAAGACCTACAACTACAAATTAAATATGTGACAGTGATGACTGTACAGGCTACAGTCTGCTTTTTTAAAGCCATATTATGAGGCACTTAAATATATGCAGTTGTTTTTTTTTAGATACATTTGGATGTATTTTATAAAGTAAATAAAATATTACATTATTGCAAAATTGCTGTGCAAATGTCAGCCTGTTATCATAAATAAAACAAATAAAATATTCAATAACTTTTATATCACTGTAGGTATTTTCATTTTGTGTAATTGACTTTCTTGATGTGCATTTATTTCAGCATTTCGTGTGTATCTGTGTGTGTATGATCTCTGATGTTCGCAAATCGAACAGTTGCATTACAGTAGATACCCCATTGATCAGATTAAAAACGTAGCAGTTTCTGGGTATTGATATTCAATGAAACCCTCAGCCGTCTTAGTGAATACAAACATAAATATTGTAGGAGGTTGTGGTCATTTCTCATGGTAAAGTTCATTATATTTTCCTCCAGCTGTTACTTGCCTCACAAGAGTTTTCCAACACAAATTTCCAGATTTAGTTCTGGAAAATTACAGTGGCAACCTGTACCTGAAACCCCAGCAATTTTTCACAGTTGTTTGATTGAAAGTGCATGCTTGTCTTCACAAGTTAGAGCTAAACATCCAGGCAAATTAAAATGTCTTTGCTTGTAGCATTTCAGCCTGTAAGCAAATTTCCATTAAACAACTATGACAGTGTGACATTTTCTACAAATTATTTATTGAGAATTCATGTTCACAGACCTGACTCATCATCGACCACTTCACTTTTTTCTTCATCAAATCACTGTTTAGAGAAGAATGACACACTGCCATTCTCTGACTTCTTTTTTTTTGGGAGGGGGGGGCGGTGGGGTTCGTAGTATCATATCAGATAAAAATCTTAATTCAAAAGATGTAAAAAAAATTTACACAGCCATAAATTGTGAAATGTGGCTTCTGCCCATATATTCTATGTATATTCACACAATAAATAGTTTATATTTGTCAACGTTTGCATCACCTGGCTGATCAAGACAGATTAAGATCCGGTAAATAGTACACTTGGGTTTCAATAACATTTCAAAGACACAGGTCCACCCATGAAAGAGAATTCATGAAGCCCTCAAATGTCTAGATTGTAAGATTCCTGTGAATCAACAGTCCGATGCACTTCCTCATTCAGCCTGCTGGAGCCTGAATATCCACACTGATAAATGTGTATAACTTATCCTTCTCAATCTTTTTGACGGTGTAACTGAGGGAATTAAGCCCATCCTGATCCATTGTAAACTGTGTTTTTTGCAGTTTGTCAGGATTCACTGGATTAGGCTCATTGTGCAAGTCTCTTTGGTGTCTGATCATCTTGTACCTTCCAATCATCAAGTCTGGCCGGGAAATAGTCATTCCACGGAAGATGATTCTTTTGTAAATGTCATCATCCTCACCACCCCAGCCCCAGTAACCATTTGGAAAGCCGTTGATTTTTAAAAAGTGCTGCTTGGAGAGTGAGGAGACCCCACCAAAGTAGGTGTTGTAGGGTAAGTTGAAGTTAAACTTGTCCATAGCCACAGCCAAATGTCTTGGATTGTCAAAACACCTGTAGAGGTTGCGGTCATCTAAGGGCACCAGGTCTATGTCAGAGAAGACAAAGCACTCATAGTCATATTGCTTCAGTGCTTCAGAAAATCCGGCATTCATCAGCTTCGCCCGGTTGAAAATTCCATCTCCATCCTGGTTGATGACATAGATGCCATAGTCTAGCTGCTGCCTTATCAAAATGGGATGGAGGTAATACATCCAGTGCTTCAGGTGCTCATGCCGATTTCGGAAAGGAATGATGACTGCAACCTACAAAATGAAGAACATGTCAGATCATTTTTTATACACAGTATTGTGCAAGTTTCAAACTACACACATTGTGATTTTCAAAGGTTTCTGTGTGGTTGGTCTTCCTGTGGGGCAGGCTGGCTCTACACAAAAGACACGCCGTTGAGTTTCATGCAACAGTTTAAATTACTTGATATGGTGTAAAAGTTTAGAACAAAAAACTATATACATTTTGGCTCCAATTAGTAAGCCTATGGCCAAATTCCTATTGGGTAATAGAGGCATCTGTGATGGTGAAATGGTCACACTTTTAATACCCCACAACTAATTACAACTTTGTGGGTTGATGATTTTGAAATTGTAAGTCTAGAAAACACTGTCAAGGAAATCATAGTGATGCCAGTAAAAATAAGCTGTGGGAGTTGACTTCAATCAAGATTGGAATCAAGAAGTTCGTTGGATTTCCAGTTCAGGGACATTTTTTAATTCCTGTATGGCGGATGTGATCATTTTACAGCTTCCTTGGTTATATTTGAGTAAGTTTAATCCTGTGATTAATTAAACCAGGAGCTTTCTTTTTTAATTAAAAATCAAGTCGTCCTTCCCTTGAAGAAAGTTTAGAGAGCTCAATTTTGCCAAAGCATACAGATCTTCACAAACTGCATCACAAACATCCACAACTCTTGAAGACAGGTTTCACACAAAGTCTACAACTGCCCATTGCTTCACTTACCTTCTGCTTTGAGATACATTCTTGCGGCTTGTACCGTCCTCCTTCCTGCAGAAAATGACCAACTTCTTTACGAATTTGGTCTAAACTCCGTTCAGAATCAAAGTCTACATGAAGAGGACCCACGAGGTTTGGAGGGGTTTCAGGGCAGGGCTCCATAGTCCTTTCTCCAGAGGCAGGAGTCACATTCAGGGCCTGACCACTCAATCTTGAATTCCAAGAAAACGATGCGTTCTTTTTTGACAGTGGCTGTTGCATAGTAAGAACACCTGAATAAATGCTTGGTCTGTAGAACAAAAAGACTGCATAAAAAACCAGACTGAGGAAGGCAAAAAGTGACAGGAAAAGAAAAAGTGTTTTCAGCATTTTCTCCACTCTCGCTGTTGCGTGCTCCTCTGCCGCTCTGAAACCTGTATTTCTGTTTGCAAGTCAAATAGTTTTTTTTCAACTTGCGAGGAGCCACCCGACCGGTTTTATATTCTTTGAGCAACTTCCTGGTTCAACTCAGAAAATGAAGGTGGTACTTACACCTGTGGATATTAGTCAGTCAAACGTTCCTTGTTTTTATTTCTTCTCAAATAGGTGAGGATACAGTCCATGCTTAAGGATAAAGGAGGCAACTATGACTCTGAAGATGTCGACAACTCATTAATTTCCTGAATTATTTCCTTTAGTGCTCATGATGCCTTGACGTGCCTCCATGAAACTGTTATAGACTATTATAACAATAAGAGACTAAATACTTTAAATTAAACTATGACTAAAAAGGAGAAATAAAAAAAAAATTGAATAACACAGAAATTAACAATGCATAACAATGAGGCTATATGTCAACACAAATATCTTGTTAAAGTACGCCCTCTGCTGGTAAATAAATGTTAGTGCTGAGTTCCGAGCAAAGGCAACTTCAAACCAAGACAAACCAAGAGGTTGGGTCACCAAGAATCTCTCAAGAAGTCCTCCTAGAAACCAAACAAATGTGTCAGTCTTGAAAGACACGTAAGCCAAATCCACACGTGAAGATCTTGGAATGTCCCTTCTCCCTGACAAAGACGCCCATGTAATTCTGTCTGTCTCGAGTTCAGCCACAGTAAACACCATGGCCAACAGGACATGTCTGTCCCTTGTACAAGGGAACAAGACAAAGGTTATTTCCTCTTCCAGTACATTTCTCCTCTGGAATGTTACTGATAACTATCCAGCACTGCAGACTTCCCTTTTATGAACGGGCTAACCAATCATAAGTCATGTGTAGGAGGGGGGGGCACCCAAAATGAGGAAGTGAGGCCTACGTAAATGCTCACAAGTGAGATTGGCGGAAGTTACACAAAATTTTATGCCGCTTAGTCAGAGACGAGCAGCTGCTAAATAATTGCAAGTCTTGTATCTGTTGCATTATAACTACCATCAGAACGCCACCAGGTTCTAATCTAAGTTGCCAATTGTATAAGAGGTGAATATGGGAACCCACTATAAAAAAAAACTTGTATTTCATAATCAAACCTCTAGAACAAGCTTGATTGGCACCCATTAAATTCCATTTTAAATCAATGTTGATGTAACAACATCAGCAAACATTACATGAAACGAAGAGGGAGACATATTTAAAGCGTTGACTGATTGGTTTGAGGTTCATCTAATAATCTGTGAATAAACCAAAACTTCCACTACCTTAAAATCGTCCTTGGAGTGTTTTTAAAACTAACCGAAAACAAAAGGGGAAGGATATCTAAGACAGGAAGTGGCGGTTTATCATCAGTTGGGGGAAGTTTTATTATTTGTAATTTGTCAGCTAGAAGAATCAGTTATTGCAAAGCTTTATAAAATGTACCACATCCTTTTTATTTTAGAAAATTCATGCAAAACACAGCTGCAGGTGAATAAGACAGCTCTACACTTTGGACTTTTTTTATACTGTCATACAGCAACATTTTATGGCAAAATCAGGACATAGCGAGTTGACATTCCCAAAATAATAGCTTAAACTCTCGGTAATTGGGCAAAGAGTTGCCTACCTCCACATGTGACCCTTGAAGGTTATGCTGCTCCAAGGTTTTAACCACACAACCACTTTTAAGCCAGGATATGCACTCATAGATCGGTTAATACTTTGTTGGTTAAGCTTTGCTCAGACATGTGCCTCTAAAAGAGAGGGTGTTGGCTGGTTAAAGACGATTAAAACTGTGACATTATAAAGTTATCTGTATTATATTGTTTTATTGTTTGTGTAAGGCAGTGTGTATGCACAATTACTGTACAGTACATCTTTTCAAAGTGTGGGCTTGTTAGTTAAATAACATGATGCATAGTCTACACGCTGTGCATTCACCATGGATTCCATCAATCAAAAAGACCAAGTACATCTCAGAAAGTGCCTTAACTATTTACCATGTCTAGTTATACACACAATGAGGGTTTCTGTTCTGTTGCAACTTCAGTTACGCGTTAATCTGCCAATGCTGGCTCTTAACTGGGCACTTTCTGCTGTACATGTTTGCTTAACTCTTTACTTTGTCCAAAAAAGGCCTCTACAAGATCTCATTAGAGCTGAACGTTTGAACCCGACTGAAATATTTCACAAAATCTATCATGGTATTTTCCATACAGGTCAGCTTATTCCAAATTGAGCACATGGTGGCTGGAGCCTGTCCCAGTTGTCACTAGAGGAGAGAGAGGGGGCAAACACCCCGGACTCATTGCCAGTCCAACGCAAGGCTACACAGAGGCGAACAAGACGGACGAGCATGCACACTCACTGCTAGCGTCCATTTAGAGCTGCCAGTCAACCTAACGTGCATGTTTTTGAATGGTGGAAGGACACCAAGGAAACTACAGAAAACACACACATATACACAAGGAGAACACACAGACTCCACAGAGAAATGCCCCCAGCCAGGATTTAAACCGGGAACCTTCCTGCTGTGAGGCGACAGGATCTTTGGAGGAAAATGAATAAATTGATTCTTTCTAAGTGGATATACAGTGTAACAGTAAAGTTGTTCGAAGATGCGAAAATGAGCCCAGCTTAAGCCTCAGGTTATTTTTGTTTATTAAAAAAATGACTCTAAATCTACTTTCCCCAATCGAAAAACACAGTTCATCTCTATGCAAATGCAATGTAGTGAAACAATATTATGGCTTACGCTTGACTCATTACAAGTGAGATTTTACAAAACGCCACTGTCATAAAGTCATACATATGACACTTACCTTTTTTATTTGGCCTGATTACTACCAGCTATGATGTTTCAAACCTACTTATGGGTGGAGAGTTGGACTTTGGTCATTCAGGCTGACAAATGAAAACTGTGGTGAGAGGGAAAACAATTAACTATGTGGATTATTAACCAGACCAAAACACAGTCCCTTGTCCCTATATGATCATCTTTATTACCACTAGATGGTGACAATGTATCACTGGTAAAGAAGTGGCACGCAGTCAGTCATCGTTGTAGTTTAAGGACACTCCTTTGCCAGCGTGCACACGTTCTCTTTTTCAAACAGACACAGTTGTGTGTCCATCTTTTAAAAAAATAGTCAGTTAATAAATTGAATATGCAGTCTAAAGTTTAATGTATTGATATATCAACCAACATTCATATTACATCTCTGTGTAGCCCATGTGGGTTTCTTTTTCTGACAACTTTGCCCTCTGTTTGTAACTACATTTGAATAAATGGGCTGTTGTTCACATAGAAACCTGATACTGAGCCCCAGATAGATTAAATCCAGAAAAGGTTTGAATATTTTAATAGATTTTTTTTCACATATCCCCTGTTTAGCTTCTTTTTTCTTCTCCCATGACTCGAGTCTCAGGACAGGAATGATGCTTACCAAGACACATTTTGATCTTTGAATGCAGAGAGGCAGGATTCTTGGATGGACAGCCAAGCCAAACTGTGCAAGCAATATGGGCAGAGCCCTGCTGATTTAGCCACACAAGTCTTTGCTGGAACTGTGGCGTCCCTCAGGGAGAGGGTGGTTCTGCTTTTTTTGGACTCATGTTTCCACATTTCACTTAGAGAGCATGCTTGCGGTGTCAGAATGACATTTATGCAAAACCTGTGTAATTTCTCAGAGGAATATATTCATATCATTTGAAAGATCAATTTAATATCTAACTGTTTATACATATATATGTATATATTATATATGTATATATTTACAATTATTTTCCTGAGCAACAGCCCTTTCACATTCCAGACATCTGATTCTGTAAACGAAACCTACACATGTAGTTTTGAGTCACTTTTCTTAATGCCACACACTATGCTTTTTTTAGCTTGTGCAAAACTCATCCTTGGTTACACTAATAAAGTTGAATAATGATGTGGTCTCTTCAGTGAGACATGATGAAACCATAATAGCATCAAAAACAGCAGAAAGCTAGACCTTTGGCGGACAAAGACAGATATGATGTTTAATTTAACAGAACATGTATGTAAATGTAGCAGTTTTTACAGCTTGAAATGTACTATTGTCGGCCCTCAGAAAAGATTCAGGGTTTGCAAGAGTCCATATACACGCCCACCATCTGAAAATTTGAATAAACTGCATACACTCGTTCTCAGCAGCCATAAACACAGATGCACACACAGACACACACATGCGCATTTATACTCAACCACAGCTCTTAAAACAGCCCTAGTTACAGTCTAGAAAACTCAGCAGTTTAGTGAAACATGATGCCCAGACCATAAAACTGTATGTGTTTGTGTGCACTTGTGAGTGTGTGTGTGTGTGTGTATGTGCATGCGTGTGACTTTGAGTGGTCTCAGCTGTGTGGGACACACTGCAATGACAGCCAATCAGAGCTAATTCAAAATCAGAGTGGTTCTGACGGCTCTATGGTCTACCCGGGGGAACAAAGTGCTTGCATGTGTGTATGTGTGGCATTGTGTATGCGCACACACCTCTTCAACCATACTCTGCACTCCACCTGCTTCTCATTGCTCAAATGGCCTGAAATCGTTTTTTTTTTGTTGTTGTAATATTCATACATTTATTCAACATTTGCATTCCTTGGCTTTTATGCCACAGATGTAAAATGATGACAATGTGTGGAGGTTTGAACTCAAAGTTAAGCTGTAATATGCCGTCCTTGTCTCTCTTAAAAGAAACCTCTGTGCTTATCAAATTGATTTTTTTCTCATACATGCAACACACCTTTGCGCAGCCAATAACTTTGGTGGATTCCAATGCCTTTCATGGCGTCTTACAGCATCTGTGCCATGCTTCCATTATTGTAAATGCAAAGCTATATTAAGTGACCTACTTTATGAGATAACCAAAATGTCACAATGCATTACTAGGCTTAGAGAATGTAAAAAAACAACGTGTACCTAACAAAACAGATTTGGATGTGAACATTAGACTTCCGGCTTTTCAGTAGCAAACACTAGTACTTGAAATACAACATGGATACGAGACATCACAGTTTGAAGCACAACAAATGTTAACATCTAATTATTCAGGCTATGAATTAATTTAAATATGATCAATTTTGGATACTGTCTGGGGAGGGAAAGGTAGTGGTGCTGGGGAGCTTGCTCGTTTTTCACTGGACAAGACAAAGGGGGGTGGGGGACATCTACCTACCTGCATTCAAAGTCAGAGCACAAAACAAAACAAAAAATATCAACAACTAAAGAAAGAAAGGCATGCCATTTCCTTATGAGTACCTTAAGTTGAGTTGACATACCGTAATGTTCAAAGACTACAGTAGTCATTAAAAATCTATGATCAGGTGCTGAACACAACATTTAATAAAGGCATTAACGTTTGTGATGACATGAAGCCATATTCCCCAACCCCTTCACGTAGATACACACATAGAAATAAGATCTTCAATATTTTTTGGGGCATGGCCCCAGTCATCAGCCTACATAAAATTCAACACAACCTTTGAGATAAGAAACATTTCGTGATAAACAGAAAAATGTACAGCTCAGCATGGCCATGATCTTGTTTCACATGTCTTTGTTTGTCATGTATGCTAGCATCAATGTTAAATACACTCTTATCTATGCACATCTATGCTAATTGAATCTGTGTTAAAAAGGTCAGAACAATATATATTTGAATAATCTTAAAAGCAAAGAGCAACCTAACAAGCAGATGAGGTTGGATTTGCCCCTCACCCTATTTTCTTCTGGTGCGATGGTCCAGTGGGATCAACCCCTGCTCCCATACCACAAACCAGCACACAGATGGCAGGTTGAAAAGGGCGATGCATTTTAGCTTTTTCAAAATGCCAATTGGCTCCATGTCACCCCAGGAGAGTCTGACCCCCGCTTTTAGAAACCTTTACATAAATCAACACAACGTAATGAATGTTCTTTGGGAGTGACATCACATTTCAGAGGTACATCTTCTGCACTCTTTTTTAACTTTACGAGAATTTCACCTGAGATGCTGACTGTCCCAGTCAGTTTGGCAGCTTTGACGCCCCTCTCACTTTTATGCCTCAACCATTTGCAGTATTTTTAAAAAATGTGGATTCGGTGACTGAACTTAAACCTGAAATGAGCCTCAAAGGCTAAAGGAAAAGGGACAAGGTTTTGGTCCGATTAAAATCAAACACTCGTGTTCCGTGAGACGTAGAGCCAACATTTACCCAATACAACCCATCTGGCAAAGCCTAAGATAGATCTAAAGACCTAAGATCGATCTAAAGATCTGTTTTCCCTCACTTGTTTGCTCAGGCCAGGAATCCATCCAGCCATTTTCTATACCGCTTATTCATAACAGGGAATAAGCAGGGGGTTGGATACAATCCAAGCTGAAATAGGCAAGAGGTGGGGTACACCCTGGACAGGTCACCATGTCCGCCGCAGGGCCACACAGACAAACGACCCCACGGGAAATTTACCCAACATGCATGGTTTTGGAAGGTGGAAGGAAGCTGTAATACTTGAAGAGAATCCACGCAGACACAGACAACATGCAAACGTCATGCCAGGAATGTCTCATTTGTATATTCTTTCAATCATTTATACCTCCATTTATTGCTCTCTTTTTATCCAAAGGCTAGATTAACTTCCACAGTATTGCATTTGCCAATGAGAATTGTAAAAATTAGTATTTTCTGAATGTATTTTTAAAAATTAGATGGTATGATAATTTTGATTGTATGATAGTTTTATGTACAGTTTGTCAGAGGAGAAAATGTATGGTACTTAATAACATAAACAAACTTCTATTTCATGGGAATACCTGCAGAATAGAAGCTGATGTGTGGCAGAAAGAAGGTAAAGTAAAGACTCCACTTAATCATCGGGAGAAATAACATAAACCAGAGATTGCTTGCGTCATTTAATGCTCCAAAAATTGAGAGCATGCTAACACACCAGGTGGTTTGCCAGCTCCACAGTGGCAAACAGGAAAGAGCACCAGAGGGTCACATCATTGGGTGTCCTCTACTCTACTCTGGACAACCATCATGGCTCAGAACAACATCCTAAAATGCTCATCCCACCCTGGCCAATCTCTGTTTGAGCCATTGCTTTCAGGCATGTGGTATGGAGCCATCAAAGCCAGGAAAGATTGACTGAAAAATAGTTTCTACCCACCAGCTGTTAGGGCTTTGAATGCCACTGAAATGGAATCCGCATGCCATATGCCTCTCTGAAAAAAAGTGCAATATCTGTAAACGTGTCATTTCCACTGTCACTGGTCAGTATGAACGGTTTGGCACTTTTACTCATTTTTACACATTGTTTTCTGCTGGTATTTTCTTTTTTTCTCAACTTTGTAAGTCTGCAATTTACAGTTATATAGCCTATTTTCACTGGAATTTATCGTGCCTTACTTTTCAATGTAGTTGTTTTAATGAAAATAAAGAATCAGAATCTATATGACTTTTTTTCTTACAGTACAGACACGTCCCGACATGCCATATCCAAGTAACCCTGCAAATTGATAGAGTTTGAACTTTTGATGAGTGGGCTTCTGGATCACAGAAGGCTCCAACAAGCCTGGACCTTCCTCATTATCATATATATATATATATATATATATATATATATATATATATATATATTTTTTTTTAGATTAATTGATAAATCTAAAAAAATAAGAGAAGTGTCGTTTACAATTATGAGCAGATTTTGACAAAAATGAACGTTTCTGAATAATTAAAAAAAGAAAACGCGTGACGGTGACAGCAGAAGCGCCACAGGTGGAAGCAATTAGCTCATCAAGGCCGCGACCCGCTTCCTCATCCCGTGGCACTAGGACGAGGACGAGGCCCAGTGGAGGTAGTTTACACTTTCAAATGAACTAACTGTTGACAAAACCAAAACGTGATAAACAAACACGGAGTCACGCAGAGCAGCGGCTCTCCGAAGGAAAACTGCCGGCGTGAAGATTTTGCCAGCTTCAAACGGAGGAGTAGAAAAAATATCCGAAACAGACAACTTCACAAAGGTGAGGAATGTATTTGCTGGCGACATTTTGTATACAAAAAACAAACTCACAAATGCACCATGCAGAGTTTGTCAGGTGTCTATAAGTATGTTTCACTGTCTTAGAGATTATCTTCATGAAAAAGTAAGTGTTATGGAGACAGAGTCCAAGTTACAATGCTGCCCCATTGTAATTTGGACTGTATACATAATCTTGGCTTTAGGAACCTTTGCACTGTTATGTTGTTGTTGTTGTTGTTGTTGTTGTTGTTGTCCTATCAGACTGTCTGCTTACAAAAGGCACACTGAAGCCATGTTTACCCTCTGACATTGACATGCTTGTTTTGAGCTTTTCGTCAGGAGCCATTTCCATGGTGACGTCATTCATAAACAAACATGTATCCGCATTAGTTGGGTATCCCGTTTTGTTTTGTGTATTTGTGTATAATTTTCTGGGCAGTTTGAATCAAATATAACTATTCAAATGTGGCCTCCAGGCTGCTATACTTGCAGGTAAAATGTTTCAAATACACTCATGCCAGTGTCCAAATAGTTCTTGGGTACAGTCCCCTCTGCTCCCACTGCAGAAGGGTGGCACTTTCTTTGTCTATATGTTGATATCATTGTCTGTTTTCCAGTGGGTGCTTCACTTGAGACCTTTATGCATGGGTTCATCTGTGAATCTTTTTATAGGCATAGGCTTTAGGGATCATGAAGTGATGAGAAGACTGCACAGTGGAGATGAAGATGATAATTAGATACTTTGAACCTGGGATTTTTCTTGGAGTATTTCCTAAATTAGAGTATTATGCATTGTGGGGGGGGGGAGCGGCTCCCCTTTCATAAGTGATGTTTCTGACTGAGGGATATGTTGCTGTACTGCTTTCTTTTTCTGTTTTGCGTAGCAGTGTCCCTGCACACCCAAAAAGAACATTTGTAATGGATCTCGGCAGAACTGTGCATCTGTCTTTGTTTCTTTTACCCTGATGAATTAATTTGTAATTAGTGGGAATTGATTTGCACATGCCGAATCACTGACATCTTTCAAATCATCTCAGAGTAAAAAGAACAAACGCAGTCTCCTGGTCTCTTGCCACCATGATTCCTTCTCTTCTCCCCGCTGCTTGCACTTGTTCTTTTTCTTATCCTCGTCCCTTTTTCCTTCCTCTTGACATGTGTCACATTTTGGGCTTCTGCTCTCGAGGGATAAATGCCAGATTACATGGTGTAGTATTTTTATCCGTAGTACATTAACTGGCAAAGCTTACTGCATCAAAGCTTGGAGGAGATCGTCACACACACGCAAACATATGCATGCAGGGACAAATTTATATCACTACTGAAACGAAGGGTGTAAAGTGCTCCTTTTGATCTCTACCTCCTTCGTATTCCTAATTATCCCAGTGACACAAAATTGCAAACACCCACAAAATGATGTGATCTGATGTCCTAGCATATACTCATACAAGTTCATATAGAAACAAATGCATACTGACTCATGAAATATAAATCCATAGAAAGTAATGAATGAAACAAATTCTGATTTCATAAATGGATAAATTGGATGAAAATTAAGTGGCAATGCAAGGTCAATAAATCAAGTTGCGATACTTTTAGTGTGACTTTTTCTCAAATGATCTTTTTTTAAAACAAAGCTTATTTTCTTGGAGGAAATAAAGGTTTTCAAAAATGTAAATTAACTGTTTCATTTCATAATATCAAACCTTTCCCTGTTAACTCTATTTTTAACCAGCTGTTTTCATGTAAAATGACCATGATCAAAATCACTACAATATTTTTTATCTGTTTTTTTAACCAAAACGTTTAAGTATATCCAGACAAAAAAATTGAATTACTTTACAATAACTGATCATTCATAAAATAAAAATAGTGAAAATAATCAAATGACTAGTCTAGTAAAACTGAAGGTAGGTAAACAAACTGTGCACACGGGTCTCACAAAATTGAATCAAAACCCTTCAATTCTAGAAATTGCTCACATGCTCTTAGCTCATCTCTTTCAAGTGCTTGATACTTTCTCACTGGTTCTTCAGCCGCCAAGAGGACCTGATGTGGGCCATTCAACTTGCTGAGAACGTTGCCTTGTTGACCTTTGGGTGCTGTCAACCGATCAATGACAGAATATTTTTGCTCCATTTCCACTACTGTTGCTCGATGTGTGAAGAGCCTCACCCTACTTCATGGGGGTCATTTAGAAGAGCGTGGAGTGGTGGAGGGGTGCTTGTGCGTGATACATGTGGTGTGTTGGAGATGTGCGTGTGTGCACCCTGTTCATGGTAGGGGCCAGTTGCTTGGTGAGGGTTTGCAGTATGATTGAGTTGTTGAGAGGCTGAATTGGCCCTACAATGCACATCGTTTAGGTGAAATCAATAAGGATCTATTCATTGAGTGCCTCACCTCAGGTCTGTGTCCCTCCTCAAATAACGGTGGAAGAAAGGCTTATTTTTTAAATCTTTTAAAACATTTTTTGCGCCTTGCCATTGCGTATATGTTGGTCTCTTATAATGTTCTACGCTGAGGAGAGAGAGCTTCATCGTTCTTATTTTAAACTTTCACCAACTGAGTTGTATTCTTGCCTGATATTTAAGCTCTTAAAAG
The DNA here is from genome assembly GCA_907169785.1 of Menidia menidia. Taxonomy (NCBI): domain Eukaryota; kingdom Metazoa; phylum Chordata; class Actinopteri; order Atheriniformes; family Atherinopsidae; genus Menidia; species Menidia menidia. The sequence continues at coordinate 8,512,324 of CAJRST010006668.1, forward strand.
CAACATGCCTTTGTGCCAATCACATACTTTTCAAAGCTCCCTGAATCATGCCTTGTTTGTATGCATTTGTACACATGTGGTCACAGGGATCTGCATTTGGTTCAGCTTGGCATATATCATTCATGCATAATTGAGGAAACAGTTTTTAAATGTAATTTCTGTTTAGCACCCATTGATCAGTGAGCAAGGTGTGACTCAGGGCAAAACTGCCTTTTGTCAAATATCATTGAATGACAAAAACGTATTATAATTAAAAGGGAAAAAAACAACTTGGCCAACTTCTAGTTCATTCAGTGTTAATATTATTGCTTTTAGTTGTGATCATAATTTACACTCTTTTTAATGGGGTATACTTAGAAAAAGGAGTTGAGTGTTATTAGTTTACTTCTTCTTGCTGCCTGTTTTCTTCTGCATAATAGAGTCGTTTGAGGGTAAGTGGAGTGTTAATGTCTGACTCTGTTGCTCTGTGAGGGGTACACTCACTGGGGGGTTGACAAGTGATAACTGTGGCTTGCCTCATACTGCGAGTGCTACTCTTCTCTAATCTCCTTCTCTCTTTCTTTCAGTGTTTTTTTTTTCTCTGTCCCCCATCTTAATTTCTCTAAACTCTGACATGTAAAAGCCTGCTTTTCCATCTTAAATGCAGCAATAATCCGTTAGCAGATTTTAGAGGGTCTCGTGCTGTTTTTGGTCTCTTTTACTGACATAACACTTTTGTGCCAAAATGTGTTGCTAGCACCTGTCCAATTAGGCTGATTGTGATGCACCTCAAACTACTTGACGGGTCCTATGGTGTGGCACAGAGATTTAGCAAGGCATGCTAAACACTTCTGCTCTGGAGGGATGTTTTTGCATTTTTGTGACAAAAATCTTTCCGTAAATCCAGGTTTAGTGGGGGTTAATTGAAGGGACTTGAAGTGTGCTGACGGAGCAGACAAAAAGTCTGTCGGGTATATTTAGGTTGCACTGTCAGTTTGCTCTGAAAACTATAGGTTGAGAAGATGGTCTTCTGTGATTGAGTTGACATGAAGCAACGCATGTGCAGTCGTGAAGCACAAAATGTGAGAAATGTTTTTATGTTGGTTGCAATTAAGAGCTTTATTTACGATTAATTTTTGGAGCCCGAAGTGCTGTTAATGTCAATGATTCAGTCTTATTATTCCACTCCTTGGAATTTAGCATTCTAAATTTCTTGGTAAATTATGTAATTAAACTCTGACGGTTTCAGTTTTGAATGAGCAAGAGCATCTGTGTGTAATCTCCTGCATCTTTTAGCTCAGCAGCTTCATATACACTCTATAAACAATCTTTATATGAGCAGTCTAAGACTTTCTTTGGCCTAAGCCATATTGTTGTTTCAATATTCAATGGGATTTTACTGGTCTGCAGTAGCATTTTCATTAGTTATGCTCCATAGCTTAGTTGGCAGTTCTGCACTCTTTTTGGATACTTTCCTTGTTTTTCAACCTTTTAGTGAGCTCTTCATCAGTTGACAGCTCCCTATCTTTTATTTTATCCTCTGGTAAGTTAATTCTTCTTTTTTAATGTAAAAGTGTTCACCAAATGTAAATTGAATCTGCAACTGATCCAAGACATTTTAATTGTTTGGTGAGTGTAGATGTGTTCAAATAATTTGTTATTGATTTGTGGTCTGTATTTATTTAAAGTTTCAGGCTGCAACCCTTCTTCTGGTTTAGGAAGGCTTAGGAAGTCACTCTTCTGGCTTGGTAGATAATGAAGCAGGGTTTACACAGGCAGCAATAACTCACTCTTTCAGTCCCTTGTTTGGTGATGTGGTCACTCTCTCTTGTGCTCTCTCCTTACCAATCTCACATATGTACTGTTGGATGCAGTGTGTCACTATTTACTATGTTCTTTCTGAGCATGATTAGAAGAAAGTAGTTGTCAGAGACAGTGATGATGAAATGGGGTAGGAGAGAGATGCATAGCTCCATAAGGGTACATGTCATACTTTCATATCAGAACACTCGTTCTGACATACACTCAGGATATACCTCTTGTAGCTAGTGGGACCCAAATGTAAGGGATACAAGGCTGTCAATTCCATCAATCTATTTTCCACTGCTTATCGGTCGGGTCGTGGTGGGAGCAGCCGAAATAGGGAAACCCAGACTTTGCTCTCCCCCGCCTCTTTTGCAAGCTCTTCCGGGGGGATCCCAAGGTGTTCGCAGGCCAGCTGAGACGCATAATCCCTCCGGTGTGTCCTGGGTCTTCCTCTGGGCCTCCTCCCGGTGGGACATGCCTGGAACACGTCACCAGGGAGGCGACCAGGAGGCATCCTAATCAGATGCCCGAGCCACCTCAACTGGCTCCTCTCGACGTGGAGGAGCAGCGGCTCTACTCCGAGCCCCTCCCGGATTGCCGAGCTTCTCATCCTAGGAGCCCAGCCACCCTGCAGAGGAAATTCATTTTGGCCGCTTGGATCCGTGATCTCTTTCTTTCGGTCACAACCCAAAGTTCATGACCATAGATGAGGGTGGAAATGTAGATCGACTGATAAATTGAGACCTTCACCTTTAAGCTCAGCTCTCAGACTAGTACAGCGCCCGCATTAATGCCGACACCGCACCAGTCTACCTATCGATCTCCCGCTCCCTACCTGCTTTCGGGAACACGACCACGAGGTACTTTAACTCCTCCACTTGGGGAAGAACATCCCCCCCTGACTCGGAGACCCTTTTCCGATGAGAGACCATGGTCTCGGACTTGGATGCGCTGATCCTCATCCCAGCCGCTTTGCATTCAGCTGTAAACTGCTCCGAGAGCTGTAAGTCACGACTTGATGAAGCCAACAGGACCACATCATCTGCAGAAAGCAGAGATGCGATCTTAAGGACACCTCTGCTCCACCTAGAAATTCTGTCCATAAAAATTATGAACAGAACCTGAGACAAAGGGCAACCTCGGTGGAGTACAACTCTCACCGGAAATGGGTCCAACTTACTACCAGCAATGCGATCCAAGCTCTGACTCCGGTTGCACAGGGTCCTAACAAACTGTAACAAAGGGGTCGGTACTCCATACTCCTGGAGCACCCCCAAGAGACATGTTTGAATGCCTTCTCCAAGTCCACAATACACTTGTGGACTGGTTGGGTGAACTCCCATGCACCCTGAGGTTATAGAGCTGGTCCAGCATTCCACGGCCAGGATGGAAACCGCACTGTTCCTCCTGAATCTGAGGCTCCTTTCCAGAACTGCAAAATAGACCTCCCCAGGTCTATTTGCCTTAAGAGTTTGATCCCCCTGTAGTTGGAACCCACCCTTCAGTCCCCCTTTTTTTTTAATGGGGGGACCACGACTCCAGTCTGCCAATCCAGAAAAACTGCCCTTGATGTCCACGCGATGTTGCAGAGTTGCGTTAGCCAACGCAACCCCAGAACATCCAGAGCCCTGAGGAACTCCGGCCGGATCTCGTCCTCCCCCGGAGCCTTGCCACCGCAGAGCTTTTTGACCGCCTCGGTGACTTCAGCCCCGGAGATTGGAGAGCCCAATTCCAGATCCGCGGGCTCTGGCCGTCCAATGGAGGACGCGCCGATGGGATGGGGAAGTCTTCGAAGTACTCTGCCCAACGTCATGAGTTGAGGCCAACAGCACACCTCCCCCACTGTAAACGGTGTGGGTGGAGCACTGCTTTCCTCCCCCGAGACGCTGGATGGTGGACCAGAATCACCACGAAGCCGTAGAGAAATCTTTTTACATGACCTCCCCGAACTCCTCCCACGCCCGAGTTTTTGCCTCGGCAACCACCCGAGCAGCATGCCACTTGGATTACCGATACCCATCGGCTGCCTCTGGAGTCCCACAGGCCAAAAAGGCCAGATAGGACTCCTTTTTCAGTCTGACAGCATCCCTCACTGCTGGTGTCCACCAGCGGGTTCGAGGGTTACCGCCACGACAGGCACTGACAACCCTGTGACCGCAGCTCCGGGAAGCCGCGTCAACAATAGAGGCGTGGTACAAGGCCCACTTGGACTCAATGTCCCCGACCTCCCCCGGAATTCTCCCAGCAGACCCTTACAATGCGTTTGGGCCTGCCTGGTCTCACTGGCATCCTCCCCCACAATCAGAGCCAATTCGCCACCAGGTAGTGGTCAGTGGAAAGTCAATTCTTACTACCTAATTAGAAAGCCTTGCTATTTTAGTTCAATAAAAGTATTTGTAAATTGAACTCGATTACATTCAGGTTGACTTGAGTAACTCAAGTTTGAGTTACCGTGATGCCGACTGTAATGATGACATACTGGGTATTTGGGTGGTGAAGGTATAGCTGCACATAGGGGTCTCCACCATGCACATTTGTTTTGCATCGCTGTGAAGTGTGCTACAGTTTCTTGGGATGTAAAAAAATTTGTGGAAGGGTAAGGTGAAACTGAGAGTCTACATGGTAGTAATACAAGTGCTACTGACAGGTTGAAGAAATACCTAAGATTGAGAAGTCCTACCAATGGCTAGGAAATCTGGTCCTAAGGGCAGCATGGATTCACTAATCATGGCAGCTGATTACCAGAGAAATAAGTCTACCATATCAAGATCCCATGTGAAAGCTCTGCAGGGAGGTATTGAGACAGTCCAGCTCATGATAGAAGGGTGTAAGATAGAGAAAGGCATGTCATGCACGGGACGCCATAATAGAGTGCAGCATTTTTATCATGTTAAATGTGGTTTAGAAGTCTGAAAGACATGGGAAATGCCTCCAAAGGCAAGGGTACAGCGATCCTATGGGACCTCCTGATCCAGAGTGATAACCACGTCATGGCCAATCACCCTGACCTATTCTATAGTTTGTTGAGCACCCCAACAACTCATTAGTAATAGTTGTGGCTATTATAAGTGACAGAAAAATGACTAATGTGAGAAGCTCAAAAAATATCGAGGGCTTCACGAAGTTTAAAAAAAGTGTGACCTGATGGAAACTCAAGTTGTCCCCTGAAGCTCGCAGACCTTGGACTCTATCTCGAAACGGAACACTGCCCATAGAGGCACAAGTTTCCAGAAATTGGAACACAAAAACCCCCATTGAATTTAGCCAATTATATAGAGATTTTATGGTCCATATTGTCTAGCTCTACTCTGATGGCACAGGAAAAGAAAGTTAGTAACCATAAAAAATGTTGACTACCCCCTCCACTCGATTTGCAACGATAGTGTGATCAGTATGGGGCTTCCTCAGCGACGCTGTAACATGGACAGGTGCAGGAGTTCATTCTACACTGCAAAAATAACCACACAAAATGAAATTTTCAGTAGAAAAAAGTAAATGCTTGTCCTCTATCTAATATTTTTGGGATAAATATTTAATTTGCATTTAACAAGAATAATCAATGTATACACAAGAAAATGCATAAAAGGCTTCCTATGAAATGTGAAAATATACGTCTCATATTTGGCTTTTTCAGATGAGTTCAGGTGTTCGTACTCCGTATGCAGAATCCTTCAACAACACCATCAACAGCAAAGCACTCAGGGCTTGATCCTCATCCCTAAACACAAAGGAAAATGCCTGTCAAGTCTTGAAAGAAAATTGTGTACCTGCATTTGAAAATCCATTAGCCAAGGCGTGGAAGCTGGAGTAACTGAGAGCAGGAGAGGGAGATGAAAGGGGTGAATCATTTGATGATGCCACTGTGTTTTCAAGATGGAATATGGTCTCTACCTAGGCCACATGAATAAAATGAGAAAAAGTTTATAGACACATGGCCATGCTTCTGTATAAGCATGCATAAGCCCTGAATGAATGCATGTGCTTTTAGTCAAATAGTTGTGTATATACACCGAAGCAGGCGTATTACCCCCTGTGGCTCAGGTCCTCTGGATTTAAAACCAAAAAGCAACGGGAGTGGACACAAATCACTTCCGGTTGGCAGAAAGATGTGTAGCATAGAGTGGGGGGCAGGGGTAATTGAACAAAAGAACGCTTGAGCAGAAATCGGTAAGTTGTTGTTTTTTGTGCTGCAATCCTCATTCTCTGAAAAATGACTGTCCTTCTCTCTACATCCTCTTTTCCTTTTTCTTCAATCTACCCCTCTTTTAGGCAAAACCAATTATCAGAAAACACTAATTGATAGGAAATACCTTTTTTTCAAGTTCACCTGCTCATGCTTTCACTTTCATGTTTCTTTCTAAAACAAAGATACGTGCTCCAGCTTTTGCCATGGCCAAGGAGAGCCTTACTTGTTTGACATCACTACACTTAATATCTATAAGAGAGTGGTAATTCAGAGAAACCTTGTTTTTAAGTTGGCCTCATCTGTTGTTAGTCTCCTCTCAAAAGCACTTGAAGTCAAATGAAATCACTCTGGGAAAGATAAGTGAAGGTTGCCAATTACTGGGGAAAAGATCATAGACCCTGTATCCACTTAATTTCAACTGGAACTGAAACACAAAAATGAATAGGATGGGCTTTTTTCTATATGTATTTTATTTGCACACACACGCGCACAAACACATGTTTTACACACACACACACACACACACACACACACACACACACACACACACA